>JAOXOE010000874.1:18473567-18495703 GCA_028565055.1 Phoeniculus purpureus
AAGTCACACAGGAACACATCCAGGTGGGTCTTAAATGTCTCCAGTGAAGGAGACTCCACAACTCCCCTGGGCAGCCTATTCCAGTGCTGTGTCACCCTCATTGGGGAGAAGTTCTTTCTCTACCCTTCATTAGCTTGAATCAGTTCTCCTTTGTCCTATCACTAGAGTTCCTCATAATATGTCTCTTTTCAGCTGTCCTGTAGGCCCCCTTCAGGTACAGGAAGGCTTCTGTAAGATACTGTCAGAGTCTGTCACAGCCTTCTGTTCTCCAGGCTGAACAGCCCCAATTCCTTCAGTCCCTGTGGCCCTGCTCTGGACTCACTCCAGCATTTTCATGTCCTTCTTAAATGTCTCAGTTAAGCAGCAGCACAGTGCATTCTCACCAAGTTTGCAGAGACTCCAGGTTGATGGCAACTCAAGGGTAGTGTTGTCAGTCAGAGGGGCCTGAACAGGCAGGAAAAATGGGCTAACAGGAGCCCTCATGAAATAAAATGAGAAATGGCAACATTTTCTGGTGCCTGGGAAGGCTTAGCCCCTTGCAGCAATACTACCAGGGAAGTAACTCTGTTGAGAAGAACCTGTGGGTCTTGGTAGATAGCAAGCTGAACGTGGTCCAGTGTTATGTAATGAAGCCTAATAGTATTCAGGCTCCATAAAAAAAGATAGAGGAAAGGATGTGTTCTCCTTTACTGAGCACTAGTTAGACTGCATCAGGACTACTAGATTCCCCCCATCTCCAAACACGCAAACCCTACCTCAACTGACAGACAAGACATAGAAACTAGAGTGAATTTAGCAAAGGGCTGCTGAGGTGGTTTGAGGAGCACAGTGCACATGGCAGACAGATGATGGCCACGAATAGTGATGAGAGAAAGGGAGAAAATTGGTTCTTTGGGTTACATTCAGTAGCTTTTCAGTGTCACATGTTAAAGAACTGATCGCTTTAGCTAAAAAATTCTAAGTGGCAAGTGTTAAAAATTAGTATGTTTTGGGCTTTGTAACCATTTCATAAGATCAAATTAGCTTTTGAAAATGAAGAATGGCTTGTCTTGGATCTTTAGGTTTTTGCTTGTTTTTACAGAACATAATTTATATCTTCAGTATTTGTAACACTACCCTTTTTTTGAATAAAGATGGAAACCTGGAAATAAAGTCTTTTGCTTTCTAGGGGTAGACTTCTAGAAATGTTTGTTTGTTAGTTTGTTTCTACTGAGGAGAGTAATTCTAAACAGAAGAGGAAGACCAGAGGAAACAAGTGCAAAAAGGCAAAGTGAAGGGTGTTGAGCACAACATTAGGAAAGCATTATGAAAATAAAAAAAGGAGTGGTGCTGAAATCTGTGAGATTGCTCAGGCTGGGTCAGAGCAGACTGTGGGGGTGTCTTTGTTCAGATGGGCTTTGAGTGTGTTCAGGAATGGAGAATGAACATCTCTGGACAATTGCTGGGAAAAGATACTTTGTGTGGTCAGAGGGAATTTTTGTGTGTTTCTATTTGTGCCTGATGTCTCTTGTCCTGGCAATAGGTGCTAGTGACACTATGTGTACATAGGGATAGGAGTCCTCTTACACAAAAGCCTCTTATCTAGGCAAAGTGCTAAACACTCTTGTATCAAAGATTATCCAAAGGGACCTTAATCTGGTGGGATTTTTCCAAGCAGAATCCTTGAAGAGATTAGAGTATCCTGTTGTGGAATGCAGGGTTGTCTTGCTTTTTATCTTATTCCTTTAAGGATCCTGAACCATCTCATCGTCATTATAGCCAAACAGCCTATGTCCAGTGTTTCATGACCACTTCTTTGTAAGTATTTGGTCTAGCAGTATGCCTTTTTTTTGATTACCTGTGTCAGGAAGTTGTTACTACTGCACTCCATAAATTTCCAAGGTTATTTGTATTCAGCTCTCTTGTCCTTCTAGGAGATCTGACAGTGCTTCCAAGTTCCCTGAGAGACCCAGGGGCTGTAAACTTTGTATTTCTGGAGAAGGCCTCAAATTCCTGATTAGGAGTCTATAGCAGGGACCTACTACAGCATCACCCATGTTCTGTCTGCTAATCCTGACCAGTCCTCCTATGAGGGGCAACTCCCTTTCTTTGCCTTTCTGGTCTGCCCTTTCTGAAGACCCTGTATTCATTTGTCACAGCATTCTGGTCATATGAGTTATCCCACCAAAGCCATAGACCTGCAGTAATTACACAGCCCAGGCATCTGCTGTCCTTGTTTGTTCCCATGTAGTATGCATTGGCATATAGATGCTTCGGGGAAGCACCAGAGTGTGTGCTGATTGCCTCTAAGGCTGTTCTGCTTGCAATTCCTTCTTTGTATGTCTACACTTCAAGTGATTCCACTTCTATCTTATTTTTAAAATTATTGTTGTGTTTCTTCTCTTCTGATCATCCCAAGCCCTTACTTGCTTACCCCATCCATGGTTTCCTCACTTTCTTTTTGTGGAATCTCTCCAGTGGTTGTATACAAATGCTCACAGACTTTTAGGTAAATCTACGTAAAAATAAATAATAATGGAATAATCGCAGATTCTAAACTCATTAAAACTCGAAAGGCGGTATGGAATTAAGCAGTAGCCATTGTGCATTTAAATGGAGCAATTAATGTTGTGCACTAATGTAATTTGACATCATGGCACAGGTATTTGATGTGTTTTGCAGAGTTGGACAGTAAAAGGAATCAAATTCCAAATTTAGCAACAGCCCTCTAAATGCCCAATTAATTAGGACCTTTTCCTTCTGTAGGTCACTGAGTATTTTCTGACTTTGAGGCATCTTTGGCGAGATGAGATTTCATCCTGTTCTGAGCAGGAACATCTTGGAATGCCAAGCCTTTTCATTAAAGAAATGCTGTCATGTACACTCAAGCCGTGGTAGTGCACTTTACTGACTCTGAGCTAGAAACATGTTTTTGGCCTTTTTTGCAAGCAATTCTCATTGCCTTTGTTTCAACATGAAACATTATAGTACTGCACAAGGTACTTAGCATGTCTGTGTTTTCAAAACACTTCTTTGCTATTGTTTTCTGAAGCCTGTTATGCCCTGACAGTATCCCAGTATTTGAATTAAGGTTCTTTCTTAAACCAGCTGGGTATACAGGTTGGTCTCCTATAACTGTATCTAAGCTCTCGATGAGTGTTTGTGCTGCATCTACTCCCAGAATTACAATGTAAAATCTGGTTAGAAGCTGTTAACGTGTTGTGGCAGAAATCACCATTTGTGAGGCTCTTGCCTCTTCCTGGTGTAAAATAATTATTGACTAGTCCAGACTCCTGGAATGATGTCTTGAGCAGACTCTTCATGTTGTTTTGAGTCTTGCAGTTCAGTCCACAAACACACAGACTGGTGGCCTGAGCTTAAACCATGCCTTATGATGTCAGGTGTAGCGGCTGCAGTTTTGTTTTTTTAACACATGAAGCATCTGGGGTTTAATGTTTGTGGATCTTCACACAGTGCTGTTTTACTTGGATATTTATGGGCATTTTGTCAGGTAGGCATTAACATAAGCACATTTGAACCTGGCTTTGGGAACTGTGAGTGCTCATTTAATGTGATAGTGCCAGTCAGAAACCTGGTTAAGTTCAAGGGGAGTAGTTGTAGCAATGTCAGGTGGTACCCTCTCCCTGATTCCTACAGGGCCTTGGGCAGGTCTGCATGCTGCTGATGGCTTTGGGGTGCTAGTTTTCTTGAGCTGCTGTGGCTAAACAGATTGTTAGGATCAGACAGTGTGTGACTTGTTGCGCTCTCAGGCTTTTCTAATGTTCACCTCCTATACAGATCCCACTCTAAGGAAAGAAGGATAGTTCCTGTGTCCAGACCTCTACTTCCACAGTTTGTCACCACCATGTACAACCTATTTTATATCTAGAGAGCTAAGTAGGCTTTTTGTGTCTATCCACAATGTGATTTGTATGTTTGGGAGCTGGGTGTATGGGTGTTTTTTCTTTGTTTTAAAATGCTTTAATGATTCACATTAGATAATGATGTTCTTAATAGTAAGATCTTCAACATATTCTGGGAAGGAGGGTTTCAGAACATTTTTTTTCAGTCTTAGCGCTACAAATAGTAATAAAAATTGTACATAGTTGAAAAGTTGTCTTGTGTCTTTGTCATTATAGTGGCTTGTCTAATAAAAATAAAGCTGAACTAAAAGCACATCTAATGCTGTCCCCTTTTGTAACTGTTTGTATTTTCATGACGAACCAATGGGTATGGAGTATTCTGACAAAAATCTTAAATACTGTCTCATTTTCAAGAGACAATATAGAAGTAAAAGAGCCTGCGATTCAGTGCAGTCTGGCAGAATTTTGTCGAATTGTCACTATAATATGCTGTCTTCACACATAAAAATTTTCTAAGTTACCTTTAAAACAGGGCTGTTTAAAATCAAGTCTGCAAATCATTGTTAGTGAGGTTTGTAATTGTTTTATGGGTATATTTCATTCTATGTAGAAAATGTGTGTTTGCGGTTTGTTAAAACTACAGTTTAGCCTAAGTTATGTTTAAATGTAAAGCAACTGATAGTAGTTTTCACACAGCCATATTTTCAGTTTAATGTCTTTTGAAATATGCGTATTGTTACATGCATTCACTTTAATTTTGAAACAGTTATTTTGGCCGATGATCGCTTAATGTGAATATACTGTGGTGAACACCACAAGCGATTTTAACAAATTTGTGTAATGAAAGTTCATAAACAATTGTTCATGAGCTTGGTTCAGGAACACAGTTTCTCTTGTTACAAAGTAAAACACAGTTCGCACTTTAAGAAGCATATATTGAGTAGGTCGGAATACAAGTTTATGCAGCTGTTAAGTGCAAAATCACAAAGTGTTGAGAGACAATGAAATGCTGTTCATGTGTAAACCAGGCATGAGTTCAAATGGCTCAACTCCTTCTAGGGGCACAATAGTAGCATTTCTAACAAGCGTTTTGAATGGTAATATTGCAAAGATTGTTTATGTCTTCCCGAAGAAGTTACCGAACTGTTGTTTGATGATGTGGGAGAAAATAAAATGTTGCTGGCAGAAAGCTTTGCAAAAGCAGAGTAGAGGCAGATTAATTGTAAACATTATGTAATAGAAGTATGAAAAAGTAAATGCTGAAAATAGTAATAAATTTGGCCCTGTTTTGATTTTTATATAGTTTAACTGAATTTATGTGTTTGAAGAGCATACTGGATGTGATACTCTGTTGGATTTTGTTGCAGTTGTGACTTTTTCTGCTGATCTAGACAATTGCCTTTGACAGTAACCATAGAAGCTAACAAATTAATTAGATGTCCTTGGTAAACATGACTTGGTGTAAAATTTTGCTCATAGGAAGCCTGAAGATTACTTGTCATTAGACGCTTTTCCTTATAATCCTTTACGTGCATATAATCTTTGTATTTTTTAATAGTGAATTTTCCTTGGTTTTAGTCTGCGTTGTATTTCAACTCTTAGTGTGTTTTAAAATGTGTTTTTTCTAATTTAAATATGGTTAAGTTGTAAAACCAAAAAAGTCCAGGTAGAGATCTGGCAATTGTAACTGAATGTCAGACTGTAAGAACTGTTGCAATTTTCACAGTGTGGTAATTTTCTCCTAGCAGTTCTTATTTTCTTGAAAGTCAACCTTTTAAATATCCAGGATAATGACCAGTTGTCATACTTCTAGTGTTTTGCAACCTGAATGTTTGAAAGAAAAGGAAAGAGAGTGTGAAGGAGTGGAAGGTTTCTTTCTGGCTATGGCTAACTTACCTCAAAGGAAAACTTGTATTAGTGATTCTGTTGTATTGAAGAGTCTGGCTCTGTTTTGGGATTTAATTCCTTTAAAAGATTTAATGCACTTACATGAAGTACAGATGAAATCCCATTTACTATGGCTAATGTATATCTCAAGACTAGGTTTTCAATCTCACTTTTGGTGTGGTAAGGTGAAGAAATGGTCTTATTTGTTGTGTGTATTTGACAGAGTAATATAACCACAATTTTATTAGATAACCATAATTAAGACAAATTAAGTGTGTGTAATGTGGCTGAAGAATTACTCTTTTCAAGAGCAACTCGCTGCACAGAGATTTTTAGCTTTGGTAAGGCTTAACTATTTATTATATGTCATCATTTGCCAGAATGGTAATTGATACTCTGCAGTTCTGGATATGCAGCTGTGTCATTTCTTGGAATGTACCGGCTTCGTAAAGTTATTTAATAGTATTTTCTTGCTCCTTATGTAACTTATGTAACTCTAGGCAGAAAATAACGTGTTCTCTGGTTCAAATACTGGATACCTAGGGGGGGAAAAAAGTTCTTTTGAATGTCCTTGTCCTAAAGCAAAAATCCAGTGCTCTTATGATAGTAAGATCCCAGTGCTGAGAGAGAAAAACAAGCTTTTACTAATTATTGCCTCCACAGAACTGAAATTTTTTCTGAGGAGCTGTTTTATTTAACTAGTTACATAAGTATGCTAATCTTGAGCACTTTGCAATTGTGGTAATATACACATAATTTTTTCACTTATAAAATTCATAATAAAAAATAGGTACACAAGCAATGGAATAGCTAAAGGAGGTCCTAAATAACTAGATGTATAGCATTAAAAAACATCAGGTTTATGTGGGTTTAGTTGTAAATAAATAATCCAGGACTAATAAAAGTATGTGGCAGTTAAGGGAAGGCTTAGTGAGCTACAGAAAATAGGCAGGGAAATGGTAATGCTTTAAATTCAATCTCTGTTTGTTAATTTGGTTTTCCTGCTGGAGGTTGTGTTTGCAGTTTGTCCCTTCTGTAGTTGAACGTACAGTGCTTTTGAGACTGAATTACCTACAACACATACCCATCAATTCACAAAGTGTCTTTGCATGCTACTGCTGAGCTACCAGTCTCCTTTCCTGCAGTGGCACATGCAATCCTTTAAGAGGGGTAGTCAATCTTAGGGGTACCTTTCTACCTGTTCCTGGATTTCTGGTTAAAGTTCACTTCAAACAAAACCTGCAAATTGTACTTTAGGTAGAGCTACAGATTTGGTAACAGCTTGAGGAATTTAGCTATTCACAGACTTAGAAGTATCTTACAGCCTCATGTCAGAGGCATAATGAGAAACTGATATATCCACTGTATTTAGTGCGGTTGGACCATGCGGTCTCATCCAGACTATGCTGCAGTGTTACCCGCAATGTCCAGAACTGCATTCAAATAATGCTTTCTAGGGTGCAAATGAAGACTGTCTTAAAGAACACATTATTTGTCCTGATGTAGCATTTTGCATATTCTGTAGAAATATTCCAAATCTTTGAAGATTGCTTGCGTTTGCTGTTTAGGTATATGACAAAAAAAAAATGCTGAATATTTCCCCTCCAAAAATGGCAAAGAAGAAAACGGATAAAAAGTATAGACTCAAAGTGAACAGCCATAGAATACACTGTCAGACAATCCCAGTCCTCTCACAACACTGCAACTCTCAGGGCTGCCAAAAAGTGGTTTGCTTCCTGTGGTTTTTCCCTGAATTAGTTTTTTTCTGCCTTAGTTAAGTCAGCACATGCCAGTCCAAGGTCTCGAGTCAGCACAATGGAAATAATTGGAGCAGACAGAGAGGTGCAGCAGTCCCAGACTGAAGCCAGGTGTTTCTGGAGGTGTTCTCTTATTGACATTATTGTTATTTAATGTGGAGCTAATAATCTTGTTTCCCTGCCTGTCTGTAGTTTTATTTAGTTTTGTAGCCTAGACCTTTCTATAGGGGTATGCCACCTGTCTAACTGTCTTCAAAATGATGTTCTAGTCACCTCTATGACTGCTGCTTACAGATATTCTACCAATAGGGCTCAGAAGACTTGTTCACCTGGTTCAGACATTTTTGCAGGCCTTGCTACACTCTAAACATCTGAAGAAACAGCTGGTGGTTGTCACCTGGAATAATAGTCTTCAGTGTGGCAATACTTAAGCACAGAAATGTTTTGGCTGAAAAAGACCTTTTAAGATCATAGAGCCTAACTGTTAGCCCTGCCAAGTCACCTCTGCAGTTATTCATCTCTATTATTTTCCAGCTTATTTTGGGATGAGGTAGTAAGTTGAAAATGGTAGGAAAACAGGCAGCTGAAGAAGGCACAATGTAATTCTGAGAAGGAAACAAAAAGGAGTGTTTTAAAATTACTGGTTTAAAAACTGGTGTTTTAGAGGGCTTCTGGAATTGTAGTGAGTACAAAGAAATTATAGTAAGAGGAGGTGAAAGCCTTTACTCTCCTTGTAGTATTTCCTAATCCTTCTTGAGAAGTCTTTCAGCATTAATATTATGGAGTAATGGAGTGTTTGTTACTCTTCACTATATATGGTGAAGACTGAAACCTGACATCAACAGGACTACTCAGAGTACATAATTCAGTATTATAAGTGTCCTAAATATGTTGGAAACAAAAATCTACAAGAAGTCTTAGAAAGGCTTTTGAAGTTTTTCTTTGCTTTTCTTACTTTTTGGATTCCAAGTAGTGTCTATTATTTTGTCTTCGAAATCATGTTACTTGTTAATTCCTGACACTATACTTACGTTATTATGTTTGATATGCTGTATTTGAAAGGATATTATTTTCTGTTAGGTTCAGCCAAAAAACCATTTTCTCGTTTTGGAAATGAAATTGTAACATTATTGATGGTCGGCAATAAAGACATTCTCACTTGCCAGATAGTCTGAGGGTAATGGAGTAGTCATTTCTTGACGCAAATTTTAAGAATGTAATTTGATTTTCTTAGAAGTTACAGTACTAGACTGAATCTTGTGTATATATAATGTATCCTACCAGTGATGAAAAAAAGATGCTGGTTAGCTGTATATCATTGTCTGGTGTTCATGGAGTACAGAATCTAGGTCTCAGAAACTCAGTTGAATGTACTTTTTATTCTTTTTTGTTTTTCAGAGGCCCAGAAGACACAATAAATGATTGTAAAATCCTTTTTATAGAGGAAATGTACAAGATTGAAAAGCCAGGAGCCTATCCATTGACATTTAGCGATGGAGATTTCAGAAGTATGCTTTTTTAAATTACTTCAAGTACAAATTGACTTATGTGGTTTTTTTTTTAAAAAAAGTACAATCAGCATGCAGAGGTAATAATTGTTTTGTGTGCTCAGTGAAGTAATACAGAATCCTTCTTAGATTTCCATGCTAAAAGTATATTTAATGTAAGGTGAGTCTACTACTTGACATACACTGAAACTGGGAAAATCTTGGTACTATAGGTCATAAGCAGGAAGAAAGGGAAAAAACTGGTAACATTCTAGCTTAGCTGTGCAGAATGTGTTCATAGTCTCAGTCAGGTTACTAGACAGGTAACCAGGTGACCAAAACTGCTGTTAGAATTGACAAATAATTCAAACTTTTAATAAATTAATAAAAGCCAAAGACAGACTTGGCCTTTACATTATAATCCTGTCATTATGTCACATATAATGCTGTGATAATGTCAGAATTAAAAAACAAAAGAAACTTGGTGCTGAAATGGCCTCTACCATGAAAAAAAAAATCAATGAAGAATTACTGTTTGCTTCTGAATGACCTAAAAAACTGCACCATGTGTTTTTATTCTCCCTATAACCACAGGAAGGAGTGAGTGGCAGCTTATCTAAAAAGTTGCATGGCTTTTATCTGAAGTTTAAAAGTATATTAAGGTTAGGGGTAATAAGTGTTTATGGTAGCAGCTCTGGGAGATTGGACTGCAATGCTACTAGTAGTAGGCATTAGATATTGTTATATATTAGACTTCCCACTCCAGAGCAGTTTTGTAGGAACTTTGTAGATAATTTTCAGTGAACAGGAACTGGTCTGCCTACTGTTTATTTGCTGTTATCCAAAAAAATCACTTTCTCAGAGGACGAAATACCATTTGCTGTTGTAGTCTTAAACATAAATGTGTTAATTTCTGTAAATGAGCTGATACAATTAATTTTTCAATATTTGTGATTTACTTAGATTACTAAAATAAAGCTAACTTTGTACTCTGTTTATATTTCCTTGGTCACGTTGAAAGTTTTTGCAATATCTTAAAACATGTTTTTATATTTTAATATTGTGGTATGGGAAACTTAAAAACCTGCAGGTACTACTTTGTATCTACGTACCTACATAAAATTATTAATTTGTTTAGTTTTTCCCTGCAGCTACTCTGTAGTGAATTAATTTTTAAACTATGTGTTTATGAAATGAATTATTACTGTATTGCTCACTTGTCTACAGTGGCACCTTTTGATCTGACATGATTTATTATGGAATCTTAGCATCATTTAGGTTGGAAAAGACCCTTAAGATTATAAAGTCCAACTGATAACCTATCACTGTGAAGTCACTAGTGGGCCATCTTCCTTAGCGTAATATCTACATGGGCGTTTTTTTAAATACCTCCAGGGATAGTGACTCCACCACCTCTCTGGACAGCCTGTTGACAATGGTTTGATGACCTTTCAATAAAGGTTTTCCTAATGTCTAATGTAAACCTGTTCTGGCACAGCTTGAAGCCATTTCCTCCTGTCCTGTCACTTGTTACTTGGGAGAAAAGACTGACTCCCACCTCACCAGAACCCCCTTTCTGGTAGTTACTGTCAAGAGTGATAAAGTTTCCCTTGACCCTTCTTTTCTCCAGGCTGAATGAATCCTGTTCTCTTAGCTGCTCCTCACAGGAGTGCTCTAGATCCTTCACTGTCTTCATTGCCCTTCTTTGGATACCTCAGTGTCTTTCTTGTAGTGAGGGAACCACAGCTGAACACAGTATCTGATTCACAGATTCACCATTCTATACTTCCTACAATGCAACCTTTATTGTTTCAAAGTCAAGCTCTTTAATTCACTTAACAGCCCTTTTTCTCCTAAATTGACATCTGTTTCCTTTTTTCTAGCCTCTTGACTTCAGCTGTTTACATATTGCCGTCTATGTGGATATTTGTATCTGTGTACATTTATTCCTGTTCCTTGTCCCATTTTTGTTTATTTTAGGATATGGGTTACAAATCCTTTATACATAAAAGTGCGTATGTGTACTCAAATGTATAGTCTTTAAAAATGTAGCCTTGAAAACTTCATTGATCTGGCAGTTTAGCCCGGTTTCTTACTTTGAACCGCTCTTTTTTCTGGAGGCTAGCTTTCTTATTGTACTGTTTGTTCTGTTCATGTGATTGTGATATTTTTTTTGGTTTTTTTTTTGGTCAGCTCATGCTCAGTGCACATCAGTTTAGCTTTATGCCATAACCAACATTCCCTTTACCTTTGGAATTTACTTCCCTATTCATACTTCGTATTTAAAATTTTAGAATACATGCACACATCTATAGACACACGGAGCTACCTTGGCTTGTATCCTATGAGAATCATAAGTATCATTCAGGTTGGAAAAGACCCTTGAGATTGAGTCCAGCCATCAATCCTATTCTGAAAGTTCACCCCTAAACCATATTCCCCAACAGTACATCTAAGCATCTTTTAAACTTATCCAAGCATGGTGACTCAACCACCACCCTGGACAGCCCATCCAGTGCCTGACCACTCTCCCCATAAAGAATTTTTTCCTGATGTCCAATCTAAACCTACCCTGTTGGAGCTTGAAACCATTCCCTCTGGTTCTGTCACTAATTACCTTTGAGAAGAGACCAGCACCGTAATGTCCTTTCAGACAATTTAGAGAGTGATGGGTTCTCCCCTAAGCCCCATCTTCTTCAAACTAAACAGCCTTAACTCTCTCAGCCTCTCCTTGTACGATTTATTCTCCAGACCATTCACCACCTTTATTGCCTTCCTCTGCACGCTCTCCAGCACCTTGATGTCTCTCATGTACTGAGTTGCGCAAAACTGGACACAGTACTCAAGGTGTGCTGACCAGTGCTGAGTACAGGGGGACAATCACCTCCCTACTCCAGCTAGACAGTTTCTAATACAGGCCAGGATGCCATTTGCCTTCTTGGCTACTTGGGCACACTGCTGGCTCGTATTCAGCCTCCTGTCAATTGTAATCCCCAGGTCCTTTTCTGCCAGAATGCTCTCCAGCCACACTTAGCATTGGGATTGTTGTAACAAAAATGCAGGACCCAACACTTGGCACTATTGAAACCCAGACAATTATCCTCAGCCCTGAGATACAGAAAAACAAGCAGTTTCTTTTTGCCTATTATATATTTGGATAAGGTAGAGTAGTCAGTTTCTTTAGGGACTGCTCAGTCATCACTGTTAAAATTTTTCAAAGGCTATACTAATTACCTGGGATTTCTTCAGTCTGACCTTGAATTTTGTGAGTTTTGCCTAGCTGTGCTGGAAAATAGGCAGATCTGTTCATCAGCACTTGTGCAGTATATTTCTTCTCTTCAAATGCACCTCAAGAAAGAAGTCTTAAACTAGAAGGTTCTTTCCATTTTGATTAGAGGCACATAAGTCTTCGGTAGAAGCCGTACACAGAGATTTTGGGTTTCTTTATAAGTGTATCTTGCCTTTTGAGGCTTTGGAAAATAATGACTTTTGTTAACCTTACTAATTTACTGCTCATGTTTTCAATTCACTGTGTCTCACTAGATGTTCTATTCATACCTGATAATTTTCTCTCTTCAGTAATGTTTTAATGTTCTTTTATGTTTTTTTTCCTCTGAAAGTTAAAAACATGGTGTTCTAACACTTCTTATCATAGAATGCATGAATTGGAAGTGACCTTTAAAAGTCTTCTAATCCAACCCTCTGCCATAAGCAGAGGCATCTTTCACTAGATCAGATTGCTCAAAGCACCATCTTTCTTGTACTTTCTGATCTGCAAGTGCACATTGCTGGCTCAAATCTGATTTTAAAAACACAAATATCCCCTGCTCTCCAGCCCTTCATCCACCAGCCTGTAGAGATACGTAGAGATACTGAGGGTTGGCAGATGCACAACCTTGCATTTGACCCATTTCTCAATCCTGTCAACTTCTCTCTTGGTAGCATCCCTTTACCACTGCTTTATCAGCCACACCAACCAGCTTGTCATCCAGAAACCTGTAGAGTCCCACTATCTGTGTCATCAATGAAGGTATTAAAGTTTTCATCTCAGTATGGACTGTCAGGGGGTACTTATTACTGGTTTCACTTGGACATTAAGACTTCTGCTTAATGGACCATCCACTCTTTGGGGGTGGCCATACAACCAAGCCTTTATCCAGTAGTTCCTCCATCAAACCTGTATCTCTCCAATTTAGTGTCAAGAAAGTTTTGATGGACCAAATCAAAGGCTTTATGGAGGACCAAGTAAATCACAGCCACAGATTCTCCCTCATCCATTGATGAAGTCAGTCCACTATTAGTGAAGGCTACTTGATTAGTTAGGCATGATTTGCCCTTCACGAAGCCACATTGGCTATCTCAAGTCACGTTCTGGTCTTTGGACGTAGGAACTTCCAGTAGTCTGTTCTGTGATCTCACTGGATAGTAAGGTGAAGGTGACTGTTCAGTAATTTCCAAGGTCCTTTTTATCCAGTTTAAATATGGATGCAATATTGCCTTTCTTGCAGTCACTAGGGACCTTCTGTAATGGCAATTTTTCAGTTACAATCAAGAGTGACTTAGCAACAACATTTGCCAGGTCCCTCATAACCCTAGGATGCATTCTGTTAGGTCCCATGTGTCTGTATGTTCATGTTTCTCAGGTGATTTCTAACTTGAAGGGTTCATTTCTCCACTCTCTGCCTTGAGGTTCAGGGACTTGAGAACTGGAACAGGGGCTTGGAAGGTTTTTACCATTAGAAACTGAGTGAAAATAATTGCTGCATACATACCTCAGCCTAGTCCATGTTGGCTGTCACTGTTTCTTTGTCTTATTTATGGGGGCAGACAGTTCTGTTCCTTTAGCCCTGGCCCGTCTACTTCCATAAACAACTGAAAGTTCACTCTCCTAAAATTCAAAGTCTTGACTCTTTACTCTTCACCTGGCACACATCCCTCAAGATCATGAATTTTAACCACGATCTCTGCAGCCCAGGCTGCCACTGAACTTGACCTCTGTCATTAGTTGATCTCTTTGTAAGCAGCAGGTCCTCTGCTTGGGCTTCACCTGGGTTAAGAAATATCCAGGATGCTCTCCAGGAGTCTTCTGAGTGCTTTCAGCTTGTGCCACTTTTCCAGCAGACATCTGACAAAAATTCCCAAAGCTGGATCAGAGCCTGTGAGCAGGATGCTTCCTGCATTTAAGTAAAAAGGCTTCATCAATATCACTAGGCTAGGAATAAACATCAGTTATGAAGTGTCCTTTGTTAATTTGCCCTCTAATTTTCAGCTAGTTTTGGCCAACATTATGACAGGAGTGAGTTTGTCCTTATCACAGTGTCCTTCTAGGCCACTGTCCTTTTGAGTAGACAGTAGTAGTGTTCTGATTCAAAGCTGCTTACTTCTTTCAGATAAAATAGTATTTCCTGAGAAGTTGGAAGTACTCTTAATTATTGTAATAAATCAGTTTACATTCAAATTAACTTCCATAGCATTTCTAGATGGCGTTTGCACAGAATATATATACATTAATTTGTTTTTCTTTTAATGGATTTCTTTGAACTGTGATCAGGTTGTCTTTTGAAGTCTTCTTTAATTTATCTGGACTTCTATTTGTTTTAAACACATCTTAATGTTAAGTCTTAATCTTAAACATATAAGTCATAATTCTGCTACAAGTACTCAGTATTTCTCCCCTGTCCTCTTTGATACCTAGTTTAGGCTACTAACTGTTTTCTATAAAATAGTTCTTTCGCTGAATGCAGAAACTAGTTCCAGTGGTCATGTTTCATTGGTGTTAATGGTTCCAAGTGAGCTGAAACAGAGTTAGTGATTCTTTGTGTGTAACCTAAACTGATGCTGTGAAACAACTGTTGATTTAGGCTTGTCTGTGTTCTCAGACTGCTATTTTTATCCAACTGTAAACTTACTATAGGGATAAGAGACCAGTTACAAATGGTACTTTCGTCTTAATTTAACTGTTATCAGTTAGCTAACCAGAATTTCTTCATGGGTGTATTTAAGAAGATTCCATCCAGAAATTGTGCAAGGCTGCCTGTGTAGGGAAAATGCAAGTGGCATTTTGGGAGAGGGAAAAAATCGAAGAAGCTGCTGATTAGTAGTTTTCTTTACTGCTTTTTATATAGCAGAAGAAATTGCATTAGACTATACAGTCAAGAAAGCATTTTCAAGAGGGCAGCAGTGTTCATGTGCAGAAATAGTTTTTTCCTATATTTACAGTAATGCACTTTTCTAAAATACATCACATTTGACTTTTTCTTTGTTTTTTGACAGGAAAAAGTGGCCCTGAATGCAAGCACTGTAGGGCTGACCCAGATAAGGAGTGTCGGTTTTGTTCATGTTATTTGTGTGGTGGAAAACAGGATGCTCACATGCAGCTCCTGTGTGATGAATGTAATATGGCTTATCATATATACTGCCTGAACCCTCCCTTAAGCAAGATACCAGAAGATGAGGACTGGTAAATATATAAGGATTAGTTTCTTATCTATATTGCCATTGTATACATAGTACCTTTTTGTTATTTTCACCTTGTGAGAGTCAAAACTGAAGAATTTTTTAGAATTCTGCTGGTTTTTATGCAACCACTTAATATAGGACACGTTTTCTATTAAGGTAATTCTTTAAATCATTTTCAAATGATTAGTAGTAGTGAGCTGTAATGACCATTATAGAGTTTCAAAACTGGTGTGTTCATTCTGTTGTGATCACTATGATCTTCTGTGATGTTATCTGATCTGATTGTGATTATCAGTAGCAGTTGTTCCCCAGTCTTGTAATTTCGTTGAAGCTTCACTGCTCAAACTATTCTTACAACAACTCTTTTCTTTTACTTCTTCCGATGTTCCTGTTGCTGCCGCTGTGCTCTTCCCTTGTCTCCTCACTGCCCCCAACTATATTCATTTCTCCTGCTTTAGGAGGACCACCAGCTTGCTCTACTCTTAATTTCTCCTGTCCTTGGTTCTGCCAGTAGGAAAATCAAGCTAACTGGCATTGTTAAGTCAAGATAATGATATTTTCAGTGAATCTGCATGGACCAGTTAGCATTACATTAAGTTATCTTGGGCTCCTTACCAGCTTTTGTCTGCCTTAGCTGTATAGTTTACACTGTACTTATCCTCTGACTGGGACTTACATGAAATGCTAAACCTTTACAAATGAGTAATAACTTTATTCTAATGAAGTTTTACATTACGTAGACATCAGTAAATGTTAAGGTGTCTATGGATATGTTTTATGGAATCTTTTTTGACCTGATTATTTCATTTTATGTAAAGATAAAAGTCATTGCTTTGGAAGTTTTAACATTCACTGGGAATAATCACTCAACCTCCTATACCTAGTGAATGTCATAGCAGGTTTCTTTATTGGCTAACATCTAATGATCTGTGTGTTTTCTGGAGCTAAAGTGTAATTTCGGTACCTACTAGAACTACATGTGTTACTGAAGCTAGTTGGAGGGCCATGATCAGTGATGTTCCCCAGGGAACACCACTTTTCTAGGTCCAGTTCTTTTCAGTTTATTCTTTAATGACCTGCATGAAGGAAGGCATGTATCCGCAGCTAGTTTGCTCATTATACAAAACTGGGAGGGGTGGTTGACACACTGGAATGCAGCACTGGCATTCAGTGTGACCTGGACAGTTGGAGACTTGGGTGGAGAGGAAGCTAATGAAATTCACCAGGGGCAAGTGTAGAGTCTGCATATGGGGAAGAACATCCTCATGTATCAGTACAGGTTAGGGGCTGACCAACTGGAGAGCAGCTCTGGGGAAAAGGACCTGGGAGTCCTCACGGACAACAGACTGATTATGAGCCAGCGGCATGCTCTTTTGACCAAAAAGGCAAATGTTCTCATGGGGTGTATCAAGAAGAGCGCGGCCAGTACATCAAGGGAGGTTATGCTCCCCCTCTGCTCTGCCCTGATGAGGCTACATCTCGAGTATTGTGTTGAGTTCTGGGCTCCCCAGTTAAAGAGAGACAAAGGACGACTGGAGAGAGTCCATTGGAGTGTTGAAAAGATGGTGAGGTGACTTGAGCATCTCCCTTAGGAAAGACTGAGAAACCTGGAACTCTTCAGCTTGGAGAACAGAAGACTTGAGAGGGGATGTCATCAACACTTTTAAATATCTAAAGGGTGGGTGTCAGGACGATGGGACCAGACTCTTCAAAAGTTGTGCCCAATGACAGGACAAACAGCAACAGGCATAAACTGGAATACAGGAGATTCCACCGAAACAGAGAGGTTCTGGAGCCTTCAGAACTTGTGTGGACATGTTCCTGCCTGATCTGCTCTAAGAGAATGTGCTCTGACAGGGGCATTGGATGGACTAGATGACCTCCAGATGTCTCTTCCAACCCCTACCACTCTGTGATACTGGAATTAAAAGTATATTTATGTGGAAATTGTGTATATGCCTGCCAGTTACTGTATAGGCAAAATGAATACAGTGTTTATTACACAGCATGTTTGAATGAACTGTCCTCAGCTTTCTACTGTCAAAGCAGGCTGGTCTTGTGTGCGTAACATCTTGCTTCCTACTACTTGCCAACATAGGTGAGTTGATGTTAGGTTTTGGAAACTGTTCTCAACACAAGTTGTTTATTACTGACTCCAGTCCATAAGCAGTATTCATACCTAACTGACTGCACTTGACCTTTGAATATAGCAGTTGAGAAGTTCTTGTTTGAATTGTTTCATTCAGAATATTTAAAGGAACCTTCTGTTTGGAAGTACATACCTCTTTGTTCCACCCATTCTGCAGTTGCCCGTTACTCTCAGAACCAGCTTTAGTCCAGTACTCCAGTGAACTCTATCTGTTTTTTTGTACAAGTTCCAAGAAAGTTTCTGTTAAGGAAAAATATACATGCCTCAAGTCAGTAATGCTGCCCATGAAAACCTCCAAATCCTTTGTTCTACCTTGAAGACAATGAATTCTCTGTATTTTGTACTGTACCCTAAACCATTCAGAGGCTTTGACAGGCATGTCAGAATACTCATACTGACTAGTCTTTTTGATTAGCTGTGTGCTTGGCCTTCTAGGTGCTTCAAATGATTTGTCAGATTAGATAGTGTTTTAATCTGCACTGGCACCCATTATTTTTCAAAAGCTTCTTAGGAAACATTCTCATGAGGTATCCTTCCATGAGTTGTTATTTCCATTAGCAATCCTTCTATTTCAGAAGACGGCAGACAAAGTGTGAAGTATAGACATTTTTTGAAGTGTACCCATTACTGCTTGGATCTCTGTACACTTTTGCAGTAATATCAGTATAATATGTATATATTGGTGAGATTTAGGTAACATATATATAGTAATATCACTAATATATATCTATATTTCATTATTTTATGTATATGTGTGTATA
This sequence comes from Phoeniculus purpureus, assembly GCA_028565055.1. Taxonomy (NCBI): domain Eukaryota; kingdom Metazoa; phylum Chordata; class Aves; order Bucerotiformes; family Phoeniculidae; genus Phoeniculus; species Phoeniculus purpureus. The sequence continues at coordinate 18,491,910 of JAOXOE010000874.1, forward strand.
GGTATATATCACTGCTTGCACAGGTTCCCAGGACCGTTTTCCTCCCTCCACAAGATTCAGTGCTGTGTAGACAGCCACACAAGTATTAAATCAATTAACAGCATGGTCTTCTAGAGTCACTCAAGTCATGTGTTAAGTGTACATTTGGACCCTTCCATTTACATTTCTTACCAAAAAAATTGTAGATTGTCTACTGTTAAGCTTTTAAACTTGTTTTGTAATGTTACCAGTCTTAAGATTTGTTTGTGTTAAGTAGGTAGCTGCATCTGTGTATGAAGCCACTGGATAGGAGAGGACTAGAGCTGGCTTGTGACAGTTAATTTTGAGATAATTGGTAATGCCAACTGTGTTCAGTCTTCATTTGTAGAAGGAATACAGTTGCACTGGGGAAAAGAAGTCGTCTGTGTCTTCCCTTCTTGCTTGCTAGCAAAGAGTCATAGCTGTCTATTCCATAACTTATTGACAGATTGTTTAGGGGTTTTTTTTTTTTAGTGGAAAAACTTCAATTTATTAGTTTTATAGTATAAAATTTTGCAAACTCTCTGCAGGGGCTAAGCCTGCAGCTTGAGAAAGGGTGATGAATTTCTCTTGCAGAGGTTTAGCCATTCTACGTATGAAACTGTATTTAAAAAATCAGTGTAAAACTGAGTTGAAAAAAAACTAATGTGTTTATCCAATCAAGAAGCAGGAGAGCCATAGTTTGCCTCCTGAGTTTGCATTGTGTCATGTTCCTTTTAAATGGCCATTGCATACTCTTTTATTTTTCTTAAAGAACTTTAGTATCAGGGAAAATCTCAGAGTCAGACAATTTCAATATGTTGTATTATTTTTAATTTCTTTTTATCTATCTACCTTCATTTTCTTTAATCTTTCAACACCTTTGTTGACATAGTGAAATCTATACCTGTGGAAACTAATAATTAATTCTTCTATTCATATCCACGTACAAAAGTTAATTAATAAATCTGTAACAGTAGTAGTAACAGAGGTAGTTATCAAAACAAGGTTATCAGTGTTACTGTATATTAGTCTTCACTGGTGACTTATGGGCCAAACCCAGCCCACGGGAACCAGACACATGGACAACTTCCTTCGTAGTAGCATTCCTGTAGCAGAATATCCTGCTTTACTATCTGGATGGCTTTGTTATCTGGAATGAGTCTCAGCACTGGATTCCAAGTGGCTTAAGTGTAGTAGAATGAGTATGTGTGTGCATGTCTGATGTGTACACACGTTACATGACACCTTGGGTTTGTTTGACATCCAGCGGTCTGCAGTGAAATTTATTGCACTAGAAGCCAAAACAATAGAGATTGGGTGGGCATGATGTAAAAACAAACCATGAATACTGGTTAGCAGCATACTCTAATCCTAGCTGTCTTTATGTGATCTAGATGAAATAGAGGGAGAAGAAGGGAGAACACAGGAGATACAAGGACTTCTCAAATATCACGTGGGAAAGAATCATTAAATGTTTTACCTCTAGCATTCTACCTTCAAATAGGTTTAAATGCTCTTTTTGTAAAAGTTGACAGCATTTGTTCCTCTTGGTTCTTTAAGCTGTAGGCTTCAGCTGAGTAAGACTGATATATGTTTTCAAGCTTCACATATTTTGTAAAGATAAACAAACTGACACTGTTTTGGCTAAAAGGAAACTTACTGCAATTATTACGAAGTAATTGAGAATTCGCTAAAACTTTTTTTTAGGTATTGTCCTTCCTGCAAAAATGATTCTAATGAAGTTGTAAAGGCTGGAGAAAAGCTCAAACAGAGTAAAAAGAAAGCAAAGATGCCATCTGCCAGTACTGAAAGCCAGAGAGACTGGGGCAAGGTAGAGTGTATTTTAGAAATCTGATTGTTCATGTATGTGCTACATCTGTAATTCTATTTGTACATGCACTACACAAAATTCAGTACTGGGCTGCACAGACAATAAGACAATGTTTAATCCTGCCCACTATCTACTGGCAGTTAAAGCAGTGGAACATATATTGTGACTTGAAGTAAAAGTGGAAAAACAACCCCTGATCCTTCCCCTAAACCCTTAAACACATATTATTTAACTAACCTTCCTTTGACCAGTTGTTAACATATGTGTGTATTCTAATAAAAGTTATTAATATCATCATTAAATTTGCAAATATTTACAATATTACAATACTAATTCATTTTGTCTGATGTATTTTTAGGGCATGGCTTGTGTGGGTCGCACTAAGGAATGCACTATTGTTCCTTCAAATCATTATGGACCTATACCTGGTGTTCCTGTTGGGACAACCTGGAAGTTCAGAGTTCAGGTATGTTGTTTCATAATACTGATTAGCTGTGGTTGAAATAACAGCTAACAATGAATGGACTGGGGACTAAACAAAATCCAGACTGGCAGTTGCCCTTTTCAGCGGGACTACATAAAGCAAATGCATTTATGATTCTAATATTGGAAGTAATGCTGATAGTAATGAAGGTTGAAGTATACTGCTGTTACAATACAACTTAATAAGAAGTCTGTTGTCATTAGGACAAGCACATTTCACATGTTAAAACTCTAAATGGGGTACTTAGGGACTGGATTCAAGTATTTTCTGACATTTACTTTCCATGAACTCATTACCGCACTTTGGAAACTTAGACTGCAGATTTTTAAATGTTCGATAATATCACTGTAAGTGGACTCATTTTTCAGTTGTTTTTTTAATATACATACTGAATGTCCAGATCTTCTTTTAGGCTAATGAACAACTTAACCAGTGTAAGCCTGTACTGCTACTAAAACTAGCAGTCCATTTAGTCTTCGCTCTTTCTTGCACTGTTTCGTTTTCTATTGCAAGTATTTCGTAGGTTTTACGGTAAATTAGATTGGCAGGAGTCTGGCAGAAAAATACTGCCATCTGGGTTAGGAATGGAACTAATTTTCCCAGTCCGTTTCACATTTTGTTATATAAACACAGTTCCAGTACTCAAGAGGGGAAGAGAAGAAAAGCAGAAAGGATAGGACAGCTTCATTTTGTGCCAGTACTGACTTTTTTTGTGGTGCATTATGAGAGAACAAGACTACAGCAAAAGAACATAAAGTTTCACAGAAATTGCTTAATGGTGTAGGTTGGGAAAAGTAGTTTCAGAGTGGGAGAGGTAGAAGGAGAAAAACAGGCAAAGTCAAGGTCTGAAGGAATACATGAAGGTAGGAAGAAGGATCCTAATTGGTTTTCTGCTGGGAACTATCAGTAGAAATTTTGGTGTCATGTACTGAGAAAAAAGGTCATTGAATATGTATCCTTTTTTTATTCATAAAGGGTTTTTTGTTTTTTATTCAAATATAATTTAGCCATTTGCAATAGTTATAAATAGTTAAATAAATTTTAGTAGGGGAGATGTTCTAGCAGACTGTAATGATGTTGCCAGTTTATGGTACAGCTGCAGATGATCTGGTTGAGTGTAGCTGCAATTCAATGCCAGAGTGGAAAACTGCTGCTTGAGAAACTAGCTGATGATCTGTATGTTGTTGCAAAAGGCTTCTTCTGTTTCCTTAGGCACTGTGAGAATATTTCTCTGTGTTGGTCACATTTGCAATGTGCTACCTTAATACTGCGTGATCTTTACGTGGGTCATAGTGATCTTCTGTAGTTAAAAACTGTAAAGTGTTACCAAACTGGCAGATCTTAATGTGCTTTCTGTTGTAAATGGCTGTGCAAATGGAGTACAGCAGTGAGTACAGTCTTAAGTATCACAGTATCACAGTATCACAGTATTATCAGGGTTGGAAGGGACCTAATAGATCATCAAGTCCAACCCCTACC
>JAOXOE010000874.1:18498005-18514744 GCA_028565055.1 Phoeniculus purpureus
CCCCTACCACACAGCTCAAGGCTAGACCATGGCACCAAGTGCCATGTCCAATCCTGCCTTGAACAGCTCCAGGGACAAGTACTGCTTGTGGAAAAAAATCTGAGCTTTATCCAAAAGATGATAAACATCTTCCAGTGTCACCACTTCCCTACACTGACCTTCCATTTTTGAGTGTTCTTACTTTTGGCTTTTCTTTAAAAACAAGTGGAACTTTCACCTTTAATGGCTGTCTTACATTAACTATTGACACAGATGCTCTGCACAGTATTTCAAGCACAAAGTTGATTGTTAAAAGTGATCACAAGTGGCTCCAGTGTGAACAAACTACTGGAAACTGGCTTTTTTTGTGTTCCCAGGTGAGCGAAGCAGGTGTTCACAGACCACATGTGGGTGGAATCCATGGACGCAGTAATGATGGAGCTTATTCACTTGTGTTAGCTGGAGGATTTGAAGATGAAGTGGTATGTCATTTATGCGACTAATTTTGCTATTCAAATGTATCAATGTTTGTAAAGAGAGAGTTATGTTTGTTGATCCTAAAACTAATGCTTATGAAAATATGACCATGAAAAGATAACTAGTACTGTTAACAAAATGAGTAGGTTTTATTGTTTTAGAGACAAATATGTAAGGAAAACCTCCTTATAGAATGCTTGTGCTCATTCATATTCCTAAGCAAAATATGTCAATTACACTTTTTTTTTTACATTGTTTAGGATAGTTGCATTTCAGTAGGCTTTTGAAGTCTGAATTTAATGTTATTTAAAATCTGACAATATAATTACATGCAAATAATACAATTGATATTCTGCCTTGGTGATTATTTTTATTTCTTTCAAGTTCTGAAGGTTCTTGACTCCACCAATGAGTCATTTCAGAGCTTGTTAATGGTCTCAATATCTTATATTATGATCTCCAAAAAATGCTTGAAAAAATTCCACTTTGGTGCTAACAACCAAGTACAGCAATGAAGGCGACTGTGGTGCTAAGCAAAATGGCAACTACATCTGACTTTCACCTCATGATGTTGACCAATCTATTCATTAATATATTAGTGGTTTCTGCAATGAAATAATGTTTACACAATGTACGTGCCTTCCTGCAGGTCTGCTCCATCAGGTGTGTCATCAGTTGATCCTGTTGATCAAGTCCCAGATAAGATCAACCAAATAACTTAGTTAATGTGCTAATGGTCAAAAAAAACCCAACAAGGTTCAAACCCACTTACAAAGTTGCAGACAGGAACAAAGACTAGCTCGATTTTGGGGAAAAAACCAAGAAGACACATTTAAGTCACCCCATGTATACACACCCCCCGCAAAGACATGCAGAGATTAATCACATGTTCTTACATAGCTGGACCAAGCTGCTACCTCCACCCCCTCAGGGGAAAGAAACCTTCATCAGTTCTTTTCCGTATGGAAATGTGATGTGCATCCATAAATCCATTCATCAGTACCAACAGTTTCTTTAAGGGCCAGTTCTGTGTTCCTTGTGCTTCCAAGCCAGTCCTCTGTTCCAGTGGATGGATTCCTATGAGCCACAGCTAGCACTTTGTTTCAGGTTTTTGCAGGTAAAACCTTTAATCTGCTGATCCCTGAGGGTCCAAACTCCTACTCTCTTTCTCTATTCAACATATTTTGAAGGACAAGATGGCTGCCATGCCTGGCTCCATTGATATGTGCTTCTCCAAACAAAGACCAAACAAGACTAACACCCAATGAGAAATAGGAAATAAAAAGCTCCAAACTAGTCCCACCATTTTGCAGAGGTGCTTATTCAGCTTGGAATTCCAGGCTGCTTATCTTAACTTGCCATAGTAACTCCCCAATCCCTCAAGCTAAGACCTGTCAGATTTGAACTACAACAGGTGGAATTTTGATTCATGCATCAGATGAAACACAAAGCAGTAAGCAATCTGTATTTTGGACTGTGCTTAATTGTTAATCACAGCAGTACCTACCAGCTGCTCCTGCTGCAGAATATTGCCTCTGAAGGACTCTGTATACAGTTTTGAACAAGTTGCATGAAGAGGACCAGGGGATCAGTGGGAGATACTACTATGTTCTTAGCATGAACCCCAACCTAAGCTCTATGACCCTTAGCCAGTAGAGCCTAAGAACGCTTTTGTGCAGCACTTGTAGTTGCTGTACTGGAATGCTGCAGACTCCTTTTTTTCTTTTTGTGTTGATACTGATATCCCCTTATTTCTGCTGATACAATTATTTACACAAATAAAGTACTTTCATGGTCTAGATGATACATGTAATTTTGAAGATAGACTAAAATTTATATAAATTTCAGCTTTTTATTTTTACGGCCGTATAAGAATGCAAAAGGGAGTTATTGTTTTCCTAGGTACATTTTTGCAACTTGCTGTTCTACAGTTCTTTCATATACCAGGTTTTATTTCCCTATTCTGGTTTTCTTGAGTTTTTTAAGAAGGTTTAAAATGAACTCCTATAAGAATACCCCCATAAAAGTGCAAGTCTGTACATGTAAGTATCCTAAGTATGGTACCTAATTCTATAAAAGAAAATTTTAAGTTAAAATTTAGATAAAATAATCTGCTCATATCTAGTCATGTTATTGTACCAGCACAAGAAAGGAGAGGCAATTCTTCCTTGTAATTCTTCCTTGTAACACATTATGTCATTTCAATGTCATTTCAATGACATAATGTATTTCCCAACTTTGTAATAACTTACTACACTTTGGAAGAGGATTTTACTGGATGCTTACAAAGTTTGTGCACTTTTTATGCACACTTGTGCCATCTTAGTGCTCTTCTTGAGGCTTTAAATTCACACATCACTGTATGGGTAAAGTAATTGCAAAAATATTATGTGGGAAATAGAATTTACTGTCTGGTTTTCTGATCATACTATTTTTATGCTATGCCTTTGGAAACTTAAAATATTGCAGATCCAGACTGGTCTGCAACTTTCCTCAAGTTTTAACATTCTGTATGCACTGGAGTGCTCAGTAATAACAAGTTCTGTCACTATGGGATCTGCCCTGAAGATTGATGGGCTGGGGGTTTGATGCTGGTGTGGGATTGTCAAGTTATCAAGACTGAGTAGGAATACAGTCACAGTTTACAGAATTAACACTCTGTGAAATTGTTTTGCACAGGAAGCTGATTGCATACATGTGAAATGTTTGCACATTAATCTCTCATAGAAGTTTAACCTTGAATTATAGTGACAAATGCCAAGGGTTTTCCTGAGACTAAATTAACCAGTTAATTTAATTAAAATGTTAATGAGTTGAAACAAAAGCAAAGCAAGGAGGGTTCAGAGACTACTTACAGATTGCAGGCAAAACCAAAAACTAATTTGATTTGGGGAAAAACGTAGAGACATTTAATTCATCCCATATAAAAAAACCCAAACACAAAGACATATGGAGATTACTCACTTGTTCTTACCTGGCTGGGACTAGCTGCTGTCTTCATCTCCTCAAAGGGAGGAGACTTCCATCACTTCTTTTTCCTTGTGAGAGCAAGGAGTCCATTCAGTCCATGCCCTTGTCCCTTTCGTCAGCGGGGATTTTAAAAGTCCAGTTTCCTGTTCCATGTTTCCAGGCCACTGTGCTGATTCCATTTCAGCAAACTGTGGAATTCTGAAAAAAACTTTATTCTGCTGATCCTTGAGGTTCTATTCTCTCTCCATTCACCATGCTTTCAGGGCAAGATGGCTGCTGTGCCTAGTGCAGTGCCATATGTCTTTCTGCAAATAGAGACAAAAGCCAAATGAAGGAAGAGATAGAAACCCAAAGTTTCAAACGAGTCATACTGGTTTTCACAGCATTGGGGAAAAAAATTTCCAAGTTGAACATCACAGGTTTGTGCAGCAACTTACCAATGCCTCAGGCCAAGAAACCCTCCAAATTCAAACTACAACATGAAGTTCCATGGCTTACCTATTTAAGATACAGTAATTAAGATACAGCAATTAGCTTTGGGGTCTTGAATATTTTGATATTGCTGATCTGCTTGTCTTGCTCTTGATATTAAGTGTCATAAGAACATTGGCTGAAGAAATTGAGAAGCCTTTTAGGAATTAATTTAAAAACTAAATATTGAACATTAATAGTGATTGTGGAATCACAGTGTTTGTGATTAAAATTTGGCTTCTCTGTTCATCAAATCAAGTAGCTGAAGAAATTGCACTTCCATATTGAAAAATTGCCCTCCTATTTTATATAATTGTTTTTATGTATCAGGAGTCAAAGCTTCTGTTTTGTTTTTTTTTTCCGAAAGTTTCAAGATCCATGTTTGTACTGGGTTAAGGCAGTGCTGTAAAGATGGAAAATTAATAGTGTAGTTAGTTTAATATGAACGAAGATGGCTTCTTCAAATGTTCTTGCATATAGGCTCATATGGGAAATATTTGAACTGAGAGTCAGAATCTCTTGGAGAATAATATCTGCTGTAAAAGGCAATAGTACCTCTAATGCCTCAACAGGGACTTCAGGCAAATACAATGATTGCTTAGGTTCATTGTTACTTTATACCTAGACCATTCTGAGCCTGGAACATAGATAGCATTCACAAACCATTTCATGAAGTGGCTTGCTGTCCTTTTGAAATGTTTTGTGTCTTTGCATTATTACAGAATCACAGATCGGCTTAGGTTAGAAGGGATCTGAGAGATCATCTACTTCCAACCTCCCTGCTATGAGCACAACGGCCTCTCACTAGACCAATCCAAATTGATGGCTTAGAGACCCATCCAAATTGGGCTTGAACATTTCCAGGCAACAGGCATCCACAGCTTGTCTGGCCAGCCTGTTCTGGTGCTTCACCACCATCACAGCGAGAAAGTTCTTCCTCACATTTAAACTAAATCTCTTTTAGTTTAAAGCCATTTCCTTTTGTCTTACCACTAGAGTCTCTTGTAGTAAGACCCTCCCCAGTTTTCTTGTAGGCCCCTTCAGGTACTGGAAGGCTGCTATAAGGTCCCTCCAGAGGTTTCTCCAGGCTGAACAGCCCCAGTTTTCTCAACCTGTACTCACAGGAGAGGTGCTCCAGCCCTCTGATCATACTCAAGGCCCTGCTCAGGACTCATTCCGGCAGTTCAATGTCCTTCTTATACTGAAGATTCCAGAAGTAGACATTGTACTCCAGATGAGGTCTCACAGGATACTGTCCTTGTTATGATACTCAAGTCATTCTGGATTCATGGTTTTCCAAGGTAAAACTTTCTGGTTTTCTGAACTTGGCACAAGCTTCTCATTCAGTATTAAAATGAAATTTGTTGGAATGGGCGTCATTCATCAAGCAGTCACATCCCTATTCATATTATTACTAACACAATTATTTTTAAGTGATCTGCACATTTTCTTTGCTTTGACAATCACTAGGAAGTTAAATAGAACTGTATAATACCTTACTTTATAAACTTGTTTTACATCCTTTCCTGGTAAATAGTTCTTGTCTTGTGGGATTTTCCAAGTTCATTTTTCCAAGTTGTTAATAATTGTTCTCACACAACATCATTCTATTTCTGTAGTTTGCGCAGCAGACTACTTTAAAAAAAAGATATACTGGAGTCTAACATGTCTGCATTATGAGTGTTTTTTTAACTGTGTGTCTCTTTCTTAGTACTATGTCTCAATAAATTTTGAAAGATAAATACTCTTCATACTGCAATTCATACTGAATTTCTGTTAGATTTTCCCTACACAGAATAAAATAAACATAACTTATATAATTAATCTATGGTCTACTCCAACCAGCATTTACCATTCTAGCCTTGTCTTTTTCTGCTATAGTCAGTCATGGAATATCTGTAAGTCTTGCACTGGATCCTTTACAGTGTCAGACTTTTAATAGTAGTTTGAAATTGACTGAACTTTACTACTGTGTACAACTATGTTCAGATTATTGCTAAAAAATTCATATAAACCTTTTTTCTAGTAAGTATTATTTTCTACTACTGTTTCATGCTTTGTACAAAGCCTGCATCTCCAAAGATGTATCATATTAAATATATTTATAAAATACATATTTGTAGAAATATTTTTATTTAGTAGGAGCAATATACATTTCTGTGACATACATCCAGAATAAACCAGTAATACAGGCTTTACTCATGTGTATGTAGACTTTTATTGTTTCCATCATTCTTGGTAAAAGATTCTATCAGCTTACCTTCCAATTAAATAAAATTCTATGTAGAAAATATACTCAGACTTAGGTTATTAATATGAACTAGTTTAAACCCTAACTATTTCTGAACTATTCTGTTCAGAAGATCTGGGTTTATTACTATTAATGCACCTGCCTAGTACATGAAGCAGAACTGTTTCTACTTACTAGCACTTAGCCTGCTGCACAAGCCGAAGTGATCCCTCCAGGTATTTATTATGTGTTCTACAAGCATGACATGCTTGAAACTAAATGAAAATAACCATTTGCTAGAATGTGTTCCCTGCCCCAGAATGGGTTTGGTTTGGATTGGATTTTTCTTTCCAAAATAAAGTTTCCAATTTTTTAAGGGAGGCAATTTCTGAAAGGATTTTTTGGCTAATTTGTTATATCCAGACCAGTATCTTTGTACTGGCACAACTACTGTAGAAAGACAGTTGTGCTGAAATTGAAAACAGATATCTCCATGCCTTGGATTATTGTTTTCCTCTGTATAAGTAAATAGAACAAATGAAGTTGCCTTTTTTTTTTTCCAATTGAGTTGCTTTACTATTTTAAAACAAAACATGATCTTCTTGCACAGGATCGAGGGGATGAATTCACTTACACTGGGAGTGGAGGTAGAGATCTTTCTGGCAATAAAAGGATTGGGGAACATTCATTTGATCAGACATTAACTCACATGAATAGGTAAGATTTGAAGCTAAAAAGTAATCAGAAAAGAAAAAGTTGTGTTGTAGTCCTTTAATTTAAAACTAACGTTTTGCTATAGTCATTCACTCCTGTACATGTCGCTTTTGTAAACAATGGTGCCTCTTGCTGCTAAAAGGCATTTTATCAAGCATTATTCTTTGCTGTTCAAAGAAACATCAATTAAATACGTTGGTGAATTGCTGGTGCATGCAGACAGTACTCATGTCTCTGGTTCAGATTGTCCTCCAAAGGATATTGTAGGACAATCCTTGTTTCAATTTAAGAAGTTTGGAACTCTTGGGTGGAAGAATTCTATTCTGGGTGTTTCTTTTTAAGTTTCTTCTTCAGTGGTTAAATCAATTACAGAAATAAGTAGGAAGAAAACATGTTCATTTTCCCATGTTAAAAGAAATTCTTCCTATTTTTCTAGTTCTATTTTCCATCATTATTTTCTATGCGAAGTAAAAAAATTAGGGTGTTCCTTTATCAAAAAACAGGTACTTGTGAAAGACAATGTTGAAAAGATGGGTAAAACATCTGCTTGAAGTGTTATTATAGCCTCTAAAAGCCTACTAGAACAAAGAATATTTCTTAATGCCTGACCACTTTATATCTGTGGAGTTCTGAGACTGACAGAGAACTTTTCATTGCCGGGTGTGCTTTTAGATGTGATCAGCTTCTGTCAAGCAGAGTGGAGAGGGATTTTTTTAAAAAGGTTTTGGTGGTACTTACGGGAGTGTGAGGAAAACCCTGACTTGGCTGCCAAGAATGGGAGGGAATAAAGGGAGAAGGGACATGATGTGAACAAGGTTTGCAAAGATATTTAGTGATTTAGAGCAAAGTTGCTTCGAGAAACCCAATTAAAAGCCGAACTCCTTAGTCTCAGCATTGCTCTGGTCTTAGCAAATGAGAAATGCACTGCCAGTTGCTTGCCTTCTAGCTTTGCAGGCTTGTACTGTTCTTGTACACGTACTTTGCACGTACTGTTCTCTACAATGCTGGTTTTAACTTGTACCATGACTGTTTATAAACCATATTTTTTTTTCATTCTATGATCCATGGTAAGGTTTGAGTCTGATTCAGAAAGGTTTTCAATCCCTGCCAGATCAGGCTGTAGATCAGGCTGTGGAACTAGAAATACTATTTGGTCTAGCACATAATCATAGAATCATAAGATTGTTGAGGCTGGAGAAGACCTTTAAGATCAAGTCAAACTGTCTACCCACTACCATGAAGTGAGTGGTGGGTAGACCAGAGGGTCTTTATACAGTTAGTGGATAAAGGGGATTGATTGTCTTTGATGTAGGTATTACTTAACACCTACTCTAAGGCAACTTAAATACTATGTGAGATATTTCAGTTAATTAGTGTTTTGGATGATTACTATGCTCTTTCTTCACTGTAGAGTTTTCCGTCATACTCATTGTACACACTTAAAAGGCCTTAATATCTGCAGTGTGTTGGGGAATAGTTGTCTTCTGTTATAATTTTCTACTGCTATTTAGGAAGATATTATTTTTAAAAATTAAGACTATTTAATCTAAAAAGATTGGCTTGTTTTATGTAGAAATATAATTTTAATAATGAACCTTGGTAACAAAACATTTTCGTTTTTTCTTACCATGAAGGCTAGCAGGGCTGTCATTGTTTTCATCAATTCTGCAGCTGCTAAAGAATATATCAAAAATTACAATGCTGCTTGATAAAGCATAATTAGAGAAGGGAAATAGATATGGCTTTATCACAGTAATTCGCAAAATTATGTTGTTTGAAGCAATCTAGTTTATGAAGGTTTTAAACCTCTTTCTAGAGCTTTGGCCCTTAACTGTGATGCCCCGCTGGATGACAAAAATGGAGCAGAGTCTAAAAATTGGAGAGCTGGTAAACCAGTCAGAGTAGTGCGCAGTTCAAAAGGGCGGCGAATCAGCAAGTATGCCCCAGAGGAAGGCAACAGATATGATGGCATTTACAAGGTATTCTGGTGTCTACGCAGCACAAAGTAACATTTTTCTTCATCTGTTTTAAAGTCTCTTATGTGTTACGTTGCAAATTCTTCATTATTACTTAAAAAAACCAATACTTCTTCTCTCATTAAATCTTTTTTAGCCTTACCTTATTCTGCAGAGAACCAAAATGTAACTATTTCGAACAGTGATATATATATATATATATATAAGGTTGAATATGTAATGTACTTTATATATACTTGTTGAGTCATATCCATCCCTGGAAATCAAAAGAAGGCTTCCTCATACCTTCCAACTCTCATACCTTCCAACTGTATCCTAGTTTTTTCTGCTTTTAATAACTTATCAGTGTCTGAAATAAAGGAGTATGCCTTTTCAGAGCAACTGTGTTTATCAAAATACGAAAACTTCACACACAAGGGAAAAGCTGCTGTATAATGGTAATGTATAATAGCGTTCCAATCTGTTCTTGAATTAAAGTATGACTGTGTGCATGTGTTTGGTCTGTGATGGAATGATGGCAGTAATTTTATATTGTTCTTTAGGTGGTGAAATATTGGCCAGAAATTGGAAAATGTGGCTTTTTAGTTTGGCGTTATCTTCTGAGGAGAGATGATGTTGAGCCTGCACCTTGGACTTCAGAAGGAATGGAGCGTACAAAGAAACTTGGTTTGAGTGTACAGGTTCGGATAAGGATTTGCAGAGTTTTTATTCTCGGTTCTAGTTAACAAATTCCAGAAGTAGAAGTCACTTCAGTTAAAGCCCCATTTTTTTCTTGTACTTCACTGTGGCATTATTTAATGCCAAAAACCACTACAGATGTTCTGCAGACTGAAGGAATCTTGTAATAGTGACATAGCAGAAAGAATGGTGGCCGAAACTTTCTGACACATTGCATATATTATATATTGATTGGGAAATTAAGTGTTTGAATGAAGTGTCGTGACATTAGGCTCGAAATAATTTCTGTGAACAATTGTTGCTACAGCTGAGTCTAAGTCTGTCTGAGAAATCGAGAAACCTGGAATTTGTATGTGTTTTTCTTTCCCTATGATGGAGAAGTTTGTATACATAGTGCATTTCAGGCACAAAGATAAGCTGACACAAGGACTTGGGTGTTGTAGAACCCAAGAAAGATGGGAATAATTAAGATAAGGCAGTGGTGTATGTTACAGCATACCATCTTCAGCTTTGTCTACCTGATTTGGATAGTTATAAGGGCTTAGATATGGATATTTGGTTCCTTGTAATGCAGTTGAGCCTGGATTAGATTCTTTTACTTGACTGTGCTTTCTTAACAATAGATGGTAATTTGAATGTTTTCTTCAGAGTGTAGATTTTTAAAATTATTCTGTTATTTCAATATGAAGGTGCAGAATTTGAAAGTCTTTTAGAAATTAGTCTTGCTGATACTTGGTTATTCCTTTAAGCAGGTGGGTTTCATTTTAATTCTATGCTTTTTTAAATTTTAGTATCCAGAAGGGTATTTGGAAGCCATGGCTAGTAAGGAGAAGAAAGATAAGGTTAAAAAGCAAACTGTGAAACAGGAGCCAACCAGCCAAAGTAATGGAAACCAGAAGAGGACAATTAATGATGGTATTTACTTTTTGTTTACTTCCTTTTTACTCTTCTGGCATTCATCAGCAAAACATGTCGTGTTACATTTATGAAGTTGGTAGCATGAAAATTTTGCAAAAGTGTGAAGGTATTTTAAATAGTAATGTAATAAATTACTAGTGTAGGGATCTTCTTTACTGCTGTTATGGGGTTTTTTATCTTAAGCTATGTAGAAAATGGACAGTGTTCTGTGCAACTGTGTGCTGCAGTCCAAAAGAATGCTGAACATTGTGAGTTGGTTGTAGGGATTTGATAGCTGTGCTTCTTGAATGTAATCTGTGTATTAACCTTCTAGAAACAGTTTTGTCTTCCCCTTAGTTTTCAGAATAACTGCATCTGATGATCATAATTTTAAGCAGGTATAGAGGAACCGGTGAATACACGCAAAGCCATGAGGATGGGAGATGGAGGGAAAGGAGAAGCTTTCCAGCTGACTCAAGAACAGCAGTGGCTGATTAGAGAAGACTGTATGAACCAGAAACTCTGGGATGAAGTACTTGCTTCTCTTAAGGAAGGACCAGTATGTTTGCTGCATGCATAATTTTTAATGTTTGCCTTTTCTTTATTCTGTTAGGAGAAATCATGAGTCTCTCAAAACTTAATTTCCTTACTGAACTTTTGCGGAATGCAGACTGTGTCTAGCATTGTTTCTATTTGCAAGACTTCACTTTCAAGGAAATAATATTCACTTATACAGTGCGCTGTTGGTAGCTTGGTTTATGCTTCCGTTATAGAGGTCCGATCAAAATACATTGAATTTTTTTCACTTTTGATAGGAACACGTTTTTCTCTGAAATTATTCCATATTGCGTAGATAGAAAATAATTTATGACAGAAAATACAACTTGCTTCCTTTAAGACAGTAAAAGTACTGTCATTTTCAGATTTAGAAACAAAATGTTTTCAGCCACGTATAGATTATTCCACTCTGTGAACCATAGAAGAGAAAATCCTTTCCTCCCCTGAAATATCAAGAAAATAGCAAGGATAGCCCAAGATTGAAGACACTACAGAAACTAGTATAAATCCGCAAAAGGAGTATCTCCTGAAATAATATGTATTTCAGCGCTAATTAGTTTCATCAATGTCAAGTTATTAATTATTTTAGCATTATTTTGCAGAAGAAATCAAGGCACTTAGAAATTAAAATAACTTGAGAAAAGTCAAGGAAGAACCAACTGTTGGCTGGAACATCAGTATCTAAAAGTGGACACACGTAATTAATTTGAGAATTATCAGTGGCTATTTATGGTGCTTCTGTAAGGGAAAAAGCACCAGACGTTTCCTGTTCTATTTACACAAGTAGTTATTGCTATCAGGTTGCTGCAGTTGTCATTGTGTAGGACCTGTATGAGGTTATTAGCTGTTTTGTGTCTTCTGTATAGTGTTTGCAATAGCTAGAAGCTCTTAAAAATTGTGCATGATGACCAGCAGATGTGTTTGTGAAAAAATGAAATCAGTGATTTAAAACTTACTGGGTTAATGGCAAGTTGTTTTTCTACATACTCCTACCTATTTTCATTTGGTTGCCACTAAAGGCAACGGGAATCATTGGTAGCTTCAGGCTGCTGCTGTGAAAAAAAAATCTTTCTACTTGAAACAACCACCTTCCCTTTTATCTGAATAAAATTTGTGTTAAGGTAAATCTGGTATTCTAAAAATTACTGCAAAAAACTGTACTTTGATTACCTGTACATCCACTCTTTTTAACCCTACCCAAGTTGTATTATTGAGATATTTGGAGATCTCTGATGTGATTGAGATAAACATGATCTAGTGTGTAAAACAGCTGATACAAATGTATCAGCTTACTTATCAGTCTTACGTACTTAAAACTCCTTAGAGATGTGCTGAGATGATGTATAAATGAGGAAGGCTGATGTACGCACACTGCAGAGCAATTAGCCTGATGAGAGAAGCAGCCATGAGCTAGACATAATCCACAAGTACAGGTCAAGGTGCAGAAGTGGGTGTTTTAGCAGAAATTGTTCCTTTGACAGAGAAACAGAGATCTTCCAGGGTAGATTTCTAGCAGCAGTTAGCAAACACTAAATTTCTGACCTATGCTAAGAATCAAGGGACATGAGGGGTCCTCCAATCTATTTCCTTTTGTTTATACTCACACAAACAAGTAAATAATCTTTAAAAACTTAATTATCTGGTTTATGGAAGAGCAGGGAAATCAAGCAGTTGAAGACCGGCTTTCTTGATCACTTTTATAAGGCTGTACTCATGAATATGAAAGACTTAAGAATTTCTGGAAGTTCATCAACTTTATGTAATAAGTGGCATTTACAAAAATTATAACATAGTTTTTTATTCCTTTGCATCACACTAGAATTTTCTGAAGAAACTGGAACAATCCTTTATGTGTGTCTGCTGCCAAGAGCTGGTTTACCAGCCAGTGACAACAGAGTGCCTCCACAACGTCTGTAAAGTAAGAATAAACTCAGTCTTGCTCTGAGCTGTTTTCATGGCTTTGAGACATCAGTTACCAAAGCCATATGTATTTTAGAAAGAAAATAATTACTCCCTAACATTCTAAGCAAAAACATGCCACAAGTTTGCATTCAGTGATTGCTGTGTTCCCTTTATTTTATGTAGTAAAGAGTGGAAGTATGTTTAATATAGATCCCGGTTGATACGATGAGTGAAGTTTTACCTCTGCTGTGATTCCTTTGTGATCAGTGCAATTACATTAGAAATTGCTTTGGCTCAGGAGCTAGGCTTTAGTATAGTAACAATTAATTTTTCATAGTTAAGGAGCAAAACCAGATTTTATAATTACATAATACTCATAAGAGTTGTTGAAAGGATGCATGGTAAATGCAAGAAAATTATTTGGGCTTATTCACAGTAATTTATCTGTTATCTTGGGATTCTTGGCATTGTTTATGTTTTGTAGGAGGGCCACGGAAGTCAGTTTATGATTTGTGTGTCTTAAAAACTTGATCATTTGAATATAATGTAAGAAATTTGGAATCCAACTAGTAATACAGTTCATTTTTGTAGCATGAATGTGTACAGATCTGTGTGTAGAAATGTGCATACCTGAACTGCTCCTGCTGTACCTGGTGCCTGACAGACTATTATCATCCTAGCACAATATCTGATAAAGCAAGTTCATGGGTCAGGAAGATATGTGTCACTCCAGTAAAAGTAACACTGTTGTTATGGATGCCTTAAACACTTAGAATGATTATGGCTCCTTAAAAAAACCTTTCAATTGGAAAACCATGAAAAAGAGAAACAGGAATATCAACAAACTCAGAAAGCACAAAATTTGACGATGTCAGCAAACATTTGCAAATCAAAATAACATTCAGTTAAACTTGTAGGGAATACTTTGATAGTAAAATGCTACTGCTGCTTGTGGCACAGATCTGGTGTGATAAAGTTTATATTAACTAAGCTCACATGCTTGGGCTCTTTGCAGCCAATGATACCATAGTTAAGAAGGGCAGCACTCGTGCTGGTGTGTTAGAGACTGTATTAGTCTATATATGTCTTCAAGACTTAACTGAATCTAGTGAGGTTGATGGAGATGTATATAAACAACATCCTGGTATACTTAACCTTCCTTGTTGGAATGAAGGTCTGGAAAGCTACAGCAATTTAATTGTGAAGCTAGAAAAAAGCTGCAGATGTGGATGTGATTCACAGGAGGGCACAAGCTGAAATAAAGGGGATATCTCAAAAGGGTTTGCTTCATCTCCACCCAAGTTCAATGTTTCACATGCCAGCCCAGAGCACAGTTCCTACATTAGGACACTCTAGTTACTGAGACAGAGGTAGGTGCCAGAGAGCTGTTAATGACTTTTCTGATAGCACAGAAGATTGCATCTTCAGTTTATAGAGATTGCTTAGTTTTGCTGGTTAAGCTGTCAGTCTAAAACAAAGTTCTTACCATTTACTTCTCTGTCTTTATATGTCCTAGAGTTGTTTACAGCGCTCTTTCAGAGCTGAAGTCTTCACTTGCCCTGCTTGCCGCTATGACCTGGGGAAGGGCTACACCATGGTTCCCAACAAGATACTGCAGACACTACTGGATCAGTTTTTCCCTGGTTACAGTAAAGGACGATGATATGATGTGCTCTAATTTTTCTGTACTTTATAGACAGCGACTTTATAGACAGTAAAAGAAAATAAACACAGGAAATTCAAGTGGACCAGCCACCTCGATGGGACTCGATGTACTGACATGTATTGAAGCAGCTAACCCTTGTCCCATCATAGCAATCTGTCTGGTGTAGCGAGAACTCTAATTCTCAGCTGTCTTTTAAAAAAACATCAAGGGTAGTTTTGGCCAGTTAACAAATAGTTTTTAAAAGAGAAAAAAAGAAAAGCTTCAGCTCTGACTGGCCTAGCTGATGCTCAATGTATGATTTGTTTTTTTGTAACTACCTCAGGACAGAGGAAAATAAATTATGGGGATTTTAAAACGTTAGTTAAGTTTTAGCTACACACTGCCTCCTGAATATTAGTTGTGCCTGGTCCATGTGGTTTGATTTACAAAAAACTCCAAACCAAAACAGAACCCCACAAAAAAACAGCAAAAAAGCAGAAACAGCACTTAAGCCAGCTGGATTAAGGAACAGCAAATTCTGTGGTGTGCATAATCCTTTTTTTGTCTTTTTCTTCTATGCTGTGTTTTTTTTGCAAGAACAGGCTGATTTTTAGTCTATTTTTGTGAGCTTCATTGTGCTTTTCTTGTATCTTATGCAAGTTGACTACTAATGACTAATGAGAACAATATGAATGCATTGTTGCTGCATTAGTGTAGTGATCTGGTTTTTTTTTGCACTTAAAGAGAGTGTTCAAGACACTCTAATTGTGTAAAAAATATTTCATACAAAAAAGCCACTTCTGTATTAGTTAAATTGTATGCTTTTAGTAGGTCTTGTATCAGTGGCAATACATCTACATGGCATTGAAGGCAGTGCTAGCTTGGAGAGGATTCAAATTGCTTCATATTGTGATCTGAAATTTTATATACAATATATCTCCCCCAGGAAACATACCTTATTAAATATTTTATGATTCAGAAAAGTTGCTAAATTTTTTTACTATTATCCACTTAGTTAGACCATGTCATTTTTATAGATTTTTTTAAATTTCAGATAGGAAATACTTTCCTTAGGTGCTTCTTTTTGTTTCAGTCATGAGGCTTTATATTCCTAATTCATTTCTCAGTGGAAAAAAAATTGTAAGGCGAAAAACCCAACAATTTGTCATTGATACCTATGGACTCGCATATACTTTATAGCTGCTGCTATCAGATAGTTACTATGGTCTCTACTGAGTGTTTGAAGGAAGCTTGTTAGTGCTCAATCCATGTGCCAGAGAGGGAGGGAGCCCTTTGTGCCCCTCCCGCATTGGCAGAGCCTGCTGTCAGTGCTAGCCTGGTGCAGGTGGGAGCTGTTGGTGCCCCACACAGCAGTCACAGATTCTGCACTGATAGCCCGCAGCCTGCAGAGTAGGCGTTTATGGAAGTATATATGTCATTCTTAGTCATTTAAGACTTTGCCATTACCCTGGTGCAGTAATGAACCGGTCACTGAGATGCACATGACTGTGCGGTTTTGAAAGATTTAACTCCTTAGCTTTTTCTGTGTTTACTAGAATGAGGGTTCAGCCTTTGTTCAGTAGGTGAATTGCTGCTTGTGTTAAGCATAGCCTTTAAAAGAGCTGTAGACAGATTCTTATATCCTGTTGAACTTCTGTTTTACAAAATGGTAGCTCCGTATTTTACAGGAAAAACATGGAATATTATCTTTGTAACAGTCATTGCACCTATGCAGTAAACTCATCAGACCTGTGGCTTTTTACTTGATAGTTGAGTGCTGTGAAATATTTTATACCTTTTAGTTCTTTTTCCTGTACCTTCTACCAATGTACCCAGGTGAACAATGGGAAGTTACCTGCTTAGTAGAAAAACATGTAGACCCACTTTTTAGTATTATCTTTTCAGACACAGACACAATCAAGCAACAGGAAACTACCTTTAAGAAACATTAAAGTAGCTTGACAAGACTTTGTGGAGTTAGATTTGCGACACAAATTGTCCTTTCCTCTCATTACAAGTGCTTTTTCACTTTTTAAAAATGTCGTTAGTGCTGTATCAGAAATACACTCTTCTCCGTAGTAAATTCTATCGCATAAAATTCGAGGTTTTTTTACTATGCATTTAGATGTTTTAGAATCTAGGTACAGCTTTTCACATCAAAACTGGTTCCTGTTGTAACCTGTCTCCTGTCATTTACAGTCTCTTGTGTAAATAACTGTCCCGTTCCCGCCCCCCTCCCCCC
>JAOXOE010000874.1:18514844-18535122 GCA_028565055.1 Phoeniculus purpureus
GTGGAGAATGGAGGGGAAGGAGAGGCGGTCCGAGAGCATTCCGGGCCATGTGGTCACTTACACACGGGGTCATCCATCCTCAGTGGCCGCCGCAGACGGATGCTGGCCGGGACGGTTTTGTCCATCAGCTCTTCGACGCTCTACAAAGAGACGACCGCACACCGCCGTTAACATCGTCCGGAGCGGCACAGCCGCACCCCCGCCCGGCACGGCACGGCACAGCACGGGCACCCACCTGCACTCCGACGGCCCGCAGCATCTCCTGTATGTCCCGCTCCCGCGGCCCGATGTGCCGCCGGCTAAAGTCATCGTGCCGCGGCAGCAGCTGTTCGATGCACCTCGCCGCTTCGCCGCTGCCCCAGCGCCGCTGAGGCACCACCGCCGCCCGCAGGTGCCGCCGGACCCCGCTGGCCGCCAGCCGCCCCCACCAGCGCCCACAGCTCTGCATGGCTCCACCACTGCCTCCGCCGGCCTCGGGCAGCCACACTTTGTGTGCGGTGGGGGGGCGGTGCGGCCCCCCTTGTCCGGCGCCAATGGGACCCGGGGGCGGTGCCGCTTTCGCCCCGCCCCGCCGCCACCTGCCCCCACTGCCCCTGGGCAGCCCCACTCGGCCCTGACCCGTCCACCGAGTTCGGGCAGCTGCATCATCTGCAGCGTCCCTAAGGTGCCCTCCGCCCGCCCGAGCAGACCCAGTGGTGATTTTCCTAGGATATGGGCTTTTCCTGTACAAAAGCCCCGCTCGGGCAGAAAAAAAGGGTTTCTGTGTTTCTGCAGCAGAGCGTGGAGTTACTTTCAATTGACTGTCCCTGGAGGAGTAACGCTGTTGCCGGCGGTTGGGTCAGCTGTGCTCCTGCTTTAACTTCGGGTAATGTTAGTGTTGGAGAGCAGAATGGCCTGCTGCAGACTACTTCTTCCTCTGTATCGGTTCTGCGTCTCTGAGGGTAACACCAGCAGAGTTACAGGCTTGTCTCGTTATATCTCGGCCCCTTTCCTGTGTGATATTTTCTCTAGCTGATCGTGCTCTAGCAGGAGGGTCAGACTAGCTGATCTTCAGACATCCCTTACAACCCCTGCCATTGTGTGATTCAGTGATTCAGTAACCCAGTTCAACAATACCGGGGAAGTGTATTTGCATCTACGTTTAAATACAGTCACAATGGAAGATGTAAAGGTATTCCCAAGATGTCAACTGATTTAATCTTAATTGCGACATATTTACTTCCTGTCTTCTGAATTAATAACTGATTCTGAAACTAAGACTAGATTTACTCAGCACCAAAGGTCACTGACTCATACAAGATCTCTGTTTCTGTGGCAAACATGGAATTACTCCTCTGATGCTGTGTGGGTTACTTACATTACTCCATTATGCCAGAATAGGCTCCCATAACTTGTGCCAGTGTATATGTGGAGTGTATATATTTAAGTCCCTGGTTTCAGAATGAGAGACCCCCCAAATTACACATAATCTGAGACAAAACTCACCTCGAACAGCCAAGGTTCATGTTGCAAGGATTTATGATGTAACCCAGCCCTGATTTTAACAGACTGCTGTTCAAAGATAATTATATTTTGATATTTTTAATCTGTAATTTGCTTCATGAAGGAAATGAAAACCTTGGTATGGCTTTTAACTTGAGGCAATGTATCAAGGAGTGAACAGAGTTGTTAGAAAGAGACATTAAACCGTGCCAGGAAAAAAATAAATTCCTGTTTTGAATTTATACCTAAACAAATTTCTTTTTAAAGCACTTCCAAAATCTTCTTCAGATTCTGTCCAAATATTCTTTCAGAATTTCAAGCATTCCTTAAAAATATATCCCTTTTCTCTGGTGGGTAGATCACTCATACAGAATAAGCCATTAGAGTCACCTCATCAGAAATGGTAATACAGTAGATTAATTTCTTCAGTGAGGGGCCAGAGTTTTGTTCCTGACCGTAGTGCTACGGGAACTTAGGTCTGAAGGGAAGACAGCATTGCAAACATCCCCAAACATGGATTTCCTATCCACATTTCTGGCTTTCTTAGAACTAAAGCAGCTTTAATTCCACTTGGAAACTATGCTTGGGAAGAGGAAGGCTGGTGGGATGTGCCACTGGGCAAGGCAGTAGTGTCGTATCATGCCCGCTTCATCTGGAAAGCACCACCTCTGGAGTGGTTTCTTAAGCCACTCCATGGCTAAAGCTTTGTCCTTCAAAAAAATCAGAGACTCATTTTAGTATGGCTGAGCACAATCACTGTGGCAGGGATGCAAGCCTGGCTTATGTGCTTCATCAGCTAGCCAGCTGTTTAGCTGACTGCTGAAAACTGAATTATGGCCTTATCAGGCAAAACAGTAGTCCTGTACAAGAGATGCGATAGAAAAATGAAGCTTTAGTGTCAAATGTGAATAATGCTTTGATGTCACATGAAGAAAACCTAGCTAATCTTGCTGTTTCATGGAAATCCAACACTTCAAAGTATAGAGCCAGTTAACCAGCTGTTTTCTGCATGTACTTCAGGAAAATGAAGGAGCTTTCGTGGAGGAGGACTGTAAAGAAGTATCTTCTTATTACAGCTATTTGCCTGAAGCTGAGAGGTGCATATGTATTGGCCTGATGAGCTGACATCACATGACTTGCTATGTAGCTGCTCAGGATGTCAGTTTTCTCAGATAAAGCATAACATTTTAAGATGCATGCCCTCTATCATTTTAATTACTGTGTCATTGGTGTATGTACTCTTCTAACACTGGTGATTTTTAGCTTTATCTGAATGCTGTAGTAAGGACAAAAACCTGCCATCTGCATTGACTCCAGCTGTGATTTAGTTAAAAGATCTATTGCTGTTCTAATACTACAAGTTTTATGAGTGGTGTTGGAAGCACCATTCTTTGTTCATTTTAAGTCACAAACTATCCCAATAAGAAAATTTGGTTGTATTCTGTTAGGGTTCGCTTCAGTTCTCTACTGTCACACAACGCTGAAAGTCTATTCCACCTGATACACTTCTGCACCACTATAGCACAAAACCTAAAGACTGTGTTGGAGTACAGTGTTACCTGCAGCAACAGCCTATTTCTGCTGCCTCCTTCACTGATGAGGATGAGGCCAGATGCTTCTCACTGCTGTCTAATGACAGGCCATGAGGCAAACCTGGAAACGACAAGTTTCAGTTTAAGTGTGAGGGTGACAGTGCACTGAGAGGGTGACAGAGCCCTGGAACAGGCTGCCCAGAGGGTTGTCAGGTCTCCATCTCTGGAGATGTTCAGAACCCATCTGGACATGTTTCTGTGCAATCTACTCTACATGATCCTGCTCTTGCACAGGGGTTGGACTAGATGATCTTCAGAAGTCCCTACCAACCCCTATGAATCTATGATGCTGTGTGATTCTGATGCTGTCCTATTACAGAGCAATACATGATTAGGATAAAAGGATGTCCAGAACTTAAAGTCAGTATGCACCCTGGGATTTCTGCATAGAGAAGTTCTGAATGTGATCTTCCTCCCAATTTATTCAGCTGTCAACTGAACCTGTGCGAACTGTTAGTGGAATAAATACAACAGCTTATTGTTCAAAAGCGGTCACTTTATAAACCTTTATTTATCTGTCCTTATTTATTATTGTTTATTGGCACTTTATTTCTCAGCCTACTATAATGAGAAAAATCCTCATAACGTTAAGGACATTGCAGTAAGTGAAACAAAACAAATCACATGGCTATCAGTATAGACTCCAACTTACGCTGACTTCAGTCCCAATGCAAGTTTCGTTTCTGTAGAAATTTCCCAACTAAAAGAAATGATCCAGCAGTTTAAATTACCACTAGTGGTAAATTACAAGTAGTCATCACCGTTTTCAAAAGTCTGTAGCTTTTCAGGTGAGGAAAGCCTAACAAATGGTCTCTTAATGGCCAGGTTTATTCTAAGTGTCAGTCTAGACAGATGGAATAATCTTAAAATGCAGGGGCACAAGAGCTGTAGAGTGTCTCTTTCAGTCTCTGCTGAAGATTGTTTGAGTTTCTACCAGTAATGGTTTGGAGTGTGGCATAATATAATACAATATAATATATCACAACCAGTCCATGAACATGTAAATATAAAGAGATGGCAAACGATTTTTTTATGCACATTTCATACAAATGCTTATTATATAATACAATATTCTAGTCCATATAGAATAAAAGGTAAAATTTACAGTAGCTCCTTCTTTTGTAGTTATAATTACCAATTAATTGTAGACACTGCTATCACAGTCTTTTCTCTTCATGAAACACTTAATCTGTAGCATGATTCTCTACTTAAAATAAGAGTCGAAAAGCACTGTGACTGTCATAACCTAAAGAAGGTTATGACACAAAAAAATAACCACGTTATTTTTGTTCCTAAAATTACTATTTAAATGAAGCACTAATACATCATAATTATTTTACAATACTTTAACAGTGCTACCAGTGGGAAGAAAATGACATCTCACCTGTGCATCTCCATAAGTCAGTATTTACTGAGTGAGCTCTGAATTGTCATCTGGTTGCATTGTTTCTCCCTTTACGAAAGTAAAATTTAAGAGCACCATGAACTGCTGCAATATGTGCCCAGCAAACAATTTCCGTATCCCTATGTCTAATAGAGTGGTTTCATGATTTGTTCTTTTGATAGACAAGCAGCAGACTCATTAATTCAGAGAATCATAACATGACTCAGGTTGTAAAGGATTTTAGAGATCCTCTAGTTCCAACAGCCCTGCCATGGGCAGGACAACCTCTCACTAGACTAGGTTGCCCACCCAACTACAGGGAAACTGAGCTGTTCTTCCTCCCAAGGAAGTGTTTGTACTCCCCTACACATCCATGTGTTCAGCTTCTTCAGGGCACAGCTTTCATTCTAGTTTAGTGTCAGAAAGATTAACAAATCCACTATGTTCCATGCTTGTGAAGCCAACAGGGCAGGCCTAGAATACCCTACAACTCCATATCACAAATATCAAAATATATTTAATATCTCAAAGTAATAATAATTGAATATCGATACACATTGGAATAATTTCTCCTATTGAAAATTAATGTAGTAAACAAGATTAATTAGACTTCATATGTATTTATTGGATATAAGCATACAGATGCAGGGGAATAGATAATCTACTACATTTCCTATGATGTTTGAATATTTGAATACAGATTTATTTTCTTATCAAGTACATTACTAGTATGATCTTCTTCACAAGGGAAAACGACACAGGAAGGTCTGATAAAGAAGTTCAGGGCTGTAAAGGAAGGAATAAAAAATTTTTAAATACCCAGGTTTTCAAGAGAAGAGATAAGCGGAAGAAAAGAGCATCTGAGTATCTTTCAGTATTAACCTTGGAGCAAAGTCCTTCCAACCCCATTTTGTGTGTGGGCAAATAAAGAAGGCAAGTGTCTGAAAGTTTTTAAGGGCCTAGCTGTGAGTATAGTTTCTCTGTTTCTTCTGTTAGGGAGGAACAAGGGCTTGGTGTTACCTCAAACCAGGTACTCCAGAAGTAAAGGGTGACTCAAAAGCAGGCCGGTTTGTTCGTGGCACAACATGCTCCCCATAGGGTCTGATCATAGACAGTGCTTATAGTAGGATCAATGCACAGTCCTAGACAAGGTTCATCCATGCAGGAGCAAAAGGATCTGAGACCAGACATAGGAGAGAGACAAGGTTTCAAGTTGAATCTGAAGTCCATTCAGAAGACAGGGCTAGAGACAGGCATCTGAGTGACCTACTAAGAAGACAAGCTAGCTAGCATGGAGGTTTGTGGTTCATCCAGACAGCAGGGCTAGACTAGTCTGAACACCAAGCACTCCAGCAAAACAGCTGAGGACCAGGGGCTGAAGCTAAATGTGGACCCTGAGCTCGCAGGCAATATGTGGATGTCCTGGGTGGGGCGGATCAGGGCCAGTAAATCCAACAGGTGCAATTAATTTCTCCTGTAATTTCTCCTGTAGGGACTCTGTATTCTTGCTTTGCTCACAGGCTTTTAAATTATTTTAAAACCTCTTGAATTATTCAACTACTCTGGATAAACAAATCTCTTTAACACTTCATCACAAGTTAAACTGTTTTTTCCTACTTAACCTCTGTTATGTTTGATGTTGCATGGCAGAGATAAAGAGTATAAACTCCAAACACCTACTCATTTGTTCTCCATCTGCCACCTTGCTCCCTCATGCTGTGACTAACTGAACTGACAAACACCTCTGTGACACATGTCCAGTCAGGGTAACTGCTGTCTTATTTCCATGGGGAACACTTTTCCTTCCTGAAACATGTAGGATTACAATTGAATGTGTGGGTTATATCTTGGTTTTTTTCCTTCTTATCACTGCTTCTCCTAACAGATATGTCTGTCAAAATCTATTGTCAGTCTGCCACTGCCCTCTGTAAACCTTCCAAAGGTGAAGGTCAGGGGGATCTACACTGGATTTCTTACAGAGTCAGAACTACTTGCTGCTGAGTAGGTGATACTCAAGCATTTATTTACTTATTTATTTGTTCATTACTTGCTTTTTTTTTAAAACTTGGTTCAAAGGTAAGCCTGATAGACCTTGAATGCAAATCCAGTTACTTAATACTGGATATGTTAAATGCTTTATCATGCTATTTGTGTCCATTGGCTCTTAAATACTGAGTATAGATATATGATTAGAACATTGCCTATGCAAATACTTTATATCAGTAGATGTTAACTATTATGAATATCTATGTACTAGGCATTGCATTGCAGGAATTTCTCTTGCCCAATCTAGTTTTATTAGGCAATAAAAAAGTTCTCTCTGGCACAGAAAGGACTGTATACTTCTGACCCTAACAGGTGTATCATGACCACAAGGTACTGAGATAGTCTTTGGGAAATAAACATCTGTCCTCTCTCACTCTTACATAAGAGCTAAAGGTATTACACAACAGCGTACACAGATTTTGAAAATTCGGGAGGTCTAAAATATTTTTCAAAAGCATATTCATGGGAGTTAATTTTGTTAATATATATTTTGTTTATATATATTATATATATACTAAATTATAACCTTTGTTTGTACTTCAGATAGCACAACACCACAAATTGCTGAGATGAGAGCTTCAGTAAATCTCAACCTTTCTTACAAAAAAAAGTAAGATCCCAGGAGTCTGTCTGGATTTTCAATTCAACTTGGCTGAAATGAAACCAAATTTCAGTTTCAGGAGTTAATGAGATCAAACATTACCTTGAAAAACACTGAATAACACCCCCCACCACCACCACCTCTTTGCAAGGTTGGGTCATAGCTCCTCATTTTTCAGTGTTTTGGATTTTTCCAGAGTTTGGGTAAGTTCCCTTAGCAATAGCAAATCAGTTCCAAGGCCATTTTCCCTCTCCTTTATTTGAGGGATAGGTTTATTAATTCCACTCTATAAATCATGGAAGATCCAACAACAGCAAGCCTCTTTCCCCTTTGCAGGTCAGAATAGAAGATTTGAGAATAAGGAATCCTGGAATCCAGCAGTCCCTTACAGTGCAAAGCTTCTAAAATAGTTTTTGAGTCCTTATCTGCTTAAAGACTGCTGCTCTTCCAGACCTGTAATGATTTGCTCAAACTAGTTCTGTGAAAGCAGTAGTGATTCATCAAAACACACTCTCTGACATGTTCTAGCTGGTCTGTAATCAGTTATGGCATTTTGTTTAGTCATAGTCTGACTATACCTACATATACATAGATTTGTCCATGTGACTGGAGATAGGTTTAGTTTTCTGATGGAAACAATCCAAGATTTCATTTATCAAGTTCAGCCTAAAAAGAAGAGTGTTTTTCTTGGCTGAAAAAGCTGAGTGCTAAAGGGTTGTAGATGATGAATACTGCAGTCAGTACAAGGCAAGAAGCAGAGCTGCACAACCAGGATTGTGGAGTACAAGAAATGGAGCTAGTTCACCTGATAGCTAATCAGCACCTGCTAAGTTTAGTTCAGCTGTTTTCTTGAAGTACGCTTGCAATTGATTAGAGTATCCAATATTTTGCGAATTGCTAATGAACGAGTAAACATAGACCAAGATGGAATCAGCACTCAAGAAACTGGCTCTGAAATCAAAACTGAATAAATACTTTAATGTTACATAATGTCATAGTTAACATGTAACTTAGAAAAAGCTTGAGATGTTGCAATGGCCTGGGTCGGTTGTTAGGTACTGTTTTGCTGCTACTATTAAGAACACGGAAAGTAAAACTACCAACACGGCTAAAATATAAGCTCTTAGAAGGATCAGTTCACGTACCCTTACTAGAGACTTCTTAGGACATAACCATACTAAACATCCCAATTAGAGTAACCATGCTTGGGATGGCATGATCCAACCATGACTTACCATTAATTTATGCTCCCCAAATGCCTTAGGGGTTGCACTTGATTTGTATAGTCATGATTCTGCAGCTCTGGCAAAAAGCTGTGCAATAATGCTGGTTCAGTGCGGTGCCGCATTAACATCTTTTGCCTCTTAACAGGACTTTTTAACATGATGAAAAGCCTAACTAATTCAGAAATTTGTTATTTGGTGCAGTGGGCTGAGGCAAAATTCTGCCTCAGGTTTATGTGGAAGGAGGGTGAGGGAATAAACAACTGGTGAGAGCTGAGATTGAGACAGGACTGATCAGCAGAGAAGAATAAGACAAAAGTACTGAAGGGGAATTAGGAATAATAGTAAGGGTAGTGCTGAAGGAAATGATACTCAATAACTACTTCTTGCTAATTAAAGTATGTGTCCTGAGGAGAAAGCAGTGACTTTATTCTAAAAATGTATTCTAATGTGTATGTCTATAGATTCAATTAAACCTTCAAAGGAAATACTAAATCTTCATTTTATGATCTGAATGTTTCTTTTTGTGTGAATGTAAGATGTATCAGGTAGGTCATAATCCATAACTAACGTAGCATGAGAGTGTACACTGACGAGGAATGTGAAAAATCTCAGATGCTAATAACAATCCCTTTGTGGATAATTTTCTCATTACAGACATAGTCTGAAAGAATCACATGGTAAAATGTTTACTAATAGATGAACAGAATCATGAGGGAGTTGAAACTCCCATAGTATAGCATCTGAAAATTATATTGTTCCATACTACAGCTGCTTGTATGGAACACTGTGCTGGTTACCCGTGCATTGATCTGAAATGTGTATCTGGTTTTTCCACTGGACACTCTGCTAATTAATAGCAGTCTATTAATTTATCACTGTGGTAACGAGAACGCTAGAGACCACCATCTCGTAACAGTGCTAATATATTGGCCTGCCTGAGTGCAAATATTTAAAATGTTTCTTCTCTGTGCTTACGTTTACCAATTGCAAAATGGCATTAGGCAACTCTGTCTTTGGCAATCTTTTTAAAAAGCTGAAATACATAATTTTGCAGAGGGAAGGAATACAATCTGACTTCCTCATCTGGATGACAACTGCTTTTTAGAAGTCTGTTACCACAGTAACCTCTGCCATGTGATTGTGAGGAGCTTCCAGAAACAAAACCCATGCTTCTCTTTTCTGTTTCACTTGCCCTCTGATGATCAACATCAACCCTAGGGTATAATTAAAAGACAGAAATAAGTCTTTCCAGAGAAACACTGTAGGCTCATTTGTAGGGAAAACACTGTGCAAGGAGCACTGATTAATGATGCAGTCTGTACCTTCCTGCCTAAGCAATTTTTAATCAAGGTAAGCAATATGCACCGTTAAATGGGACCTAGCACTCAGAAAGTCTTAAAGTAATAAAATGCAACGAAATACAAAGAATAGGTTATTTGTGTTTGCTACTCATACATCATTTTATTAACTTCTGTAGTCATGTATAAAATAACTAAAGATTTAAACTTACCTCACCTATTATTAAGAAGCAGATAGCAAACTCTGAAAAATGATTACTTTGCATTTCAAATTTCTGACCAGTATGGGATAGTACATGCCATATTTCTCTCATATAAATGAACTTGAACATTTCAATACAATTTAAGGAGAAAATAGTAAATTAAACAGGCAATGAATAAAGAAATAATTGTAAGATTTCAAAGCTGTATAATGAGCTGCAAAACAAGAGTTATCGACAACATATATAAACAGTACATTTTGTGAACACAATAGCTAAATGTTTAATGAAATACATGGCTGTCCAGTAAAAAATAGAGAATTTACAACAGTCAGTTTAAGTAAAAACAAAAACCCCCTGAGATTCTGCATCCTTTTAGTTTTAAGATTCTGTTTCCTTTTGAAATAATTTTACTTGTTCGAACTTTTAGTCCCATGTACAAATCATAGAATCATAGAATCATTAGGGATTGGAAGGGACCTTGAAAAATCATCTAGTCCAACCCCCTGACACAGCAGGACCACCTAGACCAAGTCACACAGGAACACATCCAGGCAGGTTTTAAACATCTCCAGAGAAGAAGAGTCCACAACCCCCCTGGGCAGCCTGTTCCAGCGCTCTGTCACCCTCACTGGGAAGAAGTTCCTTCTGATATTTATACGGAACTCCTGTGTTCCAGCTTGCACCCATTGCCCCTTGTCCTATCACCAGATGACACTGAAAAGAGCCTGGCTTCATCCTCCTGGCACGCACCCCTCACATGTTTGAGGTCATACATTAATGAGGTCACCTCCTCAGTCAGTGCAGATACCTCCATAAGAACAGAAAACATTTCACAGTTTTCCACGTGAAAATTTTACCTTAATCCATTTGCATAAATTATTTGCTAGCAAATAAAGGAAGACTACTTTTTCTGGTTTGCATTATTAAGATTCTTCATAATCTTATTGCTTAAGGAAAGCCCAACATTGACCAAAATACTGCCAGTCACATGACTGCACCTAATAGAGAACGTAAGACAAAAGTTCTTAGCAAGAAGTAAAAAGATAATGTAAAAATCTAATCTCCTTGTATCTCCTCATGTCTGTCATCGCAGTAATGATCCTTTTTTTTCTTTCCTCAGAGGTCTTTTCCAGCCTCAATTCTATGACTCTGTTCAGGTAGGGGTTGGGTCCTTCTCCCAGGCAACTAGTGACAGGAGAAGAGGACAGGGCCTGAAGCTGCACCAGGGGAGGGTTAGGAAGCACTTCCTCATGGAAAGGGTGGTCACAGTAATGGACTGCCCAGAGCAGTGTTTGAGCCACCATCCCTGAAGGTGTTTAAGGAAAGACTGGATGTGGCACTTAGTGCCATGGTCTAGTCAATGTGGTGATGTTAGGTCATAGGCTGGACTTGATGATCTCAGAGGCCTTTTCCAGCCTGAATAATTCTGTGATTCTGTCATCCTCCCCCCTGCAGAACTTGGTGACTTGTTTTGATAGTGGATTTAGAAGTAAAATGCTACTACTTGTACGCTTGTTCCTGTTTGAATAAATCATAATCCTCTTTATGATCATGGCCTTCTGGTAAATCTCTGTATCATTTTTTGGCAGTCTTAGGGCAAATAAAAGTCCCTCCCCAGCTTTTCTGTAGGCCCCCTTCAGATACTGGAAGGCCACAAGAAGGTCACCTCGGAGTCTCCTCTTCTCCAGACTGAACAACCCCAACTCTCTAGTCATCTACCTAAAAGGAGGTTGTAGCGAGGCTGCTGCTGGACTCTTCTTCCAGATTACTAATGATAGGGTGACAGGAAATGGCCTCAAGTTGTGCCAGGGGAGATTTAGATTGGATATTAGGAAGAAGTTCTTTATTGAGAGAGTGGTTGGGCACTGGAAGAGGCTGTCCAGGGGGGTGCTGGAGCCACCATCCCTGGAGATGTTTAAAAAAAGGGGCTGAGGGCTGGACTTCATGATCCTGGAGGCCCTTTCCAGACATGATAATTCTATGAGTCTATGTTGTTCCACCTCTCTTTAGCCCTCTAGATCAGTCAAGCAATCCAATGGTTGTTGCTAGAATGCAATGAAATAAGTGTTTCCAGCTCTCACAAGTCAAGAGAGATTGCTACCAGAATGCACAGCTGTCTAAGTAAGAAAGATCTAACTTCTCCCATTTTTTCTGAAGAGAAGCATTTTGTTCTACCAGTGATAATAAATTTTGGTAAAAGATACGTATCTCTGACATAGACTTATTTATTCTCTCAAGTTTGTTGAACTTCAAACGGCAAAAAATAAACAGCCATAAAACGCATTAAAAATTGCCATGATTTACAAACAGAAAATGGGAAGATGTGAATAAATTAACTAGGAAAGGAAGGGATTTAATAACTTCTACCTAGGGATTTAATTATTTCTACCCAGGAATACAGGAAGGATACCTTTCATTTCTCAGTTCTGCTCTGCTGTCCACAATTCCTTTTCGGTTTTTTTCAAAGTTTAATCATATTTGTCTCCTTTCCTCCTTCTCATAGGCAGAAATACCGGTCTATGACCTCGTTAAGCACAACTGTGTGCATTTTAGCTGCATCTAATCTTCTGGTTTTATTCATCTTTATATATAAACTTCTTAGTAGTTCCCATTTTTATTCCAATTGTGCGGATCAAAATAGTGACACTGATTAAGCCAACCTTTTCTTCAAAACCACAAGCTTGAATTTTAATGCATATGAATCTCTATAGAACTAACTATGCTCTTTGCTTTTAAAAACCCCCTTCAAATAATAAGCAATACCAAGCAAGACTACCTATGATTACTGTCTTCCACTCATGCTGCTTGTGGTATTAGACTTCACTGGTATTTGGGAAAACAAGCTTTACTGTCCTACTGTAACATAATAATGTTTTGATGCGTAATTTGTCATATTTTTTTCAAGCACCTGTAGGATATTTGTTGATAGGACCTGAATAGTCTTATCTATTGCACTGTAGTATCTCTTTGTTGTCAAGAAAGAAGAAACTTTACTTGTCCTTCTTTTTTCCCATCTCTACTTTTTCTGTTCTCACTCATGAGTTTCCTTCTCTTCTTTGGATGATGAATCATTTCATCTTGCTAACTGGGCAGGAATCAGTCTTTCTTTCTCTGGACTTGTTTTTGGCTTAGTAAATGACTTTGATGTGCTTACAAAGAAGTCTAGAAACTGGTGGGACTGTCTCAAAATGAGAAATCCACAGAGCACTCGTAGCATTAGGATTTCAGTTTACTAAAACACTTACATAGAGTAGTAACCTAAAATACTTGATGTGTCTTTCAAAAGTTTGTCTGGAGTGGGGAAAATGGACTTCACTCTTCAGGTGTTTTTATTTTGCTAGATTCAATCACTTGAATTTCATTCTTTGTGAAAACTTTTATAAATTAACCTGGAAACTATTACCTACAAGATATACAAAAACAAGTATGAGTAATTCAAGCATTATTTTAGTCACAAAAGCATAGAATGTTTTAAATTGTAGGGGACCCTAAAGATGAACTAGTTCCAACCCCACTGCCATGGGCATGGACACTTCTCACAAGACCAGTTTGCTCAGAGCCCCATCCAACTTAGCTTTGAACACTTTCCAGGAAGGGGGCACCCACAACTTCTGTGGGCAACCTGTTACAGTGCCTCACCACCCTCACAGTGGTGAATTCCGCCCTAAGATATAGCCTAAATCCTACTCTTTTAGTTTGAACACACTC
Source organism: Phoeniculus purpureus (assembly GCA_028565055.1). Taxonomy (NCBI): domain Eukaryota; kingdom Metazoa; phylum Chordata; class Aves; order Bucerotiformes; family Phoeniculidae; genus Phoeniculus; species Phoeniculus purpureus. Next base: position 18,528,385 of record JAOXOE010000874.1, read on the forward strand.
CCCTTGTTCTGTTACTAGAGCCCCTTTTAAAAAATTCCCCTCCAGCTTTCCTGTGGGCCTCCTTCAGGTACTGGAAGGCTGCTATAAGGTCATCTCCAAACCTTCTGTTGTCCTGGCTGAACAACACAAACTCCCTCAGGCTGTCTTCACAAGAGAGGTGCTCCAGCTGCAGCTCCTAGAGGAAGAGAAATATACATAAATAAGGCAGATTCATGCCAACATACTGTAAAAAACCATAAACTACATCTTGCTATTTGCTCTTACACTGCCAATTAGTGGAGTCTGATTGCTACTGTAAATCTGGTAAGTGTGCAGTAGTGGCACTCCTGAGAGCTGGGTGCCATTGGCTGTCAGAACTAATGTATTTTATCTTGCCTTGGAGTAGGGGAATGTATTCCCTTCTGGAAATGTTGGGGGAAGATCTTACAAAGTATACACAAGGTTACCAGTGCCCTGTCAGTGTCCCACCTGTGTGTAAGATCGCTGTCCTTTTTTAGTTCTCGAAGAACTGGCATGCCAAGTTCTGTGTGTAGATGCAACTGTGAATAGCAATGTTTCAGGGCATAGTAACTATTGTTACGCTGGAGTGTTCACAGCAATCTGACGGGTTGGTTAAGAGTGCTTGGAGCTGTAGGATGCTAGTGAAAATGGAAAGCTCACAGCAGTTCATTTGATTTCTGTATAAATTGAGAGTATATTCATGTGACATCTCTTGCAGCAAGAACACCAAAAAAGGAAGAGAAGAAAGGTATTTCCATCCACAGCTGGATACTGTTAGCAGTGCTTTTTCTAAAGAATGTAGGAATTCCCAGAATGCCTTTTAAACTGTGAAGCAGAGAAGCACAGACTACAAGTGTGACAGGGCTGAGCTTCTTTTTCTCCAGTTGTGTTTGTAAAGTGTGAGCCCATTTTCTTTCATTAATCGTATTTCTGAACAGTGTCTCTCACTTTGTTCAGACAGTTCAATTGCTTTAATTTTAAGAGAAATTATTCAGAAATATGCTATTTTAAAATTCATTTTTAATCTTTTTATGAAGTTTAAGACACAAACAAGTACAAAGTTTTACTAATGGAAGGATGCAGATGAGAACCAATGGACAATGAAAACCATGTAACCAGCCATTGCTTGAACAGATCACTAGTGAAAATGGGAGATTTCCTGTATTCTTTGGTTCACACTAGTGCCTAGTGCTCTTGTGACATTATTGTGCACTGAAGGACCCTTCTATACACTGATTTAATGTCCTTTTTTATCAGAAAAGTATGTTTTAAAAAAAAGTTACTAATAAACTGAATCTGCTAAGTTGAGGTTATCTGCTTGTTGGGTGATGCCAGTGATAGAAGGATGGAGGAGGGGTGTGTATGTATAAAATAACTAGGAACAAGCTGTTGGATTGACCTAGGCTTTCTTGGGAGAAATAACCTGTATTTGACACAAATGCCACTCACTGCCTACCACATTTAAGAGCAGATAGTGAAAGGTGTCACTGTACACTGTGAAAAGGATTAGGCTCTGTTTGGTTACGCCTTTGAAATGCATACAGTGTTATGTTTTGTTATCAAGGTAGACTTTGGGAAACACAGTATTTGAGTGGAGTCCAAATCAGGTCTTGCATGGTGTTTTACTAATCTTACTGCTTTATTCTGATCAGGTTACTTCACTGGTGCTATAGGTAGGCGAGGAGCACAGTTCCTTTCCCATGCCAGGTTAGTACTCCTCATACTGTCAGTCTTTGGTTGAAAGAGTACTTGAGGATGTTTGCTGCAATACCATTTATCATTTCCTACATCTCTCACCTCTACTAACATTGCTTGCTCCTCTGTAATTCACTTTTTCTTCCCTTTTGTCTTTCTACTAAAATACCCTTTCAAGTGTATTTGAGCATCTATGGCTGAATGTGAGCCAGCAGTGTGCCAAGGTAGCCAAGAAGGCCAACAGCATCCTGTTCTGCATCAGAAATTGTATGGCCAGCAGGACTAGAGAGGTGATGGCACTGATATACTCAGCACTAGTGAGGTCTTGCCTCAAGCACTGTGCTAAGTTTTGGGCACCTCAATACAAGAAGGACGTTAAGATGCTGGTGGATGTCTAAAGAAGGGCAACTGGAGGACAGGTATTATGAGGAGTGGCTGAGATAGCTGGGGTGGTTTAGTTTGGAGAAAAGGAGGTTGAGGTGAGACCTTATAGCTCTTTACAACTACCTGAAAAGCAGTTGTAGAAAGGTGAGGGTTGGTCTCTTCTCCCAAGTCACTAGTGATAAAAGAAGCGGAAATGGCCTCAAGTTGTGCCAGGGTAGATTTAGATTAGTCATCGGGAAAAACTTCTTTACTGAAGAGTGGTCAGTTATTGCAAAGGCTGCCCAGGGAGGTGGTGGAGCCGCCATCCCTGGAGGTGTTCAAAAGGCAAATGGATGTGGCCCTGGGGCACATGGTTTAGTAGGATGGTAGCATTGGGTTGATGGTTGGAATGGATGATCTTATAGGTGTCTTCCAACCTTAATGACTCAAATTAAATAAAATCAAATCTATCTAGAGCATGTACTCTTCAGTGTATGCTGTCCAATGTACCTTTATTTCTACTATTTGTAAAGATTCTATTTCTGTGTAAAATGATAGGTGAAGTTTTTCTTTTTGTTATTGTTGTAAGCATCAGCAAAGCCAACTGAATAACAATTTGGCTCAATGTGTTTGACTTTTAGCTGTTAAGAGTATAATGATTAAACCAAATTAACGTGATTGCACAGAACACAGCAGCAATTGAAAAATGGGGATTAGCTAGCACCACAGTGCACAAAATAATTAACAGGCAACATGGCATGACCAAATGCATTTCACCATCTGACAAAAGAAACACAAATAAAAATTAATAAATGGCGCTTAATCTGTGGCTTAGCTGGAGAAGAGTATTGTTCAGATCAAAAGATGAATTTGCTTCTTTTAAAAATCAAATAAAAGGCGTGAGCACAGTAACACTAATTTAGCAACATATGCTTCCCAAAACCTGCATAACCAGCTAAATTACTCATTTTAACTCAAGTTATAGTTTGATATTCTGGTCCTATAACTAATTTTATGATATTGTAAGATTTTGATCTGGTTGAAACAATTAGAATCTAATGTGAGCTTTGCAAGCCCAAATAAAATGGACTTTCCCAAACCTAAACAAATAAATAAAAATCCATGTTATTTGTTCTTGTTTGAATATTCATCTTCACCTTGTGCTTACCCTGAGATGGGTTTTTATGCATATAAAACTCTCAAAGCTCAGTGAATTCACATTGCTGCTATAGAACTTCCTTATTTCAAAATCTCTTCTGGGAGGGTAACCCAGAACTCATCCAACAGGATTTTTACCTATATCCATGACAAAGGGACTGCCTTCTGCTTTGAATACATCTCACTGAGTAGCAAATTGGAATTTAGAGCTAAACTAGTACTCTGTCACACTTTGTACATTTGGCTGTAAAGGTAGACAACTAAGCTGATGAAAGACTTTCATTTTTGTGGAACTTCTGACCCTTTCTTATCTTTCCTTGGATGACCTCTGGATTAGAGCTGTCACTGATGTCATTCAAGTCAAAAACCTTGGACTATTGTCTCTTAAAATGTCATGATTAACCTGGGCACATGTTTGAAAGTCCCTTCAAGTTCTAAAAAACAAGAGAGAAAAAAACCTCAAGAGCTTACCCTTTGGAAATGTTATTTGTTGATGTACGTCATGCAAACATCCAGCAGAGAAGTACGCGTATTCCACTATCGCACATTGGTGGGAAAACCAACAATAAAACCACCCCAAGCTCTACCCTCTGTCACAACTTACTATCATTACAGAATCCTGTCCTACTGTAATACTAACTGGCACAGGAGGGTTCACAATCTCTTATCAGGACTTGGGGTTTCCATAGGAAGGAGAAGTAATATGAGTGAAAATAAGACACAGAATGGGTATACCGAAATGGAAGGAAAAAAAAGCCATCATCATAAGAAACTGAGGTTTTAAAATGCTGTGAGAATAGAAAGATCAGTAAAAGGAACCAGTAATGTTAATATAGTTGCAAAGAAGTATTAATAATGTACCTGCCTACTGGATGTGCTTTTCTTCATGAGCTCTAAGGACCTACTTGCAACTAGTATTTACTCCTTAGCACTTTGTGTTACTTTTCACACTTCAAACAAAGTAAAAATGTGCTAAGATGAGAACAATACTCTGCACCTGTGATGAGCTTTACTGGTTTACTCCTTGTTTGATTCCAGTGCAGCAAATGCTGTAAAACAAAATTAATTGTTTTACAGATGGAAAAAGCAACATTAAAAAATTCAGTAAGGTGTTAAGTGAAGTCAATAAGCATATACTTGGACTTCCTCAGGTAATGTGATGTTGTAGGTTTTACTATAGCACTACTAATGGAAAAGATAGCAAAGTCTAAAGAAAGCAAAGGCTTTGTGAAATAATGTGTGAAGCCAAAAACATAAACTCGAGAGTTACTTGGTTGATATTTTCCAACATCTTCAAGGGCTCTGAATTAATTTTGTTCCTCAGAGCTGTGAAAGCATCAATGCTTTGAATGTCATTAAAATAAATTTTTCAAAAATCCTTGTAAAGAATTGTGTAGACAGCTAAACTTAAAGCAATCAAATTATCATGTAAAAATGAAACTAAAATAACAATGTATTTCAGTATTTGTTTACATTACATTAACTTCTAAAATTGCCAGTCTTTAAAACTTCAGTTGTAAGATTTATCCATTTCATGTTCATTCTGACTACTTACATACCACAACTTATTTACCAAAGCATTCTGCATGTGTAAGTTCAAGTTAACTGGAAATTTTACTATTGAAACCAAATTATTTGATGTCTGAAACAAGATGTCAAAGGCAAAAAAGAAATTTCCAGCTTGGTCTTCCGTTCTTCTACAAATACTAAATTTCTAATTTTTTTCCAGTAAGATACTACAATTTAGAATTTAAGTAAAAAAAATTAGATGTGTGGCAAATCCTAGTTAGTACAAATCACATTTAATTTCCAGTTTCTCAAGAAGTTTAAACTCAGAGAAAATTCTAGAATGTAGTATTCTGAGGCAATGCTTTGAGCTTTATAAACCTGGTTAATTTTCTTTCTTTACACTTGTTCAGTGTGATAAACAGCCAGTAAAGGTATTGCAGCTATTTTCTGTGTTATTACATAAACAGGTTTTAAAGACAGAAGATGCTGGGCATCTAGGTGTTGGGAACAGTGTTTGTTGGGGGGTTTTTTTTAACAATGATTTCCTGACTTCCAGTTAGGATCACAGAGACTCTAGAGTTTCCTTCAGGGTAACTTTTCTTCATAGCCAACCTGAGACAAAGTCAATGTCTGTCACATATTGGGGTTTTCTCAACTCAGAAAAGTAAAGTTTGATGACTGTTCCCTGCACCAGGCCAACAGATATCTCTTTTGATTAGAGGAAGTTTTAAAACTGGCAGTTTTTGTACTGCTTCAGGAAGAAAATGTAACAGTGCATGCAAACCAATTTATCTTCACGTTTTGACATAATTTACAGTGATAAGACATGGGAAAAATAGATTTTTAGCTCTTTTATTGTATCCTGCAATCAGCACTTTCCCAGTTCTTGTCTAGTCTTCCCTTGTGGCTCCTCTATGACCTTTCCTGGGCAAAGAAGCACTTCAACACAAGAGTGAAAAAACCTGTCTCATTCAGCCGCTCAGTTATAAAGGATGAAGTTCGTTTCTGGATGAGAGGTTCACAAAGGAAACTAGCTAGTTATTCTCAGTTCAGCTTGCAAACCAGACAACTGTCAAAAAGGACAGCGATGGTTAAATGCTACTTGCAATGCAGACTTGTGTGTGTTACAGCCAGGGTGGGTAAGTGGATAGTTTAAAGAGGTTAAATGTACACTTCAAATACATACACTAAAAAACAGACAGAACTAGGCCCTACTGTGTTTCTGTTACTCATTCTTTGTGTTAAGGAGAAGACTTGGTAACTACTTGTGGACAAGACAAATGGCAGACAAAGACTGCCTCCCAGGGTTCCAGACAGAACTTCCTCTTCCAGGTGTGGTTTAATGCTCTACAAAAGAATTACTTTCTGCTGTCTGTCCTGAGTTCAGTGCTCAAGCCAAGTTTATCACTTTCCCAATAAAATTATTTCAGTTTTGACTACATACAACTTTGAAACTAAGCAGAATGTGTCTTGACTATATCTAATTTAAAAATTGAAAAGCTTTTCTGTATTTCAGCAGATATTGGCATCAGCAAATTGAATTCATAGCCGGCATAAGGTACCTCAGAGAGATATTTAATTACAAGGTGTATTTGCATCCTCTTTAGGGTAAACCTACATACATTAATATTTATTTACAGTGGAGGAAAAGAAAAGAATTCTGCATGCTTTGTTGTTTGAACATTTGCCTTCACTCTGTTACTATTCTTGCATTATCTTTAATTCACATAACATTTAAAGCTCAGTGAAGTCACATTGATAATGCAGAGAAAATAGACAGCTATTGTTAAAACTTAGACCTAGAATGCATTAAACTACAACTACCTGAAAGGAGGTTGTAGCAAGGCTGGTGTTGGTCTCTTGTCTCAAATTAGTGATGATAGGATGAGGGGAAATGGCCGCAAGTTGCGCCAGGGGAGGTTTAGATTGGATGTTAGAAGAAGTTCTTTACTGAGAGGGTGGTTAGGTACTGGAATGGATTGCCCAGGGAGGTGGTGGTGTCACCGTCCCTGG
>JAOXOE010000874.1:18535222-18546504 GCA_028565055.1 Phoeniculus purpureus
ATCCTGTTGGCCTACTCCTGTTAGCCGTGCTCCCCCGGAGGCTCTTGCCCTTAAATACTGGAAGGAGAGTGGCGCCGTCTCTCCTCCCTGCTGGCCGCCGCAAAGATCCCCGGGAAATCCCTAATGATTCTATGTGGTCTTACCAGGGCAGCGTAGAGGGAGAGGAGAACCTCTCTCAATCTGCTAACCAGCCCAAATTAACTTTTATATAGATATCAGAGGTTTTTATAGATTTTATATTTCAGTATTTTCTCTGTTGGATGTGGGATTTGAACAAATATCCGTGATTAGTAGATAATTGTGCAAATTGGTAATTCTAACATCAGCTTGATACGTGAGCATGTCTTGAATTGGCCTGCATTTAATGTACTTGTTAATGCTTTTGTTATGTTTCTAATGCAGTGTTCTGTATTCAGTGTCCTGTTAGCTATATTTTACATCTACTAACTACTTCTCCCACAGATTTTCATTCCTGTAAGATAAGACTGTGTTACCTTATCTTCAGCCTGGGCAGAACAAATGATGTTCTGATACGTAATGAAGAAATACTGCATTCCTTTCTTCCCTTGTTCATTGCTTTTGAGAAAATGAGGTCAATGAGTCTAGAAAATTTGAGCATGTGAGTATAGACTTTGTTAAAGGAATTTATTTCCTTTTCTGGTGGTACAGAATGTGTAGGCTGCCTTTTGATTTGACTGTGAGGGTTTTGTAATCAGAACACATGCCTAAAAGGTCTACCAACCTTGTCTGCTGAGACCTGTATCTGTCCATGGTTGGAACTAGATGATCTCTGAGATCCCTTCCAGCCTATGCCATTCTAAGATTCTACGGGTCTGGTCATCTGCAGGAGGTAATTGTTGTCCAGGAATTTTAAATGGGTGTTCACATTTCGCTGCAGGAGGTGATTGTTGCTTCTCAGAGAACAGAGGAGGCAGAAGCCTGAAACTGTTGTGTGACCTGGAGAGGGGGATCTTACCCTGCATTGAGTGACCCATGAATGGGGCGAATGTATGACCACAACTGTATCGTCACACAACCTTGAAGTGCTAGGCAAGCCTAGTCCTTGTAAAATCGTTCTAAATTTATATACTGTGGTAGATTTTCATGCGTGCAGGCTTTGCAAAGTGATATTAATGTAAAAAAACTTACAATAACACATTTCTGTGAAGGGTAAGAAAGTATGCCTGAATTTACAGTTCCAAATTTATTTCAAATAGTGTCACCTTTTAAACCAACAAACCAACACAGTAAACTACTGCAGCTATCCCCTGACTTGGAACTCATCAGTTGAAAAGCTTAGGAGGTGCATTTGATTGTTATACCTATTTCTCAAAACCTAGGAATGACGTGATAAAAAATGGTAAAATTTAATCATCATTAAGTACTGTAAAGTATTACAGAAATTTTATACTTCTTAGCTAAATTATACTGAATTTTGCTTATCTTTGTTTATTAGGGCTCTTTCCAGGCAGTTATCAAGGATGTGATGCTTTTCTTCGCCACGAGATGACTCTGATTTCTCTGTCAATATTGAAAAAGTGTGGCATTCCCTTTGACAAGGTACGTTCATGCTTATTTTTAAATTGTGCATTCATGTATTAAATTAGATTGTGTTTACTGTAAGGATTGTTTATAGTAAAGGTGAGGCAAGATTATTACTGTTTTTTTCTTTAGTCATTGACTCTATGAAAAGATGAAAATAAATTCTTGTAGTTTTAGGACTTTTACATGGTTTAGCTTGGGATTTTCTAGCATGAAACACTTGCAGCCATCATAATCTTTATTATTGTCACCAGCTGGCTAAGGCCAGGGTGGACTGACTAATTAAAGACAGGACTTAGTCCCGAGACGGAGGACATGGAGGACCACTTACCCCTTGTGGTTTATAGGCAAAAGACAGACTCCATTTGGTGAGAATAAAATCACGTTTAATTTAAACTGAGACAATCCATAACCAAATACTGAGAGAAATACAAATGGTTCTTAACCACATCATCCCAGGTTCAGCTCTGCTGCCTCCTTCCCCTCACAGAAAAAGCCGGAAAACTATTCTCTTAGAATTTCTTTGGCAAGCACGGGGGGATTTCCTGTAGGCCACAGTTCTCCCAGCACCCAAGTTGCTCCAGCATGGGTGGTTTCCTCAGAAATCACAGCTGTTTCAAGCGCCAGTCCCCTGTTCTGGCGTGTTTTCTTTCACAGTCTACAGATGGAACTCTCTTTTACTACACACTTCACCCCTAATTTGCAGGGACTGTTCTCCAGCACTTACTTCTGGGGTTTCAACAGGCTTGCTCTTCTTCCTCCTTCACCACAAGCAGAGGGTAAAACCACTGCCTTGCTGTGTCTTCCATCCTGACTGACCTGGGTGACCACAGGACTATATCTTTCTCCTCAAAGAAAAGCCGAAAGTAAACAGGGAGGTGAGAAACCTGCTGAATGAGTTTTCCCCTTCCTGAAGGGGTTGATATATTCACAGCCGTGTACATTGGCTCAGCCCACCAGAAGTGGGTTTGACCTGAGGAGAACTTGGGAAGCTTCTCACAGGGGCTGTGCTTGCAGCACCCTTCTCTACCTCCCTACCAAAATCCCAGCAAGTTCAAACTATTACGATCCTAAAAAAAAACAATGATTTTTTTTAGACATTGTCAATATTCTTCACTTCTGTTTTATTTTCACAAAGTTCCTGGAATAGTATGTAACTATCTGTATTAATCTGATATATAGCTACTATTTAAAAATAAATGTTTCATTGGGGGATATGGTTGAGGGATGAACTTGTAAGGTAGGGTGGATTGTTGGTCTTGATGGTCCCAGGAGTCTTTTTCAACCAGAGTGATGCTTCATGGCTATACATAATTTCATTGATGCAGTTAAATGTAACTTGATCAGTGTAATGATCTAAACAGTTGCAGATTCTAACAAAACCAAAAGAACTTTTACAAGATAGAAGCTGTAACACCTTACAGTAAGTATTTATGTTGTGCTCCAAGGTGGTGTCAGATGGAATATCTGATAAGAAATTTATGTAAACAGAAAGTGGGAAGAGTAACTAGCTTTAATACATAGCTGCTTTCAGAAATATCTGAAGTATTCAGTTTCTTTTCATACAAGATTTGTGACAGTTTTTTTCCATGCTGAACTTCCTATAGATTCCAGGTAATAGAAACATTTCTGTTGGATTGCATTTTCTTTATTTATTCAGTATTCTGAATGCTTTGTAAAGTCTAAGGTCTAAACTCAACAGCTTTGTTAGCCTGCTCAGGAGAGTAGGTCTTGCATCAGGAGATTCCCTGCCGGAACATCTGTGCATGTTGTACTGAGTTTATAAAGGCCTTTTCTTCACTAGGGATGAATGAGTCTTGGTTTCCCACTGTGCAGAGTGTTTAAGGGTGCTCAGAGGAACCAGACAGTACGTACTTTCTACGCCTACTGCAGTATGGTCCTGTGAACTGCCCTTGCCACACCTCATTTATTACTGTGGTTTCTGTTTCAGTGTCTTGGTGTTTGTTGATTGTTGTTATGTGAACCTGTGTATACAAACGTAGCTTATTGTGTTCCCTAGCCAAGAATAAAGGATGATGCAGTGCTTTGCATCTGTTTAGCTGATGTTTTCATGACAATGTGAAGTGTAGCACGTAGAAATGGTATGCGATTGTTTTCGTGTGTAGTACTGTTCTGGTTTCACTCTAGTAGGCAGCCAAGTCACTCACGTGGGATAGAGGAAAGAACAAGGAAGGATAAAAGTTGGAAAACGTATGGGTTGGGGTAAAGACAATTTAACAGATAAAGCAAAAGCTGTGCATGCAGGCAAAGGAAAACAAGGAATTAGTTCAGTACTTCTTGTCAACAGGCAGGAGTTCAGTCATGTTCAGGAAAGCAGGGCTCTGTTATGTGTAGCATGTACTTGAGAAAGCCATCACTCCAAACACCCCTTCTTCCTCCTTATTCCCTAAGCTTTTACTGCTGAGTATCACGTCATGTGATCTGGGATGTTCCTTTGTTCAGTTGGGTCCAGCTGTCCTGTGTTCCCTTCTAGCTTCTTGTACACCTTCAGCCTCCTTGCGGTCAGGATTGTGTGAGAAGCAGAAAAGGCCTTGATGCTGGGTGCTGCACAGCAATTACGAGAACATCCCTGTGTCATCAACACTGCAGTACTGGTAGAATGAAGCTGCTGATTTGTTGTATGCCTTTTGGAATATCACTTCACTTTTCATGCTTAAATCAACCTGTGTATAAAATCGAAGAAATGTAGGCATTTACAGTGAAACTGCCTGCCTTGAAAAGCAAGCTTTTTTTGAATAAATTACTGACCTAAGAAGTAGTTTGTTTTCTGAATGATATATTATCACATGGAAATGTAGTTGCTGAGTTCGGTTTGTATAATATGTAGGTAAATACTGATTCCCTTCGTAGCCTTGTGCTTTATCATGAAGTGTCAGATGAAACCTTCCAGACTGGAAGGTTTTATAACAAGATTTACAGTTTTGGATTTACAAAACATTACTTTGAACAGTATAATTTTCAGTTGTTGGTGCTTAAAGTAACGGATTGCATAATGCCAGCGTATTTGTTTTCAGTCGCACGCGTGGTGGGTGAGGAAGCTGACGTTCTTATTTTGGTCTTGATTATTTCTGTATTCTAATGTTACAAAAAAAGAAAGGTACTAGAAATAGTTAAACATTTAAGTTTTGTTCTGTCACCTAGTCTTGGGAGGAAGCGGACTGTGCCCAAGTGTAATTGTAATTAATGGGATTCAGTTAGAAAGTGAATAGAGAGAGCTGGGCTGTGATGTCTCATGGCTCAAAGTGATAGAAGTGGAAATGTGCTGAATGCTGATAAGTCAGCCTACACCTACCAGGTGGCAGCTGAACTGCTGCTTGTTGTAATAGAACACCTGCTAAACTGTCACCAGTGGGAGGGTGTATTGAGATATATTTTGGAATTGTTAGCATTGAGAATAATCTTTCTTAAACATTCCCACAGCTATTGTTGGAGAGCTCAGTAGCAGTTACAATATATGCACCTCTGTGCATGTATATACTAAATAGGAACCCACAAAAAAACCGAAATTGCAAAGTGCAAGTTCAAGATGTAAAACCACAAGATGTAAGAGCCAATTGTATTTTCTGACTTTGTTAACTAAATATATTTTTCTTGTTTTCCTCTCTTTCCTTCATCTGATAATACAATCAAGAGTGCTATTCCTGTGTATTTGTTCTTTTAGTGTGAGAAAAAAGGCATGCAGAACTCGTAATGCTATATGATGAAAATGTTGAAGGAGTAGAAAGAGTGGATTCTGAAAGTGGAGATTGAATGTAAGACAACTATGCCAGCCATAAACTAAGATCTAAGCCATGATTTGTTAACAAAAAAAATGTTTGATGTTGGGAGTTTTTATTCTGGTATTGTGATAAAAAGAGACTGGACTGCAAGGATCAAGCAAATGACTTATTTGAGCTTCACTTACAGGTTTAATTGCCAGGGTCATGCAAACACTTAAGCTTCACTTAGAGTGTCAACTGGAAGGCTTAAGCAAACAACAAATTTGAACTACATTTACTGTTTTATTAATTAACTATTAATTAATTAGAGGCTTTCATGGGTACCGTGGGAAATGCACTATTAGAATTTAATAGCAAGAACTATAACAAGCTAAAAATCATGCTAAATATGTGTGCTAGTACTATGTTCCAAACCTAGATCATGTTGAAAACGCACCCCTCTAGGTACAGACTTTCAGTAACCTTAGCCAATGTCCTGACCAAGGCAGGAATGGTCTTCATACAGGCAAGATGTTGGACAGGTGAATCTCCCTATCTAACCAAAATCTTAGAGTTTTTATCCCCTGATTAAGAGATCATGTGCAGGATTAAGGATCATGTGCAGGTCTGATTTATACCGCTTGGGATGTTTGTCTTTGCATTGTTATGAAGTTTCCCTGAATCTTCCTGTGAGTGAGGTTTGCTTTGTGTGTTCTTAACATATGCTGGTCTTTTGATTGTTTGGATACATAAGATTGTTGGCTGGAGCCAACACCAAAACACCAAAACCTTTACAGCTTTTCTTTATCTTACTGTCTCAGGCAGCTGAACAGTGGTTTGAATTGAGACTCAGGGCATATTGTTTGAGGAATTTCAAGGCTCATTTCAAGTTTCAGTTCTCTGAATGATGGAGCACTGCCTTGTTTGGTCTATGGCTAGTGGACAACTCAGAGCTGAGCTGTCTACATAGTTCCCCATGGGTTGTCTCTGCACAGAAAGGGTTTTAACACCATCCAGGACACGGTGGCTTTTACAACTCTTATGAGTCACCTTTATGTGCTTAACATTAGCAAAACTTGATTACAGACCAGATGATCCATGCAGGTGGTTATTTAAAATTTAACTTTCCCTTTTTGTGGTTTTTTAAAATCACAAGTGTGTTTCTCTAAAGAAAGTCTTACTTGTGCTTCCTGTTTTTCTTGCCGTTTTGCTTAAGCATTGCCACAGAATGGAAATAGCTTATTTAATTGCTTAGAAATCTCCTTATTTTCTTGTCATCAGCAGATGTATCTCATTGACAGTCATCAGTCATGGCTCAGATTATGTGCTGCCTTTAAATTGATTTGTTTGTGGACCTACTGTCGAATGTGTGTTTCATGTAAAAAGGCATATTGAACAGAGTATGAGTATTCTCTTTTAATTCTGAGTTTTCTACTTTATTGATTAGCTATTATCAGTTCAGAAGACAGTGTACCATTTCTAGTTTCTGACTAACCTATCCTTGATACAGTCTTTAGTGTTTTCACCATAAGAGAGAGCGTATTATATTAGTGATTGATTAGAAATGCCGTCCCTGCTGTTCTTCATGTCCACAGCAATCCATCCAAGTACAGGAAGTTAAGATTTCTGTCTTGAAGGAGAGTATCTTGACCAGTGATTTGTTTACTTTGCTCCACTTTTTTTTGTTTTTTTTTTTATTGTACTCTAGAATCCTTTGATATCTCTTTTATAATTGTAAGAAATTCTATTTACTTTCAGCTATCCAAATGATAGTTACTGTGGCAGTGGTGTTTCACGTGGTTTTTTTGTTTGTTTTCCTGCTTTCTGTCTTCTAACTTCTTTTGAGTCAGTGGCATGCTTTAATTTTGGTTGTTTTTCACTGTACTTGTAAAGAACAAAACAGTCCTTTGGAACCACCCTTGCTCATTCTTTAAAACAGTGTCAGAGCTTAACTGTAGTCAAACTTTTCCTCTTGTGTTTTAGGTATTTGGAGCTCTTGTTATCACTAGGACCACAGTTATTCTTCTCTCTTAAGTTGTCCTTAAAGAGTAAAAGGACAGGGACAAATTAGGCATTGTATTACTGTAAATTTAAAAGTGGTTAATAGCTTTATGTGAGTACATTCTGGATGGCATTGCCACTGCAAGAAACCTCTTGATGTTAGTAGCTGTTGAAGTGGAGAGTGATGCACTTCTCTAGCAAGAGAGAAGCAGCAATAAAATTTAATGATATAAAGCAGTGAGTTGAGGAAGTTCCTTGGTAAATGCCACAGTGGTTTAACAAGATTTGGAGGCAAGGTACAGTTGATTATTTATTGCATATAGGACAGGGTCAGTCAAACCCAGCAGTGAGACTCTCCAATTGTGTCATGAAGTATAGAAGGGACTCCTTTGCACTCTAAACTTTTCAGGAAAGTATCTAACTGTGACTAGGTCCAGACTTGGTTGCAGACTAGAACTGTTTTTGTCTAAAGGATTTTGTGGGCATGATCTGACCTTTCTATCACTTCACTAAGATGACAGAATTTCAATGTGCTTATTCCCATTTAAGTTACCAAATATCTGATGCTATAAGACTTCTTAGCCTTGAGGAGAAACCCTGAGAGGCATCCCTGCCTAAAAGGAGATCCTGACTTGCAGACTGCTGCTATGCAGGACTGTACGATGGGCCCTGAGCTGTCCACTATTTATGGAGAAAATAATCATATTGTTGTAACAGCAGGGTCTCTGCACAAGACAGCCCTTGGCTATGGTGTTGTCGTCACTCTCCTTAAAGGCTAACATGAGCGCAGTACAGCACCAGTAACAGTCACTGGTGGTTATGCCTTAACCAGGGGATGGGAAGAGAACTTTGCCATCACTGTAAGGCTGAAGAATTGGTGCAGTGCTATTGTAATTAATTCTGTGTCCTTTCCTATCCAAAGTGATTTAAAGGTACTGCCTGAGGGAATCAAATTGTATCCAGTGTATTCCTTTGGGATGAATAGCAATGTTTTCTTAAACTGCTAAGGCTCATTAATTGTAGAGTTTCTTCTGTTTCATGCTTGATTATCAATAGTGAGTAAATTAAAAGGGAAGTCAGTCCTCAGTCACAGATGTTCAAACCATAGTCCTTGAAAAGTGTGAATATGGAAGAGAAAGATGAGACTAAGTTCTCTCCTCAGTCTTTCCAAGAAAAAAATTCTGGTGCCCTTTTAGAGAATTATCTTCAGGACTGGAGACTAAGTTCTTCAACAAGTGATTTGTAGTAGTATTTAGGGATGATAATTGGGTAGTTTGAGTTTTCCCTCAGTCAGAATATTCTTGGCATGCTCTTTTCTGATTTCCTCTACTTCCAGGTTTTGTTACCAGTGAACCTTTGTTTGAAAGTGCTTTCTGAATTTGTAAATTAATACATGTCACTATGTAATTTATAGTAAACAGCATTGTCTCAAGTATACTATTTCTTCATGCATTAAATAGCAAGCTGGAAAAAATTCTTTCTAGGTAGTTGCAAAGCCACACATACGTTTTATGGCTTCCAAAGCAGTACTATTTTTGTAGTGTATTTCACTCTTATGGTGGTTTTTTTTTTTTTTTTGGTTCCTCTTTTTATGCTGTAGGTTACACAGGAGTCAGGAGAATTTATGATCACATTCCTATATGGATACCATGCAGGATTTAACCATGGTTTTAACTGTGCAGAGTCAACAAACTTTGCCACTGTCCGATGGATAGATTGTGGAAAAGCAGCAAAATTGGTAAGTCATATTGCAGAAATCAGATGCATAAGGAAATCTTTCCTGTGGTTATTTCTTTGTGAGAATGTTTGGAAGGTGATGAAAAAGGGGGATCTATTGGATCAGGTAGTACCTTATACTGACATTGAAATTTTACTTATAGTTGTTCTTTTCCTAGAGGACATTAATCTTACAGGAGTGCATATTCCTCTAAGTAGTAGTTTTATTTGCAGCTTAATGTGTGTATCATTATCCCAAACAGTTCTATTTATGGATATTTTAAAGATGAAGTTACATGGACTGAAGTTAGTTCAAACTAACTTCAGTGTAGACTAACAAGATCTGTCCTATCTAGAGGGACCTTGACGGGCTTGAGAACTAGGCCCACAAAAACTGCATGAGGTTCAACAAGACCAAGTGCAGAGTCCTGTATCTGGGTTGGGGTAATCCCAAGCAAAAAGACATTCTTGGTGGTAAATGGATTGAGAACAGTCCTGAGAAGAATCACTTGGGAATGCTGGTAGACAAGATGGCCTGAGCCAGCACCGTTTGAGTGCAGCCCAGAAAGCCAACTGTATCCTGGGCTGTATTGAAAGAAGAATCACCAGCAGATCAAAGAAGGTGGATCTCCTGCTATGGGGAAGAAGGAGATTGTCGTATAGACTCTAGTTTGTGTGAAGAGTACTGGCTTCTCCTTTTAAACCTCCTCAAAGCTCTTCCGTTTGTGAAAGCTCTCTATCGTAGAATTATAGAATCACGGAATGGCTAGGGTTGGAAGGGACCTTAAAGATCATCTAGTTCCAACCTCCCAGCATAGTCACGAACACCTTCACTAGATCAGGTCAGGTTATGCAGGGCCCCATCCAACCTGGTCTTCAACACTTCCAGGGATGTGGTAGCCAGAACTTCCTTGGGCAACCTGTTCCAGCATGTCACCACCCTCACAGGAAAGAATTTCACAGAATCACAGAATCATCAAGCCTTGCATGTTATTACCTATAATTAACATCAACTTATATACTTAAATCTCCTTAACCTACTGCTTATACTTAACCTTAACCTATATGTAACTTAACACTTACACTTAACCTATACTTATAGACCTATCTTATCTTATTCTTAACTTATCAGTACCTATTGTTATGCAATTCTTAACAAACCTAATAATAATACAATTGAAGCCCCAATTAAACAAATACAAAAGCATCAAAAAATAAGGATAAAAAAAAAATGAATCTCTGTTCCTTTCTGGGTTGAATCAGTCAGTCAGATCATCAAACACCAAAAGCTGTCTTCTTTTTTCAACCTTTCCATCTGCTTCTGTTGTTCCGAAAGGTCTTTCACGGAATCTTCCACGAGAGGCTTTTCTCTTCCTCCCGCGGTTTGGGACGTCCAATTAACAGATTCTGCAAAGACAAAACTCAATGCCCCATTATTTACTGCTTATATCTGGCTTAACCCTCCTAGATGGTACCCACAAAACCTTCCCAGAATCCCTTTTTTGTTTTTGAGCAGTCTGTTTCACTGCATGAGACAGCATGCCTGCAATGCATCCCCATAGACAACAAATCAACAATCTAAAACCCCAAAATATCTATCAAACTGAACAAACCTTACTTAATAAAACCTTAAAGCTAATCCTACTCTAACTCTATATTTTTACCTATTCCATTAACCTTCAACCCTCAATTGTCCCTAAATTCCCCTTTAAAGGGTCTCTTACCTACATCAGCAACTCACCATGTGTTATTATTGATTAGCAATTGTTCGTAACTGTTAGTGAACTATCAGGAAAGACACAAAGTTCCTGTAGTCTACTTTTGTAGTCACTTCAAAGGCACAGCAATACATTTCAGGGTTCTGTACTTATTATCTTGAAGGCAGTGTTTATTGTCCCTCTGTAGGGCCCTTACAGATAGGAGAACAAACACGGCACCATGTTATCGATCCAATTTATCCAATTTTACTAATCCCATTAGCATGTGCCTACTCCCTCTACTCCATCCCTTAGCTAAACTGCCTGCAATACTGATATAAGCCTAAATCTTACCTGCATCAGCTGGACTGCTCACATGTCCTCCTTTCTCTAAAAATACTTCCACAAATCTCCCCTTACTTCTTTGAACAATCCAGACTTGTTACCACTTCCTGGATTATGAGGGGATGAATCTGGTCTCCATCCCTATCTTCCAGTTCAGGGAACTGAATATCATGAGGATAACGAGCCTGACTATTAAAGACTGAGGCAAAGAAGGCATTAAGTACCTCAGCCTTTTCCTCATCCTTGGTAACAATGTGCCCCT
>JAOXOE010000874.1:18547693-18579068 GCA_028565055.1 Phoeniculus purpureus
CCAGCCTCTCAGCCACGTATTAATCAGGTGGGTCTTCCTGCCTCTTTCAATATTCCCCCCTGCTACTGAAGGAATGGCGGAGAACACCACTTGGGCTCCTGAGCCCTCAAGTGATCTCCCCAGGGCCCTGAAGTCCTTTTTAATTGTTTCCAAGTGTCCAACTTAAATCTCCCCTCTTCAAGTTTGTAACCATTTCCCATTGTCCTCTCACTACACATCCATATAAAAAGTCCCCTCCCCAGATTTCTTGTAGCCCCCTTCAGATGCTGGAAAGCTGCTATTGAATTTTGATAAACTGGAAAGACATAAATAATTTAACTTCAAACAAAATCTAATGAAGTTCAACTTTTTTCATATTTAATATAGTTGGATATCTTGTAATGAAAGACAATAAAGTGTGACCTTGGAGTAGATATTTTCATATTTTAAAATGAGTTGTGTTTTACTGAATATGTTTCAGACTTCGATCTTGTTATGTGGCATACTTTGTTTTCTCATTTTCATGTACAGCATGTGAGCAAATGCACAGTTTGCAGTTTGTTCAGCAGAAGTTTGTTGTGTTTTTGGGTTTTTTTTCATGATTATTGCTTGTATAAGCTTTGCTTAGTATGCTTCACAAATTGCTAAGTAGAGGCATTTTCTTCATTGACTTGTTACTGAAAAACACCTTTTCAATATTTTTTAATATATGAGGTAATAAGGTGACAAAGAATAAAGAGCAGAACTAGATGTATGTGTTTAACAATTAAGTATTGGTAGTGAACTCTCATTAAACATTTGGGATTGGCAGACCATCCCGAGAAAGTTCTTAAAGTGTAAATTTATGAATTCAGGCACTATTGATTTTTATTGTTAATGACATTGAATATGCTTTAAATGCAAAAAGCTTAGAAGTATTTTTTCCAAGTGCTCTATATAAACACAGTGGCAATAATGAAAGTATTGAAAATGTCAATAAGCATCAAATATGTTAAGGCTTTTTTCCCCTTTAGCGGGAAAGCTGTGTATTTTATAGTCAACAGATAAGGTGTTGACTCTAAAGTTAATAAAAAAAAATCGATGTAATTTATATTTTGAAATTTAAAGCTAGTTGAGAGGAATATGGGTCTGGACACATATTAGTTAATTGTGGTGGATAAAACTGTTCTGGAATATTAAAGGTATGAATGTGCTGCAACTCTAAAATAGATTTACTTCAACTATCAACAGTGTTAAACTTTATCTTCAGATGTAGCAATGCTGAGGAAGCGATACCTGCAGCTACATCCCTTTCAGAGTACAGACTTCATTGTAAAATGGTGTAGTATTTGATGTGCAGATGCACCAGTGCAAACTATGAAAAGTTTTATGCATTCAGCATGTCTCTTAGTTATTGTATTATCCTGTAGACTTGATGTCACATTTAAATTCAGCAGAGTTAGAAGATAACTTTTTAACGCTAACTACATTTTATTCCTTTATGCCACTCCAAAGTGCTTCTGAAATTCAGAATTTCTAGCTAGTCAGTCTTGGCATATGGACTACAGAGACAGTTTCATTCAGTCAATCCTCTCTACCATATAGGTAAACCTTTCATCTCTATGACACTGAATTCTGTGCTATGTGGTTATTGCATCATAGAAACAGTGTTATGCATATATAGCTTTAGAAATTAAAGTAGTTCAGTGTTTTCTGCAGTTGAATTTAAATGGCTGATGGTTTCAAAGTGGCAGCTGAACCAATAATGACTAGGCTCCCTCTACAGAGAAATCTTGGATACCATAGTTAAATGTGAGCTTGAGTTTCTTTTGGAAATAGAATGCTTAACATAACGTGCTTGTTTTTTATTACTTATTACCACAAGAATGACAACTAAAGAGATTTTGAGTTTTTAAAAATCTTTTAACATTGAAAACAACATGATAGGAAGTACTAGGATCTTTATGTATTGTTACCAAAGAAGTGTAAAAAGAGAAGAACTCACAGAAGGGTGGTGAAATAATTCTTCCTACTTTTTATTGTTTGTTTATGTTGTGCACATACAGTAAATAACTGACAGAGAGAAGATACTATAACTTGCTCTCTGTTCTTAAATTGTAAATATATGACACTTTGAAAACACGCACCAAGTTACGGAGTTACTGCAAATTGGGTACTCTGCTTCTTGATTATGGTGTTTCTGTAGGAAGAAAACCCATGAGGATAGCTATGATTAGTTTTATCATAACTTCAGGAAACTTACTGAAAGTATTAATTAAAAAGGTAAGAAGTCTGTTTTCCCAAAGACGACTGATATCTTACTATTGCAGCTCTGGTAATTTCATTTAAAAGAAGAAACCAAACCACACAGCTTTGCATTCCCATTTGTCATTCTTCAGAGTGCTGATGTTGTGTTTGACTTATCTTTTCTTGTGGTATGTACAAGAACGGTAATTGAAAAAATATTTTGGATCCCCTAGTTCCCTTATATTGCACTGCAGAAATTGTCTGCATCAGCAACATGCGGCAGCATCTAGTTCAGTTCATTGCTGTATTTTCCTTGGAGAATATTTTGTAGTGATGACTGATCATTTGTCTACTTAGAAGAGCACTGTAATTTTACAGAATTGTTTTGAATAGTTTACAGCTGGATTTGTGTCTTAGAAAAAGAAGAATATTGACGTACAGGCACTATTCATTTGTCATTAATTGATGAAAACCATAATAAAGATTTCAGATAAATTTGTTGTAAATATTTAGCCTGTGTCCTGATACTGCATTCCTACATGAAAGAGGTGGCATTAAAGGCTCTGTGAAATTGATTCAGATTTAGAATGTCAGTGTAGGAAACTTCGTTAAGCAGAGACTACGGATGCTAATTAAAAGAAAAAATTTTCTGTCTTTAAAAATGATAAACTTTTGGTCTTGTTTTCATTACATGTACCCTGACCACCTATAGGAGGTAGCACCAGTGTACCCTCCAGCTTGTTTTTTTAGAATTTGAATAAGACTTCAATCATGGGTGACATATGAAAAATAATAATAGGTAGTGCTTCCAGCATATTATTTGCTGCAACTCAAGAAAAAGCAGAAATGGAGAAATAACAGAGATAGTAAAAGTCCCTGAACACCTGGGGAGAAACTGCAGCATTTGCTGTCTTTTTCCACTTGCAAGAGTGCACAAGAAGAGAAATAGCAGATAATGGTGAGAGGAACAAACCAGTCATGCTGTCCCGGTTATAATTGTCAAATGTGTATGATGCAGGGGGGTGCTGGTAAGGTGCTGATGCATGATAATGGTGAGACTTAAAGACTCAGAGGTTGGTAGTGCTCAGCTCACAAAAACTTGAGTTGTATTTGTTATGCTCTGTGAAGATGAGAGGCATACTAAGATTTAGATGGTTTTATTACCATCTTGTTAGTTTCATTTGTTACTTGTCTATTTCTGAAAAATAAAGAGGAGCAGATAAATACGGAGCAGATAGAATATTTCTTCAGGCTTTTGTGAATTTTGTAATTTTCCAAATGGAGCAATATTCCTCTGAGTAGGCTGGAAATGTCTAGCTTCATGAAGTGCGTTTTGAGTTTCCTTACTCCATTGCATGTTGTTACTGTTGGTAAAGCAGACAAACCAGTGACAATTAGCTTGTATGTTTTGTAGGTATCTGCTGTCACTTGTCCTGACTCTAGATAACTTGTGTGCTGAACAAGGGGTGGTGTTTAGTAATTATTATTGGTGAAAAATAAGTATTTATTAATAACTCTTTTATGTCTAATAAAATAATCCTCCTGAAACAATTGCATAAAAGACACTAGTCTAGAGAAAAATCTTGTACTCCTATTGTTTATTAGCTGCAGGGTGGGACACCCTCTGCCCCCAGCCTAAAATCCGTTGATCATCTATGTTTATGAAATTTTGTGTATTTGTCTGTTGTAATTGAGAATTCTGATCAGTGCTGACGTTGCCCTAACACAAGTGTGACAGTGCGAGACTTAGTGCTGGCACGATGGAAGTTCTCTGTTGTACTTTTCATCTGTTGAAATTTAAGATCCAGTGGGTAGAATCAAAGAATTTTATGCACTCTTAATTTGGTACTGAGACCCAGAAGCAGATTGGTGTTTTGAGTAAGATATTGTACTTCTGTGTAATTGCAATTTTAGTGTTTTCCTTTCTTGAAGTTCCTTTTGTCACTTGCTGCCGTTTGCAAATGTATACTGATTACTGGGAATCCCCCTAAAAAGAACTTCCTTTGACCTTGCGTATGGCTTCTGGACTGCGTAGTTCAAGCTAGGCTTGGTAGGACTGGGTAGTTCATGGAATAGATAATTGAGTTGAGAGGGATGTCCTGCATAGAAAATGCCCAGGCGATCGGAGATGTGAACAGATTGTTTATGCAGTGGTGATTATTTCAGTTTTGTTCCTTCAGTTTTCCTTTTATTACTGCTTAAATCCCCATATTCACTGGTCTGGTGCCTTTCCAAATCCTTATGTCAGAGTCTCTCATGACTCTCTGTAACCCCTTGCCCAAATTGATACCCATACTTTCTAAACGTTTCGGAGAAGGCGGGAGCGTTGCTGAATACTGCTGCTCTTTCTCTCTGTGTGTTTTGTGGCGCCACTCAGTGACTTTTGCTCAGTATAAAAGTATGTAAATTTTACTGCCTTCTATCAGGATAGAGTCACACTAGGTGATTTTACTAGCCATTGTAATGATTCTTTCGTATTGCAGCTACTTTTAAGACGTGATTTGTTTTCAGATTTTGGTGCTGCAAAGCTTTTTGTTGTTTAGCTGGTATGCAGAACCTGAGGAGAGAAGTCTACTAGCCTTGGCTACTTGAAACATGAACATGGGATAGTTAAGTATTACTGCTCTTTCATAAAATTAAGACAGTAATTACTCATGCATTCTTCAGGGTTAGCTGCTTAGCAACGTGTTTTCTGTGGATAGGTTAGATCAAAGTGCTGGCCTGCAGGTTGTATTTTTCCCTCTGGTGGGATGAAGCACAGTTGTTTTGATGTTAGGTTTGATGGATTTGTTTGCCACTGCATTCATTAGCTTCACATCAAAAAACTGACAGGCTGTTAAATGAAACTTTGGCTTAGATTTTCAGCTTGACTGTTTTGAAACCTTTGTGAAGATATTTTGTTTTTGTGCTGCAGCAGCCTCCAGCAGTTATTGCTGCTTCAAAGGAAGAAAAGTTATTTAGTATCCTGATTTGTTTGGGTAAAAGAGTCATTGTCTTGAGGATAGCCATGTCCATCTTGTGCTATCCAGGCAGCGTGTTTGCTGTGAAATATATGTTGAGAGACAGCATGTGTGACTTAAATAATTTCATGTATAACTACTTCGGTGAGAACTGTCCTTACCCATGGCAGGGGAGAACTTGGTAATCTCTGATGTCTCTTCCAATCTAAACCGTTCTATGGTTCTAAATGATTTTATCATTTTAAAAGAATCTGTACTTAACACAGAAAAGCAATTTTCCACTGCTCATAATTTATTGAGGTATTAAATTTTTCAGTGAGGACTTTGTTGTGGTTGCTTTTGTACAACACTATTAATTGTATTCTTAGAAACAAAGGGAAAAGTTCTGTTAAATTGTACAGGTGTTTTTATTTTTTTAAAATGTGGTTGAACGATGTGAAGGCTTAGGGTTAAGTTTCTTGCTACTACTACAGCAGTGTTTTAGTACTGAATGACAGAAAGTTATGTGTGTGAACTCTTACGTGATTCTTCAATATGCTTATTTTACAGAGTCTTGCATCTGGGCAAGAACAGTACCAGTATAGGTACCAGTACAGGTTGGGGGCTGACTTGTTGAAGAACACTGTAGGAGAAAGGGACTTGGGGGTCCTGGTGCACAGCAGGATGACCATGAGCCAGCAATGTGCCCTTGTGGTCAAGACCAATGGCATCCTGAGGTGGATCAGGAGGAGGTCATTAGCAGATGGAAAGAGGTTCTCCCGTTCTACTGTGCCCTGGTGAGACTGTATCTGGAATGTTGTGTCCAGTTCTTGGCCCCTCAGTTCAAGAAGGACACAGAACTGCTGGAGAGAGTCCAGTGCAGAGCCACGAAGGTGATGAAGGAAGTGGAAAATCTCTCTGATGAGGAGAGGCTGAGGGAGCTGGGTCTCTTCAGCTTGGAGTAAAGGAGACTGAGGGATGACCTCATTAATGTTTACAAGTATGTGAAGGGTGGGTGTCAGGAGCATGGAGTCCGGCTCTTAGTGTCATCTAGTGATAGGCCAGGGGCAGTGGATGTGAGTGGAATATAAGACGTTCCACATGAATATAAGAAGGAATTTCTTCATGGTAAGGGTGACAGAGCACTGGAATGGGCTACACTGGGTGTTGTGGAGTCTCCTTCTCTGGAGACATTTGAAACCTGCCTGGATGTGTTCCCGTGTGACTTGTTCTAGGTGATCCTGCTGTGGTGAAGGGGATTGGATCAATGATCTTTCGAGGTCCTTTCCAATCCCTCATGTTCTGTGATTAATCTGAATTAGGTACTGCTATCAAAGGACCTTTTTATTTTAATGTTGATATGTTTGATACCACTCATCGAAGATATCAGCATCATTCAAGACGTACACACTAAAGTTTTTACTTGATGGAAGTAATTGGGGTTGGACTCTGACCCCTGGAAGTCCATTCTCACCCCTAATGGTTTGTGAACCTGTGTATGATTAGCCACCTTATATAACTGACTTACCTGTTAATAAAATATTTCAGGGACTCAGAAACTTGACATGCTTTCCATTTCTGGTCCTCATGTTAGTACACTGCTTCAGAGCAAATCTTATGAATTCTGTAGTTTGACGTTTCACTTCATAATCACAGTGCCACTTGCAGCTTTATAGTTATCATGTAAGCTTCTCTTTTATTTTTTTAATCTATGTTTATTTCTTTACAGCAACCATCTGTTGTTTCTATTTGGTTCTTGCATCTTAAACTGAAGAATTTCTGAGAACAGCAGCTATTACACTTTCTCACTCTATAATCTATTGCTGTGATGGGGAGATGGTCAGTCTCCCAGTGGGCAATAGCTTACACATCTGTGAGTTCTTGAATTTATAATTGTAATGCTTTTAGAAGTAGAAAGGAATAGTAATAATCCTATTTTTGCCTTTGAATGCATAAGATAGTAATGTTGTGTAGTTTTTTTTAATACTTATTTTGGCTCATACAAACTCCATATGATTATGTTTTTATGTTTTCACAGGCTGTGCTATACTATCACAGAATGCTTTGGGTTTAAAGTGACTTTCACAAACCATCTAGGCCAACACCACTGTTCAATAAACAGGGACATTTTCAGTTAGACAAGGTTGCTCACAGCCCTATCCAGGCTGATCTTGAGTTTTTTCAGGGATGGGACATACACCACCTCTTTGGGCAATATGCACCTGTATTTCACCACCATCGTTGTAAAAAATGTCCTTACGTGTAGTCTGAAGCTCCCCTCTTTTGGTTTAAAATCATCACCTCTTGTCGTGTTGCAACAGACCCTGCTAAAGAGATTTGTTGTCACCCTTTTTATAGATCTCCTTGAAGTACTGTAAGGCTGTAATAAGGTCTCCCCAGAGCCTTCTCTACTCTGGGCTCAACAACCATAGCAATTCCAGCCTCTGTTCATAGCAGAGGCATTGCATCCCTCTCATTAGTTTTATGGCCCTCTTCTGGACCCACTCCAACAGGTCCATCTCCTTCTTATGGTGAGGGCTTCAGAGCTGGATTAAGTACTCTGAGTAAGGTCTGACCAGTGTGGACCTGCATGCCACGCTTTTCACGCACTAACTGTGTATGTCCTAGTTCATCCACAGTTTGCTGTGTGCAAATACTGTTGTCTGTGAGCTGTGTATGCTGTGGTTCTGAAGTTCAGCGTGGTTTCTCATGAATCTTTTCTATCTATAACTAGCAAATGTTTTTCTTTTGTGTGATGCTAGAAAATGTGTGACTAGAGTTATGCATGCATGTTTCTGGAACAGTGCTCTCATGAAAGCAGTACTGTTTTATTAGATTAATATCAAACCAATGCTACAAAGAGATTACCTTTCCTAGGTTCAGTTTTGAATAATTATGGACAAGAGAATTCCTTTAAATAAGATTTTAAATGTTAGAATACAGTCTGACAACTGAGTGGGTAGAAATGATGGGATGTGATTTTCCTTTGATTTTTTTTTTTTCCTGAATGATACTAAAGAAGTTCCATTTATCAAAGTAAATAAATGTAAAAATTTGGCATACTTGGCATATTTCTAGGAGTTTTTGCTTTATAGCAGCTATCACAAAATGAGGTAATTTTTTTCATAGGAAGAGTCAGTAATATGCAATAAGCTTGCCTTTTCAGAATATCACTTATATGCCATTGAGTAAATCAGTGTAGTTTCTTCCATTATTTTTCACTGGAATGCACATTATAATTGTCCTTGATTTACTGAGGAAAAACTACTGTCACTAGTTTCATTTTAGTCCATATATTAATGTCATGGCCTGTAAAGAGATAGTACTTTCATTGTAGTTTTTTCAAGAGAAGCATTTGAAGTAAGTAATTATTTTCATAAATCTGAGGTTCACAAAAGAGACTGTTTGGGTTTGAATCAGCTGTTGAATCACAGATGTCCAACACCACTTGAGATATCCTAAGGTATTTTGCCTTGCTGTGCGTAGCTGGAAGAATACCAGCCTCCATGAATGCAGTGTAGTATTTAGAACTCAGGCAGGTGTCACAGGTATCAGGAAGTGGTTCAGGTGTCCATGTAAGCTCAGGCAATTGAAGTGACGTAACTGTCACTGTGTTCTCTTACTTTTACCATTTGAATGAGCATAGCTCATTGTAAATGTAACTGCATTCTCCTTCTCTAAGAGGAAGTAAATTCTCTGGACTTGCTAGAATAAAACGTATTTTGACAGTAGGAGGTGACCATGGCCAGTAGGCAAAAAGATGGCTTAAGTGTTAGTTTTCACTTAACTTAAAACCACCATCTTTCTTCTTGTAAATCAATCCCTCTCCCAAATTAATTTCTTATTCTAATTATTATATTCTTCCTATTGTTTCATTATTTTTGTTACTTTGCAACTATTCCACTGTTATAAGCAGTGTCCTTGAGATGGACTGGCACTGTAGAAGTGAGATATGCTCCTGTTTTACAGGTTCTTTAGTAAATGGTTGTTGCCAGAAGGAATTATGTTCTTAGGATACTAGAAACCATTTTGCTAATGGTCTTCCCTGCAATTTCTGTTGGTCTCTGACATTGTCCCTGATTTTTTTGTGTTTTTGTTTTGTTTTTGTTTTTTCTGTCTTCTGTGTAAAGAGATGAAGCTTTGATCATTTTCACTCAGTCTGTGTATCTTCTGTAGGATTCATTTCTACTACAGGAGGTAAATCTCTCTGGCATTTGGTAATAGGTTCAGGCCAAACATACTGTGGGGCACGTACTTCACATGGCTTATGTGACGTGAATAAGAAGGGAACTATTTTTCTTTCTGAAAGTGTTTTCCTTTTACTTCATCTGAAATGAAACCCTGTGAGTACAAATATACAGTTCAAAATCCTTGCCTTAGCCTGGGCTGTACAGAAGGCTCATATGAGTGAAAAAAAAATACCCACATCTTGGGGTAATAAAAAGGAAATAAACTGTAGGTGTTACTTTTAGTACAAGTGAGTTTATACACTTAGCAAATATAGGAAGCAAGAACTGAACACGTGAATATCACTCAGATGCAGGTTTAGTGTCTCCACTGTGCTTGTTACTGGAGTGAATAGACTTGTTTATATACTACTAGTTAAGAAGTCTTGAGGTTTAAAATTCTTGAAAAGGACTTTAAATGAACTCTGTCACTTACACAGGTTTGATTTTAGATGAAGCAATAAAATGTAGGTATGATATATAAAAAGGAGGTTATTGAAGGCTGTATTGAAATAATTTTCTAAAATGTTTTCTAGTAAAACGAGTTAAGACCTTTGTGCTAGTGTGGTTGCATTAAGTTTTTAAGGTTTGTCTTTCTGCCAGAAGCATTAGCCACTTTCAAGTTCTTGGGAGAGAAGGTAGAATCAATCACCTTGAGGGTGTCATCTTTCTCCAAGGATATAGGGAGTCACCTTTACAGTAACGCTGTTATAGTATCACTACGAAAGATATATTAACGTTTTAAAGTATATTTTTGTACAGTTCATTGCAAGACCTTACATACATTCATAGAGTGACACAAGTTTCTTCCTTTTTTTAATACATTTTTAATGAAATCCAAAGAACTTTGGATGAGACTTCTTGTTTGTTCTCTGTCTGGCAGTCAAGGGTTAGGACTGGGCTGGCCACTAGACAGATGACATGTTCTGTATTATCCCCTCTCCTTCCAAAAGGGGAAGAGAATGAGAGTAGGGGAAAGAGGCTTACAGATTGGAAAACTGAAACAGCTCTGATGAAACAATAGTAACAATAAAATGAAGTCTGTATAAATATATGTAAAACCAATAACAAATCCGATTGATATATAGCTGATTATAATGGTATCAGCGTCACAGTTAATGCTGCAGGGGTCCAGACTGGATTCAAAAGCAGACAGGAACCAGATTTAGGAGCTGATTGTGGAACTGGACTCAGAAATATATGGATAGGATCAAAGGCAGAATGGACAGATTCCTCCTTGGATGCTAGCCGTTAAAGAAAAGAACTTGAGCCTGTGATCCCTCAGCTTAATAACAAATGTGACATTTGTGGAATGGAACAACCTTGTTGGTCAGTTTGGGGTCACCTGTCCTGTCTTCTCCTCCCTGCAGGTGCAGCCTTTTTGCACGTCCTGGGGCACATGAGATTTAGCAATGACCAGGGTCTTCACAGAAGCAAGTATAAGTACTTTTCTTTGCTTTCTTACACTTGGCAGTAACGGTGAATGTCAAATGTTAGCACTTGTAGAAGCAGCCACTGTCTGCACATATACTCCATTAACTTCAGCAAGAGCAGTTAGTTAGAAAAGACTGATCTGAACAGAATTAATTATGTACCTAAAACCAAGAGGCATCAGATTAATTTGTAATGTCTATATTTTAACAACAAAACCTCCTGATCTTACTTTTGCCACTTGACATCCCATGCACTTGTAATTCTGGGGCAGAATTTTTCACCTGTAATATCTATTGAAGTTGAATCTATGCATCTATATACAAAAATATGGATTGCTTTAGGGAGCTAAAACAGTGTCTGCTTCTGAGGACAGTCTAGTTTGAAATACCAGCCTGTCAGCCTCACCTCTGTGCCTGGGAAGATCATGGAACGGGTTGTCCTAGGAAGTCTGCTATGGTGCATGCAGGACAGGAGGTGATGGAGGACAGCCAGCATGGCTTCACTGAGTGAAAATCCATCCTGACAAATCTAGTGGCTTTCTGTGACAGAACGACTACATCAGTAGACAAGAGATGACCTATTCATGTTACCTGTCTGTACTTCTGCAAGACCTTTGACGTGGTCTCCCACAACACCCTACTCACCAAGTAAGAGAGTTAGGGATTTGATAGGTGGACTCTTCAGTGGGTAAGGAATTGGTTGGATGGCCGAATACAGAGGGTAGAGGTCAATGTCTTGAAGTCCAGTGTAGAGCAGTGACAAGTGGTATCCCTCAGGTGTCCACGATGGGACCTGTATTATTTGGTTTCAAATTAGAGAAGAGTAGATTTACACTGGATGAAAGGAAGTAGTTCTTTAGCATAAGAGTGGTTGAACACTGGAACAGGTTGCCCAGGCAGGTAGTTGAGGCCTCATCTCTGGAGATAGTCAGAGTGAGGCTGGATGTGGCTCTGGTCAACCTGACCTAGTTGAGGATGTCTGTCCTCACTGTAGGGGGTTATGGACTAGATGATCTTTGGAAGTCCCTTCCAACGTGGGTGACTCTATGATTCTATGTTCCAGTAGACATGTGAATGAAAAACAGAAACTTATTTCTGTTGGTTCCTCTGAATATCTTAATACAGGACAGTAAATGCTGTGTTTTGGCAGCTTTTTCCAGCTATGTGGAGGACAATCACAGTAATAAGAAAGATGAAGAGGTCTTCCTTATGCATTGTTATGAAGCTGTAAATAAAAGAGAAATCTCTTTTGAGTACTGCAATTGTATTTTTTTCCTTTTTATGCCTTTTAAAAATATCTGTTCTAGTGAGTAAGAGAGATTCTGTTAAAATTTACTCAAAAAGGAATAAGATGCCATCAAGAATCCCCTCAAATCCCCTTCTCTGTATTTTATGTAGGTTATGACAAGGTGTTAATATACTTGGCTTAGTGTGTCAGTCATTAATTTGATAATTGGAATGTAAGGGTCTATCTTAGTATCTATGATTGGACCAGATTTAAAAAAAATCAGTTTAACATTTAGCATGTCTATTGGATGTCTTTGAAACAGACTATGAACTAATTCTTCTGCAAATGTGTTCAAAGTTAAGAATAATTTCAGTACTTTATTGCAAATCGGGTGACTTTTGGGTTGCTGTGTACTGTGGGTGTGTTTATGAATGAAGTGTTTGAACTAAGCAGCTTGAAAGGAGTTGCAATGCTGGAACTAAAATTGCAGTGCAGTAGGAAGCAATGTCCTAGGTGATGTTGTTGATGTTCTTTGAATATTGTATGGAGGCTGGGGGTCGAATACAGTGGGTAGTAAGACTTGAGGAAGTCTAGACATAACACAGAGGCAAAAGTCTTCACAAATAATTTGATGGATTAAAATATAAAATTTATTCGTGATCCTCGAAAGTTGAAACCTTAGAAAAAAGTGAAAGTTTTCATCGTTATATTTCATTTTTTTTTGTGTGTGTAGGTGAGGTATCCAATTAGATGTGGCCACATGTGTTGTCAGGATTTTTGCTGAAGAAATTCCCTGTATTTAGTGGCTGTAGAGCACTGCATTAGACCATTAATTGAATGCTTAATATTTGTTCTTCCTTCATCTCCAGTTGTATATTCCTAAATTGTGAATATATTTCCAAATTCATTATAAGAAAAGGATAAAAAAAGCTTGTTTGGTGTAGGAGTTTTCATTCAGTTAAAGTGGATGGAAGAATGAGGAATGGCTCTCAGGGTTATTGTATTTTATACAAGTTACATGCTGGGTAAAGAAAAGAGACCTGTTATTTCTTCAGTGTGGCAAAATCTAACCATTACTATAAAATCCTCAGGAAAGATCAGAGGACAAACACAAATACCTGACCTCAAGTCAGCTTCTAATGGAAGTGCCTGTTGTATCTGTGATCATAAAGTCACCTGCTTAGAGGAATTATTAGAAGGCATGTCATGGAAGAGTTTGGTAAAGAAATAATAATAGCATTGTGACAAATGTTAGTCTTTGGAAAAATTATTGGGTTATTCTAAAATTAAGTAATTGGTTATATTTTTAGCAGTCGTGACATCAGGATGACAGTAAACAGTAAAGACAAGTAAAAAAATTCCAAGTGTTGAAATGGGACACCTTTGCAATAAATATAGCTGCAAACAGATAATAAGAAAAAGGTTAAAAATACCATGTGCTGTTGTTTACAGGGAGTGAAAAGAGGAGCATTTTCATTTTGCTTGATGTGGTGCAGAGATTACAGTCTCAGTTAAATTTTGTGCAACACTGGTTTAAGTGAAAGATGGCATTGTCAAGTAATTTAAGGAAAAAGGAAAAAGACACACAGTTTTATTTTTAGGTTTTTATTCTAACTCCATTAAATAGTTCTAGCGAATTTCAGATTTTGAGATGGGGAATGTAGCCTTGACTTAAGATAGAGGATCTTCTAATATTAAGACAATATTAAATTACACAGTATGTCAAATCTTTGAAATGGAAACTGTCTTCAACTCAATTTCAGGTGTTCTGCCCAAAATAAAGGCAGAGTGTTTGTCGAAAAGATGCATGATGACGTCTTGTGAAAGAGAAGACCTCTTGTCTCTTGTGAAGAGAGAAGTAACGGTGAAGAAAAAGGTCCTGAGAAAAGTGAGAGTTCTAGGGGACTGAGGAATAGACAAATAGAATTTCTGTGCTTGCCATTCCAGTCCTCTTTTGCTATTTGATTACTGTTGGCTGTAAGGGATAAATATTTTAACTGTGTGCAAACAGATTAATATCAAATAAGCATCTGTCTGTATGATGGTTTTAATCTCCTACAAGGAGTGGTCTCAAATCTTAATATTCTGAAAGAAGAAGAATCAGGGTGTTAAAGTGAAGTAGTTGAATTAGTATTTTGTTAGGAAAAACCAGTAAAAGAACAACATTTTTAGCTTTTAGACTGGACATTTTTTCAGTGCAGAAGTATCACGAGTATTACAGGTTATGCCTGTAAAACCTGCTTGTGTTGGTTTTCGTCCAGACCTAGAGAGGAAAATTCTAGGTGTAGTAAGCACATTTAGAATCAAGTTTGCATTAATTTCATAATCAAAGAGAAACTAATTTGTCAGTCAAGTCCTCCTCAGTGTTGCTAGTAAAATTATTCTGCATAATTAAATAAAATATATTTGCTGGAACCCTAATAAAATAGTAGTTGGATGTAAGTCCTTATATAGAATGACAAAATGTATTGGATTGGAAGTGGCCTCCAAAGGTCATCTCGGCCAGCATCCCTACAACAAGCAAGGAAGTCTCTAACCAGAACAGATTGCCCAGAGCCCCATCAAGCTTGATCTCGAACGCCTCCAGGGATGGGACCTCTAACCACCTCTCTAGGCAACCTATTCCAGTGAGCCACCACCCTCAGATTAAATAACTTTTTCCTGACATCTAGCCTAAATCTACCCTTTTCTATCGTAACCATTAAACCTATTGTTACATGCCTTTGTGAACAGTTCTTACCCAGCCTTCTTACAGAACCCTTTCAAGTATTGGAAGGTCAGTGTAAGGTCTCCATGGAGCCTTCTCCTTTTGATGCTTAAGTTGTTTTCTTCTGTTGCTATTCATAAGTAGTTGGTCCTCGCTCTCTAGTCATTATTAAAATATTAATCCACATGCAGTTAGCCCCTTTGACCAAAGTGTTTTCAAGTTTGATGTAATTGTCTGACCCCTTAATCTCTGAACTGTCACAGGGAAGTCAGTTGTTGGCTGAATTTGTGTGATTCTGTTCTTTTACTCATTGATTAGGCTGAAGTAGTGTCTCTGCACAGTGAATTGTTTGTAAAGTCTTACTAGTTTTCGGAAGAAAGTTCTGCTGGCAATGTAACTATAAAATGTGTATGGCCTTAATTTGTATGTGTCTCTGATCACAAGTAGATCAAATTATCTTTGATTTGTTTGCTGATCTCTGATATGTTGACTTGCCAGAAGTTACTCTGTGTTTGGTGTACACTACCCCTGTTTGCTGTCAAGAGCTGGTACAATCAAACAAAAATTGTTACTGTAAAATCCAGTCTACTTAATGTTTATTTAAGATTTTTGGTACTCTAAGAGCTGCTCCTCTTCCTCCTTTACGTGCTGCCTTCCGAAATTGAAAAAGCAATTTCTACAGTCATCTACAGTTTTAGGAAACTGAGGGAGATTTCCAGTACCCTTACTTGTACAAAGTGTACTTGACATTGTAGAAGTTGTTTTCTTGCTTTAGGCAAAGCAGGTAACAGCAAATACTGGACAAACCAGTTAGTTTTCTGATTGAATCATATAAAGTCCTGAAAGTTTGATGTTTGCAGCTAGGGGTTAGGGACTCGGAGTACAGTTATACTCAGAGGGTTTTTCTTCCCATGAGTGTCTTTGCAAGAGCTGTTAAAAGTTGTATGTGGTTTACTTGTCAGTATTTAAAGTTTATAAATTGTTTCAAGAGCAGTCCAACTGAATTGTACTTTCTTTTTCAGATAGTTTTCTTCTTAAAAAGAAAATGTCCATATTCTTATTCAGCATTTCATCTGTTTAGAAAACATGAAATGCTGTGTGTCTGTATTTCAACGCACATGTAAGTAGAATAATCAGTCATCAGCAACTCCTCATATATGACATGTCTGAGTGGTGTACACAATAGATGCTTGTCTTGCAAGAGGAGAGAGGTGATATCTTCGTTAGAGCTATTCAATTGCTCGGTGTATCGTGAGTCATCATAGTCAAATGGACACTGATGGTGTAGTGCATTGGTATAAATTCAGTCTGGAGAGTGAAGAGGATTTTTCTTCCTCTTTCTTAGTTGCTAGACTCCCAACATGTGACAAAATCAGTATTTTGTTTCATAAAAACGATGTGTCTAGCACATAATGGCTAATTTAGAATAATGTGAAATTTTATTGACTGTGATGCTGCTTATCAAATTGTTACAAAACATTTTGAATTGGAAAAGCTTTGAATCTAAAGAGAATAAATTGAATGTGAATGCCTTTAATTAAATTTTGCTTAATTTAAAAAAATGTAATTTGTATTGATTATGCTGCTACAGTTCATTTGGAATTTTATTTTTAATTAAGATCCAGTAATCTTGTTTTACCTTCCAGAGCTATTTGTAAAATGACTGTGAAGAAAATGAATGTTAATTAAATTGACACTTACACATTTATTAAATCAGGCCACTTTTTTTTTTTCCCTTGTGAATATATGTTACACGCAGTAGTATTTTTTACAAGGACAACAATCCTATTTTACTTGGATTCTTTTCTGTAAGAAAATCCCTGCTCTTATGGTCCTAACATGATGTAGATGCTTCTTTTGCTCTACTTCAGAGGCTGCTGTCTTTGCCTTCTGAAGCTGCCGGAGTGATTGCAGAAGGGCAGCATAATGCTGTTACCTCTACACCCTGTAACTTGTCCTGTGGCATCTCACTATTAGCTGGTGTCTGTGAGCGTAGAAGCACGGTCTCAAACTAGATGAACTCTTGATAATTCTCTGGCACGTTTGTTGCAAGCTGATAATACTGTATAACTGTATTAGCTGAGAACCTGAATGCTGCAAGGTATATTACTATTTCT
This sequence comes from Phoeniculus purpureus, assembly GCA_028565055.1. Taxonomy (NCBI): domain Eukaryota; kingdom Metazoa; phylum Chordata; class Aves; order Bucerotiformes; family Phoeniculidae; genus Phoeniculus; species Phoeniculus purpureus. The sequence goes on from JAOXOE010000874.1 coordinate 18,564,549, forward strand.
TGATTTCTACCCCCCTCCCCGCTTTGTTGATATTATCAGTTTGAAAAGCAAGTTTAAGAATATTATGAGACAAAATGCATGATAAACATGCTTTTATTTATAACCATTCAGTGATAAACATGAAGTTTATTTCTGCATCTGTACATATGAAGAAGTCATGTAAACTGAAGGGCAAAGAAGCTGAGCAAAAAGCAGAGCTGTAGAGCTACTTGTTTGGCAAAAGGCTCTACCTTAACGCTGGAGTGGAGTGCTGAGGATACTGAGCTAGTTGTGGTTTTTGTAAATATATTTGCATGACTGAAATCTTTTCTAAGTAGTAGTCTCAAACACCAGGTTTCAAACTTTGATAGATGCTTAGTTTGCTTGAATTCATACAGAAAGATGGAACTATAACTGACTCAGGTATCTTTTTTGCTGAAAGTCCTTTAGATACGGGTCATATAATGGCACTGTGTTAATTCTATCAGTACGTTTTGTGATAAAGGGACACCTTACCATTCTCTACAACAGCCAGAAAGAAGGTTGGGGCAACATGGGTCTTAGTTCCTTCTCCCAAGTGAAAAGTAGTAGGCCAAATGGCCTCAAGTGGCACCAGGGCACATTTGGGTATTAGAAATACTTTCTTTGTCTAAAGGCTTGTCATGCATTGGAACAGGCTGCCTAGGGAGGTGGTTGAATCACCATTCCTGGAGGTATTTAAACTACGTGTAGATTTGACCCTGAGGGACATGGTTTAGTGGTGGACTTTGCAGTGATAGGTCATAGTTGGACTTGATCTTAACAGTCTTTTTCCAACCAAACCAGATTCTTTGATTCTTTAGCTGAATGGCATCTTAAAAACCCTGGGCTAACCATACCTTAATGTTATAGCTGGAATCAACATTATATTGGATCTTGACAAACTACGCAGAATCTGTGGTAATTTGTGTCCTGAGGTGAATGTGTTTTTTGGGGTCTCTCATTTCCATTTTTCCTATCTCCTCAGATGTTTTGTGATTGGATGACTCATAGGTTTTATTGGGCTGTATTATAAAATCATATCAGCAAGCAATTGTGGATAGAGGTAGTTGGCAGTAGAAGAATTTTGGTTTTGAAATTGTTTCTTCAGTGCATTTGTATGTGTGAACATGGTTATGTCTTTGCCTAGCCTGTGCTTACGTGGTTATGCTTGCCTTTCAAGCCTATGTATGACTAGGCAGTTCTGAAGTAATTAACAGTAATGCTGTGTAAAAGAGCATTGTAAAGTGGCATATGTGCTTATTTTCAGGGTTTATTAATCTCTTTACTATCCTCATATAATGCAGAATGTTACCTCTATCACAGTGTAAGCTAATAATTGTGCTTTGTTTTCTCTTTCTTGAGTGCCCTACTAACTGAGGTGATACAGTAAGAAATGAAATACAAAAAGCTATATTTAATGTGTTATCTAGATGCAATATTGTGGGACACTTGTAAGGCAGAAGTAGCAATATGGTTGTTGATATAAAATAATACTTTAAAAAAGTTTGTTAATAAATGTCACTGTGGTTAAGAAGACTTGAAGGCAAAGTACGCTTGATTATTTACTGCATTGAGGACAGAGTTACGCAAAGCATGATATTAAGAAAGGGGACCCCTTTATGTCCCTTGTCATCAGAGAGGTTAATCACTGTGGGTGGATCCAGATTTTGTGAATGGTATTAAAGAATTGTGGGTACACAGTCACTCATTTATATCTATACCTCGGTATATATATCTCATACTATTTGGTTAGGATTTTAAAGTTCAGCTTGCTATTATTACTAAGAATCTGTTGTGGCAAAGATTCTCTCAATCTTGAGAAGTAGCCTTGAGATCCTGGCTTGTAGCTGACTGCTGTGCAGGATAGCTCAGTGGGCCCTGGGCTGTCCACTATTTATGGAATAAGATAATCTACTCACAACCCTGGACTTGAGTAGGGCCAACTTTGATCTTTTCAAGCAATTGCTAGGAGAAATCCCATGGGACAGGGTTCTGGTAAGTAAAGGGGCCAAAGACAACTGGTTAATATTCAAAGGCCACTTCTTTCAAGACAAGAGCATTCCGACAGGAAGGAAGTCAAGGAAGGGAGCCAGAAGACCTGTGTGGTTAACAGGGAGCTGCTGGGCAAACTGGAGAGGAAGAAGGAAGTCTATAGGTCATGGAAGGAGGGGATTGCCACTTGGGGTGATTATAAGGCTCTGGGGTGATTATAAGGCTCTGGTGAGAGAACGTAGGGACACAACTAGGAAAGCCAAGGCTTCCTTGGGATTAAACCTTGCAAGAGAGGTCAAGGGAAACAGAAAGGGCTTCTTCAAATACATTGCAGATAAAACTAAACCTAGAGGCAATGTGGGCCCCCTGCTGAATGAGGTGGGTGCCCTGGAGACAGAGGATACAGAGAAAACAGAGATACTCAGCACCTTCTTTGCCTCTGTCTGTACTTCTGGGGCTGTCCTGATATCAAATTCCAGACTGCTGAGGCCCCAGAGGAAGTTGAGGCAAAAGAGGAGCTTGTCTTGGTTAGTGAGGACTGGGTTAGGGGTAAGTTGAGCAAACCGGATGTACACAAATCCATGGGCCCTGATGGGATGCACCTGTGTGTACTAACGGTGACGGCAGAAGTCATTGCTGAGCCACTCTCCATCATCTTTGCTAAGTCCTGGGGATCAGGAGAGGTGCCTGGGGACTGGAGGATAGCAAATGTTACTCCAGTCTTCAAAAAGGGTAAGAAGGAGGACCCAGATATCTATAGACTGGTCAGCCTCACCTCCATTCCAGGAAAGATGGTGGGACAATTTGTCCTGGACGCTGTCTCCGGGCACATCAAGGACAGGAGGGTCATTAGCGACAGCCAGCATGGCTTCACCAAGGGGGTTCTGGGCCCCTCAGTTCAAGAGGGGTGTGGCACTCTGGAGGGAGTCCAGAGTAGAGCAACAAAGATGATGAAGTGGAGCACTTCCCTTATGAGAAGAGGCTGAGGGAGCTGGATCTCTTTAACTTGGAGGAGACTGAGGGGTGACCTCATTAATGTTGATAAATATGGTAAGGGTGGGTGTCAGGAGCCAGGCTCTTGTCAATGTCGTCTAGTGATAGGACTAGGGGCAACGGGTGCAAGTTGGAACATAGGAGGTTCCATGTAAGTATCAGAAGGCACTTCCTCACAGTGGGGTGATGGAGCACTGGAATGTGCTGCCCAGGGGAGTTGTTGAGTCTCCTTCACTGGAGACATTTAGGACTCACCTCGATGTGTTCCTGTGCGACTTGGTCTAGGTGCTCCTGCTGTGGCAGGGGAATTGGACTAGGTGATCTTTTGAGGTCCCTTCCAATCCATAGTGATTCTATGATTCTAACATCCAACCTAACCCTTCCAGGGCAGCTTCAGGCCCTGCCCTCTTATCCTGTTGCTAGTTGCTCATCCCCTACCTGACTAAAAACTCCCTTCAGATAGTTTAGAGAGGGAGAAAGTCTCCCCTGAGTCTTCCCTTCCCAGACTAAACGTCCCCCAGCTCCCTTAGGCTCTCCTCATCAGACTTTATGTCCAGTCCTTTCCCCAACCTCATTGCTTCTCTGGACCTGCTCCATCTCCTCAATCTCTTTCTCGTAGTGAGGGGCCCAAAACTGCACACAGTGCAAGTTTGCCTTGTGTTTGTACTTTCCAACCCCTATCTTACTGTGATTCTGTGATATCTGAAGGCCAGGTTCAAATCCAGCAGAACTAGGCTGGATTTGAGGCTTGAGGCTTTAGGCTTAATCTAAGGCTGTCATTTAATCCAGAATCCAGTAAGCGACTCTTACATTACTAGACTAATTTCTTAGCATAACATTGTTGGTATTTATTCAGCTAAATTTTAATCAAGTTCTAAGAATGTCCCGACAGAGGCACTGTGCTATGTGATTCCTTTTCAGTACTACTGCTTCTTACTACAGTGTTCCCTTTGCACTGTCTTTATGCCATAGTTTCTTCATAGTGCCCCCGTCCCAATGCCCATCCAAAACAGCAAGCAGTAAGCTTCAGACCAGAGGGTGGGAAAACACGGAGGATTTTTGTTCAGCTCTGTGGACTAATTTATTCTATTTATTCTATATGGAGACAATCCTGCCATACGTCCCTAACACCTCAGGATATGTGTTTTAGACTACAAGTAGTGCTTGTGCCAAGCACATAAAACCACAGATAGACTCTAATGAAGGACAGTATTTGCCTCTAGCATATCCTTAATTTGAGTGTAACTCGAACAGTCCTGTGGGAATTCTGCTTGTTTGGATAAAACCTGAATTTATTTTGCCTGCATAAAGATACAGCTTAAAGAAAAGCTGCTACATTATATAAAATCAAACAGCTTAACTACTACATCTAATTATATTACTAAGGCTAAACTACTGTAAGCAATGAGAACACTTCAAATTCTATTATAAACATGAAAGCACACGGGAAGCAGCAAGCTTAACATAGATTTTTCCAGTGTACTTTCAGCACAGTCTATGTCCATGCCATCCTTTCCAACACTAAGCTACATTTTATAGGTCATACTGTGAACCAGACTTGGAAGAAACCTCCCTGGAGTAAGTTATCAGTATTTCTTCTAGCAATTTTCACTGCTTCTACACAGAATTCTTCGATTGGAAGAGACCTTTAAGATCACTGAGTCCAAGCATTGTACCAGAACTACCAAGTCACCACTAAATCATGTCCTTCAGCATCATATTATATGACTTTAAAAATATCTTCATCTCCCTGGATAGCCTATCCCAATGTTTGGTACCCCTTTTAGTGAAGAAATTTTTCCTAATGTCCAACCAAAACTACTCCTGTCACGATCTGAATCCATTTCCTCTTGACCTCTTGACTTGCTTCCTGGGAGACTAGATTAACTCCCTCCTTTCAGGTAGCTGTAGAGAAAGATAAGGTGTTCCCTCAGCCTTCTTTTCTCCAGAACAAACAACCCCACTTCCCTCAGCCACTCCTCTTAAGCAGTATTGGGTGCCAGTCAGCAGCCAGCATCCAGGTAGACATGCCAGCCTTGTACTTGAGTCACCATCCCTTGATGAGTTTAAAAGTCATACAGACGAGATGCTTAGAGATCTGCTTTAGAGGTGATAAAGATACGAGTAGGGTTAAAGGTCTGACTTCGTGATCTTATAGTTCTTTTCCAACCTAAATGTTTCTGTGATTCTGTGACTTAGTGCATATTAATGAACATTAGTGTGTACTGGTGTATTGCTGTATCGTGGTAGCTGTTTGTAAGTACTGCTGCCTTGAAGTTAAATTAATACTGCATTAGGGCAGTCTAGCAAACCATAAAGCCATCTGTGCATCTAGGCATGAGACAGTTGAGATGGATGTTCTGAACAGTTAGGGCAGACCCTACAAAATCTGCCTTGGTGAACAAGGTACGGGTTTTTCTGAGAAGCAGCTCCTGGCTTGCTTCTCTCTCTGAAGTTAGCTGCATGGTATTACCAAACAGCATAAAGGGCATCTCAGGCTACACTGAGGCTGAGTGGAGAAAGGGTCTTCTGCTCCTCCAGGCTCTGGAGTTTGAGCACAGATTTGTGCCCAGGCAGTGCAACACTAACCAAGCAGGAATTCTAGTCCCACTGCGGGTCTGTGCTTGAAGCGCTGTAGAGACATGAGTTGGCTTGACTGAATGCACTGCCATCTATATGACTTGCATGCTAGGATACATCATTAAAAAGCTTCTATTCATCACAGTAATTTTCTCTCATTATTTGTGAGTTAAGGGATCAAATGAAGAAGTGTAACTGTTCTGACAGATAGCTCTTTTGGCAGTGAAGACGTTGCTCTACCAAGTCATCTAAACATTGATTTAATTTGTCAATCTCAATGACAGTAGTTGTTGTCAGCTATTTCAGAGAGACAAACCTCTACAATGTAGTGCATGGGGACAATCATAGAATCACAGAATCATTGAGGCTGGAAAAGACCTCTGAGATCATCCAGCCCAGCCCATGACCTAACATCACCACCATCAGCCCGACCAGGGCACTAAGTGCCACATCCAGTCTGTCCTTAAACTCCTCCAGGGATGGGGACTCCACCACCTCCCTGGGCAGTTCATTCCAGGGTCTGATCACCCTTTCCATGAGGAAATATCTTCTTTGTACTAGAAAAGTAGTTTTTTCAGGGGCTTAAGAATTCTCTCTGCATATGTGAGTTTGGAGACCGGGTATAACATTACATTCACTGCAATGTCTGAATGTAATTGAAAATTATCTTGTAATTATTCAGTTTGAACATTGACAGCATTTTAAGGAATAAAACAAATTCCTTTTGCTTTGTAGCAGTGAGTTCCACAGGTTAATCGTGCACACACAAATGCATGGAGGTGTGCAGTACTACACATACACCTTAGTAAATACACTGGCTTCATATTCCTTTGTTCCTGAGTTACAGAAGATCAGTAACACTGTTGAATCGACATTGTTTGCAGGGCTGAGTGAATGTGCAATTTTGCACTGTGTTTTGCTTCACAGAATCACTTTGGTTGGAAGGGATCGTGAAGATAATCAAATCCATCCATTGACCCAGCACTACTGGGTCACACGTCATTCAGGACCCCATCTATATGATTTGTAAATGCCCCCAAGGCCAGTGACTCCACCACCTCCCTGGCTAGCCGGTTTTTTGGTGAAGAAGTTCTTCTTAATATCCACTCTAAACCTCCCCTAGAGCACCTTGAGGCCATTTCCTCCAAACAATCATCACATTGGCAATTTAACAAAACATTTAATAACAAATATTAATTCATGTGTAGACTATCCTAAGAAACCAGTTAATTTCAAACCACAGCTGTTTAAAAGCTGATATGACACTGCTTTCCTGTAATTTCACAGTCTGTTTGTAGTTCTTCATACGTGCCCATGACTATGGAAGATGTTGTGCTCATTTATGGCCCTAGAGAGACCAAGTTTCTCCAAAGCCGTGTTATTTTCTAATCTCATGCTTAAGCCTAATAATTCAGGCACTTCACCCCCCAGGTTGTGAGCCAAATGTGTGGCAAATTGCCCAAAACTTGTTAAAATCTTGTAGGAGGAATGTTGGTGGGAGTAAAGTTTTATTCCCTCACTTTGCTGTTGGTTGACAGCAGCAGACTGTTTCCAAAACGGTGCCAGAACATCTGTCTCCATGAAGATCTGCCTCTTTCTAGTATGAAATGTGTTAAAATAATTGATTGACCTGTGTAATGTCAAATGTGGCCGGATCGAAAAGAGGAGTTCTTTAAAAAGTAGAGCAAGAGAGGTTCTCCTCCCCCTCTACTCTGCCCTGATGAGACCACATCTGGAATCTTGTGTCCAGTTCTGGGCCCCTCAGTTCCAGAAGGACACAGAGCTGCTGGAGAGAGTCCAGCACAGAGCCACAAAGATGATGAAGGGAGTGGAGCATCTCCCTGATGAGGAAAGGCTGAGGGAGCTGGGTCTCTTGAGCTTGGAGAAAAGGAGACTGAGGGGTGACTTCATTCATGTTGATAAATATGGAAAGGGTGGGTGTTAGGAGGATGGAGCCAGGCTCTGCTCAGTGGCATCCAATGATAGGACAAGGGGCAACTGGTATCAGCTGGAACACAGGAGGTTCCACATCAATATGAGAAGGAACTTCTTCCGAGTGAGAGTGGTGGAGCGCTGGAAGGGGCTGCCCAGGAAGGCTGTGGAGTCTCCTTCTCTGGAGACATTCAACATCTGCCTGGCCATGTTCCTATGCAACTTGATCTAGGTGATCCTGCTGTGACAGGGGGATTGGACTGGGTGATCTTTCAAGGTTCCTTCCAAAACCTAATGTTCTGTGATTCTGTGAAGTGTGCCCAGAAGGAAGTAACTGCACAAATCCAGCTGGACAGATGTCCTAAAATGAAGTACAGTCAGAATTTAGCTGCCTAGCTTTACTTTGTTTTGTTGTCTCTATCAAGTATTGTATTTCAAAATAAATGATTGGAAGTTGTTACTGTGAAATGCTCTCAAATAAGCTTCTAAACTAGGATGCACAGTTTTCTCCCAGCAGGAATCCATTTGCCCTAATTGAGCTATGAGTCAGTGAACTTTCCATCAGCAATGGAAACACAGAAATTCGTGGCACGGTGTATGCGAATAGCAAGAAACGATACAGAACTCTGATGGCAAATAGATTGGATGAGTATCACAGTATCACAGAACATTAGGGACTGGAAGGGACCTCAAAAGATCATCCAGTCCAATCCTCCTGCCCCAGCAGGATCACCTAGACCAAGTCACACAGGAACACGTCCAGGTGGGTCTTAAACGAGCAACAACGTAGGGTTGTTTTTCTTGTCTTGGCACTTATTTCTGCTGCATTGACTTGTAAAACTTTAATGGTTCATTAAAGAAACTTCAACGTAAAGTAATAAATATCAGCTGTTAGAATAAGGTGATCAGAAATGATGTTAAGTTTAAAAGTTACTTCTAACTTTTTTCTTAGATATTTGTGTGAAAACAAAATAACTTAATGTGTCTGATGAGGAGAGGTCTGAGGGAGTTTAGCCTGGAGAAAAGGAGACTCAGGGGCAACCTTCTCCCTCTCTATAACTACCTGAAAGCAGGTTGTAGACAGGTGGGGATTGGGCTATTCTCCAAGGCAACTAGCAACAGGATGAGAGGGCAGGGTCTGAAGCAGAGCTGGGGAGGTGTAGGTTGGATGTTAGGAAGCTCTTCCTCATGGAAAGGGTGATCAGAGCCCAGACTGGACTGCCCAGGACTGAGCCAGGGCAGTGGAGTCCCCATCCCTGGGGGTGTTTAAGGACAGTCTGGATGTGACCCTCAGTGCCCTGGTCTAGCCAATGTGGTCATGTTAGGACATGGGCTGGGCTGGATGATCTTAGAGGTCTTCTCCAGCCTCAATAATTCTGTATGAAAAATTTCTCTTCAGAGGATTAAAATAATGACTCCTGTTTATTTCTCCTACAACTAAAAGCAGTATTTGTGTTATAGGAAGTGATCAACAAATTTGTTCTCAAAAAGTTTATCTAAATTGGAATATTTATCCATTCTTTCATAACACAGGTGCATAATATAAAACTATAAAGGGGTTCATATTTTACTGTCCATCGTTTGGTGTGCCTAGGAAAGACTGCAAGCTCTTCATAGCTAAATCAAGCTCTGGCCTTCCAGTTTATCTTAAAAGCGTTGAAGATTTCAATTGTTTTCTCAGACTATCGACATTAAAATTATATTTAGCTCTGAGTTTTTTAAACGATTTAATTGCAGACACCTTATGGCAATTTTTATTTAGAAAAGAAAGATGAGCAGAATTGTTTGGCATACAGAGACCCCTGTCTGTCACACACTAAATACTGACTTCTGAGTTACATCTTGCAGCATAAAAAAACCTACTGTGCACACACACACGTTTTAAGTCACTGCCATTTTCATTTGTATTAATTGAGGTCCTTCACTTACTGTGCACACACACACACACGTTTTAAGTCACTGACGTTTTCATTTGTATTAATGGACTCACGGAAACCTGGGGGTATTGCAAACCACCTATTTCACCTACCCTGGTGCTCTGAAGCTGGTGGCAGAGAAGCAAGTTTTGTCTTCTTACAGGTGACACCTAGATAAACAAAAAAAAAATGAATAAAATAAGCAAAAATAGAGATGCTGCATCTCAGGAAAAAAAAAACATTTCCATTTATGAATGGAAATACCTACTCCAGCTGAACTGAAATAGTCGATGCCATAGATGCCTTATTCCAGGGTTCTGCTGGGACTGTGCATGAAATGAGCCGGTTACCGAGCTTTGCTGAGACTGAAATGAGTGAGTGTTAAATAATGTTCTAGTTCCTCGCGTCTTGTTTCAATGACAAATTCCATTTTAAACAGCTAAATGATTACGAGCTTTGAAATTAAATTTCAGGATGAATAATTAAGCAGCACTTTCCGGTGTCTGTGAGAAATCACATTCCCTGCTCTAGAAACACTTAGAGTAATAGATATAGGAGTAGATTGGTAAAGCTTCTGATTAAATTTAGTGTGGAATGACTCCTCATCTATTACAGTCAACAGTACTATGAATCCAGCTACGTGTTTTGTACAAGTCAGTTTAATATTAATAAATTATAAGAAGAAGTTCTCCAAGATGCATTTACGTGTGAGAATTACACACATTTGGCTTCCTCTGTTGTAGGTAGTCAAAACTATAATCACTACAATGTGAAATGTGTCTTTAGCTGGGATACGTAAATAAGTGGGGGATTTTTCTTTGACTGACAGGTTGGAAACCTTGTTAGAAAAAGATGCTTACATGTTTGATTTACAGACAAGAGTTGTTTCAGCTTAGGAGAACTTCTCTTTTCACAGAGTCACAGAATTATTGAGGATGGAGAAGACCTCTGAGATCATCCAGCCCAGCCCATGTCCTAACATCACCACAATCAGTCAGACCAGGGCACTAAGGGCCATGTCCAGTCTGTCCTTGAGCACCTTCAGGGATGGGGATTCCACCACTGCCCTGGGCAGTCCATTCCAGGGTCCGATCACCCTTTCTGTGAGGAAGGGCTTCCTAACATCCAACCTGATCTTCCCCTGGTGCAGCTTCAGGCCCTGCCCTCTGGTCCTAAAACAAACCAACAAAAAACCCTAATGAAGAAGGGAGTCCTAACATGATAAATGGTCAGAAAATAGGTTTGTCTCCTGGAAGAACTCAAATAATTTACTCATGAAAGTCTAAATGGACACAGAATACAGGTGTAAACCAAGGGTTACCTTTCCATCTCCTCTCCTGTACATCTGACCTGTGATTTGAGAAAGGCTGTTTCAAATTCCTCTTCCAGGGCAGGCACTAGAAGGTGGGAACAATTCCCAGAGCCTGAGAAGCCTTTGGAGGCAGAAGGCTGATACTGCTGTCCATACTCCAAAAAATAGTTTGATAGAAAGTGCTTTACCTTGTTGTAAAATAAGAAGAACTGATCTAAAATAGAAAAATTACTGAGCACTGCAAGAATATTTGCAAATAACTTACAAAGGTAGGAGAACTTGGGCAGGGTTCCGGCACAGGAATTTCAGTCTACATTTAAACTCCTCAGTAGAAGTGAACAGCAGAAAAAAAAAATCAGCAATGTTGAAAAATTGAGTTAAAAAGTTGGGAATTGATGATTAATATCAAGAATTTGCTTTTCTAACGTGCAGAAACATTTCAGCTGCAGAAAGCAGGGTTTTCAAAACACAGAGTCTCACGTGATGCAGTCCCGTGAGCGACCAAGAAATGCTTCTCTGTATCTCCATTGATAAGAGTTTTGCTTTCTGTGCATGGAAGTGACTTGGTTTGTACTTCCTTTAAATCACACAGATAACATTTAAGAAAAAAAATCACGACTATAGTGCCACAAACGTTTAACCACCAAACACTGCGTTAAGGCTCTTAGCACCATCGCTGTGGCTGAGGTCCTACAGACACAAAACTTTCCAAGAGGAGCAACAGAGCCAACTTTCCAATGAATGTTTTTAAGTTTAATACATTTAACTGAGAGTAGCCAGAGATTTCCCTTTAAGTCTGATGAGTTACATGTTATGACTGTAATAGCACACATGGAAATTAGTAGAGAAGCCGATAGCGCCGTGAGAGAGCAAATCTTAGAGCTGAGAAGCTTTATCACCCCCATCCCATTTCTTCAACGTAATTTCTATAGAGGTGCTTCCTTTTGCTGCAGTAGTTATAGAATCTGTGCTGAGTTTCAGACCTTAAAAAACCCATTATCTGTAAACACCACGGAACTGCCCAGAGCGCCAGGCAGCTGATGCTTGGGAAGGTGTCTGTGGTTGGGATCACTCTGTTGTTTCCTAGAGCTTGACACCGTACGCTCAGTGGCACCAGGTCAGCTCGGCTCGTGATGTGATTAAAAAGCATTCGGTGTCTGTAACTCCTGCTCTGTATCATTGTGGAGTTAATATCAGTCAAGAAAACCAAGTGGCTGCTTGCCACTGGCTTTGCACGGCAACTGTCTGTGATGAATGAAACAATGAAAGCAAGAATCACAAGGCCATGAGCAGAGCATGTTTCTCATAGCTCATACATTTATTTCCCCTGTGTCTCCATGAAATGTGGTTGTCGAACACACGCTGCAAAATCAAAAGAGCTTCTTTCCAGCAGAAATCCCAAATCACTACTGACCTTCCACAGAAGGTCACAGGACTGTTCTTCGGTGGAAACCACATCAGTCAATAACACTTTTCAAGGGATTAGGGTGCTGGCCCTTTTTTTCTCCTGTCTCTTGTTTTAGCAAGTTTGCCTAGTTACGTGTTGCAGAATGCTGTCGGCCCAACTGGAAATTAAAAGTGAGTGCTCTTGACCCAGAGATTACCGAGTTCGGTGACTTCTACTGGTTTTGGATTACACCCAAATTCAAGGAGCAGAAGGATCTCATTATGTGGTCCAGATTTTCAGGAGCTCACCTCTCATTAAAAAGGAAAGAGTAAACAAGTTTTGAGAAGAATTTAGCACCTCATCTACTGAGCTGTTTAATTAATCTGACCAGCAGTTTCACAAAGGGAGCTTCTAGGCACAGAGCAGAGCTGAAAACTGACCTTTAAGTTTTGATCATGTAACGGTCTATTCCCTGCACACTTATTGTAATGAATAACCTGCACCACCTCTGTGCTTCTCTAAAGAACCATATGTATTCTCATTCTTGCTTGAAAATCAACACAAACATTGCTGCTTCCAAGTACTTTGTGTGCTGGGATAATATTTTGGTATCCCTTTCATGATCCAACAGCACCTTTCCAATGCCAGTGGTCCGCTACTGGCCCATCTTTTAATTTCCATGTACATTTTTTCAATGATACACAAAAGCACTTTAAACCGTGCCAGTCGTTACGCAGATAAGACCAGTTTATCTTTTGTATACTTAGTGGTTTCACTGGTACAAAGCACTGATCTGGATGTGTGTCTAGAATGCACACGAGTGCCAGGAAGTCATTAATTGCGTTTACTTGGAAATTACTCCTAGATCTCACTTCCTGTCATAGGAGCACAAACTGGTTTCAGAAATCAGCTGAATCACCTAGTTCAGGCAGGATGGTAATCAGGATATTAAACATTTTCAAGGGAAAAGAAAGCTTCGTGCCGACAGTCTGCTGGAGCTGCAAGTAGAGCAGTTAGGTGTTCACTACTTAGGTGTAGTGTGTTAGGTGGGTTTTAAGCACTGAAAACGTGGTGACTGACATCGAAATTATTTAACACCTTGTCACATCCCGATCGATCAGAGAAAGGAAAGTGGGTGACTCAGGTTCATGGATTCCCTTGGGTCGAATTAAGGGCCATGAGTCCACATAAAAGTGGAGATCACTGGAGTTGATAGAGCTCATCCTCAAAGAGTGGAGAAAAGGAAAAAAGGAGAAAGTGTAGTTGCAGGTGCTCTCAAAATACAGTAAGTTTCTTGTCTGCATTGCTGATGTCAGAGCTACTTGTGTGCTTCAAAGCTTTAATGGAAAAAGAGCAATAAACCAACATTACCTTTCCAACCCAAGACATTCTATACTAATTATCACCGTTCCCTTTTTGCAGCGTGTCTTCTACGCTTTGGCTTAACCACCCTCTGCAGAGACTCTTCAGAAGCAGGACTTGAAAGTTTTCTTGCTGCAGGCTCCAGCAGAGGTCACTCAAAATATCTCTCTGCACCTTACTTGGATTTTCAGTTAATCAAATAATGACTGACATCATGAAAAATTTTCAGCACAGACCAACGATAATCTGATTCCCTTTACAACCCACATTTTGCCAACTAAAGGAGCATCTTCTTCCTCCCCCGTCTTGTTAGAATCCACAGAACCCTTTAATTGGTGCCACAATCTGAAGACAGGCTTGAACGGTTAACAACGGGAACTATCACAGGCTTGTTAAATCTTGTCCAGTTCAGGCGTTCTGGGCTTTGACAAATGCACAGAAACTCCTGTATGACATTTGTAAAGAAAAACTGGCCTAGGAATTGTTACAGGATGAACACTGTCATCACAAGCCAATTAGTTTACTCCTGAACGTCTCTTATTTGAGTTAAAAAAACCTCCCAAGCTCGCAAATTTCCCGTCCTCTGGGGAAACCAGCTCCATCTTCAAACCGGACACAAGATGGCAGAGCTTCCCAATCGAACCAGGTCTTTGACACACAAAGTTTCGGGGTTTTGCCTCCTTTCTGATGTTAAAGGTTTGTCATTCCCTTCTGCAGTGATGGGGTAGGGGTGTGTGTTTTCTAGTGACTCACTGTGAAATCAGAGTTCTGTTGCCACATCCGAGACGCTAGGCTAAAGAAAAACATGTTTTAAACCAAATTCATACCTACTCACCCATTATGACTTGACATCAGAGTTGATTCCATAGACTCATAGAACCATTCAGGTTGGAAAAGACTCTTGGGATCATCAAGTCCAATCATCAATTCCACTCTACAAGTTCACCCCTAAACCAGATTCCCCAATATCACATCTAAGTGACTTTTAAACTCATCCAGGGATGGGGACTCAACCACCACCCTGGGCAGCCCATTCCAGTGCCTGA
>JAOXOE010000874.1:18579168-18615902 GCA_028565055.1 Phoeniculus purpureus
CAGGCTCTTCTCAGTGTCATCTAGTGATAGGACAAGGGGCAATGGGTGTAAGATGGAACATAGGAGGTTCCATATAAGTATCAGAAGGAACTTCTTCCCAGTGTGGGTAACGGAACACTGGAACAGGCTGCCCAGGGGTGTTGTGGATTCTTCTTCTCTGGAGACGTTTAAAACCTGCCTGGATGTGTTCCTGTGCGTCTTGGTGTAGGTCATTGTGCTGTGGCAGGGAGATTGGACTGGATGATTTTTCGAGGTCTCTTCCAATCCCTAATGTTCTGTGATTCTGTGATCAGAACCTACAACAGATGTTAGTGTCTTCCAGATTTGGCTTGAATAAGACATTGACCAGTACTGTGGTTAGTTAGGAACATTGTTTGAATTAGCCCTTTGGTGGTGTGTTGTCTGTCTCCCTCAAATCTGCATACCAGATGAACCCTTATGAGTGCAGTGATGATAACTAAAGGACAAGTTGCAATGAAACCACACCATCCCAACTATAGACATTTTGCAAGTGTGTTTTTTATTGCACAATAATGAATTTCGATCTTTCGCATGCACAATGTGTAAATGTTCATGTTAAAAATGTAATTTGTAATGCAAATTCCTTGTTTTCCTTTGCATTATATATTTATAAATGAGTTGGTTATTTAAAATGTTTAAAGTGTTTTGCATTGCTCTCTGTGTCTCAACTTGTTTTGTAAGACCAGTTGAAAACACTTGAAAATGCATGAATATGTGATATAAAAACTGAAGGAGTAATCAGGTGATCATATTTGACTGTGTTGAGATTGTGAATCTTCATAAATAAGATACAAGTAGTTTATTGACACTATATGACTTCTGAAAGCAAGTTAGAAGTGATATAGTTGTTTTCTCAATACTAATTGTAAATGAGAAAACTTGCAATTAAGCAGCCAATTAAGCTTTTTTTTAATGCCTATTAATTTCATCCTTAAGAAGATTAGTTGTTGACTTTTTGCATTAGTATTAGATCATACATATCATAGCTGAATAAAGCAAGTGTGTGGGGAGGTCTGGCAAATGGGCTGTGCTTGGTTCAGTAAATGCAGAAAGAGAAAGCTCTGAGTTGGGTTAAGGGAACGCATGTTGCATTTGTTATCTTAGTCCTTTGATAACTGTAGTGAATGAAGGGATAAATGCAAATATTTTCATGTCATTTCCATAATTGTTTGGCCGTGTCCATAAAAATTACTCGTTATAAATTCTGTTCTGTGCAGAGACTCTGATAAATAGCTTTTCAGAAAACAGAGTATGAACCAGGTGATACATAGATATGTTGTTTCTTGAGGGCTTCCCTAGTGTGTAAGGCTTACACAATTTCTTGAAATCTTAAGTGGAATGAAATGAGGAAAACTGCATGTTTTTTGGACGAGAATGCATCATTTATAGTGAAAACAGAAATTGATTTAATGATTTTCTTGTATTTACTCCTAGAAAAAAAGGCCACCTTTATGAAGTTCAGTGTTCTTGAATAGCTTGGTGGTTTGGAACTTATGGATCAAGACAGCACTCAGATTATTCAGAATGTTTTATGGACCTCATGCTTTGATGAATACCAGATGGTGCTGCAGGACCATCAGTCAGTATTACAATGAACATGCTTCAGTGCGCTGAAACTGTGTTGTGCTTATTGTAGATTGGCCGTCAATGACTCCTCCACCTCCCTCCATAGAAATGTTACTATAATTTGTAGATTTCTTGCTTAAAATTATGTTTGACTTTCAGTAGGGTTTTTTCTTTTTAAGGTAATCATTACTTAGGGGTAACTCATACATTAAAGGCACAGACTAATAAATACTTTCAGCAATACTTGGCAGCATAATAAAATACTCTGTTAACCTGTCACTCTTATGAATGACTTACTTCTACTTAAACTGGTTTTGAGGGAGACTTTATCATAATCTGAACTGTTGCTCCATGTCTGGGGATGAAAAAATACGCTTCATTCTGGTAGTGAAATTGTATTTTTTATTCTGCTGTTTGCTCTTCATCATTCTTATTTAGCATCTGTGACTTTTTGCTTTGAAACCCCAGGAAAGAAACGATTTTACCTTATATATGCTATTTTACTTGATATACTTTCAGTAGTGTTTAATCACTTTTTAGTAACTCCTCAGCCTCACTACTTCACTACAATAATAAAAGTATACATACAACTTTTAAATGACTGATAATACTGAACAGCAGTCACAAGCTCTCTGTAAGGCAAATTCTAAACACAATCTGCATTCTTTTTTCAAATCTGACAGTACACTTTTATCTGCTATAGCAGTAAGCATTGTTAGACCTCCTGTCTTCCATCCTTGAGCTCTAAAAGAATTTGTGTGGAGTTTCTCTAACATTCTGTTTCTTCCAGTATGTTTCTGGCAGGCTTAGGTTTTTACCATAATTAATGGGTCTATATGGCAGAAAAGATTGATGACTTACTGACCATTCTTAATTATTTCTTAATTTATTGGAAAAACAAAAAAATTTCAGGAAATATCTACTTTAAAATTTCAGTCTTAAATATTTCATTACCAAGAAGCAGTTTTCAGAGTGGGTGGTTTGCAATAATGAAAACTAGTGAGATGGTAATTCTAATAAACCATGGGTGAAATTACCACAGCGTGGCCAACAGCCTTAATGCAAGTTGAAAGATGAGAGAAGGTCAGTGAGCAATTGCTGTGTTTGATTTAAAAGGATTGTTAGTTTATGATGCGACTTTGTGCCTTGCGTGTTTTCTTGGAAGGACTTTAAAAAAAAGGTTATTTTTATTAGCATTTCCTGTGCACTTCCTGTTGGATGGGACTTCTCGTGGAATCATGTACATTATTTGACCATGATTTTAGGAGAGTAGCCCACGTTTCTTAAGGCTTCTGAACTGTGATAGTCTTTCTCATCAGTTTCGTTTTTCCTGAGTCCATCCTGACCTTTTCAGTACTTACACAGAGCATTTCTGACTGACAGTCTTTTTGTAAGATACATAAAACTTTTAACTTATTCACAGCTGTCACTTCAGGATGAGTGGAAGGACACTCTTATAAACATTTTTCTACCCAGGAACACTTGTTTTCTTTTCAGATAAATGTACTGTCTAAAGATGTTCATAGACTGGGATTTCTGTGTGGTTGTTGAAGCAATTTTTGCTTTGGAAACTAGGAAATAATATATAATTCTAGGAAATCTCTTTAGTGTTTTGCGTTTAGGCAATATATGTGCTACT
Organism: Phoeniculus purpureus; assembly: GCA_028565055.1. Lineage (NCBI taxonomy): Eukaryota > Metazoa > Chordata > Aves > Bucerotiformes > Phoeniculidae > Phoeniculus > Phoeniculus purpureus. Next base: position 18,582,395 of record JAOXOE010000874.1, read on the forward strand.
GCTTTGGTGGAGCTTGATGTGGCATACGTGTGTGGTTTCAGTATCCTCTCCCAGGGAGTTAGAACGTTACTGACAGGAACCTCAAACTCGGTGAGTCTTGCAGACGTGACACGATGAGGAAGATGGAGAACTTTCAAGGAATTCCCATCTTCGAGTTCTTTATGAATCCTGAAACCCTTTATACAGAGAATAGCCATGTCTCTTATTACATGGTCACAAACAGCCTCTATGTAGTCAAATGTATTTTCTCATGAACAACCATCTGAGAGTGGGTTCAGTCTTTCATTTGGGCCTTAGTCTTGCTAGGTGTGTAGGGAGAACATTCTTATACACCTGCCCTGGTGATGATACTACCTGCTTTGTAAGTCCTGTTTTGGCTTAGATATTGAGCTCTTTTCCTGCAGACAGACGTGGTGACGTGCTGTCTGAAGGTTTGAACCAGATGATCGTTCAAAGTCACTTCCAGCCTGTGTTGTTTTATGAAGTGCAAGTAAGAATTCTTTATGGAAAAGTCCAGATTTTTAGGACAAGAATTTAAATTATTTTACTTGAAGACAGAGGTTAAGGTATGGGGCTTTTTTATGTTTGTTTTTAAAAAAGAAGTAGTGGTCAGCAGTACAGAAGTGAAATAAAAAAGAAAGATAGCCACTTTGTGTGGCTAGTACCTTTCTTCTAGCAGTTGCTGGTTTACCCATTATTGCTACGTACAACTTTGACGTTTCTCTCTTTTGACTGATGAGTATTTCTGTTTAATCATATCACCAATCTATTTTAATTGGCTGGCTGTCTGGTACTTACTAAAGTCCAGAAGATACTAATATTTTGTTATGGTTCTTATTCTTTCTTTTTAAAATTGTTCCTGTTACCATATGGTATAGATGAGTATTATAGATGAAAACTGTTGTTGTATTGACACTTCATAGACTATCTATGTGTGGGCAAGATAAAAATTACAGAAAGTCGTAACTTAAAGAGTGTTGTTGTCTTCATTGTCTTAAGCGTGCTGAGTTTTAGTGAAAGTGCCTTTTAAAACTGGCAGGATGAAGAAAACTTGATTTTCTTAAATTATGATAAAAATACTAGAATACTCGTAACTGTAAATCTAGTTATAAATCCAGTAACCAAGAAGAGATCTGGAAGCTATACAAGACCATATTGTTTGTTTTGTTTGCTGAGTACTTATAGTTTCATCATCAGACAATCTGTACAGATTGAATAGGAGGTTCTTTCCAAATGTCTCCTATGTATTTCCTTTTACCAGTTGCCTTTTAACATCAATGTGAACTAGATGGTTTTGCTTATTGCTATATAAGTTCATATTCATTTCAAGGAAAAAAAGTGTCTTAATAATATGCAAATTGGTGGGCAAACATTTTCATATGGCACGTAATTTAAAGTGAAATCATGGTAATAAATTTATCTTAAGAGTAACATGAAATTAACGAATTTATTTTCCAACTCCTGGAGCGGAAAAAAACTTAAAATTGTGTTTTTTCTCTTCTTCATCTCTCTTTTACATAGCTCTCTTTGCTGACAGTTCTTTGAAAAACAGAAATGACATTTGGGACCTGTTTGAACCATGTCATAGCAAACCCAGTAACTGAATTTCGGTAACGTACTTTATTCAGTTGGAGCATGGGCTCTGATTTTATTTTAGCTGTTCATCAGCAGAGGGCAATATAGCTTCACACATTTCCTTGAAAGGCTTTAATTTGTTGATCTTTTCATTTCTTGTTCTAACTAAAGAAGCACCTACTTGTAAATACTGGGAAAATATGTGAACTCATGATGAAAAAGCAATGAGCTATGGTATTAGTATTCCTCTTGCACTTTCAGAAGGCTGTATAAACTTTCTAGTAGTTGTACCCTATGGGAGGTTCACTCTAAGTTCGTAAGCAGACAGATAATGTCCAAACTTGATGGAGATGGCAGAACATACTATATTATTTTACTGGACTACCTAAGGCACCTATAGCAATTAGCTAGTGGACCCTTGCAGCATTTTCTTGCCTTTTTTTAATTTTAAGCCTTAGGACAGACTTCTGCAAAGGTTGTGAGGCTTTCTGTCATGTCCTTTTACTTCTGGTTTGGTTTTACTGTGGAATTAAATCCCTCACGGAGTGCAATTTACACTGGGCACTTGTGTTGTAAATTAAGTGTAGTAAGAAGCTGTGCAGTGATAATTAAGGATAAGTAAATTCAGGTTGCCATTGTAACTCATTCATTCTGTCTGTTCTGATGTGTTTTGTTTTATGAGCAGGGTGGTAAAATCAGTCTTAACAGACCTTGGGAAGTGTGTATATTGTAACCTTTTACTGTACATCATGTTAATACTAATATGTTATGATCTTCATTTGATTTTTATGTTGCTGTTTAAATTTTCATGTAGTTCTTTCATAATGTATCAGGAATCCTTAAAAGGATATTGATGTTTGGCAAATTTTCTGTTTATTCAAAGTATACTTTCCTGGTTTTGATGCTCTTGAGGCATATTCAGAAAGACTTAAGACATACGGTTTCTTGTTTGTCATCTTCTCCTTTGGGCATCACACACTGAAAGAGTATTTTACTGTCAGAGCATAAATACAATTCCCACTAACAGCCTGGGACAGGCAGCATTTACCAGTGTTAAAACATGAGGCTAGGATTAAAAGCTTCTGAGTTGTAGCTCAAGTTCTGCCTGTGGCTTGCTGAATTACCGCAGGCAGTTGCATCTATCTCGTTAGTTTTGTTTTGAATGCATTGGATAATGCTGTTCTTCCTCTATTGCTGAAAATATTATAAAGATTAATTTGCCATTATTTAAGCAGCAATATTTAAAATGCAAACAACAATAAAACTCCTTTAAATACTGCATGCAGATAAAAATGGCAGAACTGATGAGGAAGAATATATGTATTTGGTATAATGTAGCTTTTCTATTTAATTTTTCACACTGGTATTTCTGCTCATGTATGATATTAAAGTTCCAGATTTGCCTATAATTTTAGGATTCAATTAAGTCGTTCAGTCTGTCATGCTATCACTGTGTGGCAGAATGGAAACAATTTAGGCTAAAATTCAAACACAAGCAGTAATTATCACGGTTTAAAAATTTTATCTAGAAAAAATGCAGAATTTTCACACGTAAATATAGTACTGGTTCTATCTTACAACACGCACAAATAGTCAATTTTGACCATTGTTAGATGGTCAAAATGAACATACTGTGTGTGTGCAAATAAACCTAGCAATGGATACATTAGGCGATCTAAAAATTGCCTTTCTAGCTTCTTAAAATTTTAGTTTCTTTTATGCTAAAAGGTTTGCTTCATTTGTAAATAAAAACAATAATTTGAGTGAATGCAGACAGCCTTATAGACATCTCACTGCAGCTGGTGATTTTATTATCGAGTATAACAGGGTTAAGTGTGAAAAAGGAAGAAGCAAGCATAATAAAGTAGATGACTTGCAGAGCTAAATCATTCACACGTATGTGAACATTTACTATGTCTTCACAGAGAGATGGTACTTCTTAAAATGTACTCACTTGGTAATTTATCATACTACCATGTCTGTAGGCACCTGGCTTTGTGACATGTTCTTAGACAAAGGGGAATGTTGTTTTCTAACAATGTTGGTGTTTAAAAACGTCCTTGCTATTCAAATGCTGTTAATAACCAATTATGTGTGTCACCACTGTTTCATAATTGCTATATATGTGATATTGAAAACACGACAAAAGAACTTCACTTTGGAGACTGTAGGAAAGGTTAAAACATAACGAATATTAAGTGCATTTTCATGAAAATACAAAAAATACCTATCTGGAGTGCTTATTTAACACAGTGAGTGATTGGTGGCTAATGGATTTAGTGAAGGTTTTCTTGGGTAGTAGTGCACTAAGTAAGCTTTCATCAGATGGCCTGAGTTCTCTCTTTCACTGTAACACACGTCTTAGAATACTGAAGAATATGATTAATGAAGGAAGTTGATAAACGAGTCATGAACAAATGTGTCTGTACCATCTTAATTTCATTAAAGTAGTGATGTGTTGAGTCTGTTGTCAGAAATATATCTTGGTCTGGTGATTCCATATCTTTTTCCTTTAGGTAGTTATATTTAAGCAAGTCACATTTTAATAATAAAAAGGTTGTGTTTATTTTTAACTTCATATCTCAAACTTTACTTAACTAGTTTATAATTAAACTTGTCTTTGTGAAATTTTACTGCCAGAGAAAGGAAAATTACGACTACAAGAGTGGGATTTTGTGGTGCATGAGATTTCTTTTGTTTTTCTTTGTGGCAACTGCAATTAGGAATTAATGCAATGTAGTAATTTCTGGGACGTGAAATAATACAGCAGTTGTAAGATAAATTGTACAACTTCTATGCTGTCTCATCATCACTTCTGAGTGATCTCTTCTGAGTGATGATGAGATAGCATAGATTATTATGATAAAACCATTCATTCCAAACCCTTATTGTATCTCTATGTAGAATTAGCAAGTAGTAAAGAAAACAGCAGGGATGCTATTTTTGTGGGGTTTTTTTGTTCTCTTCCCACTTTTTTCTTCCTCTCCACACTTATTTTACTTTCTTGTTTAAGTTAGTCTGTATCAGTTACCTGATCTCAGAACAGTGGAACCCATTTTATTGTCTTGATAGTGCAAGGCAAAGGTCTGTACAAAAAGAATGCAGCTTATTTAGGTAACAACACTTGGACACATGCCACTTGCCAACTGATTGCGGTTTGTACCTAGCACTTGATCAGCTATGCTCTTGTACACTGAAATGAGAAGATAAAAATTCCAGTACACTTGCTTTCCCCTCCTCACGTACAGAATTGGAGATAAGCATTTTCCTACATGCAGTGAAGTGCTTGACTCTGTTTGCTTATCATCCCAAATGATACTCCCCTTCTTCCCTTGAAAGAAGCTGGGGGAGGAATTAATCTTAAAGAAAATTAACATTTTCCTTCTTGATTGACAATTTTGCTTCCTTTTGGGCTTGCTTTGCATTTCTTTGCACTTAAGGTAGTGTATTCAATTCCATATCAGTACTCCTTTAGTACTTTACTGAATGTATATGAAACATTCTATATGTATGATGTATTTGTAGATTTCACTGTCCTAATGATGCTTAATGATGTCCTTAAGGTGAGGTGAAGCAGAGTAGAATCTTCTGTATAGTGATGAAGGGCAAGTGAAAATTGAGGAAAAGCTGCCCATATAAAACCCTGGTGAGAGAAGCAAGTTCCTTACTCTCTGCAGAGAGAATGGTTGCTTGGGCCTGAGGATTTATTCTTACAGCACCGTGGTCTCAGGGATCTTCTGCCAAAAGGCTCTGTTTTCTCTGTGGTGTGCAATTGGATGCCTATTACATTCTGCTATCCTTAATGCTGGCTTCAGGTCTGATATGTAGATACTAATTTGGTATATGGATTTTTGACATGTACTTGATAAGAATGAAAGGCTGACACAGAGCTATGTATCTGTATTTTGCAGATTCCCAGAAGGGTGCATTATAGTGATTAATGAGAGGAATACGACAGTCCATTACCAGTTTCATGTCAGTCTGCAGTACCACTGTGCTGCGATAGGAATAAGGATGTATAATCTGGAATGCATCCTAAAAATTAAATGAAATTTTATGCCTCACATGAGGACAAGGATGAAGTCCTAGGCAAAGTCAGTTTAAATGGATTTGGCATGTGGTATTCCCAAAACCATGAAAAGTAATGCGTTTTTTGTATAGAGATTTCATGTTTGTGCTTCCACAAGGATTTTTCCCAATTGTACTGTCACTGACCTATCAGATTTCAGAAATGGACTTCTGTTAGAATTTGATTTTTTTAATATGGGTTTTATGTACAGATTTTTCTTTAGTGTTCTAAGCATAATTGTTTCAAACCTTTTGTTTTTTATGGAAATTGTAGATGATGGAAATCACTGGGTAAAACTGAGTATGTTCTTTTATGTTACTTAGTTGTATGAAACTATTTAAAATACGTTCTGTCTGAAGTGTTATCTTGACATAATTTAAGTGTATGCTCACTATTAATTTGTTATTATATCAGACTTAAGATTAAAAAGGATTTCGTTGTCTCCTGTTTATTATATTTTCTCATTTTAATGATGTCCATGTTTTGTGACAGCTGATAATTAATTTCCAAATCAAATTCTCTTCTCTGCCTGACTCTATTAGAGCATGTTAAGGAAATGCTATTTGGTGCATGTTCTCTGAGGCTATAGTCAAATGTCTTTTCTTTTCCTTCAGTTTTGCTGTCTTAATGGAAGTAATCTCAGCACTGCTGGGTTCCTTGGCGTTTTTGAATCAAATCATTGCTCTTATAGAGAAAGCTGGTGCTTTGTACAAAATGGATTGTATTTTATTTTGCTCTTGGAGTCTCATTCTCTGCAGACATTTAAAACCCGCCTGGACATGTTCCTGTGCGCCTTGATCTAGGTGATCCTGCTCTCATGGGGGGCTCTGACTAGGCGATCTTTCAGGGTCCTTTGCAATCCCTAACATCCAGTGATTCTGTGTGATTCTGTGATATGGGAGGGGTGAGCCTTACTAGTGAATTTGTTAGAAGCAAATGAAGTTTTGGAAAAAAAAATCTGAAAATTTTGACATGGCTTTGAACCAGGACTTCAATATTATTTTGAGACATTATACTTAACTGCAGAGGAATGCAAATATGGCTGTTAAAAAATACTCAATGCAATGGCCTTTAATTCATTGTAAGTCAAACGGAGATATCCTAGTATGCAATATTTCTTCTTTAAATGAGGGGCTTTATTCATGTATCAGTCAAGATTTGCTTCAGATTTATCCTATACGTATCACTGTTGCTTTAATTCAAAACAAAGTCGTGAACAATGGTTGAAACAGTTCAGTAGGAGGAAACTAACTGTATAAGTTGATCACGGTGCTGGAGGTAAGACATTTAAAAACAGAGATATTAATGAAAACAGAACACCTTCCGTGTAGACTATATGTCAATGAAAAGAGTATACCAAGCAGTTTTAGACTTTTTTGCCACATTCCAAATAAAAAATGTTGATAACTTTGCAGAAATCATTCAGGGAATATGGTTTTTCTTACAGTGCATGTCCCAAGCTGCAGAAGAATGGTGTTGATGATTTTATTTTCATCTTTGAATTTCATGTGAAATAATGATTTAACATCAACAGCTCTTATTCTTATGAAAAAACATGTTGTCCTTAATTTAAACAATTGCGTATGGCTGTGAAACAGATAAGACCATGTGTCTTGTAAGAGAAAAATAATGCTCTTGATTATTTTTCATTTAGTAATCTAAATCCTGTATTTCTGAGCTTAAAATAACTAACAGGATTAGCATTGGAAATATATGTGTGCAGCAAAATATAAAAATTCTATGCATAAAATGCACTGCAGTTTTCAAGAAGTGAAATAGTGGAACATTTCTGAAATACTGATGCTAGGAGTATGATAATAAAAATGAGCTTGAGATTTATAATGAAGTAGCTTTTTCTGAAGTAAATTAAATAAATGTAAGGAAATGAAATAAATGAAGTAAATGAAAATACTTGATATATGAAAAAAATCTTAAACCACATGCCACGTTTCCTAAATAATAATGTACTAGTTTCAAAACCGTAATATAAACCAAAAATAATAAGTGACTGTTACCTTTACTTTGATAATTGTAATTAATATAATAAAATTCTAAATGGTGTAGGCTTGGGAATTGGTATTCTAGCCAGCATAGTCTTACAGTTGTATGCTGCTGCAAATAGGATTCTTCCGTGTTTTCGTAATGAATGTGAGCCTGTGACAGTGTTTCCTTGTAGGTTCTGTTAGGGGTGTTTGAGCCTGAAAGAATGAACATTAAACAAAGTGTCTTTGTTTGGACTGTGGCCTGGTGAAAATCAGTCTGGCACAAGGAGCTGACTGCTTGTATGATTGTGGTGATAACCACAGTTGGCAACAGGTGATAGGCATATACTCAGTAAAGAATTTAGGTGCATGTGTATCTGTGTGGCTGTAGGATACTCTGCATTCAGCCATGTGGAGGGGAGGAATACACAGTTTGTCTTTTAGAGTGTCCACCACATTTGACAACTTCTTTTAAAATGGGAGGTGGCACACAGTGGAAGGTTGATACTCAAGCTGAATATCAAGAGCCTTGTTCTTGTTTTATGAACCCTGCTGTTGAATAGAGCCCTATTAGTTGCATTAAGTTGCTGGGGTATATTTTTCCTTCTCTTATTTCCAGTGTGCCTTCAGCAGCGACGGGAAATAAAAACAAAACATTAATGTAGAGAACCTTAGAAAGAAAAAGTAGGGGAAAAGTGCTAACACAGTGAAGACAGGAAAAGGAAAGGAGGGCAAGCTGTCTGTGAATGATCTGTTCTTTAAAATGGCATATGATTGTGAAAGGAGGTTGGAAATGTTATTTAATTTTATTTTTGTGGCATGTTTATTTGCATGGGTAGCATCAATTTTAATAAATGATTAATAAAACTGGCCGTGTCTGTTTAAACAACAGTAGTGATACTGGCTTTGGCTGGAATTCTGCATACTTGTTTCTGTCTGTTTTGCTTTTTGCACTGGGCAGACTGTGAGCTTGCTGAACTTCATTGCATAATCACATTTGACAGTCTTAACTCTTTTGTTCTCTCAGTGACTGCTCTTCGACTGTAAGGAAACACGTGTCTCAGTAAACATTAGAAGGCATTTTTGTTTTATTCTGCCCCTGTGTTATTTCCTTTACTTACTCTGCTTGTTCTTATCTTTTGTCTCTCAGTCAAGAGTCTGCTCTGAACTTGTGAGGGAGACTTTTTCAGAAATAATTTTGTTAGCAAAGCAACAAGATATATTCTATTTGAATTTTTCTATCAGGTATTACAGCTACAAAACTCTATTATTCATTTTAGATCCAAATAATACTTATTTTGAACTGCTTTATCTGTATTTTTAAAGAGAAAAATCAGTTTCTTATGCATTCAGTGCCTCTTCAATACTTCTAAGATTAACGCAACTGTAAGAAAGAACTGGTTTTCTGTTACTGACACTTAATAAATTTTTCTTAAGTAATGGAAAACACACTTAATGACCAAATGCACCATACTTACTTTTTGAGGGCTCATTATTTGAATCCTAATTATCACATGTGTGTTGGTTTTTGTGGAAGACAGTCTTCACTGAATCATGAAACAACTAGTAAGACTTCGGTCTTGTGTGTTCTTGTCTGAAGTTGCAAAGAGCAATTTTAAGAGCTGTCATTTCTGCAGGTAACTGTGTGATTGTAGAGGAAAGGGAGCATGTTTGCTGATTTGATGGTAGAAGATTTTGGAATTAAGTGATTTGTGAGAAAGAATTTCAAAGATGAGGCTGTTGCCAAGATCTACTGGGATTGCTGGTAATGAAAATGCTGTTTTCAGGAATTATGTTACAGAAACCAAGAAAGGAGATGTGTAAAAGTATTAGAAGGCAAAACAGAATTACAAAGTATGCTGAGGAGAAAAGACAAGATGGAAAGTAAATGTGTCTGCCCTATGTTAAATTTCCAAGCCTTCATTGGGATGTACTATGCCTGTGTTACACGTTAAATTTATATTTGACAGGAAGGTCTGATTCAACAGATGATCTCAATAGATGTAATAAAAAGAATGTAAGGTGTGTCTTTTTCTGGACAGGATAGTGTTATCTTTCTGTCAGACTAAGAATAATGTTTACTAAATGGGAATAAAGATATCGATGGTGAGGGGAAATGAAAGTTTCAGCCATATTCGATCAAAAGGATTAGGTGCAGTCTGATGTGGATTAGTTGCAACCTGGTTGTGGCTTAGACAGTAAAAGTAGCTGTCTTAAAAGTGTAGCAGGAGAGCTGAACCCGCCTTGAAATCCAGCTAGCCCTCAGATATTAGAAGATCTGGGGGCTGCTGGATTTGGCTCTTGGATTCTGAGTACCTTATTGCTAGGTCAGGTTTAGGGAGCAAAAGAGCAACATACCAGGAAGTTACTAACAATTTAAGCATGTTAAGAGAGAGAGAAGAGGATAGAAAGGAGATGGGGAAAAGAAACAAGAAAGAGAAAAGATAGAGAGCAGGTAAGATAGTCACCACAGTTGTGTCTGTATGTCTGTTGGGTTGTCTTGATGTTTTGGATGGCAGACCAGCAAAATTCCTTCTTCATTCTATCCGTTTTATAGCTGGGGAATTTTTCAATTAATATGAAGAGCGAGGTAGGACTTGCCCAATTTTGCATGAAGAGCAGAACGGGTCTGGGCTATAGGTGGTGCTTCTCCAGAACACAATTGCTTATGCTTCACTGGGGCCCCCTCACAATTGAGGGTCCCACATGGAGCATCTTTCCCTGATAGCGCTTGGGTCTGCCATGTCTTCCCTTCTCTTGTGGTCTCTACCACTGGTGAATCAGATACAGTGAAGGAGAGAATAAACATGTTCTCCAGTGTGTTCTGCTCCACCTGTGTCAGTATTTGGGGCGCCTGTCAATGTCTCCAGATGCCAACAGTTCCCTGAACAGGCAGTGGTGCAGGTAAGCAATGTATGTGGATGGTTGAGACATTCTGTGTAGTTGTTCTACGTAGTTTTCTACAGGGTTCATTTGGACAGTAGATTTCTTGGATGACTTTTTGTTTCTAGTGTTTAAAGAGTTTCACACTCTAATTTTACCAATAGTTAATTTATATTGAAATCCATATCCTGTGTTTGTCTTCCCCGGTTCTGAGAAAGATACAGGCAATTATTGTTACTTTCGCTTGTAAGAAAAAAGCGCTGCCTGTCTTTCAGCTTCATCAGTAGCAATTTCCAGGTATGAAAAAGAAGCAGTATGTGACCACTTACGTGTGTGTCTTATTTTTGTAATTATGTTTTAGACATACATGCAATCAGAAAGGGCAGACTGCTAGGCAGAAGACGTTCTCTTTAGCACTGTTAAACATATTAAGTTGCGTAAAGAAGTATGATAATAGAAATTAGGGAACTTTCATGTTTACATTTGTTTGCAATATTTTGCTTTCTGTTGCAGCAATTAACTGCTAGTATGAAGAGTTACATTATTACTTATATGGAAATAATTGGTATAGAAATACAACATGGGAAATTCACCATGCGTTTTAAGAGAAGTTTTATTGTTGTCATCAGAGCACTGAAGAAGAAGGTGCTTGAAGGCATATGGGATGGGGAAAAAATCATCCAGGCTGTGATTTTTATAAATTTCTTGGTGGTATTTTTAGCATTATCAATGTATCTTTCTTAGGTGCCTTAGGGAAGCCAGTGTTTACTTCTTATAAACCTCTGATATGGTAATCCACAGTCATCTTTCAAATAGCTGCAGGCTTTTGCGGTGCAAAAAAATGCAGTCTCTTGTATTATGGGAAAAGATATTTATTGATAGAGGTGGTGAGGTCTTCTTTAGGCCAGTAACATTGTTTGCGAATTATGCTTTTACATGCTTCTAGAAACTCCAGTACATAAATGTCTGTGTATTTAGGTGTATAAGGACTTTTAAACATCAGTCTTCAGGAAAATCTGTACATGAGATTGTATACGTTCAGTTTTAAGTTGTTCTGTTAACACAGTTCAGATGCTAAAAATACTTAAACATGAGAAAAACAAAGTTATTAAATATCTGCTTTAAAGTTAAAAGTGCCTTAATTAGTTAATCTTTGTTATAGCCATAATGTAATGGAAGTCCTGGAATTAATTGTGCCTGAGTTCTCTGTGGAAACAGTAGAATTTCTGGGGAGCAGTTCAGACTATTTAGCTACAAAAGATTTAAGTTCAGCAGTTACCTAAATAGGAAATACAAAGGGTGTAGGGTTAGCTTTTAAGATTGGATGCAAAGAATAGGGGCAAGGAGAGGGCTTTTCTGGTAGGCTTTTTCTGTATGACACTGTTGACGCTGTTTGAAACTATTTCTGTATAAAAAAATTCCTAACACTAGCTCTGTGTAAACGTCCAGCAAGAAGACAGTTTGTCACAGGTTTTTTTTCAGTGTGTGAGTGATTCGCTACTTGGATGGTTCTGCTATTAGAAACTGAATAGTAATAGAGACTTAGAGCTGAGCTAAAGTTTGAATAGCCTCCCAGAGCCCAAACTGTCATAATTTCTGAGAGTTTTGAGAAGAGTTTACCTTTTCTGTCACAGATTGCTTAGCCATAGAGCAGGACTTGGTGCTCTAGCTGGTTACCAGGGAACAAGAAACAGAACTGGTGTATCTAAGACTTTCTATGACACCAGAGAAATACAGCCAAGGGAAATATGTTGGTTTATGGCTTTTGTTTTCTATTCTGGTTGGTGTTTGGATTTTGTTTGTTTCTGTTTCATGGTTTTGTTTGTTAGATTCTTTCAGTGGCTTTCCCTTGTTTCTTTTGTGTAGTGTTTGTGGGCATCTTTCTGGTACTAGATTGTTTGTTTTTAGCACAGACTCTCCTAAGTCTTGGTTCTCTGTTCAAATGTTTTAGACTTAGAAGTCAGATTTATAAGCTTCCAGAAGGTGTAAAAGCTGCTGTGCAAGAGCTGCCTATACTACATGCACATTACTTTTTGAGAAATTGCAGTAAGAAATACAGAAAAAGCCCTTATTTTTACAACACACTAAAATAAAGACACCTTGAAATAATCCAGTAGGGTAAAATATTGCTTGGTGTTAGCTTGGTAGGGTTTTTTATTTACTCAGGTGTAACTACATCTGTCATCACCTTGTTAATTGCAGGTGTTTTAGAAGAAGCTGTTTACACAAGTGGCTATATTTCTTTAAAAGCCACTGCTAACCCACTGTTCAAAAGTATTGAAGATATTTAAAAATATTTCAAAATATTTTGGCAAATGCAGCGCAGTTTAGCAGTTTTATGATTGTCTTACATTTTCATTTAGCAGTTTTAAGATTGTATTACAGTGTCATTGAGGAGCTTTATTGTGAGGTTAGCAATTTCATTTGCATTCTTATTCCAGTTGTTTCTGTAAGTAGCTCTTTTTGTGAAGAACCTATAATACTGATAAAAAAAGTTAAATGCACTTTATTCAGTGTTTCACAGGCAGCTGCTTGTAAATGTCAGCCCAAGATTTTCTGACAGTTCATGCATTTTGACTTGTTGGCATAGCAGCAAGATGTTCTGTGCTTCCTGTTCGCTAGAGAGACTACAAGTTGAACAGTTAACACCTTAGTAGGTCATTAGTTCATTCTTACGTGGACCAATTTGGCCCTGTTATTTTAATATGTAATCTTTAATTTTATGAACAGTATTCCTAAACAGGGCTTATAATGCATAGTCTTAATATTCATTGTTAATCTATTCATGGTTTAAGAGTTTGTAGAATAATCTAGAAAATTCCTTCTAGATGTTTTTGTTTTGTCTTTCATCATTGCAACTGTGAACTTATTCACAGGATTATTGCAATGATAAAATAATTAGTTATTATTATTTTAAGCTCAAAAACTTTTAAGCTCAAGAAGTATGAATTTGAATATTTTAAAGTGTCCAATATGAGATGTCACTGACTTGCATTTTTGATTTTAGCGTTTCCTTGCAGGGCTTTGAACTGCAGTTTAGCTGACTTAAACTGTGGACATAGTATCTCATCACTTTCTAAACTCCTTTTTGTAATATTTTATCTGCTGCTGCTCATGAAAAATTGAATTTTGTGGTTAGTCTGCCATCGCACAGGAACTTCTTGACTGGGTAAAGGAAAGAATCAATTTGTTCTGGTAGATGTGCTCTTTTCTTAATGTCAGATGTACCGTTCCCGTAGAGTGTTCTTGCTGCGTTTTACACCAAGTGCGTGTAAAGATGTGAAAACTAGCAATTACAAAATTTCTATTCTGTCCCAGACTGTATCTGCCCTGAGCACTTTGTAAAAAGCTTTGTTTGGAAATAAGTCTGGTTGTTTCATTAAAAAGCATACAATACTGTACAGATGTAATGGAATAGGTTGAAGGTGTTTGTTCTGCTGTTTCCTAGGACTTTCATCCCAGTGTCTCCTATGTGCAATGCTCATTTTCTTAGTATCTCCTTTAAGATTCAAATGTATTTGGAAAAATTAGAATGGAAATTTTGTTGTATATGATTTACAGTAGGACTTGGATTCCTGTGTTGTCAGTACTTGTGTGTTAGAGCTAACACAATGATCGGTAGCTGTTGCTATTTTTACTCAATGTTAGTAACAGAAGGGATGAGGCTTTGGTTTAAGTTGTTTTTCTGGTGAAAGAGGCTATGGATTTTGTATGCTTTATTCTGAGGTCTGGGGGAGACAGTATTTCAATCATTACAGACCAGTATGTCATTGACCTCCTCTTTGTGTGTGCTGTTACCTGTCTGCCTCAGCCACCCATGCCTCTCTCCTCACCCACATCTGTCTCGTAACAACCATGGTTTTCAGAGGTCTGCAGAACTTTTCCACCTTTTCTTGGTCCTTGTACAAATAGGGCTTCCCCTCCTGTCCTTCATAGTGCTCTCATACAGCTACATGCCTCTTTGCCTGCCTGCAGTCCTTCAACCCTGGCAACTCTGGTTCCATGCTGGTAGCTTTGGTCTCCTCAGCTGTGGTGATGTTTCTGGTAGTTTCTGAAAGAATGCAGCCATTTTATTCAGCGGAAATCTTGTGGAGTTGTTCTATGTTAACTTGTGTAGTGCTGCCGACAAGTAGACCATGTACATGCTTTGTTGGTAACAGAAACCTTGGAGTCCAGTGGGAAGCAGTTGTGTTAAAAAGGTGAGTAACATTAAGAAAAAACGATCAGTAAGAGTAGTGAATCTGCAAAATTTTTGCAGATCATTTTTCTCCAGTAGTCTTTTAAAAGTAATACAAATTCTCATCAGGATCCTTATATATTGGATTCCACCAGAATGAGATAGCTGTATAGTTTTCCCCAAACTTTCTGCAGTAGTTCCAAAGAGATCTTGTGCTCAGTTGTTTTGTTGTCCTTTGTGGAAGTTCCCATAATCCTGGTGGGTCCTAAACTTGGGGGTTTTTTTATTTTCCCTTTAAAAATCCCTTCTGTTAGGACTATCTTAAAAACCTTTTCGAACAGGATTAGGATGCTACTCCCTTTGGAGCCAGTTACAGTAGTTTTGGGAGTTGTGTACTTCGTAGGAGTTGGTTTTGAACAGTCTGTACGCATCCCCAGTGCACGACTTACTGTGGCTAATTATACTTTCTGGGGTGCTTTCTCCCCTCTAGTGGTTTAAGGAGCGAAAGTCTAAATTTGAAACGCAAGTCCTTTAGCTGATTTTTTGCTTTGTGCACAGAATAAGTTTAGTGGTGTTTCAACCCAGAACAAAATTGGTACCTTTCTTTACCTTTGTTGTGATGCTCTGTGGTAAGCCTAAGTTAAAATACCATTTGAACTGGGAGATGTGTCAAACTAGACTTGGCTGACTTATTACTCAAGACAGTAAAGCTGAAAACCCAGAAGTGAAGTGGTCATGCTAAATGTCAGGTGGTATATTTCGTGTATACATAGTGCTCAGATGGTAATTTCCAGTGCTGATGGCAAAAGTAGGTGTTAAATAATTGTGTTTCATACTCCATGGTAGAAAGGCTTCATGCAGGACTCTGTAGAAAGAGAACGTGATTTTAAAAAGTTTTACACGTAATTAGTTTTATTCACATTAATCTCTTTGTAGATTTGACTTTGTTACACTCATTCTTGCATACTTGTGCACTATATTTACCGTATTTACCAACAGTATGCCTAGGATTAGTTATCGAGGTATAGCAGGGAAGGGAACACTGACTTTCACATTCTTATCCCATTTTTTTTTTTGTTGAATTCTCATAATTTTGTGATGATTTTGTTTTGACTCATATAATTCTGACATGAATCTCCATGGGCACTTCGCTTCAGATTCTGTGCTTGGGCCAGGTTGAGTTCTTTACGACGTCACTGCTTCTGTGCTGTTGCCTTAATGGTGCTGTAGCCTGGATGTAATCAGCATTCCATCCAACACCTGCCTATTTCTTGCTTCATTGGGGTTCTTTCTTGGTAACTTAGAGGATTTTTTTCAATAAAGTCAATTAATTCCTGTACTTCTAAAATATGAATGAATGATTTTCTTTCATTTGTCAAGTGACTATATGAATAACAGAGATTGATCTTACTAAGAACTGACAAAGGCATTTGATGCAGAAGGATGTGTTTGGTTGTATGTATTTGTATTTGTAATTGCATTGTGTTTATGTCTGAACTACTTGTTTGTTGCTTTCTCTTATTACACAGCTCTGCAAATATCAATATTTTAATGGAGTTGAGATATTTCCCTGTCTACTAAGTTTCTGTCTGAATTTTATAAAAAAATCTAGGACATACCTGTGTTATCCACGTGCTGACATGAAAATCATCCCATTTGTTAGTCACTGTAAAAGTGGGAGTGTGTTGTAATATCTATACAGGATGTTTTCAAGGTAGCATCAGAGATGGGTTAATTTTGAGTGGTAACCACGGTATTCGCGCTATGAATAGTCTGTTTTTAGCTGTAATATTAGAAAATGGTTAATGCTTACTTAAATTGATTATCAGAGGATAGTCCTCAATGCTGTGTGTACCAGAAAAATGTGTTTTACTATATAAATTAAAGCTTGCATTCAAATTTTATGACAAGGTGATGTATTTAGGCAATAGGTTATGTAATATCCTTATATATATATATATATATATCTTTCTCTAAGCAGCTTTACTGATCAATTTAAAATTACTTTGACGGAATCATCTTGTAACCTCAGCAGTCACTAAGAAAATAATGGCTTAACCTAAAAGGTCTTTAGTAACATTTGTGATTAATAATATTTGCTAATAAAACTAAATGAGTTAAATAATGTATAAAGTCAAGATGTAAATATTAAATACTTACAAAAATACCTTGCTGGCTTTAAAAAATCCCTTGCTTTATTAGAGGTGTCTTGTGAATGTGTCTGACATTTTCGGTAGAGGTTGTCACAGCTGTATTACTTGATGACATAGTGTTGTGACTGACAATGAAAAGATGTGATCACTAGCCGAAACTCCTGTGTAATTTAAAATATGAATTTGTAAGTTCTTTGTCTTGTGATAAAGCACTACATAACTGAAAACAGTATGTAAATGTATTATATATGCAGAGAAATTAGTAGTAAACGGTTACTTTAGTATTTTAATTTCAGAGTCTTCTAGGAATTTTAAAATGAATTTTTAAAATGCAGCACATAAAAGGGAGTCAGAAAAAAAAATAAAATGTACAAAAGCTGTTCTTACAGCATCTTGTTAGCAAACCAAGTTCTCACTGCAAGTGATAATGGTGATTCTTAGATCTTGTCTAATCATACAGGATTCGTGTCTAACACTCAGAAAAACAAAACAAAAGCTGAAACATTCTCACATATATGAGCAAGTAGGGAGAGGGTGTTTTTTTGCCATTCACTGAAGCAGTTTTGAAGAAAGTAGTAGTAGTAGTAGACAGGTTGCAGTGTTGTTTTTCGGCAGCGCATTTCAGGGAAACATGGGAAGGCTGTATACTAATGCTGAAATCTGGCGTTAGCTTTTCACTAGAAAGGCACTAATTAAAAGGCTCTAATTGTGTGATTTTCCTGCTTATAATTAAATTTCAACTCTCTATGTACTAGCACATGCTGTACATTTTTTTGGACATTGTTTCATTAGTGCTGTCTCTCATCTAGAAATCAACAGTATATAAAACAAATCTTTTGACACGTGAGCGTTCCCTGAGAACAAGCAAAACTCTTAACGTTAAGGTAATGGGTAATTTTAGAGGTATGCGATAAAACCGTGAGTTTCCTGACACTTTTTTGAGCCTTATGTTTCATCAGTAGAAATTTGTATTTATGTATGCACTAATCTACGTCTCTCAATTAAAAACCCATAGTATAGCATTAATATAGTCAATAAAACAGCACCATCTCACATTCACAGCTAACACAATTTCTGTGCAAAACCAGAAATCTTTTTGTATGGGCTAAATGGATTCCAAGATTTAAAATTGATCCAGTAGCATTAATGATATTAGCAAACAAAGCCTACTGTAGTCTGAGATAAAGAGCACAAGCAATCATTTTTTTTCCTTAGCTTTTCATTATTTCTTTTCATTATGGAAATAAATTATTACCTGTAGAACGAATAAACCCCAGCACTGTTCTCCTATATAAAATCAGCTCTTAATTACTCCACTGTGTGATAGGACTCATTATAAGATATGAGAACTGGCTGGATAAGAGAGGATTTCTTCATCATGCATTGGGATTTAGACCCGCTGGAGACAGGTTTACTCTATGGCTGTGTTTGCTTTTAGAGTATGAGACAATCGTAATCATCATTGTAAATACAGCAGCTCAGCTGGGGTTTACTTCTGAAAATCATTTCTAGGTCAGATGCTTAGTGCAGGCAACATTTAAATACTTGTTTCAAAATAGTTAGTTTTTAGAAGTTTGCTAATACATTTCATATAGCTAAGAAACTAACAAGCTTTTAAAACTTTCCTGTTTACTTTTTTACACTTAACCATCTGTATTTTTTTAATCTATTTGTTATTGTTTTGTTACTTTGCTGATTCGATCCTTTTCGTTGATTTGTAACCTTCTCACCATTTTTACTTTCTACAGTTTGCTGAAGAAATGTGGAGTAAAATGTTGCTATTTTCAAGAACAGAAGCACAAAAAGGCAAGGATTAGAAGCTTGTTTTCGCGTTTCCATAGCGAACCTTGGTCTCCAAGCTATGTGTTTTTGTTTACAAGCCTCTGGGTATTGTTCTCCTCCTTCTCAAGGATTTAGGCTGTTTAAAGATTGTTTCAGAGTAGAACAGAAAGGTTTCTCTGAGATGTTGTTTCAGAATACAACTGGAATGAAGGTATTGAGACTGCAGCAGTATTACCCTACCATATTGATACATCAGCTTTGCTAATTTATCGAGCCATGACCTCTCAGGGTTATGACAGTGCTCTGTCCTTCCCTGTCAAGATTGCTCTAAGGTGTCCACTTGCTCTCTTTTTTGCTATTAGAAATTTTCAATTTTAGCACGTCGTATGAAAGGCTGAAGATGAGGTTGAAACATGCATTCGTATTCTGACTTCAGAAGCACATGTCTGGTCAAGAGGAGGGTTAATATGCAGTTAGAAACATGTAAGAGAGTCTGATTATGCTGTAGAGAAAGACATTGCGAAGGCCAATACCATGACCACTGGGAAGATTATGAATAATCAGGCACTTGAAGGTGCTTCGATTTCTTGCCCGCACTCTGCCTGCACTCCTGATGCCTAAATTTTAAGGTTGTAGAAGTCCTTTACAGCATCGCAGAAAAGGCACAGGACCATGGAAAATTCATTTTAGTTCTAGACTTCTTACTTCCCCTTTTAGGAGAAGAAACCAAGTACAAAGTACTAATTATTGTAAAACTTCTGAGAAGTAGCCTTTTGTGTCAGTTTCTTTACAGTAAGCATTATTGCGGATTCTTTCTTTCTTTCAGTGTATTGGCAAAATATATATGTTGGGAGGAGTTCTTTCATCTGTTTTGGGTTTTTTTTTTTTATTCAGAACACTAGATTTTAAAGCCTTCATTAAGTGCAAACTTTTGTCTTTTGTTTATGTCTTTAGTTGTCACATTTACCTGAAACACAGAAGTGTGGCTGTGTTTGGAGCTTCAGTCTGTATTGATAAAGCTCTTTTCCTGTGTAGAAATTAGACTTGTACATATTAATCTTAAAAACTGCATTGCCTTTCTTCTAGGACTGTGTTTACAACTTTTGTAGTTGAGCACTACATAGCATTGATAAGGTCAGTAGTACAAAACAAAGCCTTATTTAGGATTTCAGGTTTGTTTTGAGCTTTTCTGATTAACAGTGAAGGATTTTTTTTCTTAAACTCACGTCTTTCACCACACAGAATTCTACCTATTTAACTATTTGTTAGTGCAGTTTAAAAGTCTAGTAATAGGGCAAGTTGTAGTCCTAGTATTGTTTCTGGATAATAAAGTGCTGTGTTTTCTGTTTGATTTTTTTTTTATGAATTTGATTTATCTGCTATTGGCTTACTTTTGCTTTTTCCTAATGTTATTGTTCTAAAATATAGCTGTAACCTTTTAAATTTCTTCAGTTGCTCTTAAAAAATGTTTTTTTTAATTACTGAATTAAGATTTATTGAAGAAAATTATTAAAGTGTATGTGTTTTCAAGTTCGTTATCCACAGAGAACTTCAGTGCAACATGGCAGTAGTTGACACAATGTAATGACCGAAGTGTTACTATTTGCACACAGCTTGTTAAGTTGACATTGTCTGTTTTTGTTGCCTTTTTGTTACATAAACGGGAATGTTACGCTGGGTTTCTTCCCCTACCGCATGTATATATGTAGCTTTTAATTTTATCTCATAACAGATGCATTTAAATAGTTGAGGGGAGACAATCAAACAAGATCTTTTAAATTAACCAGTGGTTATGTGTTAGTTTTTATGGCTTCGTTAGTGTGTGTGCTAAACTGTTGAAATACTAAGACTTCTCGGGCTCCATGTCATCCTTTGAAAACATGCTCTTGTCAGTGTTTGCATTAAGCTTGTAAAAAATCCATGGGTCTTTGGGAAGCAATCTTTGAAGATTTCTCTGTCTCTGTAAACAGCGTCCAAGCTCAGACGAGCCAGTGCACCAAGAAACCCAAAAGGAGTATAAAGGCATTCAGCACCTTCTGGAGTTGCTGAGAATTTAGCAGGATCAAACTCTAATTGCTTTTTAATGTTCTTTCTCTAACAGTCTTATACATCACTGTTAGATGTTACAGCAGTGTGATGTGAAAATCAAATGGTCGTATTTAAGCTTACACAAGCTGCTTTACAAGCTACTAAAATTAAACGACTTTGAAAGTAATTGAAACTAGTTATTGAAGCTGAACTGTGTCTTAGAAGGTGTTTACGTTAACATCTTGTACTTGCACTTCACACACTTACGTGAAAACAATAGTTAAAATGGTATATATTTGAAATGAGTAAATGTGAATAGTTTTGAGAATTGTTTTGATTCAAACCTAGAAGTTCTGATTTTATATTCTTGTATTGATTGAACATTACAGTATCTAAATTACTACCAGATCCTGCAGGCTTGTGTAGTAGCAGAAGTGGCTAATGTTAGAGGTATCCTTAAGATACTGGACTGCTGAAGATTTATTTAGCTTTAGAGTATATAATGTATATTGGTGTGTGATGGGTTAGGTTTTGGGACCCAGAAAATCTGATGTATCTTCCAAACCACTCTCCTTGGTGCCCTGCAATGGGAATGGAAATGTGGAGTAGGGTACCTGAAGGGGGGGATTCTAATACCAGAAAGACAGTCTGGAAGCAGAGGGGGTGGCTAGGGCCGTTCCAGGCCAGCAGTGGAGGAGAGAGGACGCACAACCATGTGCTCTGAGCCTTCCCAGCTCCACCTGTCCTCTTCCTTTACTCTCTCTATAGTGCTAGTTACACTGTAGTTGTAGTGTACTGTTTTACCAACTATTAGTGGTAGATCGGAAGGGGATTTTGCACTTGTTTTTTTGCCTTAAACTAGTTCTAAATGTGTCTCCATTTTTCGCGAGGCAGAAGGGGGAACAGCTGATTACATGGCAATGCCTGCAGAGTCAGCATGGTCGTGATTGCTGAACGCTGGGCACACACAGAGAAAAGGCACGCAACTAGCCTGCGCCATTTCTCCTTCCTTCCCCCGCTTCTGGCATGGTGTGGATGCAAAAGCAGCTGGGTGTGGCTGCCCGTTGCTTCTGCCCCATGGTGCGCGCTCCTTACTGAGTGGAGTCCACAACTACATCCAGTTGCCTTTTACACATAGTTCTTCCCTTACACCATCTCCCTAAATTTCCCTTTTCTTTATTGTGAAGATGTTTGTTGGTTTTTTTTCTTTTAAATTTATTTAATTTTGAATACATTTTACAATTTATTCTAGTTTTGAAATTTGTTTATATTCCCTTGCTGTATTGGTGGGAGGGGAATCTAACAATCTGTTCTGGAGGGTTCTGCCTTTAACCCTCAAACCAGCACATAGTTACAGATTATGAAGCCTTTGGAGTGATGCAACAAAGAAAGAAGCATAAAACATCTTAAGAGCTCTCTAATCTTCATAATGACTTTTTGATTTTTGATTTGTTTTCTCTGAACGTTTCTGCAGATAAAATGATACTGCTGTAGTAACTGTTCCAAAGCTTTCTTTGTTTTCCTTAGTTTTCCTTCCTAATTCTCTCAAATTCTAGATGGAAAAGTTGATAAAATCTGAAGATATAACACTATATATACATTATACACACTGCATTATTAAAATGAAGGTGATGGATCATATCTTGGCACTCCAGTGTTTCATTCCACCTTCCCATATTAAGAGGAAGTCAGGAAGACTTCACTAATTGAAGATTTTTGTGCATAATCCTTGGAAGATTGACCAGTACAGTAGACTGGTGGTCTGGTGTTTCAGTAAGGCAGGTGTGTCAAATGGAGCACAGAGACTCTCCATGTGTAGATTCTGTTGGTGAAAAACTTTGTGGAGCTGTGCCATACCGTAACAAGAGGAAAAACAGCCTGAAAAGGCCTCCAGATGGATAGAAAAGCAAGGGAAATGCATAGGAAATAGTGATAACCAGAAGCCACTTAATACCCTGATTTCTTCTCAGTGTTTCAAACACAGAGTAGAACCTTGGCCAGCGCACTAGCATTAGTTTGTATTTACCTACGTAAAAGTTTGCAGGTGACACCAAGCTGGGTGGTGCAATAACCACACCTGAAGGATGGGATGCCATCCAAAGGGACATGGCCGAATTTGAGTAGACCCTTGTGAACCATATTAGGTCCTCCAAGTCCAAGTGCAAGGACCCTCATTTGCATTGAGACAGTCTTCATAGCCTTGAAGGTCTGTCATATCATGGTCTACTTCAGAAGCAGTATTGTCAGCAGGTCTAGAGAGGTGATTCTCTCCCTCGCGTCTGCTCTGGTGAGACCCTGTGTGGGGTAGTATATCTAGCTACAAAGCCATTAGCACAGGAAAGGCATAAAGTCATTAGAGCAGGTCAGAGAGAGCCACAAAAATGATTGGAGGGCTGAAGCACTGCTGCTGTGAGGGCAGGCTGAGAGAGTTGGCATTGTTTGGCTGTAAGGAGAGAAGGCTCTAGAGAGGCTTATTATCTACAAGGTAACAACAAGAATCTACAAGAAAGATGGGGATAGTCTTTTTAGATACTCTTTTAGCCTGGTGCAACGTGACAAGGGGCGATGGTTTTAAACTAAGAGAAGGGCGGTTTGCAGTAGGTAGAAGGAAGACACTTTTTTTCAGCACGGGTGTTGATCCAATGGAATGGGTAGCTCAGAGAGCTGGATTTGTTGCAGGTCCGGTTGGACATGGCAACCTGTTCTAGTTAAACATGTCCCTGCTTATTATGGCAGAGTTAGACTGGATGACTTCTGAAGGTGCCTTCCAATGATTCTATGATTCTGAATGTTGAATTGTCTTTAGTGTCTTGCGCTACCATTCAAATTACCTTCCTGAGCTTCACTTTTTCTTTTCCCCCTTGTGATTAGAATCTTGCTATGGTTTTCTAAGATCTGTTTAAGTTGCAAAATTTCTGTGTGGTGTTTGTGGGAAGTTCGTGGGACATCACGAACATCATAGATTAAGTTAGCAGTAAAGGTGTCTCTAAGAGAGAATCTTCTTAATTCTTGGGTGACTTATCAGGTTCTGATATTTTTTGCACTTTAAGGTTTTCAAATTAGTTGCACTTGTTGTCCTCTCATGTTTTCTTTTAGATACTAAAACTCAGTAAGGTCTTCCAATAATTGTAAATTAGTCCTCTTTTTTTTTTTTTTAAGTAAAAACTTGATAAAATTGGAAATTATTTTTACTATTCTCCGGATTACTCAGTCTTAACCAGCTGGGGTAGATTACCTCAGATGCAGTAAAATACTACCAGCTACCCTTTTGTATCAGTTCGAAAGCGCTGAATTAAGCACAGAAAGAAGTCTGAAGCCTGATTGCATCTGCTTCCATAGGAGGTCAAGTTGCAGAACTTAGCCTTGACTTTCCTGAATTTGTGGAGAGCAGACAGACAGCCTGGATCAAACTCAGGCCTGACTTAATCCTGAATTCCTGGGAATTCAAGGAATACAGTTGTGAAAGGGTTGAATGTGCCCCATTTTTGTTAGTTTCAGAGAATAGCCTTCTGTTCTTTCAGTAAGTAGGGTTGGCATCTTTAAATTCTATGCAAGTTTATAAAAGCCTTAATGACTTTCCTTTGTTGAAGTAGCTCAAGCTGTGGTTCCATTCCTCTCTTCAATGCAGCGATTTTTGAGGATGTGTATATATTAGGAATTATATTAAAACTTGGGTTTCGCTGGAAGAAGAAAACACGAGTTTGCCAGCTTAACTTGATGACTTTTACTTCTCTGTTTATTTCTTAGTTTTTGCTTATTAAGTAGTACTGAGTATGTGCAATAGAAATGTTTACTTATGCTGACAATGTGACAATTAAGAAACTGCAGACTGGATTATTCTTTGCCCTTGTCAATGGATTAAAGCAACAGTTTCCTTTCAATACCAAAAGGAGCTTTTGCAATGCATATTCAATCCAGTCATTGTTCTAAAATTTTAATTCTGTTCTCTGGTAGTGAATAGAGTTGTGTATTTATTAAACAATTTAAGGAAATGCACTTTGGAACCTTATTTGTTAAAAAAAAAAAACAAACCAAGAAGGGTAGTGCTGCATGTAGTTAAGCAGATAATCAAGAACAGGATTTGAACCAAAAATGCTGTTACTACAAATTCTTGTTTCCTTCCTGACTTTAATAATGAAAAAAGTATTGGAAGTGTTCCGTGTTGGTTTTGGGGGTATGTGTCAACCCATGCAATGTTTAACAGAGTCACTGAATAATGAGAAATTCCACTACACTTGGATCTGGTTGAACCTTACTTATTACTTGCACTAGTGTCTTCTAATGTTGTTACAAAGCAAGCTTACCATCCTGTTTGCTTCACTTTTTTGTTTTTGTTCATTCTCTATCCTTGTATGACAAAAACATACCTAAAATTCTGCTGATTCCTAAAATTCTTCTCTTTCTGTTAAACCTGTGTTCTAAATTAGCTTTTTGATTGTTAAACTTCACCTTATGTTCTTCCTCTGGGCTTTTTTTCTTGTTTTAACACTATTTTGACTGATTACTTAATGCTGCAATATAGGTGTACTGCCTTTAGCCATCCTTGCTGTATAGAGCTGAGTTAGTCACCATAGATTTGTGTAATGTCAGCAGAGAGAAACAGGCATTTGCAGATGGCAGTTGCCTTACCAGGAGTCCTTAGGCATGAATTTAAGCAAGGCATGAATTGTATGCTAAACTCCATTGACAATATTGACAAGTTTGCCACTGGCTACAAACACAGTTTAGGGTGACTGTACTCAACATAGCAGTATATATTTAGTCTGGAGGTTGTTCTTCTGTAACGTTTATGATTCTTTTGCTAAGTATGATTAAATACATATGCCTCAAACTGTTTTGTTATGGCATTTTTAAAGAGTCAAGAAATGCTAACTTGTCAAACATTATTGGCAGGATTGCCATGGGTATATATCTGAATATGTTTTAGGACACCTTTCTGAAACAAATGGATTTCAGTCTAGTGTCTGTATTTTAAGGTTTTTTTTAAACATCTTATTAACTAATCTAAACACTTGATTTTTTTCCTGCTATGCCTTACCTCTGATACACTTGTTAAACCCTTATTTCAGGTATTGCTCAGTGTTACGTATTTCTGTGTGTTTTACAAAATGTGGTTAGCTGTGTATTCAAGTTCTTTTTTCAATGCTTTTATGGTCTTTAAGAGTGTTGAACACTTGCTGAGAATCCAGCTTGGCTTTCATTGTAGTGGAAAGACCAAACTAATTGGTCTGTGAAAATAATGTATTATAGCACATTTTCTAACGCTGATTCTTGAAAGAGAGATGGGTGCACAGCACATGTCGACATTGATTAAAAGCGTTCTTTACTGACTTCTGAGGAATGTACATATGTTCTTTTTTTTACATAGTAGATAGAAAGTGCATTCCCATCTGTTTCTGTTTGTCATGGTACAGAAATCTGTTTGGACTGATGGTACTTACTCATCTGGACTAAAATGAGTGAAATGTTCCACTTATGAATTACATGGTATAAAATTATAATATTCCCCAATATTGTTCACAAGTCTTACCACAAAGTATGATTGGAGAGTACTAAAAAAGCTACCTACTTGCTGCATACATTCTATTAGGCAAGTTACTGTTAGTCTAAAATTATTAGACAAATGATTTTTCTCATTATCAAGTGCGTCTGTTAGATCTTACAGCAGTGATGATTAGCATGTGCCTGATATTCTTTAGCTCTGTATTTTTCGGGGGTGGAAGATAATGATTTTGGCACTTGTTCTGTATTTATAGCGCTTTGAAAACACGTGTAAAGTCTGCCTGGTGCACAGGAGCATGGTGATTTACCTTGTGCATTCAGGAGTTTCCTCATAGGTATGACTACAAAAATACTGCTGCTCTTTATGGTACATCCAGACTACTAGGTTTTCATTTTCTTTATCTTATTGTTTTGTTAAAAGCTCATTTTCACATTTTTCCCTTTGGAGTCTTGTCTGTGCTAGCATGTTTACTTGAAAATTCCAACTGGCTTTATCACTGGTTCAGCTGTCCAGCTGACGGGAGCAGTGAGAGTCGCAGCATACTGAAGGCAGTGAAAGCTCTCAGCAACTTTGCCTTGTTACTTTCTAAATCTGCCATAAGAAAAGTTTGTACAATGGAATTCTGCATCTGTCATTCCTTACATCACTGTATATTCTGATGGGTACCGGCTGATGGGAATAAGAATAGGAAAATTCTTTACAAAGATATTTGTGTAAAATTAGCCTTTACAGCATAGCTGTTAGGGGCCCAGCGGTAATCCTTCTGTGGCCCATCTAGTGGTTGCCAAGGAGGATTGGATACAGCTTCTTTCGTAGCTTTCAACAGTGCTTAATTGGATAAGGACATAGTTAAAGAGTTAAGTGAGGCAGTGCTTCCTAGAAAAACTTGTGAGCTGGATTTTGTTGGATATCTTTAATGTCTACATTTTATGTTTTTTATGTTAAAGAAAAAGAAGATTAGTATTTTTAGTGCAGATGTGTTTAATGGTACAGATTATCACATTTCCTAGCAAGGTATATAGCATATATGTAATACAGTGTGTGTATATATACAAAAAAAAATATGAATACATTACATTATGTGGGTACAGAATAGGGTGCATTTATATAAAATGTATAGTATATATAAAAATGTATAGCAGTTTATAAGCTGGTCTAGTAGGAGGTGTCCCTACCAATGGCAGAGGAATTGAAATTAGGTGATAATTTAAGGTCTCTTCCAACCCAAACCATTCTGTGATTCTGTGATATTATTTGATCATAACATAGAATATTTGATTTGTGGATTCAACCTAAGATTTATTTTTGCCTTGAGTCAGCTGCATGTAGGCTTTAGTGCCTCTTTCACTAACAAAAAAAGAGATTCTGACATGGTATGCTTTAGCTTAATTAAGTCATAATGGAATAAGAATTCATTAAATAAACAACGTATGTGATAATGCGTATCCCATTGGGCTTGTTTGAAACAAACTGAAAACCCCATACGTTGACTTTTGCAGCATCAAACAGTAAACTGTCAACTGCAGTCTTGGAAAGTTTTTCCAGTTCCTTGGGAGTTGTGAGATTGTGAGTCTTAACATCAATTTTAACACTGTGTCTGACACACAAGTATTGTTTCCCCATAAGTAAAATCACTTCCTCACAATGTTATTACGTGTGAGGGGAAACAGTACAGTGCCTTTGTGCTTGTATAATTGATTTCCGTGTTCTCAACTTGCCGTATTGTCTTGGATCAGCCTTGGCTACACTTACCCAGCTGTTCACTCACGCATCCTCCTTAGAGAGATCATTTACTAACTACTCTTATCGGCAAACCAGTCTCAACTTCTGCAAAAGGAATTTATTTTTTTGCAAAAGTAAAATAGATTTGGTAGCCAGAAGCAGAAAACCAGCTGTGAGCAGCTTCAGTGCAGGTTGGTCTGCATTGAGGCAAGACAAATCTTGACAATAAGTGTTACCAAAAGTCTTCTTTTAGGTTGTTGGAGCAGACAGAAGGTGTCTACCTGTCTGTCTCCTGGATGGGCATTATTGAGGTCACCCCTCAGTCTGCTCTTCTCCAAGCTAAAGAGACCCAGCTCCCTCAGCCTTTCCTCATCAGGGAGGTGTTCCACTGCCTTCATTGTCTTTGTGGCTCTGCACTGGGCTCTCTCCAGCAGTTCTGTGTCTTTCTTGAACAGAAGGGCCCAGAACTGAACACAATATTCCAGATGTGGTCTCACCAGGGCAGAGTAGAGGGGGTGGACAACTTCTCTTAGTCTATTAACCACCCCCTTCTGATCCACCCCAGGATGCCATTGGCCTTCTTGGCCACAGAGGCACATTCCTGGCTCATAGTCATCCTGCTGTCCACTAGGACCCCCCAGGTCCCTTTCTCTTGCTCTACATTTACTCTTGTTATAGTTCATTCAATTTCTCCCTGTCCAGCTCTCCAGCCTGTCCAGGTCCTGCTGAATGGCAGCACAGTTTGCTCGGGTGTCAGCCACTCCTCCTAGCTTTGTGTCATCAGCAAACTTGCTGACAGTGGATTCTAATCCCTCATCCAAGACATTAATGAATATATTGAATAGTACTGGTCCCAGTACTGACCCTTGGGGAACTCCACTAGATAGACGCCTCCAGCTAGACTCTGTGTCATTGACCATTGGCTTCTATCCTGCAACCAGTTCATGATCCACCTTCACTACCCTAATACTGAGACCACACTGCCTTAATTTGGCTTCAAGGATGTTGTGGGAGACTGTTTCAAATGCTTTATTGAAGTCAAGATAGACCACATCCAAGATAGGCAGCCTAGCAGTGACTTCCGCCATCTCCCTTAGCACTCGCAGGTGCATCCCATCAGGACCCATGGGTTTATGTACATCCAGATTGCTCAATTGATCTCTAACCCAGTCCTCAGGGCAAACTGCTCTTTTGTCCCAACTTCCTCTGGAACCTCAGCAGTCTGGGACTTATAAGGATTGCCTCTAGTAGTATAGACAGAGGCAAAGAAGGTGTTCAGTATCTCTGTTTTCTCTGTATCCTCTGTCTCCAGAGCACCCACCCCATTCAGCAGTGAGCCTACATTGCCTCTACTTTTAGTTTTACCTGCAGTGTATTTGAAGAAGCCCTTTCTGTTGCCATTGACCTCTCTTGCAAGGTTTAGTTCCAAGAAGGCCTTGGCTGTCCTGGTTGCACCCCTGCATACTCTGACTAGAGCCTAATAATCACCCCAAGTGTCCATCCCTTCCTTCCGTGACCTACAGACTTTCTTTTTCCTCTTCAGTTTAACCAGCAGCTCCCTGTTTAACCACACAGGTCTTCTGGCTCCCTTCCTTGACTTCCTTCCTGTTGGAATGCTCTTGTCTTGTGCTTGAAAGAAGTGGTCTTTGAATGTTAACCAGCTATCTTGGGCCCCTTTACTTGCCGGTACCCAGTCCCATGGGATTTCCCCTAGCAATTGCTTGAAAAGGCCAAAGCTGGCCTTACTGAAGCCCAGGGTTGTGATTCTGCTCCCTGGCACGTAAGAAAGCCAACCCTATAGAGGGAGCACAGTGACCCAAGAGTGCGGAGAACAGGACAGGCAGACAGGGCACGAGGAAGGGAGTGGTACCACAGCGTCTGCAGTGGTTTGTATGGGCAGAGTGAGCAGGAAGGGTAGTGTAAAGGGCACAATCCGCCCTCCTGGCTCAAGAAGAGAACTTAGCTAGTGGTCACTACTCTTGGAGCAATCTAACTGTGATCTCCACTCAGGTGAGAGCTGCTGTGAGGAAGATTGTGGCAACCCAGACGGAACTGCTATGTAAACGTGGAGCTGTCCAGGTCTCCAGCTGCAGGGAGTGTCAGAGCCTCTCAGTTGTACCAGGGGCAGCAGTGACAAGAACTCTTTGCGGTGTAAGCAGGTGAGTGGTCTGCTCAGTGTGGTGGTAGAACTGAAAGATGAGGTGGAAAGAGAAGCACTGTCTGTAAATGTGAGAGGGAGAGGATTTTTGTAGCCACAGCCTACCAGCCTTGAGACAAAGATATTACATGGAGGTGCCACAAAAAGCACAGGATCCGCTATGCTCCTGCTGCCAGGTAGAAGGAGGGGACCTATGTGTTGGTGGGGAATACAAACAGACCCTTGCTCAGGGTGGCAGGCAAACCATGCCTGACCTCTCTTACCTTCTCTGTTGCCCTAATACAAAGGTATGGGCTCTGGAACAGGAGTGTCTGGCAACTGAAGATGTAGAAGAACATTCAGCCAAGGTTTGCCAAGGGCTGGTTAGTCAGCTCCATGCATTAGGACTGCTGCTGTTAAGAAGTAAAAGAAGGTGATTGTGACAGGAGACTCCTTTCTGAAAGGAAAGCAGGGCCAGCCATTATGCCAACCAGACCCATCCCATAGGGAAGTTTGCCATCTCCCTGGGGCCGGGTTAGAGATGTTGCTAGAAAGCTCCCCAGTCTGATGTGGTAATTGCTCTGGTTATTACCCACTAATAGTTGTGCAGATTGGTGATGATGAAGTTGACAAGAGAACACCAAAAGCAATCAAAGGATTTCAGGGCACTAGGATGATTGGTTGAAGGATTTTGAGCACAGATAGTATTTTCCTCAGTTCGTTCAGTGGCTGGGAACTATACTGAAGGAAACAGAAGACACACCTCATTAACACATGGCTCAGAGGCTGATGTCATCAGAGAAATGTTTTTGGGTTTTTGATCATAAGGAGGTTTACAGGGCACCAGGCCTGCTGGCACTGGATGAAATTTGGCTCCCTCAAAGCAGGGAAAGGATTTTTGCTCATGAGTTGGCGAGGGTAATCAAGGGAGCTTTAAACTAGTCTTGAAGTAGGAAGGGAATAGAGCTGGGCACTCTGACGATGGGCCTGGAGCCATGTACCATTGTTGGATGTGAGGCTGGAGGCCCAGATAAAGTGTTTCAGCACTGGTGGAATGGGGAATAGGGGGAATAAATTGAGGCGATTTGGGACCTCTGTGGAGGAGACATGTGGAGAGGAGCAAACATCTTGTGAACAGACAGAAGAAATAGGAACAGTCAGGGAAGTACAGGAAAAATATCACAAAGGAATTCCAGACAGTTTGTTGGGAGCCAAACTCAGATGTCTCTACCAATTCACATGGCCTAGGCAGTAAAGAAGAAGAGTTCGAGATGTGCACATGCATACGGAGGGCTGTGATCTCATTGGCATCATGGAGACCTAGTGAAATGACTCCTATGAATAGAGTGTTGGAATGAAGGGATGTAAGCTCTTTAGGAAGGACAGGCAGAGGAGAGACGAGTGTGTATCCTTGTATGTCAATGACTAGGTGGGGAGCGTGGAACCTCCCCTGGGGACAGATGAGGAAACAATTCAGACCTTATGGGTCAGGGTAAAAGGGAGTAATTTGTAGTAGTTATACAGTGCTTGATTTCTGCTTTTATTCTACTTTTAATCTTAAAAGTTCACAATCTAGGAATTGTTAAGAAATTACAGTTTTGAGATTATTTATTCAGTGGTATTTATCTAGTTGCTGTAGTGCTTCAAAACCTATGCATCTGCAGTTTGGACTTTTGCTGTATTATGCTGCTGCTGAGGCTCAGATAAGCTTGACCCCCTGGAGAATGCACTGTTGTTTGAACCACAGTGGCTTTGCTAATCTCTCAGCTGTATTTCATTTTGGAATCTATCCTTTCTTAAATACCTCAGTCATATTTACATTGAAAAATGCTGTGTTACCGCTGTGCTGCTTTTGGCTTTGGGTCTATTGTGCTGGAGATTCAAGATAGGTTTCTTCTGTCCATTGGGACGGACGCAGTTCTCTGGCTACTGTAGCTGATTATTAAGGTACATCATTTCCTGTGGGAGACAGAGTGTTGCTTTATGAACTGACTTGTTCTGTAGCAAGGTTTTATGTGTGGAGTGAATGACATTTAACAATAATGGCTCGTAGCACACATCAAACTGCAAAATGAAAATCATGCCATGTGCTAGCACGTGTGATAAGTTTCTGTAATTTTGCCATGCCTGAGAAATGTGAGTACATGTTTTCTATGAACTAGCTGATGTTTAACTAGTGGTTTGTTCTCCTGCTTTTCATTTTTAACCTGTGGTTGTACATGAAGGCTAGCATAGAAATGTTAACATAAACTGCCATATACTTTCTTTTTCATGTATAAGCACACAAAAGTTTTAGCTAATGTTGCTATAAAAACAATTTTATAAAAATGTTCTTCTTTTGTATTGTGATCTTAGTTAACACGTTTTGTAAATTATTTCCAAATGTCTTCATGTGTCTGGTTTGGCTTCCAACATCACTGTGCACTGGAAAAGACCTGTGAATGCTGCGCATAAAACCAATCTTTTTAAGGTCACTGTACCACAGGAAAAATGTTCAATCTAATTTTTCTATGTACTTCAGTGGTAAAAGGTTTTAAAACGGATACTGGGATTTTCGTGTAAAATGCCTCTGACTGTCTATAAAAGACATCCAGATTCAGACCCCATGCTTTTTAGAAAGATACAGTGAATTGTTGGGTGTGAAAAGTCTCATTCATAAGACTTTTTTATCCTTTAGAAACCCATTCAAGTAACTTTATGAAGCTGCAGTCTGAAGTGGGTTCTGTGTACAAAGGTTACAGTTGACACATGCAGGTCCTAGCAAACATCTCGTTTAACCAACCTTTGGGCCTTGCATCATCCTTGGAAGAGTGACAGAATACTTTAAAAACTTTCCCAATTCTCAGTATGCATCTGTAGCTGTGGTTCATACGATCTTACTTTGGTTCAGTCATGCTGACAGAAGTCCTATGCACAAATCAGTTTACCTCAACTAGTTTGGCTGTTGGAAAGGATTGCAGTTTGCACGGAGGTCTGTGTAGACTCTCTGCTGGTAGCTGTTCAGTCTTTGGGTATCTTTACTCCAGTGTGGCAGAGAGGTATGCAGTACTTTGTATTGCATCCTTTTTCTAAATCCCATTACATTAGATCTCTGTTTCTCTCAGCCTCTGTTATATTGTTTTACCATGAATTGTTTCCTCCTCTTTACAGACTAGTGTATTTGCGTAGCTCCTCTCTGGACAGCAAATGCAAAATAGGGCATCTGCTGTGCCATCCCTGCCAACATTCTTCTGCCTCATTGCTGCAGCTTCAGAGTAGGTCAGAAGTACAATGTGCCGTACAGTCACCAGCTGCCATGATTCATTCAGGTGATCATGAGAGCAGGGATACAAACCTGTCAGAAGTTGCGTGTAATGAATCATTGAATTATTCACCCCTTTGTGGAATTTGTGTCTGAATATGGATGCTATTAATGATAGTTCTTTTCTTCATACAGTCTGGTTTTCTGATCTAAATGAAGTAGGGAAGCTTAAATGTGTCAAGTAAAGTTACTTAAT
>JAOXOE010000874.1:18617625-18638626 GCA_028565055.1 Phoeniculus purpureus
TCTAGGTGATCCTGCTGTGGCAGGGGGACTGGACTGGATGATCTTTCAAGGTCCCTTCCAATCCCTAATGTTCTATGGTTCTGTGATTCTGTGATTGATTGGTCCCAGAGATCCAGCATTTTTTGGGCATGCAACATTAGAAACTGTTTTTACATTCAAGTTTACTAAAATTTCTCATTGCCCTAAATGATATAATAATGGTGTGTAGATTCAATTCAGTGTGAGTTTCTTTGTATATGGTTTTATATTTTCTTTGTATATGTATATATTTAAAATGTTGAATAAGTTCTAAGTAATGATACTTCTGCTACTTTGTAAAATAAGGAAGCAGAAAGAGAGAAAACTATTGCGAATAGAAAGTAGTGGCTTGGACAAAAGCCACTTGATTAGTGGAAATTGCTAGTTCTACAGCTGTAGTTTTCCTTCTGCTATGACATAAAATAAAGCTGCTTTATGTTCACTATCAGCATCTTGTGAGATGCGTTTGATATGATACTAGTAGTCAAGCCATATAAGGCATGTTCAGTAATGTCTTGAATAGATTAAAAATACTAAAATAGGGGAAAATTACACTTGCAGATGAAATTGTAATTATTTTGCTTTGGTGCTTGAAATGCAGGATTCTGTTCAAGAGAGGGAACTTCTGGAAAGAGTCCAGCAGAGAGCAACAAAAAAATTTTGGGGTCCTGGAGCATCTTTCCTATGAGGAAAGTTTGAAAGAGCTGGGACTGTTTAGCCTTGAAAAGAGGAATGAGAGGTAACCACACCTGTAAGTCTCTAAAAGGTGGCTGTAGGTAGGATGGTGGCAGACTGTTTTCAGTTGTGCTGAGGGACAGGACAGGGAACACTAGGCACAAGCTGAAACACAAGCAGTTTCATTGAAAAATAAGAAAAAAACTTGGTTACAGTGCGAGTCACAAGGCAGAGTATGCCCAGAGAGGCTGTGGAGTCTCCTTGTCTGGAATTATTCTAATCCAGCTTGGATGCAGCCCTGTGCAATGTTCTTTAGGCAGTCCTGCTGCGGCAGAGGAGTTGGTCTTGATGAACTCTTGAGGTTGTTTCCAACTCTGATGATTCTGTGATTCCTAGTTATTTCAGAAAAAAAATGTTAACTCTTTCTGTAATACTTGGGAGGTAGAAAAGAATTTGTTAGCCAGTTGATAGAGGCATGTTAATTTTTGCCACATCTGTATTAGAATTTGCAATATTGCTTTCACTCCATAGTGTATTGATCTGGGGTGTTTTTGAGTGGAGTCCTAGTCTTTAAAAAGTCTTTGCTCCTATGGGAGCATGAGTTAGTCAAATACAGAATTTGTATTTTTCACACTTCATCATCTAGCACTGGAAGCAACCAGCACTATCTGCTACTGCAATGGTATCAGTATGCTAGAAGAATGAGTTTTCTTTCCATTGGTACCTGCATTGGTTCTGATTTGTTTAAATTCCAGTTTCAAAATTTTGTTACCATAATTAATAAAAAGTTCTAGCACTTGTATAGCTTGTGTTATCCTGAAGAGTCACAAATATTTACAAAATCATGGTATTTAGGAATGGGAGATATTGAATAGTAAAATACAAGCTTCTTCTGCACGTCCAATTATCTTCTCAACCTTGTGGGCTAGCAGCTGGTCTCCAGAAATGGCAGGAACTAACAGTTCTGGTAATTGCCACTGATGGAACTTGTCCCGTAACATGTTTCGCAAACAGCTCTTATCTGGGTTAGAATGAACACCTACCAATACCAGGATCTAAGAGTAGCCATTATTTTTATTCAAGAGGGGAATACAAGCCAGTTCGTCTAATATTTATGCCTCATTTGCTGGACATTGGTATATCCAGCATATATATAAGTTATCATTAAGACTCATTGTCCTCTAGGTGAACCTTATAACTCTAATTGTGAAGCTTTCTTAGCTTTAAAGTGTAATATTTTACATCTTAAAGGAGTTGATAGAGCTGCAGTCTTAGATACAGAGGCATGTATAATTTCTCATTATCAAGTCTGCCAAAATGAAAATGAATTTCCTGCTGCATTAGTGCAGTCTCTCAATAACCTTCTCAAGGGTAGCCATGGAGTTGGTAGTCAAACTGGATATGACGTTCACCAGTGAGACATTCTCTTTTATAATCTTGAATTCTGGAGTTGAGCTTCTGTTTCTATAATTATGGTCCAAAGAGAAACAGAGAAAGGGTATGACTTGCGTTTAACAAGGGTTAGTTCCCCGGGGTATTGGACAGAGGATTGCGTAATATATTATGCTAGTTCCAAGATATCAGTGTAATGTGTTTCCAAATTAAAAAAAAAAATAAAAAATCTAGCCCCTAGAGTTACCATTGCATTTGTCAAAATCTGAGGCTGCTTTGTGAACCATCAGTGTTGGAAGAGACTTAATTTTAATGCCAGTAGGTTTTTTCCTAAATGCTTTCTTTTTTTTGGCTGAGGACTATGTGTAATACATATTTCTTTAAGTGTACAAAATAATTATACTTAAATTGATCCTTTAGGGAGTTTGGATGCAATTGTTGTCTAGTGTATGAAGTGCTTATGGGATGTATCTTTTTACTGATCTGTGCAGAACCTGTAGCCTGAAGCTATTAATTTATAATTCCAATTTAGGCATTGATTTCACATGTGAATTTGGGCCTGTGATTGAGTCTCTCTGTTTTGCATCTTCCATACTTAATTTATGAAGATAAGTAACTACCTGAGGCCTTGTTTCAGTAGTGTCTTAACTGTAACCATTCAAGTAACCTGGGTCCTCAAAATTTTGCTTGTATTTTGCCTAGAGGCACTTATACTGGAGTATTGAAGCTTAGATTTGTGCTGCCTGAGAGATATAATCTAACCATAAAATATGTTTTTTCCAATTCAGTACTATATAAAAAATTATATAGAGGAATGGAATGGAGAAAGAAGCTGGCAATAAGTCGTTTACAGTGCTACAAACTAAAGGTTTCAAGAGAGCAGATATCTGCTCATAGTCTGTTCTCGTGATAGTTTTCCACTGACAGTGATGTGTTTTGCTGATAGATTATGTGGTAAATCCCAGCAGGTTTGCTTTTGTTTCTGTTTCGGTTTTATGGGATGCCTTCTTCAAACTAGATTATAAATACACTACTTGTTCTTTAAATTTACACTGCTAAAGTTTCACAGCTTAATTCAGAAATTGCTGAAATTGCTATGATGTACATATACATAAAAAATGAAGTTATAACACAAATATGCTACATATATTTTTAGTGTAGGCAGTTTACAGACAAAAGGACATCTCCCTTATGCAACCTTATGTCCACATTTTAAATGCAGCTTTTTGACTAGTAGGTCATCTTTTAGATTGCATTTTGGACATGATAACTGTGTATATGTATTTAGTCAGTTGGTAATTCATGTGTTTTCATAGTATCATAGAATCACAGGATGTATTGGGTTGAAAGGAAGGTCTAAAGGTCATCTAGTCCATGCCCCCAACAACAAGCAGGGACATATCTAACTAGAACATACTGCTCAAAGCTCCATCGAGCCTGACCTTGCTTGTCTCCAGGGGTGGGGCCTCTGTCACTTCCCTAGGCAACCTGTTCCAGTGATCCATCACTCTCAAACAACTTTTTTCTAGTGCCAGTCAGTAAAAATTTGTTGCTTGTGCATCAGCTTGTGTACCCGGAAGCAGCAGACACACTTGATGGTTTGAGCCTTGCTTAGAGCTTAATTCTTCGTATTCAGAAAAAAGTTGTGCAGTTATTTAGAAAATTCCACAGAGAAAAGTTTTGGTTTTGTCCCGTTTATTTATTGGGTACTTTTGTGGTCTACTGTTTGAAGTGGAGAATGATTTTCTTGCAGTAACTAGTAAGCAAATGCAAATGGTAGTTTTAAAAAGTGTCAGTGCTGTTGGCCTATAAAACTAGTTTTCTGTATTATGTAAAAGTAAACTTATTTTATGTGCCGTGAGTCCTTAGAGATTTGTTAGTTAATAAAATATGTTTTAGTAAACTTACCATGTGTTACAGGAAAAAATTAGGGTACAGTACAGGGTCAGTTTAGGTAAATTCTACTTATGGAAAATTCACGTGTAATAGGAAATTTACTTCTTTGAAGTCACCTGAAGTTACGTGCAAATTTTGGTTCTTTGATACAGCACTCAAATCACAGTACAAGCAGGCAGTAGGTTTAGAAAAGTGCTATGAAAATCTATGGCTTTTGTTATAGAAAAACAGAAACACAATTCTTAAACTGAGTGTGCTGGTGTGCTGCAGGAACAGAAAACTTATGAAGATGCAAGTCTTTTTCCCTGACTGAGTCTTTTTTATTATTATTATTTCCTCCAGGACATTTGAAATTATGGGTAGTGTCTCCCAGGGCTCAGATTATGCTTAGCTACCTGAAACATAACAGATGCTGCTGTGTGTTTCACAGCAGAGAATGCTGCTGTATAAAGCCAGGAAATATCAATGGAACATAACCCCAAGCAGTAGAATCATTGTTAAGATTGGCAAAAAGCAAATTGTACTGTATTAGCGTCTATGGCTTTTCACATCTGCAAATACTGGCAACAACCGATTCTACAAATGGCCCAAATGTTTTCTGCCTGAGAATTTGGGTTTAACTTAGTAAGCAAAAACCATTCAGAGCAGTAGTACTGAGTGTTGGGGGGAGTTCGCCGCAAACTATTAGACTAATAGTGTTTGTGAAAACATTTATTTCATTCACTTACCCACTTGGAAAGCAGCACAGGAACTGTTTATAAGTACTTTGTTATAAAAGGAATTTCCATTGTACAAAATCTTTGTGGGTTCTAATTCGCTTTATGTCTGTGCAGTTTGTTTTAATGAATTGTTTCACTTTTTGTCAAATATGTGAGGGGATAAAGATGCATATAAAAATTTGCATCAATTGTGTCTGCAACGTCAGTACAAATGTTTGTTAATCCTATGTAAGTACTTGATATTCAAGTACAAATATGTTAGCAGGAAATGATACTGAGTTTAGCACTAATCGTGACCATACAATATCAGTATCCTTATGGCTTAATTATTATATGGTACAGTAAGGTTATCGCAAATGTTATGCATTTATTTAAAGTCATTAATTGTCTCATTGAATGGTTCTGCTTTTTTTTTTGGAATGAAGGGCACTTGTTCTGTCCCATAAAGATACAAAATACTTAACTTTGTTATTAATTGTATGTGATAAAGTATTGTTACAACAAAGTATTTTACTTGCAGTTAGGTAAAACTTTCCTGGTGTTTTCATGAATAATTGAGATCTGTGACCACTGTTAAGGATGGCAGTAAGGAAATGTTTTAAAATGCATAGGAGTATCCTACATTATGTCATCCTGTTGACATATTATTCTTTTGGACTAGTACAGATCCATTTTAGGAGTTCAGCCTGAGTATGTGGTACCGTTACAGCCAGAGAGATAGCAGAAGTTGTAAGAATCAGGCTTCATTCAGATAAAAGCATGTATTAGACAGTAGGTTTAGACTAGATGCTAGGAATAAATTCTTCAGTGCAAGGGTGGAGAGATTCTGGAATCAATTGCATGAAGAGGTTGTGCCTACTCTCTCCCTGGAGGTGTTCAAGGCCAGGCTGGATAAGTTGACCAAGTCTAGTTGAGAGGTGTCACAGCCCATGGCAAGTTAAAGATCACTAAGGTCCCTTCCAGCCTAAGCCATTCTGTGATTATGTGATTAACAGATCTGCATGATAGCCTTTCACTGGGAGGCTATAGAAGGCAGAAATGACAGTCTCAGTGCATGACCAAAATCATTGATGCATTAAATGATGCATCAATAAGGTTTTCGAACCCAAATAGGATGTATTGTCAGTGTGTATCCAGTCTTTGTATTTTATGTTAACACAAGATCCTGCTTGAAGTTTTATGTCTTGTACAAGGTTGATGTGAAATATAATTTATATCTGCAAAGGTAGGGGCTGTTCTGAAATTAAGTTTATTTCATAATATCCACATACAATCACATTTTGAACTTTATAAAAATAAGGTTTCAGAAGTTGTATGATGATTAATTTTGTGTCTTGACTGTGATTGATCTGACTTAGCTGTTTGTTTTTTGGGGTCATGTCTACATAGATATTTTTCAAAGGTTTAAGTTTCTATTTTTCTTCTGTGTTTTTAAAATGTATTTTTTTTAAAGTAGCTTAATTTAGTTTTTATATGGTGCAATAGGTGTAGACAGTCTTTTTCAATGTAGAAATGCTTTATTTTTGTGTGGGTTAATTTTTATTTCATATAATTTGTCAGGCATGTCACATTCCACAGAATAAAGATTTAATGTGATAACCAAAGGATTTTAATTTTTCACAGTTAAAAAACGCTCCACTGTATTTTTATAGTTATGGAATTTTAGTGCACCCTGAGAAAGGGTGGTGGATGGTTTTCACGGTTTTGCTTCAAAGCAGGGAGTGAGCACATACATCTTTGTGTAGTCAGCATCTGAGGATGGTGTCTTACCTAGTGGAGTTTTGTGGAGACGTGTGATCTCAGGAAAAGAGTGAGCTTGACTATGAGAATGTGAATTGGGTAATTATACTCCCAGTGCATTAAGCAATTCTTAATTCCTGTAAGTAGCACTTACTTTTCAAGTTAAGCACAACATTTACACTTGAACATGTTGATGTGTGAGCAGGTGTTCTGATAAAGAGATATTTATTTTTGTAGCTGAAGTGGTGCCATTAGTTTTTGATATAATATTTGTTGCTATGGTAATAATTACTATATCAAAAGTAGAATGCCATGATTGAGGCAGAGATAAAACTACAGTAATAGATCAGATGAAGACTGCAAAGAGTTGTCAATTGAGCTGCAATTGTGTATTGAATTTTTTTGTCATGATAGCAGGTTTGGCTCCTGAATTTTCTTTTATTCTGTTTGACAGTAAGATATATCCTGTACTGTGGTTTAAGTTGATTTGATATTTCTTTACCAAAGAATATAAAGAATGCATTATTCACTTTCGTCGTGATCAATTCTTAATTTGGAATGTAAGGTTTGTGCTGAAAAGCTGAAAAAAGAATGTCATATCAGTGTTCTTACCAGGGAATTAATCTATGCACCTCTACAGAATTCTGTTCATGCACTTACTGGCAGTGAACAGTGAGGAAGAGTCAGTGATTTGATCCAGAAAACACAGAAGTAAACGTAAAAAATAAAGCAAACATCAAAGATAGATTTCCTAGCTCCATTTCACATGTTGCGTGAAGCAAATGCTCTCTGTAGACATACATTGTGTTTAATATCTCTACAACGGCTGGCTCGCGTCTTTCAGATTGTCTTATGCCTTTGGTAGCTGCTTTTGGAGTTAAGCCAGTTTATTGCAGAGAATGTTTGATTGAGTAATTACAATTATTGTGGAGTGTTATTGACTGGCAGCGTTGCATAAATGGTCCGTCATCAACATTTTTCTCCACCAGAACTGAGGCAACATTCCTAAGCTCTTTCAGAAGAATGCCGATATGCAATATTGTTAGCGAAACATCATTTTCATAGTGCTTCATGAACAGTATGTACTGATTTCGTAATGTAGGTGTGTGATTTTTGGAGGGCAATATTTGAATCTTTTTCAGTGTGGGATCTGATGCTTCCACCATGGTTTTTGTGTGTCTTAGGAAGTTGCACTGATACATACTTGAAGTGGGAAGCCTGCCTGCTTATCACGATGGTGCTTTGGAGTTTTTTCTGTGGATGGATACACAAATTGTTCTTTCTTGTTATGCTGAGAATCCTTAGTTAAAATGGATTTTGAATGGAGGACACTGGAGCCCAAGTTCTACTAATGTAGAATATTTACATAGAAGATTTCATATTCTGCCTAGTGAGGAAGTTCTTGAACGCAGCATTGTCACAGTCTGTAATAAGAGTCACGTGCTCTATATCATTTAAAAAAATCATCAGTTTCTTTTGACATTTGGTGACTTCATTGTGTGGATAGGTGAATGTTTATTTCTAAAGTCTTTGAAAGATGACACATTAAGTTAGAAGCTGCTTAGTAAATTCTTGAAGACAACCCATATAATAGTGATAAAAGAGGATCAGACAACGCTCATGCCCCTTAACAACATCTGTTCTGTAGTCTCTTAATTTTTTTTAAAAAGTTC
Organism: Phoeniculus purpureus; assembly: GCA_028565055.1. NCBI lineage: Eukaryota > Metazoa > Chordata > Aves > Bucerotiformes > Phoeniculidae > Phoeniculus > Phoeniculus purpureus. Next base: position 18,625,739 of record JAOXOE010000874.1, read on the forward strand.
CTGTCAGAAGTGCTGGGCTTGACAGTCTCCTTCTGAAAGGAGAAGGGATAATTTTCCTTTCCTTGCTGTACATCTGAATCTGTTGTGGTGGAGAGTGAGAGACTGCAGAGCACAATTATACAGGAAAATCACACTAGAGACCCTGAGTGCTTTATTCATGCAAATACACATATGAGACTGCAGTAAGGAGTGTTGAGACAGCAGTAATACCTCAAAGGAGATGAAATGCGTAATTAGACATGTTAAAGATCAGAGACAAATGCTTATAGTCAGTAGGTATCTGGAGGTAGTTGCTCTAAATAAAATGTTAAGGACAAAATAAACTTATTAACGTTAACAAAGATGAAGACACTTGCAAGACCATTCTGTATGGAAGAATTTAAATAGATAGAAATGTAACTAGAGCTATTTAGTTTACAATTTGAGAAAATTGTAAGCAATAGGAAAAGTATGATTAGATAGAATGTTTGTAACAAAAAGCTTAGTTAAGCTTTTAACTTAAAAAATAAGGAATTCAAAAAGCTATGAATTTCTTCCTTGAGTTCATCACTGCTATTCTTTTCAGCTACATTATTCAGTATAAAGTTCCACTGCTGAATATTGACAAGGTGACAGCTTTTTTTTCAGATGTTTTGCATTTGTCCTTCGACCTGGATGATTGGCAAATGTTTGTTGAACTGATATTAGTACTTTTGAGAAACTATAAAATAGTAAAATAAAATATTAATTATTTCTACTTCCTTGTAGACAAATATTTTAATCCATATTTTATTCAACTGACAAAAATGCTGTCAACTTTATGAAGCTTTTGTAGCAATGCATGACAGTTTATTATAGGAGGAGATCCATTAAAGCCTCCACTTCTTTATAAAGTGGATGAAGTCACTCATGAGCTGAGGGAATGTGATGATTCAGCTTTATGTGTCTCATTAAACATTTCCCTGTTATTAGAATTTGCTTCTGAAGTAAACAGTTTTTCTTAAATAGATCATTAGAAAAGGTCTGTGTGATGCCAGGAAAAAAGGAGAGGTTATGGCTCTGGAAGAAAATGCATGAGTACAAGGGTATTGTTAGGTTATGCAAGGAGATAATTGGAAGGTCCAAAGGCCAACTAGAAATTAACCTGGCTTTGAAACTAAAGGACAGTAAGAAAAGCTTCTATAAATATATTAATAATAAAAGAAAGATGGTGGAGAGCTTCCATCCCCTGCTAGACAGAGGAGGAAATATAGTGACAAAGGGTGAGGATAAGGCTGAGGTGCTTAATGCCTTCTTTGCCTCAGTCTTTAGTAATAGAAGCACCTGTACTGAGAAAGGCCAGCTCCCCAGCTGCAGACGTGAAGGCCAGGAGAAAAGTATCACCCCTACAATCCAGGAGGAGATAGTCAGGGACCTGTACTCCACACTGGTGTCCACAAATCTGTGGGGCCAAATGGGGTACATCCTAGAATGCTGAGAGAGATAGCAGGGGTTTTCATCAAACCACTGACCATCATTGATCAGCAATTTTGGGAGACTGAGGAGGTCCCAGCTGACTGGAAGTCAGCCAGTAGAACACCCATACATAAGAAGGGGCGGAAGGATGATCCCGGAAGTTACAAGCCTGTTAGTTTGACTTCAGTTCCAGGAAAACTGGTGGAACAGATCATCCTGTGTTCCATTATCCAACACATTCAGAATAATCAGGGAATTGGAGTCATTCAGCATGGGTTTATGAAAGGCAGATCCTGTTCAACAAACATGATCTCTGTCTATGGATGAGAGGCAGGAAAGGCTATCTACCTTGACTTCAGTAAGGCGTTTGACACTGATGTTGGCAACATTCTCCTAGAGAAATCAACTACTTTTGACTTGGATGGTGGGTATATACTTTGCTGGGTAAAAAAAAAACTGGTTAGATGGCCAAGTCCAAAGAGTTGTGGTCAACAGAGTTAAGTCCAGTTGACAGCCTGTCCCAGGTGGTGTCCCCCCAGGGCTCAGTGCTAGGGCCACTCCTGTTTAACATCTTTATCAGTGATTTGGACAGAGGAATAGAGTACACCCTTAGTAAGTTTCTAGACAAGATCAAGTTGGGTGGAAGAGTCAATCTGCCTGAGGGTAGGGAGGCTCTGCAGTGGGATCTAGATAGGCTGGATTGCTGGGCCAAGGACAATCACATGAATTTCAATAAGGCCAAATGCTGGGTCCTGTGATTTGGCCACAACAACTCCCATCAGCACTACTGGCCTGGGCATCTGGAGAGCTGCCAAGCACAGAGGGATCTCAGAATGTTTGGACAGCTGAATATGAGCCAGCACTGTGCCAAGGTGGCCAAGAAGGCCAATAGCATCCTGACCTCTATCAGTAATAGTGTTGTCAGCAGGTGTCATGGTTTAGCACCAGGTTAGCCCACAAAATTTTATTCTGCCCAACCATGCAGAAGGAAATATCTGTCCTTCCTTCCCCCAGGGGGAGGAAAGTTCTGGAAACTGGAACTAGAAATACTAAACTTTATTGAACTTTATTAAAGAATTTATTAAGTAGAAAAGAAGAACCAAAAGAAAAAGGAGAAAGGGCAAGGAGAAAAGGGAAGAAAAAAGTGTTCTTCCTCAGTCACTCAAGTACACCCTTCCCTCCACCCAGATCTGCTAACCCCTAAATCCAAGCAAATGCTAAAAGCCGCAGATGAAGGGGGAATAAAAAGGAAAGACTGGGAGTATCTTAGGCAGTGCTTAAATGCTTAATTTAAGCATTTTCCTATGGCTGGTCCAAGATTACAGGAAGGGATAAATATGAGAGAGAAGGAGAGAAGGGGAAAAGGGGGTGGGGTGTGAAGCAGAAGAGGGACAGAGAGGCTGCAGTGTGCTGTGGGGCAAAATGAAACTGAAACCAAACTTGCAAGATACACAAACAGGGAGAGGGTACCAAGAAGAGGGGAAAAGAAGAACCATATCCCCTAATAAGGACCCCAGAATTTGTCTGGCCTACTCCTCCTGCTCAACCTGTCCCCTGTGCCAGCCACCTCTCCACTTCACTTCTGCACCCCCGCCCTCCCTGTGTGCAGGCAGCTGCTGCTGGAGGGACGAAAAACATTCCCACAGCTGAGACAGGTTAACTCCTTATATGCTGGAAGAGAGTTTGATGCAGGAATACTATGAGCAAATATGATTTCACCAAATCCAAAACAGCAGGAGCAGGGAGGTAATCATTCCTCTCAAGTCAGGTTTGGTGAGATGACACCTAAAGTACTGTGTCCAGTTTTGGGTCCCTTACTACAACAGGGACATTGAAGTGCTGGAGAGGGTACAGAGGCATCTACCAAGCTAGTAGAGGGTTTGGAACATGTGTCGTATGAAGTACGGCTGAGGGATTTGGGACTCTTTAGACTGAAGAAGAGGAAATTGCTCTCTACAACTACTTGAAAGAAGGTTATAGGGAGGCAGGGGTTGGTCTGTTATTCCTAGTGGTAAGTGATAGAATGAGGACCACTGGGCTAAGCTGCACCAGGCTGGATATTAGGAAGAATTTCTTTACTGCAAGGGTTGTCAGGCATTGGAACTGCCTTCCCAGGGAGGTGGTTGAATCGCCATCCCTGGAGGTGTTTAAGGGTAGATGTTGCATTGAAGGACATGGTCTTGAAGGTCTCTTCCAAATGAAACTGTTCTATGATTCTACGCAGACCATTTTTTGTTAGATGAAAGTTCTATTCATTGACTTTCTACATTTTTCTTCCAATATCCACATTATTTTAATTATTCTAATTGACAGCTCTGTGCCTTTTTACTGATCATTAAAAGCTTAATAGGCATGGTTGACTTGAATGAGCAGAAACACATACCTCATCATTAATCAGAACAGTGTTACAACATCTCCATTCAGGAAAAAGGTAGTTAACTTCTCTTGTCAGCAATGCTCTCTATTCTACAGTAATATGTGTATTTTACAAATTGCAAGGTCACTAGAAGCCTGTGACGATATCTTCTAACCAGCTCAATCATGTGACTAGGCTGATATTCTGATGTTAACAGCAATTATGCTGGTGATTTCACTGGATCAAGAGTTTTACACCCAATCTCCTTTTTGCAACTTTCCCTTTTCCACACTTTTTCTCAGTAGCAAGAGAGTACTCCTATTGAGTAAGCAATTTCCTTGTTAGTTTAAGTCATTTTGCAGCTATTCTAGAGGCTTTTAATTTTATAAAGTCAACTTTATGGAGTCCTACTTGGAAACACTGCTAATACATAAAACAAGCTTCTATAACAACCTGAACAGATTGCTGATGCTACTAGATAATTTTTCCTGTAGTGGGATACAGCATGCATGTCCAGCTCTGGCTTAGATCTGATTATTCCCCATTACTCTCTGGCTACAATATTTGTCTCTTTTTCCCTTTGGAAAATGAGTGTTACTTTCCATAAAGAGTTGACAGATTTCATTCTGATTGAGAGGAGTGATTTGTCTGGTTCTGCTTGGCACATAGCATTTTGTTCCATCTGTAAGGGAGAATGTGTGGAGAGATAAGGAGATTGGAGGACTTAAGGAGGGAAGAAGTAATGTTGTGGACATGAATACATGTAATCAGTAGCGCTAGTGGTACACTTTCTTTGGTTATATGCAGTCTGTTTATAACTGCATATGACGCAGATGCAAAGCCCGTTTTTGAGTGTTTCTTGTGATGCATAATGCTTGTAGCTTGCACATTTGTATTCACTCACAGACTTCTTAGAGCGTGATTTTCGTTGTTAGCACACATGGCAAAAATCATTTACTTCATTCCAGGACTACAATGTAAGCATTACTTTGTTTCTTTAAGAACTGCTCAAGACTGCTTTAACTGAAGAGAAAGTTGAAGAGACAGAGACATGGGCCAGACCTCTGCTCTGCCTATGGCAAATAAAACTACTCAGTTTCAATGCCGAAAAAGAATACAATGCAGCTTGTGCAAAGAAGGAGCCACACTATGCCATTTGCACTCTTTTCATGCCGTATAACAAGGTAAGCAAGATCCTTGCAGCTCTCTCTTGGAGTGAAGTGTGAAATAGCTTCCCACCTACTTAATTTTCAGTAAATTAGAAAGAATACATATGCTTATGTATTTGGTTTGTATGGGAATTAAATAAACTCACTTGCTAAAATTAGGACTTGAATTCCTGTGTTTAGCTTTGATTACAGACAGTGTATGCTTTCTGCTAGGATTTATGTAGGATTAGTGCATATATTGAGGTACTGGAGTGAGTCCAAAGAGGGGCAGTGAGGTTGCATAACGGTCTGGAGAACAAATCTTATGATAGCAGCTGAGGGGGGTGGGACTATTTAGTATGAACAAAAGGGAGGACCTCCTTGCTGTCTACAATTACCTGAAAGCAAGTTGCAGAGAAGCGGGTTTTGATTTCTTTTCACAAATAATAAGTGGAAGGACAAGAACAAATGGCTTCAGGTTAAGCCAGGGGAAGTTTAATTTAGTTATTAGGAAAGACTTCTTAATTGAAAGGGTCATCAACCATTGGAACAGGGTGTCCAGGGAGATGGGTTGAATTGTAGCCATTTGTGGATGTTTGTAAGTCCTGTAGATATGGAGCTTAAGGACATGGTTTAGTGGTCACTACCCAATCATCTAGACCACACTGCCTCAGTTTGGCTGCAAGGATGCTGTGGGAAACTGTGTCAAATGCCTTACTGAAGGCTTTCCCTTGGTAAAGCCATGCTGACTGTCCCTAGTGACCCTCCTGTCCTTGATGTACCTGGAGACAGCTTCTAGGATAAATTGTTCCATCACCTTTCCTGGGATGGAGGTGAGGCTGACCAGTTTATAGTTTCCTGCGCCCTCCTTCTTACCCTTTCTGAAGACTGGAGTGACATTTGCTGTCCTCCAGTCCCTAGGCACCTCTCCTGATCCCCAGGACTTAGAAAAGATGATGGAGAGTGGCCTAGAAAAGCCACTCATTGGTTGATGAACACCAATCATTGGTTGATGAACTGATCAGAGCTGAGATTAATCAATCGATTTAGTTAATATCCTAATAGGCTAAAACAACAACAAAACAAAGGAGAGTTCAAAACCACTTATAAAGTTGCAAGCAAAACCAAAGACTGACTCAATTCGGAGAAAAACAAGACACTTTTGATTCACACAAAATAAAAACCCCAACACAAAGAAATACAGAGATTAATCACACATTCTAACATAGATTGGGTGAGCTACTATTAGGGGGAAGAAACCTCCAGCAGTTCTTTGCCTTGGGGGAACATGATGCCTATAGCACAGTCTGGCCCTCCTGTCCCCAGAGCCTGCAGCTCTTTTGAGGGCCAGTTCTCTGATCCAGGTGCTTCCAAGCTAGTCTTCCACTTCCAATGCACCAATTCCTGCAGCACATGAATGACAGAAAACTCTCTCCATTTCAACAAACAATGCACTGCAGGTGAAAGCTCTCCTCCACTGACCACTCAGGTTCCAAAACTTCCACTCTCTCCATTCACCACATTGTGTCCAGCCTAGTGATATGCAGTGACAAAGACCAGATGAAAAGTGACAAGAAGCAGGAAATGGGAAACAGGAAGCTCAAAACTAGTTGTACTGGTTTCACAGAGCTGCAAACTTAGCCTGGAATTCAAATCCGCTTATCATAAGTTGCAAAAGTAACTGCCCAGAGTAACTACCCTCAGGGGAAGCAACCTGCAGAAATTCAAACCAAATAACTGATTTGTCAAATGTTTGGCAGCAATTCTTCTACAAAAAAAAGATTTTAGGAAGGATGAGAGTGCTTTTGCTTCGATCTTTTTGTTAGCCTCTACAGAAATCATACATGGTGACGCTTCTAACACAGTTTATTGACCTGTGCAGCCTCAGTAACAAAAAACCTAAAACACACGCATTTTTGTTTTTTCTGTTACAACTTAATTTACTGTTTCCAAAATACACTAATAGATTAATCAGGAAAAAAATGAAATGCCTTTAAATTCGACGGGTGGGAAGTCAAGGAAGGGAGCCAGAAGACCTGTGTGGTTAAACAAGGAGCTGCTGGGCAGACTCAAGAGGAAGAAAGTCTACAGGTCATGGAAGGAGGGGATGGCCACTTGGGGTGATTATAAGGCTCCAGTCAGAAGATGCAGTGATGCAACTAGGAAAGCCAAGGCCTCCATGAAATTAAACCTTGCAAGAGAGGTCAAGGGAAACGGAAAGGGCTTCTTCAAATACATTGCAGGTAAAACTAAACCTAGAGGCAGTGTAGGCCCCCTGCTGAATAAGGTGGGTGCCCTGAAGACAGAGGATGCAGAGAAAGCAGAGATGCTGAACACCTTCTTTGCCTCTGTCTATACTTCTGGAGGCTGTCCTGATATGGAGCCCCAGACTGCTGAGGCTCCAGAGGAAGTTGGGACAAAAGAGGAATTTGCCCTGGTTGGACTGGGTTAGGGATCAATTGAGCAGACTGGATGTATATAAATCCATGGGCCCTGGATGCACCCACATGTGCTAAGGGAGACAGCCGAAGTCATTGCTAGGCCACTCCATCATCTGGTCTTTGTCAGAGGGCCAACAGCATCCTGGGGTGGATCAGAAAGGGGGTGGTTAGCTGTCCTGAGAGAGGTTCTCTTCCCCCTCTACTCTGCAGTGGTGAGACAACATCTGAAGTATTGTGTCCACTTCTGGGCCCCTCAGTTCAAAAAGGACACAGAGCTGCTGGAGAGAGTTCAGTGTAGAGCAAGGAGGATGATGAAGGCAGTGGAACACCTCCCTTATGAGGAGAGGCTGAGGGAGCTGGGTCTATTTAGCTTGGAGAAAAGAAGACCAAGGGTTGACCTCATTAATGTTTATAGATATGTGACGGGTGGGCGTCAGGAAGATAGAGCCAGGCTCTTCTCAGCGGCATATAATGATAGGACAAGGGGCAGTGCGTGTAAGCTGGAACATAGGAGGTTCCACATCAATATGAGAAGGAACTTCTTCACGGTGAGGGGGACAGAGCACTGTAGCAGGCTGCCCAGGGGGGTTGTGGAGTCTCCTTCTCGGGAGACATTTAAACCCACCTGGATATGTTCCTGTGTGACTTGGTCTAGGTGATCCTACTGTGGTGGGGGCATTGGAACGGACACTCTTTCGAGGTCCCTCCCAATCCCTAATGTTCTGTGAGTATTCAGCATGCTGTATGTTTGTGACTGAGCACTAACACACACACACACAGTATTTAGTATGCTTTTAAGTTGCAGTACTGCATTCCTTCACTGTATCAGTGGAAACCTGTAATAGTGATGTCATAAACTTGTAAGCGTAGTTCAAACTCATTGTTGAGCTGTTGTTTGCATGAGTCCTGAAGTTAAACCTGTAAGCAAACTGAAGTTGTTTGCTTGAACCTTGCAGTGCACTCTCTCTTTGTCATAGTTCCCCAGCCCTACCCACACTGTGCAAACACATCTGCATTTCCTGAAGAGAGCTACAGAGCATGTCTGAAGGGATCCACTTTCTTGGCCTAGCACTGTTCTAAGGGCTATCACACAGACCTTCATAACAGGAAAATTAGAAACTTTCTCAGCAACGTTCAGCTTCAGTTAGAGGTAGAACCTTAGTCTAGAAGGATGAAGCAGCTGATCCTGACTCACTTTGTAGGCTCAAAATATTCAAAGTGAATAGCAGACAAAACCAAAATGCATCTTAACCATGTAAAAGGAAAGACAGAAAGCCACACAAGAGCACAGACAATGTCTTAAAATCTTAGTTCAATTACACAATATGATTTTTAGGTATTTTTGGACAGAGATGTCTGTACAAAGGTATTCAACTGCACTACTTAGTAATGCGTGAACGGCACGTAGTTCTCTAAAAGCAGTTATTCTAAAGCTTCTTTTCCTGAGTGTCTGTTCATTTCTGAGAGAGAAAAAAGGAAGAAGGAGAAAAAGCAATAAAGAGGAAAGGACAGACTTTATTGGAAAAGCTGTATGAGAGCACTTGCAATCCTCAAATGTGGCCTGAAGACTACAGTGCCTACTTTGGCTAGGGTCCATTTCATTCCCTTGTGCTAACAGACCTGAACACTCATTAGGGAAAAGCAGTCATTGACATAAACTAGGTGGAACCTGCTTCAGGAGTGCATCCCATTCCCAAACAGTATAGCTTGTGTATCCTGATCGGTGAGGGAGAAGTAAGGAATGGGTTTACTTATTTGCCAGATGTCACAAGGTGGTATCAGCTTTGCTACAGATTGGCCCACAGAACCAAAAAGCTATCAACGTTTACCCAAATACCCTCTTACGTACGCATTGCCATGGATAGCCTTGATCAGCCTTGCCAAGATGGGCATGCACTCTCATCTTCAGAATGCCACTTTCACATTCAACCACTTCAGAAATTTCACTAGGGCAACTGCTATAGCAGAGGTGTAGCAGTTAACTGACAAAGTCAACAGCTGCTAGCAATGGAAGGTAAAGAATAACTCCCCACGACTTTGATTCAAAGATGAGCGGTGCAGGTTGGTAGTATTTCCATTCACTCCTACATTCTAACACTGGAATGGATCCAATGCAGACAGTTCAGCCTGCTTTTTTAAGCTGGGTATGCAGCATTTGCCAGTATAAAACTAAGCTCACAGCATGTTAGTTCTGTCCTTTATGAGCCTGTAAAGTGATAAAGTCATTATGGTTTCTGGACTCTTCCCCTGCAGTTGGACTCTCTTCAAGCTGTACTAAGAACTCTCCACTATCTTCCTATTTCTAACCATCCTCCTTGGAAAACCCATTGCTAACTAGAGAAGAAACTGACTGTGGGTTTTTGCTGAGCATCTGCCATCACATTTCCTCATTACACTCTGAAATGCTACATTCTAGTGTTCACTAATTCACAGCACAGATGATTTGTCAAGTTAAACATCCTTCCTGTGCACTAACAGCACGCTATAAAGCTGCTGCCCTGTGACTTAAATAAACATAAAAGGATGTGCATACACACCCTCTACACAACGTTAAACTAGATGACTAGCCATGCCGAAGAACTAAATGCTGCTGATCTACAACCCAGCTACCGCAGTGCTGCGTTCTTTGAAAACACATCCAGCTCTGCATACGTAACTCAGCGCCCTGAGCAAGCTGCTTATCTGATGCAGTTCTGCCTCTCCATCTGAGACTGATGAACCTCCATTTTTCTATCTCCTACACTGCTGCACTTCAATCAGTGGCGGCGTCTCTCCTTGAGATCTACAGGCTTGTCTTACTCCCAAGAGCTTAAGGGTGACTTTCATGCTCCACAGGTGGAATCCTTCGATGCAAATTTTGCCCTGAGGAACAAAGCCAGTGAAGATACTGTCCCTGCTTTGAAGCCTGTCAATGTCTTGCTATAAAAAGCTGTCTGCTGAAGATGGATATTCACAGACCCTGCTGGTCTAAGGAATGATGTCTAGCATTTGTCAGGTGTCACGACAGAACAGAATGATTAACACAATCACGCCAACCAGGTTGTCTCTTTCAGATAAACCAACTCAGGTGACAATTTAAGAAGCTCAAAAATGCTTCTCCGAAAACTCAACAAGACCATTGTTGGTGTTTCTCAGGACTACTCTATTTCACAAACTTATGAAGTAAGGAAGGGCAGTTTGTGAGGCAAGTGCATTAGCTGGGTTCCTTACCCTCACAAGGGAAAACCTACGCCCACAGCACCATTACTTACAGATTCCTGCATGGGGTGACTGAGCGGTTTGTCGAGAGCTGTCATGCTGCTTGGCATGTCTGGGGGATGTGACAGCTGTGGCCCATGCATGAAGTCATTCATTGACGTGCCACTGGGGTTCCCATGTGGGAAGTCAAAATTACCGTGACCTTGGTAACTGTTGCCTGAAAGAGAAACAGATGCAACATGAAATACCTTGTCTCCCAACACTGATCTGCCAAGAGTATCTTGTAAAAGCCGTAGGGTATGGTACCCTCCCTGCACAGCACAGCCCAACACTGAACATACCAACATTGTGCTCCCCACTGCTAGAGCGAGCTGTTGACATTCTGAGAAACTACTGTCAAGTCACCACATAAACTCAACCAAGATAAGAAGTGGAAGGGGTATTCATTTCTACGGAATGTTTTTATCTGGAAGCTTCTCAGTGCAACTGATGCTGACCAAGTTCAAAATTATTTCTAGGACATCTGTGTTATTTATATCTCGGCTCCTGCCTACTCGGTAAGATTGTAGCATTGCTTCAGTTTCTGAATGTGTTGATAGAACTGCATCAGGAAGATGTCACAACACCAGCTCACAGCGCAGCATCTATTTAACCTTTCTTTCTGCAGTACAAAAAGGCATCTCCCATGAAGACACGGCACAAGAAGACTTCATGTCTTCATGGGGCTTGTGATGTAATTCTTTTTCCTCCCACAAAACCTAGTAGAATTCACTTTACCCACTGAAAACAAAATAGGTTTTCTCCTCCCTAACCCTCTGTTAACACTTCCAACCAAGATACTGACTCTGGTGGCTTATTTACTATGAACAGCAAAATCTGAACTAAAGCTGCTCTGCTATTTCATATCAGCAACTGGATTGGATGATACTGATCTCTGAGATAACAGAACAGCTTTGGATCTTGCTCAGAGAGCCTGCAGTTCATCAGCTGAAGTACAGCAGCTTTAAGTGTTTGAGCCAAGAAGGGGGTTTGACAAACTGAAGTAGCTGGCATTTTTGAAGCAGCTATTTAGCACAGCTTCACAAGGAGATGCTTAATCTCAGAGGAACAGAAGTCACTAACCGTGTAAGAGTATTTCTCAAAGGGAGTCAGAACTTTGAGTTATCACATAAATACTGCAAAGCCTTGCTAATTCTCATTTTGTTAATCTGCAAACAGGATGGGTCTCACAGAACAGCTGGTTCAGAGCTGGTCTTGCCCTGCTTCTCAGTTCAGATTTAATAGCAGGGAGCTGAAATCAGGTCTTGTATTACTGAGCACTCGTTACATTTGCAAATTAAACTTCAGTGTGCTTGCTGCCAGACCAAATATAAAAATACATAACACAGTAGTGCTACTGCTTTGCTCAGAGGACATCATGCAATTCTAACCACTAAATTCCAGTGCCCATATTGATGGAGAATGAAGATGCAAAGCAGCCCGGAGTTACATCCATGCAGCACCATGCTCTTCTCTGCACAGGAGTTGCTCCACGTGCTGAGGTTCCACATGCCTATAGAGATATTTTTGACTAACCTGGTGCTCTGCATTGATATGCCTACTGCAGAGGCAACAGGAAGTGTGGGTTTCACCCATAGTTGATGAGCCAGCGCTCTGAAAAGCAATTACTAACTCTACTACAAGATCCAAAAGAGAAGGCAGAGAAATAACAGCCTAGACAACAATTGCTACTCAAAGCCTAAAGCCCACTTTACACGTGGGCTGTTTCTAATGATGAGTCAGGAAGTTCATAAAAATTAGATGGCTCTGTGGTCACGCTTTTACTGCGCTTCATTCCTAATAAACAAGTAAAAAATTGTGATTTGGTGCTCCTGGCTTTTTGCAGTAATCATTCATCAGTTTGAAAACCTAAAAAGTTTTACCATCTGTCATCGGTTCCGCAGTCACTGGAGCATGTTAATGGTATTTTGAAGGAATCTGTATCTTTCTTCAAACACTTGCAAAAGCATATATATCACCTTTTAATCAGTTTGGGGTTTCCAATGGTGTGAATAGTTTGGCTTTTCCTAGTGCTGAACGGAATCATGTCCTATTACTTGCAAAAGAAGCGGCTCTGGCTTTGTATTGTCAGAATCATCGCTATAAGCGAGCTACTCACAATACCCTAGTCATCAGGTAGCGACAGGACTAGGGGCAATGGAGCAAAGCTGGAGTTGGGTAGATTTAGACTGGAGGAGGAGGAAGTTCTTCACCATGAGAGTGGTGAGAGCCTGGAATGGGTTGCCCAGGGAGGTGGTTGAGGCCCCATCCC
>JAOXOE010000874.1:18638726-18659110 GCA_028565055.1 Phoeniculus purpureus
CTGCTCCGGTCCATGGCATCAGGTCTGGACCGGGGCTCTACCTTCTGTGCCAGGCCATGGCTGTCTACGTCTGGACCAGAATTCTCTCTTCTGCACCAGGGTCTGCGCCGGGCCGCGGCTGTCTAGGTCTGGACCGGGGCTCTCCTGCTTGAGCTGGGCTCTGCACTGGACCACGGCTGCCTAGGTCTGGACCGGGGCTCTCTGCTGGTTACAGGAGCGGAGCAGACCCGACCCGTTAAGCCCCCTCCGTCCCGGGGCAGGGAGCTGCTGGAAGCCGTCTTCCCCTCACCCCGCCCTGGGAAGGGAGGGGTGGAGGTTAGCACGGGGCTGCAGCTCCCACGCTGGGCTGAAAGCCCTCAGCGAAAAAAGGGCCAGGACCGCGATCATTGTTGCCTTTTATCTGCTCACCTAGCATCACCCCTTAAGGGCAGGTACTTGGGACATTGTCACCTCCCCCAGGACAGGTCACTAGGGGGAGGGGGTCCTCTCAAAGCAACAGAATTTCTTTTCTTCATGAAAACACAAACCTGTAAATCTGAAAATTCTGGTAATTTTCAAACTACAACAATTCTGAAGTCCTTTTATTTGATCTTGACGTGCAGAACCCTCAACTCGAGTTTAGAGTGCTTCACATCTAGGTGTATATGGTGTGCTGGAGTTTTGAATCATTCTCCTTGCTTTCTGAACACCTTTCACCGTTTTTGGAGTGTAAGGCCAGGGGTGGCTGTAACAAAACATCTTTCTCCTGTTACAGACCACACAAGACTGCACCCCTCTGTCTCTTAGAATCCTGCTGCCTATGCCAACTATGTCATGATCCACACTTAGGTGGGCCGACGTAGGTTCTTTTATTATGATCTCGAAGCACAAAATATGAGGCGAACATGCCCAGGGTTATGTGTCTACACAGCTTTATTGTTTAACAATACACAATAGAAAGAGTGAGTGATGGAGAGAAAAGAAAGGGGAAAAGAAAATAGGTAAATAAGGGAAAGAGGATATAGCTACAATTGATGAAAGCCAGGCATCTCCAGACTTCTCCGAAGTGTAGCAGTGTCCTGCTGTAGTCTGATCTCTTGATGATTGTTTGGTGAGAGAAGCTTCCAAAGTTCTTGATAAGAAGCCATCCTCTTTAAACTGAATGGCACACCTTGCTCCTCTACCCCATCCAAAAGTGAGTGGAGGGGCTGCCCACCTTTGCCTTCTTGAGTCAGTCTCGGTGGTTATTTCTTCTTCACTGCTGATGTAATCTGGAATGCTCAAGGCCAAAATGCCATCCTGTTATCTTGTCCCAGGTTCAAGGCCCAAATGGTTTTGTGTGGCTGAGCAACTGGCCTTAAGGGGGCTGCGCTTCATGCATCCGTCTGTCCTGATAGCGCCCGTGTTGATACAAAATTCCAATTTAGAGTCTTAACACCACTCTGTGGCTTAACATTGTCGTCAGAGAGTGAGTGTGATGAAGCAGAATGATAGCAATTGATTAACAAACTTAACTAGGATCTTAACAGCAGTTTAACTGATATAACAGTTTAACCATAGTAAGAATTGGAACATATTTCAGGTCAGGCTCAATGATTAGGGGATAGGAGGAGGAAGAAGAGGAGGGGGTTCCGATTCCTGGCAACAGATACAAGATGGATAGCATGAACGGAATTTTTGTTTGCAAATGTCCAAATATAAAAAAGCTGCAACAAATAACACAATTGCCATGATAATGGCCCAAACCAAAAATAGAGACATGGTAATGAGGAAGGAATCCATTTTGGCCTTCTTTCTTCTCAGCAAATGAGGAGTGAAGCTGCCTTGTGTTCTGGAAATTTGGTCTGCATACACAACAAGAAAATGGCTTCCCATGCCCCTACACTAAAATGTATATGTGGCTTAGGTATTGATCTTTCCTGCTTTAGGGATGTTTACTCTATTTACCTCTCCCATTCTGTGAGTTTCTTATATCTATAATGAATAATCTAAACCATTGAAAATAATAAGGCTTAAGAATTACCTATAGTCTTAAGTAATGATATTATTTCATCTTCTATCAATATATTTTGGAACATCATCACTGGATGTGTTGAGGCTGTTGTGTTCATTAAGTACAGATGTCAAATGTATTAATCGCTTTACCATTCTCCAATTCCATACACTCAATATCATTGACAAAACAAAACTGACCAAAACTGGCATTAAAAAAACAATGATGGGGTGACACAATTTGTCAAAATGCCTGGAGGGGACAATCTGAAAATTGAGTTCCACCACTTATGTTCCATGTCCTTTTTCCACTCTTTTCAAAACACAGTATGTATCTTCCACATTGTGATACACAGTTAACAAGTTTTTCTGTCCTTTTTTACCTACCGTTTCCAAAATCTCAATCAAATCCTGATGCTGTAACAATTGCTCTGAATCAGAGTGTAATTATTTTTCAGAAGCTGGTAGGATGTGACCGGGGCTAAATAGGAATAGTCATATCCAGTATTTTCAGGAAAATCGCAAGCCCAAAAATTTAAGTGATTTTTGGTATCTACTGTCATGTCATCTACAAATACGAAATCACAAACAGTTCTCAAACATGTACAGCGTTTGTGCGTATGCACAAATACTGTTTCAGAGTTTGATAAATATTCTGTTCAGTGTCCAAACAAATATCCTGGACTCTGCGTTGCTCTTGCAGATGAACCGTTGCTGTTCTCGTGCAAGGCAAGAATAGGGCCACGCAGCCCAATGCCAAATACACTGTTTGCCAGTTTTCGTTCACCTTTCAGGCCCACATCCTGTGCCCAAAAGGATAGAGTATAACCCTGTTGAGGTTCAACCCTAAGGCACTATTAATGCATTGTGTATTGTTAACACACAAACTGTTTGCGACAGGATCATAGGTACAAGTTGTCAAATTCTACCAAGACTGGAGTTTCCTTTCAAAGTCAGTGGCATTGTCTCAAATTACTTTATTGCAAAAATTCTTCAATCTACAGCAGCACGGAATTTGGCTGAGATCCTGGGGTGAATTTTGGTTGTCACATTTAGATATAAAAGATTTCCCATAACTGTAATTGAGGAGGCCTTTTCATAGTGAGATCCTACTTTTCTGCATCCTATCTGTATCTTTTCTCCAATTACTCCAATCAGGATTGCAGATGGTGATATACTTTATCATCCTGCGTGACTGTGGTAGCCGAGCTTTGGAGAGTGATTGTGGGGACAGTTTCCTCAAAAGCTAGTATGCCTGACAACAGCTTCGGACCAAGGACATTCAGCATACTCTTGGTTATAGGTAAGTGGTAAAGTGCAGAAATGTATTACTAGACCAATCATGATACCACTGATCATTCTGAAATACATGTTTCCATTCATGCTGTTCTCAGTGTCCCTCAGAGTTCTCCTGCAATGATGAAACAACAGAGCTCACCTTGTTGAGGCAAAAGAAAAGGACTAGTTAGCATTTCTTGTTGGAAAACACTCCATGCTGCAATCTATTCACTACCCTCTCCCTCTGTTATAATCTGTTGATAGAAGGAGGTATGGAATGCTGCTGTCCAACATTTCTACACCTTTCTGTCTCTTTTGGCAGAAGCATTGGTAAACCAAGTGTTAACTGACTGATCAGGGGAAAAAGGAGGGGCTACCCGGACAAGTGAGGTCCAGTTTATCTTGCCCGCTGTCCAGGCTGTCAGTTTCTTACATAGCTAGGATTTTTAAAGCGCCTTCTACTACTAAAATGGTGTTGCAGTAGTATTTTATCTGAGCATATAATTTTTGTACCAAGGATTTCTGGGCCACCCTGTCAGGGGGTGGGTTCCCAGCAATGACAGTTTTTATTACTTTAAATGGACCTCTCAACATGATTAGTTGTTGTTGTACGGTCCTTTCTATTTCTATAAAAGCAAAACTAATCACAAACAGACCTTTTGCCCAAGTAGTATACCTTTTCTCAGCATCCTTAAAGCCATGGGAATAAAATGCCATAGATGAAGGTGGACCCTCAGAGCCTCGTTTCCGAGTGTGTGCTGACCATCTTGATGAAACATATCCTCATTCTGCCTGAAAAAGGTCTGTAGGGTGGATAGGGCAAAGAGCTTGGTGAACTGTTGCTTCAAAAAATTAACAATTGCATCACCTCTTCCTGAGAAGCAGTCCAGTCCCATTTAACTCCTTTACTTAACAAATTACAGAGAGGCCTGGCTACAATAGAAAAGTCTGGGATGTGTTCTTTCCAAAATACCAGTAATCCTAGGGCATGCTGCAAAGACATGAGCATATCTTCAGCTCAGGCATTTTGGTTTGATCTAATGTAGTAGGAGTGTTGAGCAGGATACATGTCATCCCTCATTTCCACTGAATTCGCAAAAGTTTCACTTGTAAGTGCTTTTGAACCTTTACTGGGGGAACTTGCAAACTCAGTTTTTCCAAATGAGAGATTATATTTTTCTGGGTTGTCCTTACCTTTTCTATTTCATCTCCCCCCATGAGAGATGAAATATACTGATAAACAGCTCTTAAGTTTCAGCATTCTCTCCAGCTCCGGTGCTAAAGCACAATGAGCCAGCACAGGAGAACCCCCCGCCACACAAAAGCAAAATGATCTCTATTCCGCAGCCACAAAGGCGTCACAAAAAAAGACATACCCCTGAGACCCACAGTTGCCGGGATTGGTGGAGCCCCTCTCAACTGCCAGCATCAGCTCAGCCAGACCAGGGACTGTAGCGGCCAAAGTGCCAGCACTTGGCCCCTGAAAATCCACCAAGAGGTGCCACATCCCACCTTCCTCCCTGACTGGTCAAATTAGGGAATCAGAGGGGAAATGGGCGTTTGTTACAACTCCCCACTATTCCTGCATAACCAGTTTGATGGGTTAGCTTTCTATTGCTGAGAATCTGGCTTTAAGGGGGCTGTGCTTCATGTGGTCACCCCATCCTGATGTGGAGACAAAGTTCCAATTAAGAGTCTTACACAGACTCAGTACTGACTTGTGGGAAACACCACTGGACATAGATCTCCGATTTGACCCTGCATTACATTATGAACTCTGTCACACAGCTGTTAATACACCTTATTGTCCATTCATGTAACCCACTGCACGATTTTTCTAATGAGAATGTTACGTGAGACAGTGTCAAAGACCTTGCTGAAGTCAAGATAGACTACATCCATTGCTCTTCTCTCATCCCTCCAGCCTGATAATGATGTCATAAAAAGCTATCAGACTGGTCAAGCATGATTTCCCCTTCATGAATCCATGTTGGCCACTCCCAATGACTTTATTTTCTTCCACATGATGAGATAACATCCAAAAGACTCTGTTCCATCATCTTTCCAGGGATGGAGGTGAGACTCACTGATCTGTAGTTTCCTGGGTCATCTTTCTTGTCCTTTTTGAAGACTAGAGTGACATTGGTCTTCCTGCAGTCACAGAATCATAGAATCATTAAGATTAAAAGAGATCAATCCAGTGCCACCATGCCCACTAAACCATGTTTTGAAATGCTGAATCTACATGGCATTTAAACACTTCCAGAGCAGCCTGATCCAATACTTGACCACTCTTTCAGTAAAGAAATTTTTCATAGTGGCCAATCTAAATGTCTCCTGGTACAACTTGAGACCATTTCCAGTTACAGCGGAAAAATGACTGGCCACACTATTTCTGACGCAGGTAAGAATGCCACTGGCCTTCTTGGTCACCTTGACACAGTGCTGGCTCATGTCCATAGAAGCAGTGATGTCGTAAAGAACTCAACCCGGCCCAAGCACAGAATCTGAAGCGAAGTGCCCATGGAGATTCATGTCAAAATTATATGAGTCAAAACAAAATCATCACAAAATTATGAGAATTTAACAAAAAATGGGTTGATGGCATTCAGCACCCCAGGTCCTTTTCCACTGATCAGTTTTCCAGCCACTCTTCCCCAAGTCTGTCACGTTGTGTGAGGTTGTTGTGACTAAAGTGTAGAACCCATTTGGTCTTGTAAAACTTCATACGATTGACCTTGGCCCACTGATCCGGTTCCAGGTCCCTCTCCAGGCACTTCTTTTCTCCAGGACCTTTCAAAGGTGATGGAAAATGGCTTAACCATAACATCTGCTATCTGTATCAGCACTCATATTTGCATCCTGTTGGGGCCAATGGATTTATGGATGTCCATTTTGGACAAATGCTCTCCAACCTGGTCCTCCTCTACCAAAGGAAAGTTTTCTTCTCTCCAGGCCTTGGTCTTGCATTGATTTTGATCAAAGTGCTGTGGAAACCATTGTTTTGTGAAGGATTTGCTATTTCATATTAAAACTACGGAATCTAAGTGTTGTTGAAAAGGGTGTTGTAAAATATTAAAAACCATTCCAGACATGAGAAAAAGGTTAATATTAAAGTATACACATAACTTTCTACATTGTGGGTAAGTCTACGTGGGTAACTTTTGTAATGTGCATCACCTGATTTGGGACAGTGCTGTATGTGCAAGGCACCTGCACCTTGCTGTACTGTTTACATGAGGATGAAAGTAAATTTTTTTAATGCACTATATTGTTTGGAAGTAGGGAAGGCTTTAGTCTGTGTTCAGACTGAGGCCTGTAAACCATGCAGAGTACACCGGTTGGTACCAGTGTAAAAGATGTGGTCTGGAACAAGAGAACGATGCCACTTGACCACTGGAAATGTGTTGCATACATGATATTGTAATTATATATCAAGTCTGATATAAGAAGCTCCAATGCGGCTATTGTTATGGTTAAATAAGTTTCCTGGTGGTCAGAGTAAGAAACAATACCTATGTTTTCAACTGAGAAAGGATTTCTTTGAACTCTCTGTCATAATGATGTATTTGCTTGTAATGACTTCCAAAGGTTAATTCAATTGAAATGGTTAAGTATTGTTGTCTGGAAAATGCTTGAGAATTATTCACACAGGCAGATGTAGATACTGAGACTGTATGCATGACCTGCGGCCATTGTGCTAAGCTTGCAGAAAAAGATATATCTATGGACAGTATTTAATTGTTTAAACATTGTTTTTCATTCAGGATTCTTTGTTCCTTTAAGATTAAAACCTCCTTGGTTTAAAAGAGCTCTGAAAGGCTGTAGTAATTACTGGTCACTGGTTCTGAAACAAAGACTTGCAGACAGGCTGACTAGTTATAAAGCAGAGTTGAACCCAGTTACAGGCTCAAGCATAGTCTTCTGTTCTGTAGCAGGCTCTGAGAATAGTGAACTTTCAGAATTCATCACAGAAAGAGGCGTGTTGAGTGAAGCATCAAAATCCGACAGTGTTTTCCTTTCCTGTATTTGTTGCAATTCTACTGTCTTGTTAAGTAAGTAGGAGTGTGTTACGTCACAGCTTCTGGTGGACAGATGCTAGCCACCACAGTGTTAAATATTTCAATTTTGTTTTCTTGTGTACAGGTATGAAAGTACAGTCCTCTAGTGTATAAGTAACAGGAATGGCTGTTGGCGGCTGGGACCTCATCACAAGGAAACGATGAAGTACCACAAAGCCCTTGGGTCTTCTTAGATGATAGCTGTGAAAAGCCTGCAGGCTGTTGAGGAATAAAAGAAATGCAATTGTAGATAGTATCAGTAACAACAGTTTGGAAGTTTTTAGAAATACTAGTGATATGAAAGTATCATGGCCATTGCAGAAGACTACAGTAAAATATACGAGGATAGGCTGAGGGAGCTAGGGTTGTTCAGCCTGGAGAAGGGAAGCTATTGGGAGGGACATGACAGAGACCTTCCAGTACCTCAGTAGGGCCTACAAGAAGACTGGAGAGAGACTGTTTGTGAAGGCCTGTAGTGATAGGACGAAGGGCAATGGTTTCAAATTCGAGAAGGGTAAATTTAAATTGGATGTTTGGAAGAAGTTTTTTAGCAGGAGGTAGTTGAACACTGGAACAGGTTGCCCAGTCAGGTAGTTGAGGCCCCATCCCTGCACATGCTCAAGATGAGGATCAACAATGCTCTGAACAACCTGACCTAGCTGAGGATGTCCCAGCTTCCTGCACTCCCTAGATGACTTTCAGAGGTCCCTTCCAACGTAGGCAATTCTATGACTCTGTGACTGTGCTGTTCTGATCACTTGCATTCAAGAAAAGCTTACTCAAAAAGCTATTGACAAGTCAGGGTTCTCATTTGAAAGCTAATTAAAAAAAATTGCTTTATTGACTAGATCAGTCTTGAGTAGATAGTACAAACATAAAAATGGGATTGAGAAGCAAGCTGCATTTTTAAAGCATTACTGCTTTAGCTTTCTGTTTTTTTTTCCGCAGTGGATGTGTCTGTTGGATGGGCTTAGGGTGGATAACAGAGTTCTCTGGTTCTGTTGCAGACCTGGTAGATTGTTACCTTGCAAGCAATCTTTACTTGTATTTCTTTTGAGTTAAATTTTCTTCTCTGTGTCTTTCTTGAACCCAGTTATACTTTCTCTTTAAGCTACGTATGTTCACGAAGCTGGTTCTGCATGCATGTTGCTGCTCAGCTTCCATTACAGTTAACAGATGCTGAAGAAACTTGGCATTTTCTCGGTAGGTGAATAAGCTTAGAAGCAATGTATTGGAGAATATAATTCAGAGTTCTTCTACCCTCCTTGTTGTGATTTTGCGCTGTGGAAGTCTGGAGTTAAAACTGCTAGTCCTATTTGTGTAGGGTTGGTTACTGTTGAAAGGAACATCAAGTAATGTTCCCGTTTTTGTGTCGTATCCTTCCTACTGGCAGGTTTAGCGTTCACTTCATGTGTCTATTAAGCATTAATTCTTTAACTGTATTTTAGTGAGAGAGAGCAATATGGTATGTTCCAGTGCAAGAATCTTAATTCCTACACAAACATATGGCATAAAATTATCTACTTAAAGATGGAACAATCTGATAATAATTTGGTAGAGTGACATCTGCACAATAAAATAAGATGCTGATCACATTGGAAAAGTAAACACAAAAGTTTTATACTAACTATTCTGACATCATCAGAAAGCCATTATCATTCCTCCATGGAATGTTAAATTTTAATGATCTAATTTGGTCTTATCACATGCAATATAAATAAAAAATAACCCTATTAAGTATTCAGAGGCCCATGCTGAACACAAGCTTTTAGGGCAATTTTCTAGAATTAGGGCACTTAAATATTTTTAAAAGGGAACAAGGAAAGAACGTTAAGAGGAAAATAAAAATTCCATGGTCATTTTCAGCCTTTACTAAAGATTTACGTATTCTTTTATATTATCTGCATGGTTTAATTTCGTCTTCTGTTGGTCCTGCCAACAGAAGGTAAGTAATTTACCATCAATCTTTAGATTTGGTAAAAAAATATTAGCACAAAGTTGTATCAAGCTTTTGCCTGAATCAAATATGAATGAGGCATGTTTGAGGGCAGTATGAAGTGTATTCATGTTAGAGTGCCAAACCTTGAACCGAGAGAGAGAACTTCTTCAGATTAGAACTTAAGAGTGTGTAACTGTAGCGGGTTAAAAACATGGCCTTGATGAGTATGAGTGTGCTCTCATTCTCCACCAATTGTAGCATGCTGAAAAAACGAGGTATGGCCACCTTGAGGCCTTTCCCATCCAGTGCACCAATGTGTTCCAGGTTGATAGGTTGGCCTTGGTAGGTCTTTGGGTTGGTGAGTGGAATTTGAACATACCAGCCAGCTCTCAGGAGGAAATTAACAGGCAATGAAGCAATTTTGCTGCAAAGAAAGCATTTGTTAAACCCACAACCAAGAATAAGAAAGGAAAACACACAAATAAGTAAAAATAAACAAAACAGAAACTGTGCCACAATGCCATTACACGCATTCTGAGGATGGTGAGAGATAATTATAAAAGTGGTCCTTGGCTCCAGACAGGAGACCCAGGGAAAAGGAACGTATGTTGTGACAGAAGGGGATCACAGCTACCCTCCATCCCTGGCACACTTCAGAGGCTCTCTCCCTGTTCTGCACATGGTGGAAAAGTCTCTCTTCCAACCATCCACCATCTCTTACCTTCCTGCTTTCACTCTGTTGGCGGCAGCGGTGGGTTATTGCATCAATGATGGTTTATAGCGACTCACAGCAACTTATGCCATTGGTGGCAGCTTATGGCAGCAGCTTATTGCCTTAGCTTTCGGCGAAGTCTTCAGAGGTGAGCGTAGCACAGCTAGCAGACGTCAGACGAATGTGGTCCTCAGGCAGCAAACAGCATCTCTGTTTGCAGGAACGTGTACTTGAAAACCTCAGTCTCTTTCCTTTTGGCAAAGGTTTAAGAGATCGCAAGTCCCTTCTGATTCTTCAGCATGCACAGAGTTCAGCCGAGCGCAAAGAGAATTTCAGATGCTTCTGGGCATCCTTTCTGCTGCTTATTTAAACATTTCTCAGTTCTTCAGCTTGTAGCACAGCTGTAACATAACTTTCAGTAGCTTCTCAGTCCCATCTCAATCCCATGGTCAGAAACAAAGGCAAGATGGTGGCCACCATGTGGCTACCACACTCATGGTAAAAACAATGGCAAAATGATGCTGATCACTTGAGCCCTGCCCCTCATGGCAAAACAAAGGTGGCAGCAGCGGCTTCCAGCCCTTTCTC
This sequence comes from Phoeniculus purpureus, assembly GCA_028565055.1. Classification (NCBI taxonomy): domain Eukaryota; kingdom Metazoa; phylum Chordata; class Aves; order Bucerotiformes; family Phoeniculidae; genus Phoeniculus; species Phoeniculus purpureus. The sequence goes on from JAOXOE010000874.1 coordinate 18,649,276, forward strand.
TCCCTCCCACAGTCACAGGGAAAGTGGGGGAAGGCTGAGCTCATCAGCGCTTTGATGTCTTCAGAAGTGATCAGTTTGCAGTGTTTGGCAAGGTTCTGGAGGTCAGAGCTGGTGGCAGCTTGACTCGGCTGTGGAGGAGAGTCAATTCAAATGCTGTGAACCACGTGCCGTGTCTTGTAGCATGGGTGGAGGAGGGCTGCCACAGGGGAGGCTCTGGTGATGGCAGCGACTCCAGCAGCAGGGCAGTTTCAGTGGCAGCAGTGTTCATGAAGTGGCGGCAGGTGTGCTTAGCTGTGTGCACTCTGTGTCCAGCCACCAGTGGCAGGGACTCATGGCTCAGCTGGGCGAGTAGGAACCAGGAACAGCGAGGAGACCCGGCCCACAGTCCAGGGCAGGGGATGCTGGCCCATTCTGGCAGTGGGATTGCCCAATGTAGGTCTTTTAAAACCAGAAATGCAGTTGACTGGAATAAGGTTGGATTATCTTAGATTCCTCTTCTCTGCTTGCCAGCCTATGGAACTGATACCAGCTTTCTTAATGACAGATTTCAAGCTAACTGAACATGAGGACAGAACATTTCATGGAAATGCAATACAGGGTTGAAGCAAAAGATCTCTTTCAGTCTATTGTGTCTGACTAATATACTTTTCACACATTAAAAAGCAGTGGGATATCACAAAGAAACATGCGTTTGGTCTTAACCAGTTCTCTCTCTGCCAAGTGAAAACCTCCTGTATAGGCCCATCAGAGGGAAAAGTATGTGACACAATATTCTTTTCATGAAATGCAAGCAAGATATTTCTGTAAAGTTAGAGGCTTTCAAATTCAATAGAAGTCTTATTTTTTTTTTCAGGTGGAATTAAATTTATTTTTTGAAATGGTCTAGAAGTCAGTTAAAGCGTACACGTTGGTAAAAAAGAGCCATAGTAACTTGAACTCCATGCATAAAGTCTTGTGTGTGTACGATTAAACGAAATAAGACTATGAAACCAAGAGAAATTCAGTATTTAGGTTTTTCATCTACTCACCAAAAATCCTTAGTTTAAAATAGTAATATTTTATATCCAAGATCAGCCAATTGTGAAGTGGTAAATCTGAACTACACTTAATGAACCACTTCGCCTAAATTTTGTACTCAAACCACAGGAACTTAGCTGTATTTTTGCTTTTTCTATAGATGCTTTATTAGTTTTGTTAGAATTTAAGGCTAAGAAATTTTTTGTCTCCCTACAGTTTTTTTGGAAAAATATCTCCTACTCATGTGGAAGGAAAAGTTCAATAACCAGCACATGTCATTGTCACTCTCCTACAAGCAGAATCCTGATCTTTTGTTAAAACAAAAGGAATAATTGGCTGATGGCAATTCTGATTACTTTAGAAAGTAATTATTGAAAAAAGGCGTATAGATCTTAAATGATCCTTTTATCTTCTAAAGCCACTCAAAATGAATAATGATAAAATATATATTCTTTATTACATTCTGTTTAATGAAAAAAAAGAAAATGAAAAAATTAAGTGTGTTCTTTGATAAGAGCAGAATTGTCATAATAGTTTGATGTCTTTTGAATGTTCTTGCTACAAATGATCAACATTTGGTAATGTGTTTTCTGAGTTCGTTTTACTGCTTTATAACCCTTGTTAGTAGTTTGTAAGTCTTCATTCTTCACTTACAAAGCCTTTTGTCCTACCAGTATTAGAAGAGTATATTTAAAAGTGTGGCAGCTAAACACGTTTAATTTTACACAGATTTAAAAATACTAAACCATAGTAAAGTGATTTGAGTTTAAGTATACTTGGCATGTCAGGAATCATCCATGACTACTTCCTCATTGAAGACAAAACATCAGAGAAGAAATGTAAAATCATTTGCTGAGTTATTTACAGCATGTTTAGTTCAGTACATCATAACGTGCCAGTTCAATGCATCACAATGTCCTAGCGTGCTCCACACTTCTCTCAGTATTCCACTTTCATATCTGTACTTATGTAGGGTAACACTTGGTGATAACTTGCTTGAAGTCTCATTCTTTACAGGCTGATGAGCATATATACAAATTAAATAGATATATCTGATACAGCTGCAGCATTAGTGTGTTTTGTTTTCACTGTTCTCTGTAATGCTTGACCACCAATAGAATGGAATTGTTACATCATATTTTGGGAAAGTTTCTGTCTTATACCCATAGTTGTCAGCCTAGGAACAGTGATCAATGCAGCAATATAACCACTTCAGTGAATAGTGAAGTCGTGTTTATTTTTCCAACTCCTAGGGCATGTTAAATTATGTGAGGTAAGAGGAATGTTGGTCATTGTATTCTGTGAAGTCCTCCATTTGATTATCATTCTTCTAGAAACCATAAGCCAGAAAGGTCTGTGTTGTGAACCTCAGTGTTCCTTCATTTCTTTCTTTACTTGAGTGGAAGGAAATTCCGTTGCTTTCAATTGTGTGTCGTTATTTTTCATTAGGAGTTTAAACTGAATGCATTCTCCATTTACACTGAGCCTTTCTGTTTATCTGTCTTATTTCTTAGCTGGAAACTCATATTTTCTAGGAATGGGTTCAATTTTCCATGACTATTGGCAGATGTTTCTCTAGGGTCTTCAGTGACAATGATGTATTTGTTGATAACACAATGCTTGCTGGAAGGGACTTTGCTACGCATCAGCGAGTCTGTTTTTAGCATGAGAGCTTTAGTCAATAGAAACATATTCCATTTCTTCCAAATAATGTCTAGAGGTAGTTTTGAGTGCAATGTATTTTCCTTTTTCAGCTAGTCTTTCCTCTTTGTTGCAAGTGAAATGTATATAATGCTCTGGTTCCACCCATTTGATTAATATTTTGGCAAGTTATATATTTGAATAATGGTCGTAGTGGAGCCCAGCTATTCCAAGATACTAACAGTGAAAGTTGGGTTGTGAAGAGTGAGAAGTATTGTATCTGTTTTCATGTTCAACTAGCCAGTTCATTGGCTGCACTGGAACGTTTGAAGAATTTGGTTTATAGGTCTGCAGGATGCCTTACTGCGAGAGTGTGTCACTGTCTGAACAGGAGAAGTTTTTGTGAGTTTCCATATAGCCTTTATTTATTAGAGGAGAAGATGTAGAGCGTTATGCAGTTTCTGATGTTTTCTCATGCTCTCCTGCCTTCTGAAACCTAGACAACCTGTGTCACAAGGACTCTCGTGTTGACATGTCAGCACAGCATTGTTCTTGGCCACATGGTTTAGTTAACAATGTCAGAAAATCTTCCCTTTGAAGATGGTTCTGTTTGGTGCTTGTTTTGTTTTATTGAATGTGAGGATTTTAGTTTTTATTCAAGTTCCATGGCTTGCTTAGTTTAGATTTAATTAGCGGTAAAACTTTGCATAACTAGTTTCATTTCCAGCTTTTCTTAAAGCATAAGGTATGTTAATAAATAGCTGCAGATTATTTGAAAATTTTGGGTTTTATTATGTTTTAAAATACAGCATAGGTCCATATAATGTTTTCACTGATATTCTTCTGCCCTGTATATGTTTTTTTTTCTGTAATAGAATTGGAATATTAGGATAGCCTTAGGGACAAAAAGAGGTTTTTTTTAAGAACTAGGAAAATAATTCTCTTCTCCTGTTTGGTTTATAAATAAGTTCTAACATCTGGAGCAGGGAACTGAAAATCAAATACATTCTAGTCTCAGTTCAGACTGTGGATAGCCTTATATAACCTTAATAAACAAGTCTTTCTGTGGTCTGGTTTCTTATTTACTGTTATCAGGAAGAAGCATTAATACTTACAAAACATTCTGAAAATTCTTGAATGAAGGTATATGGAAGTACAGATTATTTTGTTATCTGTTAAATTATTTTGCTTTGCTGAGGAAGAGTACAAATGAGTTGTTTTTGGGGGACATAAAGTCGATACTGGCCAAAAAATAATTGAGTAGTTTGACAACCTACAATAAAACTGTTGGTCTTAATTTCTGTGGTTCTTATCCTCTGAATATTTAGTTAAGACAAATGCTTGACAATTGAAGCTGTGAGGTTATTGATATCTAAACAGAACAGTGGTTGATTAGGCCTTGTTCTTTACTCAGCATTTACAGAAACTACAAGATGTACGCAGGTGACGAATTTTGGGCATTTGCATCCTGATAAATTTAGTAGTGGTGGCTAGGTTTAGAGTGCTGCAAAATCTGAATTGTTTTGGAAAAAAACATGTGTCTGCACTCACCGTCAACCTTTGGTTATTGTTAAATCTGAATTTAAAAATCCTTGCTGGAATAACAAGCAACATTAGTAGTGATACACAGATACATTAATTGGTAGCCTTTTATTTTCAGCAGTAAAAAGTGCTGCAAAATAACATTAAAATCTCTGGTTCCTTTGTCTGTCTATGTCAGGTGTACATCAGAGTCTATCTGTCACAACTCCTTTAATCTGCAATATATGAAGTTTGAATTTAATTTTTTTCCCAGCTGGTATTTAGGAATGCAGTTTTAAAATTTATACACCTTGTATTTCCTTTAGAGTTTGTTTGGAATAGAGAAGGAACATTTTCATACTAGCTTTCTTGTTATGCTGACTTACTGCCTGCAATATGCTACAACAATACCTTTGCTATAATTAATGAGATAAGGATATGTGTAGTTGTTTGAAATTGCTGTGCTTGGACCACAGCTTAAGTAGTAAATTTTCTCTAAGTAAATCCATGATAGTGACTATAGAATTTGTGTAATCAGGATGAGAAATGACATGGTAATGGGCCTGTATTATGTATTGCACAATTACAAGTTACTGTTCTCAATGATATATATGAGTATTATTGCACAGTGTGTTTGTTTTCTTAATTCAGGAGATATTTGAGAATTGGCTAATTCTGGTCTGTTGCAGATGGAGATTAATTTCTTTACAAGAAATTGTAACAATAAATTATAGTGTGTCAAAATTAATCTGTTTTAAAATACAGGAATTACAGTGCAGTTTAGGGCATGGAAGCCTATGTTTTCTAGATCTGTGGAAATGTGGTCTGAATGTACTGAAAAAGGAAACAATGTAGAGGTAAGAGAAGAATGGAGTGAGGGCATTTTAGGCACAGCAGGAAGGTAAAGGCTGGTGGAAAGAGCTTCTGTGTATAGGCATCAGGGATGGGTGAAGAACTGAATGAATGAAAAGAAAATATTTTGAAGTAAAGAATAAAATAAAAATTGAAGAGAAAAAAATACAGATTTGTAAGGTCTAAGTGGTGTGCCAGGAAAGCTTAGAGTTCAAAGAACTGTATGTCAAGTCCTTTCTCTCTCTGTCCTGAGATTTATTGGTCTCCAGCTAGTTCTTTGGATCATAGACTAATGCCTAGCTTCCATTTTAATTTAATCAGTTATCTACATGCTTAATTCAGTCGTTTCTGTATCACAGAAAAAAAAATAGACTACCACAAAAAAGACTATAACAGGCAGATAAGACAAAGAAGGGCTGAGAGGTGGATCATTTAAGAAAAAATGGGGTTCTCTCAGCTCTACTGTGACACTGTTTCTGTTGCCCAGGTTTGAAAGGAACTTGAAGAAAATCACTGCTTTTTTGTAATGGCATCTGACACTGATGGAATAAATTCTATGTTATACAAATTGAATCTTTTTTTATTTGTGTATGAATGCGTAAGTGGAATTATGTGCACAATAAATTGTGAATAGGAATCCAGGAAATATCCAGATGTTTTGTAACGCGCTATTTAAACATAGCATCATATATTACATATTGCATACTACTTCCTTATACATGTATGAAAAAAATAAACAATTTGTTAGAAATATATTTTTTTGTATTACTTACCAAAAAAAATGTGGAGTGTGCATAAAAAGATCCTCAAAAAATCAGTGATATATTGAACATGTCATTTTGTGTGTGTGATTGGGAGAGGGTAAAATGAGTTACTTTCTATGAGTTATGGGAGGAAAACTTGCTTTATTGAAGCTTGTACAGATGGCTAGCTGATATCAAAGATTTCTGCAACACTGCCTACAAGTTGCCGGAAGGTCAGTGTGAAAATATATCACTGCTTGATTCTGTAGCAAATAAAGAGTTATTAAGATTTATTAAATCCTGGCTCCATAAAAGCAGTACGTGTCAAGTACATCTTCTACAGGTAGTCCAGAGGAAGCAGTTGCAGCACCTATAAAACGTTGCTTATCAAAATACATTTTTACAATGCAAAAATTCTAGGAGGGACTAAAGAGGAAAGTGCTGCGTGAGGTTTCAGGGTCTGCATTGCATGTAACATTAGATTATGTGGTTATGACATACTCTTCTAGACCTCAAGGGTAATATTGCCTTCTCTTCCGTATTTTGTATTCTTTTTAAAACAAACTAGGCAAAACTGTAACGTGATACAGTAATTGTATATGCTTTGTTTTGAAGAGTTAAAGCAAAAACTGCGTGTAACTGTTAATGTCTGCTGGTCAGGTGCATACCACATGAGCTATTTTTAAACATAAATTTGCGATGTCATTAAATATGTCTGCAGTCTCTGCATTCAGCATGATACTTAAAACTATCAAGGACAGCTGGTGCAGAAAGACTTTTTGGTCTTAACCCATAGGAGTCAAACAGTGGAGTGTTCGTAAGTACCTTTGTGAAATATTATTATGCCACATTTGCTTGGATGGTAGCTTCTCTTGAATGATCCTTACCCCATGAAGAAGTGAGAAGGAGGAAAAAAGTAAAACTTCTATTAAAATAGAGTTGGTTTTCACATGAGAAATTATTTTGTTTTTATTACTGCAAACTGCAGTGTGTTCTGTTACTTGTCATTCCTGTCTTCTCTTGCAGTGCACTTGTAGGAGAGACATGGTGACAATATCCATGGACATCTTTGTGAGGAAGTTTCAACCTGACAGATACTGGCTGTGGAAACAAGGCAAGGATTTATACACCATTGATCACACAAAACCAACTCCTGAGTCAACCCCTGAAGTAAAAGCCTGGCAACAGAGAAGAAATAAAACCAAAGAAGTTCCACAAGTGAGTGGTATTTATATTTCTTTATCTTCTATTTATTTTTCTTCAGCATGTTATCAGTTTCCTTTTTGTTTCATTTTTGTCACTTTCTCTGATGTGTTTGAGTGCATTTAACATTAGAAAAGTTTATTCTTCTGTTTCCTTTATGGAGAAATTTTAGAGAGACTACAAAAACACAATTGAATGTAAAAATTATGTGTATAGCTGCTGATAATGAGTATGGAGAGCATCAAAATGCATTCCAGTGTGGTATTTAGAATCATTCTTAAGTAGAGATTATTCCATTGAAATTTGTGAGGTGTGAGTGGTTGCCATTCTTTATAGTAGCATCTGCAACTATAAGATACTGCAGAAGACAAGGAGGAAGTCTCCTAAGAGTTAAGGTAAAGAATACATTTGAAAAATTTGTCATGAAGATGTGGCAGAAAAGCAACAGCTCTGTTGTTGGTCTGTCAACAGTCATAGCCCTCACCACCATCTTATTCCAATTGATTATGGTTGCCTGTTTAGCACACTCACAGTGTTGTAGCTGAAACCTCTCTGTATTACGCATAGGTCAACTGCACATCAAAATTTGGCATAAAGAAAGTCTAGATATCAGTTGTTGGTGCCACTAAGAAAATTAAGAGAAAAGTTTCTCAGGTTGTCATGGACGCTAACAACCTATCAAAGCAGTTTCTTAGCTGATTCTCTTTTACTGGTATGCATAATGGTTTTTGTTTGCATTGCACAAACACTTTTTGTATATTAATGCTTTCCTGTCTTAGTAAACAGGATCTTTATGGATTTTCTTCTTCATTATCTAATAGAGAACTACTTAAATTTCTAGCCTAGGGTAGGCTGTTTTATTGATTTTACTTCCTCTGAAATGCAGTTTGCTGGGTTAAAGACAATACGCAATTTTTAGTACCTTTTTCCTCGTTCAAAATATTTTACAATATGCTGTTTAAACTTTCTCTTAAATGCTGGGTGTGTTTTGGGTAACAATAGTTTGTGGGATAGAAACAGTTCCAGAAGACAGCTAGTGAATTGGCTGATCAGACAGTATGTTACTATATGTATGAAACTAACCTCGACGCAAAGAAAGGAATTCTATTGTTTAGCTAGCTGAATGCCATTTTATCCTGTAGTACGTTGCACTGCATGCATTGTACAGTGTAAATGGAAGTTCACACTTGGGCCAGCAATGATTCATTTGGCTACTCTCATGGGTAGCCAACTTTAAATAAAGCAAGGACTTTGTGTTGAACATTTTATCACAGGAACACATAGGCTGGTGTCACGCACTTAGAAAGGTTAAGAAAAACAATTCCAATGCAGATTAATTCTTGATATCAGGAACGGTAACATTGCAAAGAGAGGATAAAGTGTTTATTCGGCTTCATTTCTAGTGTAATTTGTTGTTTGAAATCGTCATCATTTTGCTTTTGGGAACAATTCAACTGCCAGCAGAATGAAAATGGAAATACCATCTATGGAAATTTTCATGAATACATTGGCAAGGAGAGCTTATCTGTGACATTAATGGCTGAAATACTTTTTAACAATAGAACATCAAATGGCACTATGTAAAAAGTAATAATACTTGCTGTTATATTACAGTGTGAGCTGATGAGTGTCCCTAGCAAATGTTCTGGAAATTACTATTTTATAGAGAAAATATTGAAAGATATACACTCGTGGACATGGGATCAAATATAAGGGTTAGCAAGATATTTTTTTGAGCTGTATGTAGTCTTAAGATGCAAGATTTTGCAAAACTTGTGGTTTATGAGCAGTAGTTGGGTTTTTATCACTAGTATGTTATGAGGTGTGTGATGAAGCACATACAGATCTCCTTCAATGTCACATAGTTGTATTTGAAAGTGGGCTAATCTCCTGTTACTTTTATCACATAAATTGCAAACCTGTTTCTGATACAGGATGCCTTTTCACCTTATTTAACTGCTTCCTTCTGCTTCTGAGAGTGAAAAATACTTGTGTTCTGAAGCTTCAATTCCAGATTCCGTCCCCCTCCCCCCCGCGTTATGAAATGTATTGTAGCCATTCAAAATATTTGGTGATACTTTTCCTTGTGTCATAGAATCACAGAACATTAGGGATTGGAAGGGACCTCGAAAGATCATCTAGTCTAGTCCCCCTGCAACAACAGGATCACCTAGATTTGGTCACACAGAAACATATCCAGGCATGTTTTACATGTCTCCATAGAAGGAGACTCCATAACCTCGCTGGGCAGCCCATTCGGATGCTTGTTGTTTGTGTTAACATACGTATAGAATAGATTATTGTTTTATTAGCTTTGGGGTTTTGGAATGTCATCTGCAGTTGAGGATGTTTTTGTTGTCTTTACTTTTGTAAGGGTTATTCTCATGCAGGTTAAAAAGAATGATGCTTTAAAAAATGTTTGGATGCTAGTTAAATAAAGCTATTTAAGGTTATTTTACTTCTACAGCTTAGTAACTTTGCCTACAGTGGTTCTAAAGAAATTGGTTAAATTCCAGTCAGTTGTAAATGTATAACTTAATAATTGTAAACACTGTGTCAACACAAGATGAAAACTTGACAAATTTTACCACTCTAAACAGGTGATAAGGGTATATATATTTGTAGACATTTTATCTTGTCAATTACAGACATTCTACTCTGTCTCTTACAACAGCTTCCAGCACAGCAAGATCTCAGCCTAAAAAGCTTAAAACTCCAGAGAATTTCTGCTATGGTAGCTGGTTCTCGATGGTGTTTGCGGCCGGGATGGGGATCGGGCTGATGTTCTATGGCGTCAGCGAGCCGATGAGCCATTTCACCTCGTCCGCCGGGGGCTTGCAGGCCGGCGCCGACGGTAT
>JAOXOE010000874.1:18659210-18675874 GCA_028565055.1 Phoeniculus purpureus
TCTAACATCTAGATCATGCCACTCAGCACCCCATCCAGCCTAACCTTGAACACCTCCAGGGATGGTGACTCAACCACTTCTGTGGGCAGCCCTAAATGTGTTGATGACACATTTGCATGTTTCTGCTACTGAGCAGTGTTTAAATAGCTCTGAGTACTTTTTTTCTCCCCATTTTCCAGTAACAATGAGTAGGTTGGAGTTGGACAAGAAATCAAGAGACGAAACAGCTAGGAGTGTTGGCCCAAACTGATAATGATATATTCCATACCATATGACATCGTGATCATCAATAAAAGCTGGGGGAGAAAGCAGAAACTGCTGACGTTCACATTTGTAGCAGTTGTTTTGCCAAGCAACCATTACAGCATGCTCAGATCCTGCATTCCAAGAAAAGTCTAAATATCTGTCTGCCAATGGGACGAAATTTTCCTATTTTGGTTTGCTAGCATGTTCAGCTTTTCTTCACTTGCTAAATTGACTTTTACTTGAACCACTACTCTTCTTGCTTCTACTCTTTCTATTCACTTCTCTATGCCACCTGTAAGCAGGGAGTGAGCAGAGGCTGTACAGTGCTTAGCTACTGGACAGGGTCAACACATTGAAAAGTGAAGAGCTTTAGAGATTAAATGACTCTAAAAAAGCTCATATTACCTGCCGAACTCTGTATTACATTGCTACTTTGTCAGTGAGATCTGCAGTGTTTTGTAGAAACTTGCAACAAACAGCTTGTCATGGCATTTGTCACTGACTTAAATTTACAGCGATAGTTGACAAATGGTCAAATCTCAAAGGATTTTTTTTCTCACTTCACTGCTAACATTACACAGCAGTTTTTGTTGTAAATACATGACTTGGCAATACTAAGTAACTATTGAATGGTATTGGCTCCTTGAGAAAAGCTAGAGTTTTAGCATCATCTTTTGAATTGCAAAACTCCTGTACTTGTTGTTGGACTACTCTCAGGGTGTCGATCAAGTTAAACATTAATATTTGCCCTATCTCAGGGTAAGAACTTGACTGGCTGTCATCGATATAACTAGAAAAATTTATAAGATTGCATCATGAAATCCATATGTTGATTGACAAAATTTGGTTTATGGATATAGAACCTTCAGATCATCTTGAAGACTCTAATATCATGAAAGGGGACAGGCATGGGATTTATTATTTTTGTTAATGTAGATATGCATATATCATTGTTGTGTTTTAAATCTGGATAAGTTTCTTGGCCTGAGGGGTTTGGGAGTTTCTATGGCAACCTGTGACAAAGCAGCTTGGACTTCCAAGACAAATTTGTGACTCTGCAAAACAATCATGATATTAATGTACTTGTTGTTCAACAAACAGAACTTCTAGTTTCATGTTCCCAGCTTCTTGTGGAGAAGCTGGTCTTTTCATTTGGTCTTTGTTTGTAGAGGACCATATGTCACTGGGCTAAACATAGCAGCTATCTTGCCCTGAACACGGTGAAAGAAGACAGTGGATATTTTAGAATCTCAGATATCAACAGGGAAAAGTTTTGCCTGCAATTCATTGTTTGCTGAAATGGAGAGATTGCTTTCTCTCATTCGTGGTCTGTAGCACACTGGAAAGGGAAGACTTGATATGGAGGCACATGGAACAAGGAACTTGTCCTTAAAAGAAACTCTGGCTCTGACAACAGGAAGGCTTGTCTATGCTATGGACACCATGTTCCCATAAGGTAAACAACCGGAGGTTTCTTCATCTAGAGGGGGTGGAGATAGCAGCTTGGTCCAGTTATGTAAGAATATGTGATTAATCTCATTATGTCTTTGAGGCTTTTATGCTGTGTGAATCAAATGTGTATTGTTTTTCTCCAAACTGAACTAGTCTTAGTTTTGCCTGTGAGTTTTAGAAGTAGTTTTAAACACTTCTCATTTTTTTTGCTTTGTCTTATTAGTCCATGAATTATACAATCAATCTCGTCTTGGATCTGATCAACTGATCATCTAATGACAATTATGTTGTTTATTTTCAATGTGTTCACTCTGACCTAGAAAGTATGAATTGTGCACATCTTCATAGCTATGTGTTTCAAATTCCATTTAACAAATAATCATTTTAATAATAGAACAGGATTTGGTTTTTTTCAGAGTAAACAGAATAGAGTTAAAAAGAGTAAATTTGAATTATCAGTTAACAACAATACAATGCTTATTCTTTCTTTCAGCATATCACAAGCTCAGAAGCTCTCTATTTTCTTAACTGTTATACAGAAAACTTATGCATCTGTAATTTGAGTAAATTATCATCCAATTAAACATTATAGATTGAGTATGATAAGGTAAAGAATCACAAAAAAATATTAGATGGGGGCTTCAAGAGGCTAATTACAAATTAAGACTGCTGGATCCAAAAAAAATTTTTATGTTCTTTAATTACTGAAAAATATCTCAACATAGGATTGAACATCTTGTTTAAGCTCTGTGCATAATGAATGTCTCTTCAGATCCTTGAAAAATATTCATTTGATCATGTATTTCTTAGATGCTATCTAAAAATATTTAAAGTCTATGAGTTTTAGGAAGAAAATGGGAAGGGAAGCAGGAGAAATTACAGTATCAATATTATATATGTTGTATCCCTGTAGTAATCCCAGATCTCATTTGCTTAAGCAGTCCCTGCATTTGTTTAAAATGCCAAAAGTAGTACTAAACATACAAAGAAGCTGTCTTTTTGGTTTATACTTGATTTTGTTAACATGACTTAAGTACTTAACAAATATTCTTGAAGAACTAACATCTGTTTTAAAATAAAGGCTGAGCTAGAGGTATATTTCTGAGCAATTTCAGCATAAAAGAAGTACAATGATCTCAGAAAGGAAACCTGAAAAATGTTTGTTCATCACACCATCATAATATTCAGACAATTACACAGAGGTTACAAAGCACCCATGCTAAGGTCAATGAGAGCAGGAAGAACCAATTCAGGGATAATCATACATTATGAAAGCAGAAAACATCCTGAAAAGTTAGAAGTTTGAGTATTGCAACCTGTTTTGTGCCCTGGGATGATTTTAGAATATTAAGGATAAAGGTTTTCCTGATAAACTGAAACCAAAATAAGACATCTGTGTACATAAGAAGGTGAATTTTGCATAACTGAAAAATCTGTTACATTCCAAAGGAAAATACCTGTATTGAGGATGGTTTTGTTATAGGTTTCCTTATTTCCAAATCGTGTTTCAGGTTTAAGGTGGAGATTTAGTCATAGAATCTTGGGCTTCTGAAAGAGCACTACAGAAAGTTAATAAGATTTGTGTAGCCATAAGGGAATATATCGAATATATCGAAGAAATAATGGCTTTGAGTTGACTACCAAGTAGGTTATTCAGCCTGCTGGTGAACTAGGGTGATAAGGAATAAGCCAGTTTTGATGCCATTGGAATAGTTCAGCAGAGGCATTCTAATAAGTAACTGTATCCAAGTGAGACAATATAATGAACAAATGCAACAGATACCTGATTTTCCTGGACTTGCACTTGAAATTTAAGTCTATTTTGACTGCACACTGTACTTGTGAAACATCTAGATATACACACATATGTAAACTTCAGTATTTCTGTACACAGCCACAAACACACTGCAGCTGGTCTGTGCTCCAAAAAAGGACACAAAACGAGGGAAAACTTTAGAAATCTGCAAACCCACCTATAACTTAACTACAGAAAAAGCAGGTAGAAGAGATGAATAAGCATTTACAATTATTTTTCAGCTGTCATTACTCATAGAAACTGAGGAAAAAAGAGAACTTATGACTGAAGACAAAGTTTGTAACCTTTGTCTTTTGGAAATAAGGAACCTCACTCAGCTATCTTAAAATGCACCAGTTCTATTTTACCTTATTTACCTCAGTTTGGTGATGCTCAGACACAACATTTTCCCCAAAAAAGTTTCTTTTCCCCTTTAACAAATGCGGGATTATTAAAAATTGAGTCGACTTTTAAGACAGTTGTGTTGTGATCCTGTGTGAGCTGATGAAAAAAGGCTCAAGATGATTCAGATACAAATTTGTTTGATGGCAGCATACTGTTTTCACCTGCCCTATTATCCAGCACTGAACAGAAAACTCCTGAATTTTTAGAATTTATGGCAGCTTTTTTTTTCTTTTTGAGGAAAGCTGTCCTTTGAGACTGAATGAGACTCTTTAGAAGCAACTGCAGCAGAACTCAGTATACCCATGGCTTATTCAATGTTTGCAAACCATAGGTACAATACGTGTTCTTAATAGATTAGACAAATATTCTTTCTAGGACTTTCAATTACAAAAAAATATTTTCACTTGACATTTGGTAATTTCAGCCACTAACCTATTCTTTATTCCTGACACACAGCTACTTCAAGAGTCTAGCTTGCCTCAACTACCATAGCTGGACCTTCAAAGTGTATTGACACTTTGTCAACTAAGACACTCTACTGCATTTTTCACAAGAAGGTTCACAGAAGCTGTCTCTGAAATATCAGAAGTATTAATGGTTTTTTCCAGCAAACCCAGGGAATTCAGTGCTTTTATTAGTATACTGAAGAGGGAAAAGTCAAATTACATTTGTGAACCTAATGTTTTCTGATCACTGACACATAGACAAACTGTAACATTGAAGTGATGAAGAATACCCAGGACATGCTGGATAAAGAACCAAGAGTCACACATAAATGCTCAGTTGACAGAAACAGACAAGTGGTTTGAACTACACACAAGAAGATTGTTGAACAGGCTTTTTTCAGCTTTTTTTTCAGTAAAGAAATTAGACTATGAGGGAGACATGGCTTGTTTGCAACCTTTCTGAAGTTCATTACAAACAGACGTTACCTCCTTTGTGCTGCAAAGTAGGTTCTGGTGTGTCCTGATGTTTAATAGCACCAACATCACCGTAATGTGCAGTGTCTATGATCCTAAAGTAATTACTTTAGAAGTGGAGTAACTATATATCTTTGAGAGTCTTGCTCCATCTTTAACATGCTTTTGGCTAATAATTACAATTAGATAAGTATTATTACCTAGCCAATTCTTATCTGAAATCATATAGGCATTAACCTGATTTCCAAGGTACTAAAAGTATCATTAGATGAGGATGCAAATGCCAAGAGTGTGATTCTTCCTTTCCAGAAGTCCAGATGAGAGAAAATTACAGACTCCAATGTATCCACTCCAGCACAAACTGGAGCACTACCTACCAGCAGCACTTCTGCGTATCAGTTTCTGGACAGGGACTCCACTTCTACATTTCACCCATACATTCCCTTCCACTTGCACAACTTTACCTAAAAGAGAGAAAAAATAAACTAAGTGACTTGGAGTATATTCTCTGTCTTGAAAAAGAATATTTTAACATAACAAAGGATCAAATTTTGATTTTAAATCAGACTGACTAGGACAAAAATGGATGTGGCATATTTGATTAGTGTGGTTTTCAGGAAATGCAGCAAAATAAATTTTACAATATTTAACAAAGTAATAAATATTTTTTTTTTAAATCCTATGAGACTATTAAAATTGTTAATTACCCTGGCAATGAATGTTAACAACAAAGTGAAGAACTTCTATTCCTTAGCTTTAATATCCGTACACTTGTACTGGACAATTCATTGATTTGTTATTCCTGGATTTGCTTTAATTTCTATACGAGTACACCAAAGTTCAAGTTACCACTAAGAATAATTACATTTTACATAACTACAAGTTGCTGCAACAAGTTTGTAGTTCTGTGTTTGAATGTGTACAGTATGTATTGAACCAAGCTGGAGATGGAAGGTTACAGTCACAGTGCCTTGAGTCAACACTGATAACACGTGCCGAAATCACTTGAACTGGTGTCCAGACCAACAGCAGAGATATCACAGGTGAAAGGTCTTCAGGATTGGTTTCTCAAACCAACATGTAATCACTGACCATGCATTGCTCATGCTGTTTTGCCAGATGCTTTAGCTAACATACACTTATAGATGCTGTGATCTTTTCTGCAAACATACTCAGGACCTAGGCCTCACCTGATTCGTAGGTGAATCTGGCTACTTATACCCACTGCCATTAAAACACTTTCAGATTTTCACCTCAGTTGCCAATTAATTAATAACATATTAACTGGCAAACTGGGGCTTACATAGCAAGTAATATACGTTTTACATATAATATGAAATGGATGTGATTGGTTTTCAGAGTGTTTAAGTGCAGAATACCCTATTTGCCCTATAGTCAGAGTCACAGAGTCACAGAATGGCAGATGTTGGAAATGACCTCTGAAGATCATCTAATTCAATCCCCCCTGCTAAAGCACAAACACCTAGAGCAGATCACACAGGAACACACAAAGATGCATTTTGAATGTCTCCAGAGTCAGAGACTCAACAAACAATCTGGGCAGCCTGTTCCTGTTCCTCACTGTAAAAGAGTTTTTCCTCATGTTTAGATGGAACCTTCTATGTTCCTGTTTGTGACCACTGTTCCTCATCCTGTTGGGAATCCTCATCCTTGGACATCACCAGGAAAAGCCTGGTCCCATCCTCCCATCAATTGCCCTTCAGACATTTGTAATCATTGATCAGTTCCCCACTCCATCTTCTCCTTTCTAGGATAAACAGACCCAACTTTTTCAGCCTCTCTTCCTAGGGCAGATGCTTCAGTCCCCTGATCTAATTAGTGGCTCTGAGATGCCTTGAACATTTTTACAGACTGTTTTGCAAAAGGTTAAGTTGAATCTAAAGTTCTTAGTCCCTTTTCCAAAGTCCAAGTTTCCCCAAGCCACATACATACTATTTTTCCTTCTCAGTGCTTAGTCATTCATGTCCTGTTTTGTACTGCATCTCTCTAGAGCTCAAGTTAACCTCAGCTTCTGACAAAAGTGAGTAGTTTAATCCGCTCAGGTCGCTTTTTCCAAGCCTGCTACAAAAATAATGAAACAAATTGCCCACTCTGGCTATATTGGCCTTTCAAAGAAAAAAGTTCCTCTTGTTCTGCTGTCACTGACAACCTGCACAAACAAGCATCTTTCTTACTTGGAGATTACCTCCCTTTCTCATGGGTTTCAAGATGCAATGGGAGCAGGCTTCTCACAGCTTCTCTGAAAACAGTCCTGTCAGCATTCAAATACACATCCCAATTCCACACAGCCTGCCTCCCCAAGCTGTATTGCAACAAAGGCAATTAACAGCAAGGTGTATAACACATCTATGAAGTGAGACCTCAAAACTTTGTTACTCTGTAAGGAATTAGTGCAGAGAAAGAGTTAAAGTAAAATCAGAAATGTGTGCTGAATTAGGTCTGAGCAGCCTCCTGCCGCTGAGGGGTGGATCTGAGCGCTGACAGGGAAGGATCCTGACTGAACAGCCAGTATAATAGAGCCTGTATCTCCCATTCCATTGCAGGGACCCACAGTCTGCTCTGACTCGGATCAGCTGTTGTTTTGCAATTTCTTTAGGTTGCCTGCTGTCTGTACTAATTTCATAGCAAAGCACTCAGACAATAGGTGGGGCACAAAAACTGTACTTTTTGTTGGAGTAGAAACGGATAGAGACTAAAATAATTCCCAAACACTGCGTGTGCGCTACTATTTTCTAGGTATTAAGTACAATAAATGTAGAGTTTACAACCCATCAAATTTAATGTTCTAAAAACAATTAATAAATATGATCCTCCAGGGAAGATTCCCTCAATGCCTTTTCCTCTGAAATATTCTTTAAACTTAGTAGCAAAATTGAGCATCTCTCACCTCATGCTATTCATATACTTCCTTAGTAATGTGTGCAAGATTGGTAATGACACTGGAAGAAGCCTTGCTCCCAGATTAGCACTGCAGGAGAGCCTATCTGCAATGCAGATCTCTACTGCTTTCAGTACATAACACGCACACGTCAGTAATCTTGACGGGGGGGGGGGTGGGGGTAAAAAAAGTGGGAAAAAAACCAAAAACCAGCAGATTTTTTACATATCAGGCTTTTATTGATAGACTTCTCATGTTTTAAAACTCTTAACCTTAAAAAGTCTTAATGAATCAGATTGCGTGAATATAAATTTGACATATGCAAACAATGTTTGCATAACATATCACACACAGTAAAGTGAAGATAACATAACACAGAAATATTGCAGTTCATTGGTGGGTAACTCCCACACTTGTAGGGATCTACCCATGCCCAGAATATCTAGAGGCTTAATTCTGCTCCTAGCTCTTTTACTAATTCTGTCATTTAACTTCAAGCAAGTCATTTCTTCTTCTTGACTCACTTTGTCATTATTACAGTCCTCAGGGCTTTACCTATCTCTTTAGATTGCAAATACATGAGAGCACAGGTGGAGTTAAGAATATAGCATGGTTTCTAAAGACCACAAAATGAGTCTAGATCTATTTAGAGTATTTCTTACATAAACAATGATTTCATTTATTCTCCTCTCTTCTCTAAGAGATAGAAAGATCGGAAGAAAATAGACTGATTTCAGTTTTATGTCTTGTCCTTTCACTAATATGTTCTGAAGCCTTGTCTTCAACCTGTTGTTTCCTATATCTACAGGGACTTTAGTAGGCTTGAGGATAGACTTGTTCACAACTGAAGAAGTGTCCAGGAGGTAATTTATTCTTTAAGTCACTCTTGTCTAGAGTTTAATAACAAGTTCTGTGTTTTAGTGTGGAAATGAAAGTAATAATTCTATACGGATCTAGACTCTTCCTATTTACCTAACTTTGTTTTCTCCATTCAGGAAGCCAAGCCAGGCACTGTGTTTATGCTTCCTACCAGCCCAGCAGATCACCCACAGTATCACAGTAATGTGGTAACACCAGAAAAAAGCTCTCTTAGTGTCTTCTTCCATGAAGCAAAACAAAAATTGTATGTGCATTCACAGGTGACAGCTTCACAGAATACAGCCAGAAGCAAACAACATGACCTTTTTTTAAAGCACAGGGCATAGAATTAATTACTCTATGAGCTGGAGCACGTCCACTACAAACACAACCAATTCTGATTAAAAAATTTGTACTGTTAGTAAATCCAGCACCACTGTTAGCAAACTGTCTCAATAGCCATCTTTGTTTGCTTAATACTTATCTCCCTAAATGATAAAAGTAAATTTTCTTTTTTTTTTTAAAAAAAAGACAGCTAGTCACAAATCAGAAACACGACAACATTCAGGCTGCTATTTAATGCCAACCCAGAAAAATCAAGTGCAATACAGCATTCTTCATAAAGAACAATTCATCAGAGATGAAAAAATGATGTTTAAGGAAAAACAAACCTTTTGAAATTTGTATTCACCAGGGTGTTCAACTCTGAAGCAATGATGAACAATAGTTATCTGTGCCAGGACAGCACAAGAGACACAGTAGAAAGATACTGTCAAACTAGGTTCCTATCTCCTGCTGAGGAATACATTTCTCCATTTTAATTTTTCATGGAGTGGATATCAAGAAAGTACTGTTGAACTGCTATGAAACCTTTACCTTAGAGAAGCAGGCACACATGGTGAAGCTGCAGTAAAGCTTTTGCCCCTGCTTTCAATAAATCCCTGCTCTGCAAAGAATCTCATTTCAGTAGGTAGCCCATACTGATTAACTTCTGTTCCTCAGACTTTCCTAGGCCTTTCTCCACTCCCATACTTTTTCTTCCAAATGTACTTAAAGATACTCACTAAGTAGCCACCCATCAATCAGGTTACCTGGGACAGTATAGCATGTAACAAAAGGCTGTGTTGACACCTTGACAGTAACAACACTTAATAATTTTATTATAATTTAACTGTATATTCATTATAATTTTCAGCATTATGGAAGTGGCATGACACTCATCATCACAGTAAACACCTGTGAAATCAATTACAAAGAAGTAATTCTACATGAACATTCAGAACTTTAATGATCTTGATCAACATGCATGCAAAACAAAAGGCAACAAAGTTCTGTTCTCTTTGTTATCTTATTAAATTCCATGAAACCAGGTTTGTAGGTTGCAATAATCTGTGGGTGACAGATATAATGGTACAATTTCTGTAACCCAAGCAGGCCATACAACAGTGAAACAGCAACTGGTTATGGAAGTAGCAAGTACCATAAGTATGCCACAAGCATATTCAAACTGTAAGGTCAAAGAAAGGGCATGAGATAAAACACACAAGTTTGCCATCTGGAAGATGCAGGAGAACAGAGGTTTTCTGGTCAAAGCAAGGCTAACAAGAACACTGAAAACAGGAACAGGAAAATGAAAGAAAGTTGGAAGTTTCATGATAGGCAGATGATCACAGAGCATGTAATCCCTTCAGAAACATCTTCTTAGTGCAATTGCTGTTTTGAATAAACAGAAGAGAGGAAGAGAACCACTCAGAAAAACTCCTATCTGTATTGTGTTACCAAATCCATCTGAAGAGATTGCACAGAATGTATGTTCCAATAACTTTCCTCTTCTTCCTTAGAATCACAGAACATTAGGGTTGGAAGGGACCTCAAAAGATCATCTAGTCCAATCCCCGCCACATCAGGATCACCTAGACCAAGTAAGACAGGACACATCCAGACAGCTCTTAAAATTCTCCAGAGAAAGAGACTCAACAATCCCCCTGGGCAGCCCGTTCCAGTGCTCTGTCACCCTCACTGGTGACATTAATACCTTACATTAATATGGAACATTCTATGTTCCAGCTTACACCCATTGCCTCTTGTCCTATCATTAGATGACACCAAGAAGTGCCAGGCTCCATCCTCCTGACATCCATCCTTCATATATTTATAGATATTAATCAGGTCGCCCCTCTGTCTCCTCTTCTTCAAGCTAAAGAGACCCATCTCTCTCAGCCATTCCTCATCAGGCAGGTGTTCCACTTCCTCCATCATCCTCATTGCTCTACGCTGGATTCCTTTCAGCAGCTCTGTGTCTTTCTTGAACATCAAGAAGGGAGTAGAATATCTCCCTGATGAGGAAAGGCTGAGGGAGCTGCATTTCTTTAGCTTCGAGAAGGGTTGACCTTATTAATGTTTATAAATACGTGAAGGATGGATATCAGGAGGATGGAGCCAGACTCTTCTCAGTGTCATCTAATGATAGGGCAAAGGGCAACGGGTGTAAACTGGAACATAAGAGGTTCCACATAAATATGATAAGGAACTTTTTTCAGTGAGGATGACAGAGCATTGGAATGGACTGTCCTGGGAGGTTGTGGAGTCTCCTTCTCTGGAGATGTTTAAAATCTACTGTACATGTTCCTGTATGATTTGATCTAGGTGATCTAGGTGATCTCTTTCCCATTCTTCTTGTAGATGTGTCACATTTGCTAATTGACAGTCATCTGGGACCTCCCTTTGTTACCCAGGACTGCTGACAAGGGTTGAAAAGTGACTTCTGCCACTGCCTCAGTACCTTCTGGTGTCTCTCATGCAGCCCCATGTACTTGTGTACGTCTAAATGGTGCATTGAACACTGACAATCACCTCTTGGAATCTGGGGACTTCATTCTGCTCCCTGTCTTTCCACGTGACGGTGCTGGACTGGGAACATCTGGAGTTACTGTTGAAGGCTGAGTCAAAGAAGGCTTTCAGTACCTTAGCATTTTTTTCACCATCCATGGTAACACAAGAGGAAAATCCATGCTTGGCCTGCTGGGTTTCACAGTAATCACATGATGGTTTAGGTTGGGAGAGACCTCAGAGATCATCTTGAACCAAGCTCTCTGCCATGGGCAGGGATACCTCTCAGTGGACCAGGTTGCCCAGGACCCCACTGGATCTGGCCTTGAACGCTTCCAGGGAAGCAGTATCCACAGCAGTTCAAAGTAATCAACTGCTTTGAATGTGCTATATCTAGTTTTGCCCAAATACTATTAATTGAATTACTTTGCATAAAAGCATAAAGAATTGATTTTGGGAAAGTAAGTGTGGCAATGATCATGACAGTGCTCTGCCTCTTATAAAACAGTCAGAGCAAAACCTGAAAATTTCTGTGCATTTTTTTTAAAAAAATATTTAATTTCCATCTCCAGTTTTTGTTACAAGGTGAAGAAATTTAATTACAAAATGTAATTATTGTGCTTAGAAAAACACGCCAATGTAATATATTTAAGTTTTACAATATATATTTGAATAGTCAATCTGACAAAGAATAAGACATAGCTTGAACTCAAAACTGGAAAATCTGCAGACAAGAATACAGAAAATGAAATTAGTTTTTCGAAGAGATATATGCAGATGCACACAGTAAAAAAAAGCCCATGAAATTCTAACACATATAGTAAGGGGGAGTTTATGACTCTACCCACCCTCCATCCCACAGAGAAAAGCGTCTCACTTTTATTTATTTATTAAAACTGAAGCTCTGCAGGTCTATTACCAAAATGAATGGATTCAATATCTGTTCAATGATGTGTTCAAAATGAAAGCAACATCATTAAATGTCAAAGATGTTATCAGCACATTTTACTTCTTACAGCATAAAACAGGCATTATCTCACCAGGTGCTTGCAGGACTTACTTGCTATTCCCTGCCTTCAGGTGATGGTGACTGTGCCCAGAAGGCAGCAGGCAATGCTTGTAATGTGCGTGCGGTGAAGACCCAGATGAGGAACTTGCATGGATATAGCTGTGACATACACAGATTTCACTGCTGCTGCAATCCTGGAACGTGGTTGTTAATGCTGAGATCCTGCTGGCTGACTATTTAAATGTGCGTTCTGTGCTGCTTCTGCAATTGCAGGCCATTAGTTTCCCGAGCCTTTCTTTCCCTTTTTCCCCCAATACAATGACACAGTTAATGTGAGAGCCTGTTAGCAGAGCGAGAGTGCTGACTTGTAGCCCTGTAACCATATTCAACCAGGTAACATTCTAACCTTCATCTCCTGGAAGTCTCCTATCAGTTATATATCCCAAGGTATTGCCCATGAAAGTACTTCACATTTTTGAATACTTAAACTGAAAGAAACAGATATGGAAGCAACTACATAAATCCATTATTGCAGCAGGAATATCTTTCTGCTTCAGGCACAGAAGATAAATTGCCACAGAGTAATACGAAGTTAGTTTGATTATTTCGTTGGATCAAATATATCACGCTGCCTTGAAATCTCTTTGCTTTCAAGTCAAAATTAAAGAATTTTACCATAACCATATTAGACATTATCATTTGCATATTTTTCATCTCAAAAGATACTTTTGAAGTTACGTAATGCTTAAGTATTGAATTGTTCTTCACATCACTGAAATATCAAATTATACCCAGAAACAGAGGATTCTCATGCTAGATAGCAGTGATTGACTCTCTATCTGACAAGAACAGAATTCTTATGTCAGTGAAAGAAGCAACATTAAGAAAATAACTAAAAGATCACCTGGGATTTTCTGTTTGGAACTAAGCAAACCTGCACAAGAACCAGCCATCGAGCTAATGGTTGGTTTAATCTGTAGGATCACAGCTGTGTTGTACTTGCTAAAAAAGGTGAAGACCTCCTTCTGCATGGATTTCCTCTGTGTAGCTTATCAGTGATCATCTCAATTTAATTGCAAATACAGATCAAGTAATTGGCAACCTTTCAAAGCCCAGGGCTATAGGGAATGTGTGGAACACTTGTAAATTAAATTCTTCCTAATAAAATTTACCAAGTACAGTTTGTACAGTTTGGAGTTTGTTTTACTAATGGAGGATTTAAAAAGAAAAAAACCTGGAAAGATTCTCAAATCCTTACTTCTTTCCAGATTTTTTCCATTTAATTTTCTGTTTCATATTTCATTAGATGTCGACCTAATACAACCTAGCAATCAGAAAATGTATCTGTTTTGTTTGTAGTTAATTCAATTCTTTCAAGCCATTTTGCCAATGGTGTTATAGATGAGATCATACACTGTGGGTGCGGAAACTATGTGAAGTGCAGGTACCAAGATGTTATCTGATGACACTGTGTCAGGAAGAGTTAAATCTTTTTGTCAATTCAATGGTTCCCTTTGGGTTTTCACAAATGGCACCTGTTGTTGAAGTCAATAGAGCTTACAATTTAATTTAATCTGCCTGCAAACAATCTCTCTCATTAGGGGGTGAAATGATGATAGAATTCACTGAGGCATGCAGTTTCACTTTCTACAGGGCAATACATAAGTACAGTCATCATTTTCAGTGAAGGGAGGCACAATTATCTTGAAGCTGATTGTAAAGAAGAAAGGGAAAAGAATATCTGGGAAAAACATAATAAAAAGTCAGTCTCACTACATTTTCTGCTGATGCCAATTTGCAATCTAATTATTTTTAATACAATTTGAAAATGTAGTAGTCAGAAAAAGAAAGACTAGTAATATACTTTTCCATTTATTTCAAAATGAGCTCAGCAGTTTTGGACAACAGGTACTTGTAAATAAATACCTCAGTGGGCATCTGGGGTTAACCTACACTAAACTTAAATTTATTTGTGTTGAATATACCTGCTTCTACTTGCTGCAGCCTTTTAGGTGAATTAACTGGCCACATAATGTGTTTCCTATATTTTAGTGCAAAGGGTGGGAACTTAACAGCATATTAAGTTAATGAAGCCTAGCACATCTCTACCTCACATTAAATTGACCAACTTCCAGTTGGTACCCCACAGTTCTTTGCAACCTGCTTGGACTAACTGATCAATTTGTCAATGTGCATCAACTGTCATTGTGCCAGGCTGATGTATGTCATTTCCTTTCTCAGATATTTAGCCATAGCAAAACTTGAGTCATACTCCTGCCGCCATAATCACCGTGTTGTGGGATATTGCGTGTCCACTCATGCCCACTTTACATGCAATGCTGACATCCTTTGCTATGGTACTGCTTCTAAGGATCACTTGGAAAGGGGTGGCTATAAAACCATAACTAAAAGAAGCCAGGGAAGATGGCCAAACCCTAGCTTCTAAGTACAGTCAAAAATCAAGACACTAGAATCAGCTTAGAAATGATAAACAAAAGCTATAGATCCTATTACACAGCTTGTGACATCTACCTTTGTCCTTTCAGAGGCTAGACAAAATTTGGTTTTGGGATGCCGTTCTTCAGGTGCTGTGGACAAAATGAAGCAGGGCTCTAATAAGATGGAGCCTGACTCAAATATTTTGACATCCTGATTTACTGAATCACAGGATCACAGAACATCAGGGATTGGAAGGGACCTCAAAAGATCATTGAGTCCAATCCCCCCTGCCACAGCAGGATCACCTAGATCAAATCATATAGGAACATGTAGAATGGGATTTTAATCATCTCCAGAGAAGGAGACTCCACAACCTCACAGGAGAGCCCATTCCAGTGCTCTGTCACCCTCACTGCAAAGAAATTCCTTATCATATTTATGTGGAACCTCCTGTATTCCAGCTTATACCTCTTGCCTCCTGTCCTATCACTAGTTGACATTGAGAAGAGCCTGGCTCTATCCTCCTGATACCCACCCTTCACATATTTACAAACATTAATGAAGTCACCCCTCAGTCTCCGTCTTCTCGAGGCTAAAGAGACCCAGCTCCCTCAACCTTTCCTCATCAGGGAGGTGCTCCACTTCCTTCGTCATCCTCATTGCTCTATGCTGGACTCTCTCCAGCAGTTCCATGTCTTTCTTGAACTGAGGGGCCCAGAACTGGACACAATATTCCAGATGTGTTCTCACCAGTATACAGTACAGGGGGAGAAGAACCTGTCTCGATCTGCTAACCACCCCACTTCTGATCCACCACAGGATGCTGTTGGCCCTTTTGGACACAAGAGCACACTGCTGGCTCATGGCCATCCTGCTGTCTACCAGGACCCCCACGTCCCTTTCTCCTGCACTCCTTTCCAACAGGTCAGTCCCCAACCTATACTGGTATCTGGGGTAGTTCTTGCCCAGACGTAAGACTACACTTGCCCTTGTTATATTTCATTACATTTCTCCCTGCCCAACTCTCCAGCCTGTCCAGGTCCTGCTGAATGGCAGCACAGCCTCCTGGGGTGTTGGTCACTCCTCCTAGCTTTGTGTCATCAGCAAACTTGCTGACAGTTCTCTTTAATCCCTCATCCAAGTCACTAATGAATAGATTGAATAGGACTGGTCCTGGCACCGACCCTGGGCAAACTTCGCTAGATACAGGCCTCCAACTAGACTCTGTGCCATTGACCACTACACTCTGGTTTCTATCCTACAGCCAGTTCACAGTCCACCTCACCACCCGATCACCTAGACCACACTGCCTCAGTTTGGCTGCGAGGATGCAGTGGGAGACTGTGTCAAATGCTTTACTGAAGTCAGGATAGACCACATCCACTGCTTTGCCATCATCTATCCAACTGGTTATGCCCTCACAAAAATCTGTGAGGTTGGTCAAGCATGTCTTCCCTTTGCTGAAGCCATGTTGACTGTCCCTAATGACCCTCTTATCCTTGATGTACCTAGAGACAGCATCAAGGATAAATTGTTCCATCACCTTTCCAGGGATGAAGGTGAGGCTGACCAGTCCCCCTTATGTCATTTTTGAAAATTGGAATGACATTTGCTATCCTCCAGTCCCCAGGCAGCTCTCCTGATCCCCATAACTTACCAAAGATAGTCAGCACATGAGGAGCTTACTGTTAGGCTGGGAGCCATGGAAGGGGCTGGGAATGGCAGGGCAACAAGGGTGGAAGCTAAAGGACTAACACCCTCCCTGAAATGCTTATACACCAATGCACGGAGCATGGGGAATAAGCAGGAGGA
>JAOXOE010000874.1:18682992-18695997 GCA_028565055.1 Phoeniculus purpureus
GCCTCTCCTCATAGGGCTTGTGCTCGAGGCCTCTCACCAGCCTCGTTGCCCTTCTCTGGACATGCTCAAGCACCTCACTGTCCTTAAGTTGAGGGGCCCAGAACTGTCCTGCATTTGGAAATTTTTAGAGTTCACACATGTATCTGCTGGGTCTTTAAAAGGGTGTGTAGGAGCCAAAGCAACTAATTTGTGCTTTGTAATACCATATTTTTCTGCTACAATAATTTACAAAGATTATTGCAAGACAGGTTATATTTTAATAAATTCTTTAATTGAACTTTGAACAAGTTTTGGAAATTCCCTTCTGTGATAGAAACATTTTCAAAAATTCACCAATTACTTAGCAGAGCTACTTTAGCAAATTATTATTATATTTCTTTCTGAAATGTCAGCTATGGCCTTTAGATTAAGGTGTAATTCCTTCCTTCACCTGACTTTTATAATGTATTATGCCATTAAGACACAATGATGCATCTTTTAATGGTCCATTAACACAAGAGTTGGATGCACTGTGTAGAGAGAAAGAATTTTTCCCAGAAGTCTATGCACTCAAAAAGAAGTTTTGAAAATTGTTATTGAGTCAAACTATATTCTTCCTGTTCTGTGAGTACTCTTCCATATGTTGTTGATGATACAGTGTGTGGTAGGCCACTTAAAAAAATGCATTTAAAATTAAATCTGTAGTTATCAGTTTATTTCCCTGTGAAATACATAGGCAGATATCAGAGATGCTGAAAATGGTGTTTTGAATGGAACAAAATACTTTGCTTGCTAATTAGGTCTACTTAGAGTAAATAGATGGGTCAGTCCACACACTGGACAGGTAAAATTTTCATTTATACATTTTCTGTTTATAATATGTTTCTATTGGACTTGGAATGACAGTGGAAGAGAGTACAGCTGGCTCTTCAATAGCAATCTCTGCTAAATACTAATATTAAACAAGTCAATTACATGTCCATCAAAGATGTGAGGCATTTTTCTCAGAGCTGGAAATTAGAAAATAAAAAATGTCAAAGATAAAGACATGAGAAAAAGTCTAACCTCCTTCTAGCTTTATCACTGCGACTGAAAAGCTGGGTAAAGAAAATGACATAATGAATAATTAAAAAATGTAAAAACTAACAATGTATTTCTACATGAATCAAAATTAGAGGTGTATGGATTAAATAGCTGTACAAAACTTAACTGAATGTTGTCCATAGTGGTAGTTCTGTTGAAAAATCTTAGACATAATTTCCTTTCTATTCATATTCTGTTTGAACTGCACCATTTAACTTTTCCATTTTCTTGTAGAGTAATGTCTTACATTCCAATAAGTAAATGGGATTCAAAGCTGCTCTTTATATGGATTAGAACTGATACTGCAGACAAATCAGTAATTAAAGACATTGGTGATATTTGCTTATGTTCTGATGTAAAGGTATTCCTTCTTCTTTTGTAAATTACCATACACTCCATGATTTTTGTTAAGTTCCTATATGAGCTTCTCGTGGAAGTTTGATGTGTACATTTCAGGTACCTTTGGTTCTCATATGAGTTTTCGTACAGTATTAAGCAGCCTTTATGGGAATAACCGTAGGGTGATCTAAGTTCAAAGCAGGGTGATGAAACTTATCTTTGTCTAAGTTTGTCAGCATCATATTCTTAGCAGCCATTGGTATCTCAGGAACAAAATTAGTTGACTGACTTGTAGTATGTTACTTGAGCCATCTCCCTTGCTATGACTTGAGCTCCAATAGCATCAATGGCAACAAGACATTCAACATTAACTTAATACTTAATCTATTGTCTTCTTCATCTTGGATGTGTACTGCATAATTCCTGAAGTATGTGAGAAGAATTATGCCTCATGTTTGAAAAATAGCTGAGTCTTAAGGACAAAGCAATCTGTGTATGTCTAATGCAGTAACAAAAAAAGGGTTTATTGTCTGAAAACTATGTGGTAAAAGCAAAACCAGTTAAAAACATCTGCTAGTTTTCTTAGTGTTGGGTTATATATGTTCTAAAGAATAAAAATGCAGAGTGTATGACATATAGTTTAACTGGTAATAGTTTATATTTAATTACATAAAACTTCTCCAAGCTTTCCTCTCCTTTCCCACACCTTCCTCATTTACTCTCTTCACGTTCCTACTTTTACTGACCTTTTATAATCTTTCTTCCTCCCCTCTCCTTTTTTACCTGTCACTAGCCCCTCTTTTTCGCTTTCCTCCCTTCCCCCATATTTCTCTCCCTACCTTTGCTTTTTTCCTTCTATAAACATGAAAAATTCTCAGTCTTTTGCCATGTCTGAACAAGATAAATGAACTAATTTAAAATATTTTCCATGCCTCATCTGTCCATTCCACAAGCTGTCAATGAGCTTGAATTGGGAGCTTTCATGCCAATAGTCTGCAGTGAGTGGTTGTATTATTTTGAAATAAGAATGCTGTTTCCATGGCAAAATTGGAATGCTTTGCAACTGTGCTGACATCCCCATACTTCTGCGTTTACACAAGAAAGGTGATACTTTATGCAGTGTTTATTTTTTACAAAAGGTCATTTGCCTACCTGCCCAAGATAAAGACATCATATTGTTCATATTGGGGTTTTTTTCTACATTTTGAAGGAAAACAATGGACACAAAAAACCCAACTACTTTTAAATGTGTTACAGTTTTCAGTTTTTGCTTCTGCATTTTTGCCAACAGCCATTTTAACCAGTGAGTATGTTAAGAGATGGTAGAGAGTATGTTAAGAGCGTAGAGTAGTGGTTGGGCAAATAGCAATGCCAAAACTCTGCTCACTGTCTTCTGCAGTGGAATCGTATTATTCTAAATATTTACTTAGTGAAGTTAGTACAGGATTTAGAAATGAGAGGAATGTTTAGAAATAACTTACTGTTTCTCAGATACCAAAAGCTGATTCATTTTAGATTGTGGAATTTTTAAAACTTCTTATACTTAATACGTTTTAATACTTCTTAAAGGATCTTTCTGTACTGCCTTATCAGCTTTGCCTGTTGAAATGACAATGCTTTCTGGTTAGGTATAATGTTAACAACAGCTTTGCTATAAACGTATTTTGGCTTTCGGCTGAAAGTTTCACCAGTCGTGTTTTCTATGTAAATTGTATGGTCTCCCAAACTCTGCAAAAACTGAAAAAAATATTTTTGTGCTGCACAGCATGTTTAACTTCTGCGTCCCTTAGCCCCTTCCTAACATTAAAAAAACCATGAACCACAACGACAAAAGCCCCAAAGGTGTCCCAACACAAACAAAAAAAAAATCCCATGCCTCTCCACCTTGCAGTTTTCATTGATTCAGTTGTAAATGTGCTGTTTAGCACCTGGAAATGGCATGACTCATATTTGCTCGATTTACGATAGGGATACCAGGTAGTTGTGCACACTAAATGATATTACTTATCCTTATTTTCTAATGCTGTATTCTGTCCACAGTAGCTTCCCTTCAACAAACCAAAACTTGGCAAGCAGCTGTGTCCTCCTTATTCAGTATACTTCATGAACGCAGTATTTTCATTCTCAAAAGCAAGGAGTGTTCACCTACTTAATTGGCTATGACCTCTTCCTGCCCAGGAGACACATGCAGAATTCTGTTCCCATTTCCTAATCTTTTAAGACACAGAGCAGCACATTACTGTCATGCTAGCAGGTAGATGAAATTTTGATCTTCTGCTTGTGTTTTTGACAGGGGTTTCTGTTTGAGCTTGAGAAAATTCATTTTAATGTGCATGTCTTAAATGTGATGATTGTCTCTTCAGTAATTTTGTTTGCTTTGTGTCTGTGTAAGATACCTTATTGGTCCATTGGTATCACTTTACTGACTAGTTTCTTCTCAGAAGGATATAAAGTTTATTAGATAAGAGATGGTGGTACCTTTATTTTGATAAAGACTGCATTTTTCATTTCAGTCAGTAAATTGTTTGCTGGATGTTACTAAGAATATAATCCTTTCAATGCTGTATCTCAGCATCCTAATTTTAACTCTCCTCTAATTAGAATCTTAATTTCTTTCTGTGTGTTTGTATGTATTCGTATGAAGTTATTATAAAGCAACTATTATAAAATAGATTATACAGCAGAGATTTTCCTCTCTACTAGACATAAATAATGATATTATTTTCCAGAGCAGTGACATTAAATGCCAACTCATGAAAGTGTAGAGCCTGAAGAGGTTATGCAGTCTCTATTCACTGTCTATTAAGGACTTTTCTGAGTTAGCAATTCTAGACGTCTTCTCTAATTTTTTTTGTGTTTCTTTTGAAATCTGAATGTAAAGTTTGCTACTAGAATTTATCTCAGTTGGCTTTGTAGAAAATGACCTGAAGGTCATGGTGAAGTTAGATGTGAATCAGCAGTATACACTTGCAGCAGAGACGGCCAACTGCATCCCGGATGTGATTTGTTAAACTGTAGCTGCAGGCCCAGGGAACAGATCCAACCTTCCCTTTTATCTGGTGTTTGTAAGACTACACATGGTCTCCTCCTACTGACATACAGGAGCAAGTCCAATGAAATGCCACTGAGATAGTTGGGGCTGGAGCACAGGATTTATGTAAAGAGATTGAAGAAACTGAATCTGTTCAGTCTAGGAAAGTGACAGCTTTTTGCAGAAATTTTATGGCTATTCTCAAGTAGGTTATCTGAGAATGAAGGGAAAATGGAAACAGGTTCATTGTGATAGCTCGAGAAACAACACAAATCAGAACATGGTAAATCCAGTGTTGTGTACAGAAATTGCTTTCCTACTTGTCAAACACTTGGACAGGTGCCCAGCAAAGCTGAGTGATCTTTTCTTTGGAGATATTCTGGACTCAGCTGGACAGGATTTGCACAACCTGCTTTAGGGTCTGCTTTGGCATGGTGTTGTACTATATGACCTCTGGAGGTTGCCTCCAATGTCGTTTATTCTTTGCCTGTGTGTAAAACGTGGAATCATAGAATCACAGAATGGTAGGGGTTGGAAAGGACCTCAGGAGATCATCTAGTCCAAACCTCCTCCTCGAGTAGGTTCTCCTAGATCAGATCACACAGAAACACATCCAAGACGGTTTTGAATGTTTCCAGAGAAGGAAACGCCCCATGTTCTCTGGGCAGCCTGTTCCAGCGGTCTTTACCTGGAGAAGTTTACTTTGTATTCAAGTTGAATCTGCTGTGTTCCAGTATATGTCCATTGCCCTCTTGTCCTATTGCTGTACATCACAAAGAATTGCCTGGTCCCATTCTCCTAGCACTTGGCCTTTACATACTTAAAAACATTTAGGAAATCTTCTCTCAGTCTCCTCCTCTAGGCTAAATACGCCCGGCTCTCTTAGCCTCTCCTCATAGCAAAGATGTTCCAGACCCCTAATACCTTAGCAACTCTGTGCTGAACTCTCTCCAGTTAACTCCCTGTCCCTCTTGAGATGGGGAGCCCAGAAGTGGACACAGTATCCCAGATACAGCATAACTAGGGCAGAGTTGAGGGGGGTGAGTAACCTCCCTTGATCTACTGGCCACACGCTCCTTAATGCACCCCAAAAAGGCCATTGGCCTATCTCCACAACAAGGGCACATTGCTGTTCCCAATTTTCCATCCATCAGCACCCCCAGATCTCTTTCCCCAGGGCTGGTCTCGAGCAGGTTAGTCCACAGCCTGTACTGGTGCATTGAGTTATTCTTCCCCACATGCAGACTTGCCCTTGTTGAACCTCATTAAGTTTCTTTCTGACCAGCTGTCCATTGTATCCAGGTCATGCTGGATGGCACAAGACCACAGCTGTTTTGTCTCTGCACTGTGTACTTTGGTTAAGAAATATGTGGTTGTGACTGGATGACTGGAGTGCTGAAAATAATCTGAAGATGATAATTGCTTTTAATTTCCAGTAATGCCTATAGGAATCATCTAGAAGGAGTGCAGTTACAATACTGGAACCCCATGCCACCCTATCTGGCAGAGGCTGCAGCAGCAAGGCAATGAATTAATGCCTCATCACCTTTTCAGCTTAAATTTGCCTTTCACAACTTGTCAATTATTTTAGCCTTTGTTTAAATTACACATCTATTCAAACTGGTCTGTGCAAATCAAAAGCAAAGAATTAATAAAAATGCTTTTTTTCATGGAGAACAAAGAAAAGATTCTTTCCAACTTCTTATATTTATCTTCTTGGAATTTTGCCCTTCCAATATGAGTATCAATCATTTATTCTTTTGCATTTCAGGCTGTCTGGAAGAGGCACTTAGTATAGGCATGATGCATCAATAAAACTTCGCTTTTTAAGTATTTGTGTTTAACTGTTTATATAATACCATAGAAAATCTAAAAGATGAAAATTATGGGGGAAAAACCCAAACAAGATGACATGAAGCATTTCAAAGTTACAGAGCAAGAAGCCTCATATGGTAAAAAGATACGTACTGTAATAAAGGCACATTTGAAAAAAGTATATGTGAACATTTAAAAAGTAGAGTTACGGTAAAAATCTTCATAGTGTCCTTGTAAAGTGAAGGCTCACTGTCACATATTAATCTTTCCGGAATGAGGTAGATATGAAGTGAGAACAGAGTTAGCCTGACTAAATTCTGTGAGCGTTACCTGGTGTGTATGAATCTGCAAACAAGTGAGAGAGTGTTCTTCTGTTCAGTGACTTCTGTACTAGCAGAATATATTCATTATATATGTAATCATTCTTTATACAGGAGACACTGGTGATTGACTATTCTCCTTTTATTATGTATTGATAGTGAGACTTCGAAGATAGTTGAGATATGGGTATGTGGTATTTTTATCACTAGATCTCTAGTGCAGGGTTACAGACTGTATGTACTGGGTATCTTCCGCAACATAGAACAGCAGTGGTAGTACTTAGCCTGAAAATGGAATGGAGACTTAACTGCAGTGCTTGATATTGAAGTATTGTAATTACAAATGTTGAGGACTTCAAGAATACTTAAAATAAATACACAGTAGTTTACTTCCCTAGATACGGCATAGTCGTGTTGTGGTGGTGTTGTGAATGAATATATTTAACTCAGCTTGAGTTGACAGCAATCTAAACCTTATTGCTAGTATAAGGTAAATTAAAGGGTTGGATTTTAGCAGCATGTAATGATTAACCAATTTAAGGACTAGAAAGTAATTTAGCAAAGTGAAACAGTGACTTGATTACAGATTCAAGAATGGCAAGATTCATACTAGTTTACTGCAAGCTCCTTTAATTCAAAGCACAAAGATATGCTGGCACAAAACATACAGACAGACATACATGTGTATCCAGAAGCCCACTCTAAAATGCTTTGGTAGAGGCTCAAGGAGATGGTTCTCATCCAGGTCTTGTGTCACCCTTGCCAGCAGAACATGTTGAAAGGCATTGCAGCTCAGGGTAGATGCTGGATGGATTCAGCCCACTGCAGTCCAGGATCACTCAAAGGATTCTCAGTTTGGATTGCTCCTTATAGGGTCTGAGACAATTTACTTTTGTCAGGTATTTTTCCATTGTGGCCTAACTCAAATGTTTTTGTTTGTCTAAGTCCAGAGCCTGACCCTGTGGGTTACATGTGTGCCAGTTCTGGTAGTACCAGATCTTAAGAAGATTGACAGACCACCCAAGACCATAAGGCGGGGAGTAGGAGCCAGGTGCGCCAAAGATGTGTCTTGAGGCTCTGGTCTTTTGCAGGAGATAATTGTCATCAAAGATCATTAAGGAGGTGTGATGTTTTTGTACACTACAGGAGGTAACTGTTGCTCCCCAGAGAACAGGGGAGACAGGAGCCAGAAATGTTAAGGTCGGGGGTGGGAGGGGCCTCAGGACAGCTTTTGCTTTTCAACCTGTATGTAGTGATGCAACCTGCATCTAAAATAAGAACTTCTTCAGAAGAAAGAAGTTTTTGTTTTCACCAACAATGTAAGGCCTCTTCAAATAAACAATCTGTACTTCAGAAGAGCTAAGGCTTTTATTAACTCTACACTGCATATGTGCATTTTCTTTCCTGTGAATGAAAAAGAAAATTGGTACCTTAGCAGAATCACTAGATACTAGATGCATACTGTATTTATACATAATTTTGACAAGTCCTTCTAATATTTAATCAGATCTTAAGATTTTTATACTTAATATTCCAATATTTATATTTGGTGCCCTTTCAAGATATTTTAATGTTTAATATAAAATCAGATAGCGTGACTTGTGAGTTCATGCATGAAGAGAGCCAAAACTACATTATGTTAGAGTTATTAGAAAAAGAAATTACTGTTCCTAACTGCTGCTGATGCGTAAGTGTTTTGTTTGCTTTTCTGCTGGAATATGCAAATAACAGAATTCCCCTATGTCTAGATAGTGTCTCCTATCTCTGATTTACCATGGCCCCATACTATAGGCAGGCTTACTGAGTAGTAGGAAATTTCAAATCAAGCATTACCTTCCACTCCTGAGGTAATATTTGTTGTGTCTGAAAGACAGAGGGATGCAAAATAGTCTCTTGATACTTTATCTAACAGTCTTAATTAATTTTATGTAATTGTCTAAACATAATTAAAAAGAAGTGGAATAGATCATCTAGAAACATTTTCTTCACATGTTCTGATTCTAAGCTGTGTCAGTTTCATAGCTGAAATATTGTTTGGTTTAGATTAATCAGGAATAAAAGGAGACATAAAATGGAGAAAAAAAAGTAATTAGCTTATTTCCATGGAAACACAGTATGTTCTTTGCCAAAATTAAGTGCTGACTTTGTATTCTGAAAGATGGCTGCACAGAAAACACGGGCTCACTGATCTGCAGATAATGTGTCAAATGTCCTGGTAGTGTGTATCTTCTGATTGCATTGTGCATCATTAACAAATCTTTGTGCCAGCACCTTGCTTCTGACTCTTGCACTATGACTAGATTGCAATCTTTTCGCCCTTCTAATCCATGTAACAGCTTTGGACTGGAGAAAGAAAAGATTCCTTTCACTGTGTATTTTATACTGTATGTCTCAAGTTATAGCAGTTGATAAGCTGGTGAAGCTGCTTCTGTCAACACTCACTGTGAAATCTTCACTGAAATCTATGACTATTTTACTATTGGTAAAGTAGTAAAACCAACATTTCGTATCTAGAGTGCGATCATAGACAACAGCAGTATTGCTTGGCAGGTAATCTAAATTCTGAAACAAAGCGGATGTTTCGTAAAATGCAGAGGTGCTAAAGCAGATGTTACAGAGAAAAAAGTGATTTTTCATTATTTTCTTAAATTTTACAATGGAATCTCTGTCTTAATGCTTATTTACAATGATACCTAGGAAAATAAAATGCCAGATATATAAAAGAGGATGAGAATATACAATTCAGTTGCTGATTGGTACTTAATAACAATCTGTGTAGTAGTAGAAGAACCCTTATGAGATGATTTTTAGTAATATTTAGAAATGTAATGACCTTTTGAGTCTCTCAAAATAGCTTCTTTCAGAATTTAGTGCCTTATTACAATGAGCTGCTTCTTGTAAGTTGTTATCCTTGACAAAGTGGAGAAATACATTTTGAAGAAATAAAGCTTTTACCTAATATCCAGCCCCAGCTTTCTGCCACAACCTCAGCTTTCGTTTATTTTCACAAATCTTGCATCAGAAAACGGTGTTACTGTGTTTAATTGTGATCAATTTAGGGACTAGGTTTTAGTTTTGCAAATATACTCTTTTTTTCAGGAAACAGTAATAAAAGACTTTATATAAGCTTGCATCAAAAATATTACGAAAGCTCCCAGTGAGCTTTCTTCTGCAAAATACTGGTACACAGTTTCTTCTAACCTATTCTTTAGAGTCTATGCAGTTTATTCATGTGCAACCTATTAATATGAATAAACCATTCAATTATTTTGAAATCCATTTGCAGCAGAGTATTTTTCATTTGGGGGGTGAAAAGAGGTCATTTCACCATCTAGAAAATTGCACTACATTTTTCTGCCCTGTATTCTTAATCTCCAGTTATATAAATAATTTTATGTATTCTTAAGTTCATTTTGCATCTGAATCTCTGATTAAGATTGATCCTCAGCTACTTCCTTCATTTTCTCTGCTTTGCACTAATATCTGGCAAGCATTAAGTCAAAATGACACTCTTCCTAGATATCTAGGCTGTTGGATTTGGTTTAGCTGGTAGGAACAGGTATAGTTTCAGGCTACTTAAAAACTGTCAGCTGATCATTGAACTAGCATGATGTTATTTCAGTAAATGTGTTCATAATATGTCAATCTTGTTAATTTCACAAATAGCAAGCTTACATAGCTAAGTGTGGCATTCATCCAGAGAGAGAGGCGTTTCAATCCTGTGCTTGCAGGAGAGGTTCAAGACTGATTCCATTCTGTGCAATTCCTTCATTTTACACACTTACAGAAGTCAGAATCCAGGTGAGAATCAGCTGGACAGTGGCACCTCAGTTTCCACAACTGGTGATTCCCTCTTTTCTCTCGTAATGTTGATGCCTTTTTTCCTTGGGCCACTTGCAGTGATTTTTTAATTTTTGTGTGTTATCCTTTTTTTTTTTTTAAGTGAATCACCATACTATAGAAAAATAGTACTGACATGGGGAAAACGAGTGAAATACGTTATAGTTTAGAGGCTAGGGAGGGAAAGAACTGGTTCAGGCACAGCACAGCTGGATTTGGTACTTAAAGCTAACTTAAGAGCTTAATATGTAGGTCAGCTAAGGTTCCAAAAGCACATGTAAAAAGTGGATTAGAAAAGTTTGCTCTTCTTTCATTCAGTGTAGTGTGATTTTATTAGTAAAATATTGTTTGACTTATATTTGCAAAGATGAAGGAGCTTTTACTTATATTTCAGACGAGGGACAAGCTGCCTGATACAGTTATGCAAGTTGTGAATTTGCTTGAACACCTGACTTTTATTTGTGCATTTGTGTTCTTTTCAAAATCCATGCCTAAGTTTGAGGGTCTCTCTAAAGCTGAGGTAAGTATGCATCGTGCCTTTCTGTGTCTTACTTATACAAAGGACAGAATCCTTATTTGTCAACTTTGATTTTTCAGAGACTGATTTTCAGAATTTTTTTATGGCTCCATAAGCACAGGAAGGAATAGGAATGTATTTTTTTTCTTCATGTACATTAGCAGTTGTTTTCCTATCCATGGACTTAATGTTTTTGACACCCGAATAATATAAGGCTGTACCGTGAAAGATTGATGAGTGTTTGGTGTTAACTTATGAAACAGCTGTCTCCCTTGTATTTGTCTGTGAGACGGATTCATCTCATGGTTAAAACCCAGGAAGTATTTTCACTGTCTTCATGGGTCTTGAAGTCTGCATTTGCATAATTATATATGGCCAAACACTATTTCATGTGTATAGTGAATCTGAAGCAATTTCACTTTTCATCAGTATGACAGTAATTTTACAACAACCTGATAGAAACAAGAATATTGTCAATAGTAATTTGATAACTTTTTTCAAGATTAATTTTTTCAACACTTCAAAGTTGCAACTCTGAAGAGTACTGAGAAAAACTTTCTGTTCTATTACATTAGTTTGTCTAGTACTTTCTTAATAAGTTAACCTGTGCTGGAATAGAACAGACAAGTGATTCTTATTTACTGGAAGGGATGAAGTTATGGTCTGATCTATCTTCATTTGGCTGTCCCATTTATGGGGTGCTTTCCTGACTGCACTTTCCAGCATCTCTCACTGCCCTCATATTCCTTTTCCTTTTCTTCAGCCTTTCCACTTCTGAAAGGTTAAAAGCCTCAAGATATTAAAATGGAAGAACAGTTGCACATATGGATATATAAGTGCATCTCTTTCTGAAGCATTACTTGTGTAATGTAGTGATTTAAATTTCTGCTTCACCAACGTTTTCATGATACCCTTGTAAGATATCAAAGAAGCTTGCGGCCATATCGTAATGTTTGCGTGTTTGCTGCCTTACAGAAGTGCAGCAAATGATTTAAGGAGATTGACATTTTTCTGCTGTCAAGTACTTCCTTCAGGTATTGCCAGTTTATCTGCATTTTACTGGTTTATACTTTTTCCACATTTTTTGCGTTTTCTTTGAACTGCATTTTTAAAATGTTTTGGTCAGAAGATTCATCTGGGGTTTTTTGTGGGTTTTTTTATGCTCGTATGTGTTTTGTACTTCAGACTTATTTCATTTAGCTGACTGGTGAATTTGTGTATGCCTGTGTCAGAAAGCATTAAAAAGGAGCTGTGTATGAACTCATGTACGTATGTGTCCATAGGTTAGATGCAATACATTTCAATTGTATTTTCTTTATGGAATTCACATTTTACTTGTTACTACATATAAAAAATTCCTTAAGCTCCTTTGAGAAAGTTCCCTGACTTAGCTGAGAATGGCTTTGTGCACAGGAATACAAAAGCACAACCACAGAATTACAGAATGTTATGGATTGGAAGCGACCTTGAAAGATCATCTAGTCCAATCCCTCCTCCACTGAACTCTACCATCTCATGGTCACTGCAATGAAGGCTGCCTTCAACCCTCACTGCTTTAGCCAGACCCTTCCTTTAGTGAGGAGCAGATCCAGCAGCATTTCTCTCCTGATACCAGAATAGCAGTGAAGTCTCTCAAACAGAATTACTTATGGGTTTTAAAATTTACCTGCTTTAAGAGGAGCAGGTTACTATTCAGAGAGGTGTTGGAATTTAAAACAAAACTTCTAGATAGCTTTCTGTGTATCAGTTTGCTTACTCTAGCACCAAAATAGATTGTCTTTATATTGATGAAAATAAAAGTAAAAAATGCTGTCTACTAATTATCTTATTACTCTCTTACCTTGTAATTCTTAAATGCTGGTTCTTTTACCAGCATTCAAAATTTAATGAGTGAAGCATAAATATTTTCTCAGTCCTTGAGATTCTTGCAGAAGTCATATGAATTGGAGTAGTATGGTAAATACTCTGTTTATTTGGCTTCTGCAGAAATGTATTTCCTGCAGACATAGAATCATAGAATCATAGAATCATTAGGGATTGGAAGGGACCCCAAAAGATCATCTAGTCCAATCCCCCTGCCA
>JAOXOE010000874.1:18696097-18709528 GCA_028565055.1 Phoeniculus purpureus
TGAGGAGGAAGTTCTTCACGGTGAGAGTGGTGAGAGCCTGGAATGGGTTGCCCAGGGAGGTGGTTGGGGCCCCATCCGTGGAGATGTTTAAGGCAGGGCTGGATTGGGCTCTGGCAAGCTTGGTCTAGGGTGGGGTGTTCCTGCCCATGGCAGGGGGGGTTGGAACTGGATGATCAGGTGGTCCCTTCCAACCCAGAGTGATTCTGATGTATAACTTCTCCAGTAAAGTGATCCTGCTGTGGCAGGGGCATTGGACTAGATGATCTTTTGGGGTCCCTTCCAATCCCTAATGATTCTATGATTCTATAACTTATTTATGTCCTTCTTGATTTACACTCTTTGTTTTCTGTATCTTCTTACAGTACAGAATTTATAATTACAATCCCAGAATCATTAGGGATTGGAAGGGACTTTGAAAGATCATCTAGTCTAATCCCCCTGCCAGAGCAGGATCACCTAATCCAAGTCGCACAGGAACCCATCCAGGTGGGTTTTAAATGTCTCCAGAGAAGGAAACTCCACAACCCCCCTGGGCAGCCTGTTCCAATGTTCTGTTACCCTCACTGTGAAGAAGTGACAATATGTCACTTCTGATTACAAATTATCATAGATTCCAGACCTAGTCAGGATGAGTCAACCTTAACTAAATGCAAAAATAGGTGATGTTGCCAAAATAGCTCAGACTCCTGTCTGAATTATATTGAAAAATGTTTGAGATGTGAAAGCAATTTGTGGAACTATTTGTTTGGAAAAAGAATTTCTGGGCCCATAGCCTTGAAGCTATTTATGTGGGCATGCCTTTGAGCTATAAGAGTAATTAAAATTTTGGGTCCACTTTCATGTCTTCAATTTTTGGAAGTATTTCTTAGGCAAAAAGACTCGAATCATTAGTTCAATGAAGTGAAAACCTCTGAGAGATTCATATGAGTGGCTTAGGAAGAAAGCTCTTGCTCTTTTCAGATATAATCTTAAAAAACTCAGCTCAGGATGTTCTGAGGTTCTATCCATAATTAACGGTAACTTATGGGCTTTAAGATCCTGCTGTAAGGAGCTGAGAGCAGGACATCTCTTATGTATCAAATTTTAATGAATTTCTGCTAAAATAAACCCCACCAAAAAAAAAAACCAACCCAGAAGACAGTATTTAGGAGGAGTCATGAGTTTGAAGGCAGCATCTTTCATTGGAGTTTTTGTGGTAGCAGGACGCTGTGTGCTACTCTTTTTCTTTACCCTGTAGGCATCATGATCCTGTATTGCAGTCCTATGAGTAACTTAGCTGCAATGATTTGCTTCTAATCTGAACTACTGCTTTTTTCTGTCTGTGAAAAATCTAGTATGTTGTGTGCTATGTATCCTCTCAGCATTACCCTGGCATGTCTTCTGAAAGCTTATGCAGTTATATTTAAAAGTTTTAGTGGCACACATTTGTCTTTTTTTTATTTTCAATTAACAACATTTTAGTCAGCTTACAAAAAAGAGAAAAGAATACTCTGGATTATGGGTACTTCTGAAGACAGTGTTGTGTTTCTCTTATTGCAAAACTTACTACATAGTAACTATTTATACTGAAAAAAAATCTGTATTTCTGCTTTTCAGAAAAGTACTTTGTTGGGTTTTTCCCTCACAAATTTGCTGTTTCTCTCTTACCTGAGAAACATTTCATTCCTATTTATGATTCAAACCCACAAAATAACCCCAGATGATCTATAAGGAAGTATTTTCACAAAAGATTTGCTGAAGTAAATGCAGCATAAATATGCACATGGTTTCAATTTCCTGAGCAGCACTGATATTTTTACTCAATTTCCTCTTAATCCTGCATCATTCACAATTCCCTTGCTTCTAGATTCTCAGCAGCCAGGGGAGGGGTTAAAAAAACATTGAAATGGAAGAGAGCTCAACCAGCTCATTCTGTGTAATAAAATTCATTCCACTGTGGTCGTAATTTCATCAACTAATACAAGTCAACATCAAATGTTAATGAGGAAAGGTTTCCAATTATATACAGTCTGACACTGACCCAGCTTTTCAGTCACCTTCAATTGTCAGCAATAAAAAGGACAGTTCAATATGATATGGATCATTCACTTCAAATCTCTACAACTCATTTATGACAAACACAACTAACAGAGCATAGGGAACTGCTGAATTGTTTTTCATTATGCTGGCACGTTGGCTTTAGACTACAGTGGTAATGATCTTTAGAGCTTTTCCATATAGAGAGCCTCTAATGAGCAAACCAGGATGGGGTGATGAGGTGATGGCAACTCACATTTTCAAGTGACAATACCAGCAACATGATGATGCTTTAAATTCCCTATTATTTCTGGAAAGTAATTCACTACCAGAGAGAAGAGAGAGTTAGGAGGCTAAGCTATTAAATAAAATGAGTACAGAAAGTGAATAGCTCATTAAAAATGAAAAGCTTTTGCAAAATACACGAGCCTTATCTTTACCAGTCATTGTAAAATGCCCATCTTTCCATAGACAGTTACTTAAAGTGGTATTGCCATAAGCTAGGAGATCTAGGGATGTGTTGAAATCCTGTAGAAGTGCATTTTCCAGTGTAATACTCCTCCAACTTCAAACCCAGAGCACATACAGGGAACAAAAATGGCTAAAAGCAGATGTTTAATTCATTCCTGATCTTGGTTAGGGGCTTACTGCTGTCCAGATTAATACAGGATTATTCCAAAACCACTGGTTTGTAGTGACCACTTGCAATTTTTTAAAATGTTAAGTATGGCAAGACAGTAAATTACAGCAGTTGCTACTACAGTAACATTATAAAGAAACTAAGCAATAACAACTTATAAATGCTTTCTGGTTATTATAAATAACAAAAGTCATGTATTCTCAAATGTATTCTTTAAGACTGAGGAAAACTTTACATCAGTTATTGTAGTCATGGCTTACAAGATCTCACTGAAGCCTTTAAATTCTATGATAGAATTATTTCCTTTGTATTATTTTGGAACTACCAAAATCCAAAGCCACGGAGGACTTGAAAGCTTGATTTAATTTCTGTCCCTATAAACAGTGGAAAATGCATTCCAAAGATCAGAGTACTTGGGGAAGAAAGTAAGGCTAAAGCAGAAAAGAAAATGAGCTGTTATTAGCATAAACTGAAGCTTGAAGGTTTCCTTCAGAGAGTACGTTGCAAGGAAGACTACTTTTCCCCATAAAGATTTAACCATAATGACAAAAAAGAGTGAACAAGTAAATAAAAATCTGGTCTTGCTGTTTCATTAGAAAATCTGCCTATTTTAATTGTATATCAAAGAAAAAGGGGAAAAGCCCATATGTGAGATGTAAAGCTGCTACACAGAATCAAGAATTACAGAACATTAGGGATTGGACAGGATCTCGAAAGATCATGTAGTCCAAGCCCCTGCCAGAGCAGGATCATCTAGATTAAGTTGCACTGGAACATGTCCAGGTGGGTCTTAAATGTCTCCAGAGAACGAGACTCCACAATCTCCCCGGGCAGCCTGTTCCAGTGCTCTGTCACCCTCACTGTCAAAAAGTTCCTTCTCATGTTTACGTGTAAACTTTCTATGTTCCAGCTTACACCCATTGCCCCTTCTCGTATCATTGCATAACTCTGAGAAGAGCCTGACTTCATCCTCTTGGCACCTACTTTTTACATGTTTATAAACACTAATGAGGTTCTGGACTGCTTCTTAGTATTGTATGAAAATTGTTGAATTTGAATCATTAAAGACTGGTTTTTTCCATTCCTCTCCTTTTCAGGATAACTTTGCATCTGTTTTTGACACTGGAGAGAGTCATTAACCATGTGGAAACACATTAAGGGTTTTATTAATTAAGTTTCAGCTTTTCCTTTGTTTATAAGTAACAGTCAAATCACACGAAAACTTACTGGTTTAAGTTTTGTGAGTTTTTTGAAGCCATGCCAGTACTTCAGATACCTGGGTTTCACATGTTCTTAGAGTTACCTAACAATGCAACTTTACCTGAAATTAAGTGTAGACTACTGATTTCTCAGCACGATTATCTATTTCTCATTTACTTACCGATTTCAAAATCCTGAAAGAGTCCTTCAACATCCTAGTGTTCCTTTAATATTCCTTTGTCTCTCTTGCATCAATGGAAACAGAACCTCAGTGGCATTTTTTAGTTAGATTATCAGCAGACACCCTTGTTATCAATGGATCATGAGACTTCAGCACGTTTCAGTCTCAAAGCTTTAGAAGGCTGACAGTCTGGTAACTTCCCAGCATGGAAATTGTAATAGTAGGAATCTGTCAAGTTTATGTAAATTGGAATACATAAACTCTCATTTTGTAGAGAGTTTTCGGTGGTTCACATGCGAAGTGGT
This sequence comes from Phoeniculus purpureus, assembly GCA_028565055.1. Lineage (NCBI taxonomy): Eukaryota > Metazoa > Chordata > Aves > Bucerotiformes > Phoeniculidae > Phoeniculus > Phoeniculus purpureus. The sequence goes on from JAOXOE010000874.1 coordinate 18,700,440, forward strand.
AAATGTGTCCTGTCTAACGTTGGGCTTTTGCATACAAGTAACTGTTTTACAGGTCTAGTTTTGTCAACTTCAGACAGTGTCAGTATATAATAACATACGCAAATAACAGGAAAAACAGAAAATATAATAGTGAAGCGTTCCTAAAAATTTGAGTGCATGTATACCACTAGATATTAATTGTTAGTTAGAAAGAGTAGATGAAGACAATGTCATCTACAAATGTGCATTAGGTAAAAGAGATTTGTGTTGACTTTTCTGTAACATAAGGCACCAAACTCTAAAGCTGCATGAAGGGAGGTTTAGGCTGGACATTAGGAAATTTTTTTCTCTGACAGGGTTGTAAACCATTGGAATGGGCTTTCCAGGGAGGGAGTTGATTCACTATCCCTTGATGTGTTTAAAAGTTGCATAGATGAGGCGCTTAGAAATATGTTTCAGGGGTGACAAAGATACAAGTAGGATCAGAGGTTGGACTTGATGGTCCTATAGGTCTTTTCCAACCTACATGTTTCTGTGATTCTGTGAAACTCTGAAAGCTGCTTTGGGTTTGTGCATTTACGTTGAGAGGCCTCTGAAGAGTCTGGTTCAGAATAGGGTAACACAGGCCCTACGTTTGGATTGTTATTGCTATACAGACTGCTTTTTGACTCTTTGACAGGTGGCAGTGTGATAATTTTCTGAGTGTGTCAGGTGATCAGGTTAATCCTTGCTCCAGCTTAAAACACAGTTATTTTGTGCAGAGCTCCTTACAATTTCTTGTCCTGATTTGGCCCCACTGCTCTCATGGGCGAGTATATAGCAGGAACCATCACGCAGAGGGGCTTGATTGCAATTCAGAGTCTTCTAAACCACTTGTATCTGATTCCAGTGAATTTGAATGTGGGTCAAGGTGTGTGTCAGACAAAGAACACACCTTGGTTCATTATCCTGCACAGGTATGCCCAGAGTTTCTCTGAAAAGTTTATAATTTGTGTTCTGTTTACAAATTATAAGTGAGTTAGTGCACTAATGGGGCAAAAGAAAAGACAAGGAGGGTTCAGAAAGTTACAGGCAAAACCAAACACTGTCTCAGCTTGAGGAAAAACAAGAAAACACATTTAATTCATACAACGTAAAATCTCTACACAAAATCATACTACCTCCGCACCCTCCAGATAAAGAAACCTTCAGCAGTTCTTTTCCTTGGGGGAACTTGATGTCCTTTTGGTCTGTACATACATGCCGCAGCACCAACAAATCCATTTAATTTTTATAATAATGCAGGAGATGTGCACTGTGAAACCTACCCTCGTGCTATTGCATGCCTAGGATTTGTACAGGGATTTACTAATCAATGTCTTCTACTGACACAAAAAATGGAAGAACTGCTGGAGGCAGAACTGCTGGAGGAACTCTACAAATTACTACATCGTGTTATGGTAGAGTGTCACAACAATGACTTTGGGAAACATTTCATGGTTTCAGTCTATTTACCTTCCATTTCACTATTATTACTATTTTTTAAAAATCCCAGTCGTAATCTACTTGTTCCACAGCAATGAATTTCTCATAGTGTATCTTCAGTATTGTCTTGATTTCACTCTTCCAGAAAAAAAATGAAAAAATGAAATTAAGTATAATCCATTACCCCATGAATTCATATGTGTATGTTATGAAAGTGACAACAGGTGTGATATTTGCCAAGTACTTGCCTCTTCTTGATGGACAGATGTGTAACAGATAGCATGTTTGCAAATTGCTTCAGTATGTGTAAAGGTTTTCACCAAATTGTTGAAATAATTCTTTTGCTTTTAATTGTTCTGTGAAGTTGCGCGTTTTTCCAATGGCAGTTGAAATTAGGCAGAAATTTCAAAGAATCACAAAACATTAAAGATTGGAAGGGACCTCAAAAGATCATCAGGTTCAATCTCCCCACCACAGCAGGATCACCTAGGTCAAGTAGCACAGGAATATATCCAGGAGGGTTTTAAACGTCTCCAGAGAAGGAGACTCCACAATTCTCCTGGGCAGCCCCTTCCAGTGCTCTGTCACCCTCACCACGAAGAAGTTACTTCTCATATTGATGTGGAAACTCCTGTGTGTACACTCACAGGGCCTTGTCCTGTCATTACATAAAACTGAGAAGAGCCTGGTTCCATCCTCCTTACTCCCACCCTTCACATATTAAGAAACATTAATGAGGTCACCCCTCAGTCTCCATTTCTCCAAGCTAAAGAGACCCAGCTCCCTCAGCCTCTCCTCATAAGGGAGCCGATGTACTCCCTTCATCATCTTCATGGCTCTGCACTGGACTCTCTCCAGCAGTTCTGTGTGCTCCTTGAATTGAGAGGCCCAGAACTGCACACAATACTCCAGATGTGGTCTCACCAGGGCAGAGTAGAGGGGTAGAAGAACTTCTGTCTATCTCCTAACTACCCCTCTTCTGATCCACCCCAGGATGCCGTTGTCCTTCTTGGCCACAAGGGCACATTGATGGCTCATGGTCATCCTGCTGGCCACCAGGACCCCCTGGTCTCTTTCTCCTACACTGCTCTCCAGTAGGTCAGTCTCCAACATATACTGGTACCTGGGGTTGTTCTTGTCCAGATGCAAGACTCTACACTTGGCCTTGTTACAGTTCATTATATTTCTCCCTGTCCAGGTCTCCAGCCTGTCCAGGTCCTGCTGAATGGCTGCACAGACTGCTGGAGTGTCAACCACTCCTCTCAACTTGGTGTCATCAGCAAACTTGCTAACAGTGCTCTCTAATCCCTCATCCAAATCATTAACTAATAGATTGAATAGGACTGGTCCCAGTACCAACCCTTGCAGGACTCCAGTAAATACAGGCCTCCAACTAGATTCTGGCATATTGACCACTACTCTCTGGCTTTCTAGCCAGTTCATGATCCTGAACATCACCATCTGATGGTCACTGTAACCAAGGCTGCTCTCAACATTCACTGCTTTAGCCAGACCCGCCTTGTTGGTGAGTATAAGATCCCGCAGAGCTCTTTTTCTAGTGGGGTCCTCCACCATTTGAATCAGGAAGCACCAATACACTGGAGGAACCTCCTGGACTCTGGATGGCTGGCTGAGTATGTCTTCCACCAAATACCAAGGTAGTTAAAATCCGCCATGAGAACCAGGGCCTGTAGTTGTGAGGCTGCTGTCAGCTGCTTGTGGAAGACCTCATCAGCTTTCTCATCCTGATCTGGTGGCCTGTAATAGACACCCACAACAGTGTCACCCATGCCAGCCTGCCCCTTAATCCACACCCACAAACTCTTAACTCTCTCTTTACCCACCGCCGGACAGAACTCAACACATTCCAGTTCCTCTATCATGTAAAGAGCAACTCCATCACCCCGCCTTGCTGACTTGTCCCTCCTGAAAAGGACATAGTTGTCCATGACTGCATTCTAGTCATGCGAGCTGTCTCTCCATGTCTCTGTAATTGCCACCAGATCATAATCACCTGACTGGACACAGATTTCTAAGTCCTCCTGCTTGTTCCCCATGCTGAGTGCATTGGTGTACAGGCATTTCAGGAAGAGAGCAAGCTGAGCGCTCCAATTTCACCCTAGGACAGTGAGAGGCTGTCTGGTTTTCATCAGGACCACAGCTCTGTTCCACTGGTGCACACTCATCAACTATCCCACCCCAGTTCAAGTCTAGTTTAAAGCCCTCTGAATGAGCCCTGCCAATTCCTGTCCCAGAACCCTTTTTCCCTTCTGAGATAAACCTCTCCCACATGTACTTCTCAGATCTGGTGCTTTATAAAACTAGCCATTATCAAAGAACCCAAAGCTCTGCCTGCAGCACCATTCTCTACTAAATCAAGTTCTCAAAAAATTCTCAACCCTTCATTACCTTGGTTGCCAGTATTCATAGAATAAAAGGCATTGCTTTTGTCTGAGACAGGAAACTTGAAGATGTTCCCTTTATTTTTTAACAGTGAATCTATATTCCACTACCTAATTCCACTGCGTGTTTTGTCTCATGTAGTAACTGATATTTTTTTATGCTCTACATACAATAACTTTCTGTGATAATAAGCTGAAAAGTATCACTACATTTGGGTTTTATATGCCATATAATTATACTAAATTCAATGGTTTAGCTGTTATATCTATAGTTTTGCAGAAATAAGTCTTCAGAGAGTGAGAACAAGAGCCATATTTTCACTTGCACTCCTCTAGGATTATATAAAATGTAATGAGATCTTGAAATAATAGAACCAGCACAAAACAATAAAAGGACTTTAGTAGATAGAATTTTAGAAGACAGATTTACCTGAAGAAGAGCCACTTGAAAGGTTGGTATCATCTGAAATACAATTAAACTAGATTTACAAAAAAGCTTTAGCTTAAAAAGAAACAGATTCAAAGAATAAACAGTTAAGAAAGGAAAGTAAAGTATCAAATGCCCTCAAATTTTAGAAGAAAGTTGAATTAATATACAGTCTATGTAATCTGCAGAAAATAGTTATAAATGTATATTGCTTTTTTATTTGAAAAAATTAAAAACTATTGCATTAAGAGGGACTATGATAATTACTACATTTGTTGAACAGATCAATATATGATTCCAATTACCAAGTTTTAAAGTTGCTTAATATTTCAGACAGAAAACTAAAGTAGGTATATCCAAACTAACTTACTATTTCCCGTGACCTGGAACCTTTCCGAATTTCATAGTGATAATTTCTTTGCTAGAAAGAATCAGTTTTGTTTGGAAGAAAATAATTAAAAAGGTGATGAATTCATAATCTTCTTAAGAAGAATAGGTTTTATTCACTGATGCTTCTTCAGCATATGACCATAAAGATGTTATGTATTCCTGATAAGGCTCACCAATTTCATGTATTGAGTTATTGAATTATTGAGGTTGGAAAAGACCTCCAAATCATCAAGTCCAGCCTATGATTGAACATCACCACAATCAGCTAGACCATGACACTAAGTGCCACATCCAATCTTTTCTTAAACACTTCCAGGGATGGTGACTCCACCACCTCCCTGGGCAGTCCATTCCAGTGTCTAATAACACTTTCCATGAGGAAGGGCTTCATAACATCCAAACTAACACTCCCCTAGCCCAGCTTCAGGCTGTGCCCTCTTGTCATATCACCTAGGAGTAGAGCCCAACCCCCACCTGTCTACAACTTCTCTTCAGGTAGTTGTAGAGTGATGAGGAATCCCCTGCATTTCTTCTCCAGGCTAAAAACTCCAGCTCCCTCAGCCTCTCCTCATAAGACTTTCAGTCCCTTCCACAGCCTTGTTGCTCTCATCTGGACTGACTCCAACATCTCAATCTCTTTCTTGGAGCGACCCAGAACTGCACACAGTACTCAAGGTGAGGCCTCACTAGTGCTGAGTACGGAAGGAGAAATACATCCCTAGTCCTGCTGGCCACACTATTCCTGATACAAGCTAGGATGCCATTTGCCTTGTGTGCCACCTGGGCACATTGCTTGCTCATGTTCAGCCAATTGTCATCCAGTACTCTCAGGACCCTTTCTGCCAGGCCACTCTTCAGCCACACACCCCCAGTCTGTAGCGCTGCATGTGATTATTGTGGCCAAAATGTAGGACCCTGCACTTGTGAAACCTCATCCCATTGGCTTCTGCCCATTGACTGAGTCTAAAAAAAATATGGAATGCTTAATGAACTTGTCATCCTTGTGCAGAGGCCATGCTAATCTTCTCTGTACCATTCAATTTTTTTAGTGTATGTGCTGCCAAAGCAAGCACATGTATACATAGGAAGAACTACTCAGACTATGTGTCTTAGAAATGCCTGCCTTCTCTGGTTTTAATTCTCCTTATTATAGTCCAGTAATAATGACAGACTTCTGTGCCTAAGAAATAAAACTCTGGTGTCATAACTCCCATTATTTTTTATCTAGAGATCTGTTTTGTTTGTTTACTTTACAATAATGTGTGCTCCATTTTGAATAATATATGTAACAAAACATTCCTTATGACCAACGTCCTTCTGAAAGTTTCTTAAATGCATTCAAATAATTTTTTCTGCTATCTTGTAAGTTCTTTCTATCTAACCTCAAGGTGCTCTGAGAGTTTTGATTTCTCCTGCTTGAAGGTTACAATCTGTAATTCAATTTATCAAGTGTACAGGAGTGCTAAGTTCTCTATGCTAGTACTTATTATGAGTAACAGAGACATACATCTCTCTCTTCAATCAGAGGATGATGCAAGAGTGACTGCCTTTATAACTTCCCAGGGGTATGCATTATAGTGCGGAATGACTGCAAAATCATTAGCCTGGCCTTCAATTTACCTGATAGAACATACCTGTTTTAAATGTCCTGAAAAGAATAGTGGATACAGGAACTGTTAAAAAAGAATCAAAATACAGGACTAGAAGAAATCTCCTGGATATAGTTCAACCCAAGAATCCTTTTTATACTTGCATTTGCTATGTATTTATTTAAATAGCAAAACGGAAAATTTGCAGTCTCTGTAGGCTGTTGTCAGGCACTGTTCCTTTGCCTCTCCAGTTTACACAGGTCACCTCCACTGAAAGCTACTTAGAGCTGTGTCATTGTCTCTTTTTGGTTTGTAATCTCTTTAGGCAGAAAGTACCTTTTTAATTGAACGTTTGTACAAGATGTAGAGCCATGGTTCTGTGATCCTAGCTCGGAGACGCTGTAATGCAAACAACTAATTACAGTGGCCAGAGTCCAGGAAGGCTTACTTTCTAACCTGAACTCCAACAATAAATGCCATGAGGAAGCAGAAATATAGCCACCCTGCTTGTATTTCTCTGTCTGTAAATAAGACTGATAGAATTAATTTATCTTAATGGCTGTTGTGCTAATTAGGCAGCTAAGTATTTGTGAAGTGCTGAAGGTGAAAGCAACAAAGGTTCATTTGTTTTTACTGGTGATTGCTATATGGCTTTATTCCTTTGTGAAGGGTTCAACACTGTTGCAGTTCACCTGACATCCACCACAATTTACCTTGGAGACAAATACACATATTGACACTGGGGTTGTCAGGACTATGCTGCTGGTTGGCTAGATAGAAACCTTTGTCCTCCTGGACACAATTTTTCTTGACTAGCTCTCACTTATGATGAATTTGCTCCCAGTGCTGCAGCTAAAAATAAGACCTTGGACAAAATTCTCATTGCATTTTTGGCAAAGTGGGGGGGTTACTATTGCTTATACGTGTCATATTCTATGTGGCAAGCTTGTACGCATCAAATGGTATATAGCAATTCATGACAGCACTGATGTCCAGAGATGTCTAAAAAAAAAATATATGCTCTCACCCAGCTGCTATGCTGACTTACACAGCAAAGTGCTTTGCACAGAGGTAAACAAATACTGTTTTTTAGGTTAAAATCCTGACCTAAAAGGAAAAGCCTGATTGGAATTTCATTTTCTCTTGTTTTATTTGTAACTTCAGTGAACTCTACTCCTGAGAGGTAACTCCATTGACAGGACCAGGATAGAGGCAAACTTGGTGAAGTGTAAACACCCTGAAGTATATCCTTGCTTGAAAGATTTTCTGATTATGGCTTTAGCGATTTAAAGAGTATTATCAGCATGTTCATTTTGTTTTAATTTTGTCCAAAAGGTATCCTCTAATTTCCTTTAGAGGAAGAAACACAAGAAATTATTTCAGGCTGTCTTTAATTGGTTTATAGACTTTGAAGTGGTAAAATGATAAGACAATCCTCAAATATGCCTCTTTGGCAGAATGCAATTATATGCTTAATCGAATAACTTTCTGGGCTCTCTCCCATGGGGTAATGAGCACTGTTCGGGAAACACTGTTAGCTTTTAAGTTACTGTTTCTACATCCAAATATTTTGAAGTTAGATGAATAAAACTCGTTGTGAAACAACCTCATCTGACTTCAGTTCTTTTAGCCTACTTATTTAAAGGAGTGTTTTAGACAGGACTGGTGTAAATCTTATGAAAAGCAGTCATAAATCAGTAAAAAAGCAGAATAGTCTAGCTGGAGCAGAAAGTGAAGACAACTCATAATTAAAGTTCTAAGGTTTTTCTCATCTTGTGCACGTGTGTACATTACAATCCCACATACTGTCCACTCTGAGTAGAAAAACTACTGCTACCTTCTTCATACTGAAGTTAGTGTCCTCAAATGTATGACACTCTGTCAGTGCAAAATGGCTGTTGATTTTCTCTGTGCTCAATCTGTGTTATGAAAGATTTTGATTTTTCACAGTACTAGATTACAGATGCTAAGCATTTGACAGCTTTGAAGAACAGAATCAGGTGCCAGGAGTAAATATTGATTTATGCCATTGGTTGTGTAAAATTTCTGTAAAAATTCCTCACCAAATTGGTGGAGTGGATGAACATGCCAGATTGGAATTTTTGACACATTTGAGAATAAAATTGCACACTTGGGTTCCCTTTCCTCACCAGATGATTTGAAAGCCATTATTTATGTATAGCAATTATAGTAGCTTAGGATTTTGTAATAAAGAATTAAATGAAGTACAACACACTCTACAGGAATTCTTAACTCAATTTGTTTAACAAGTCTTAGTAGTAGACATATTTAAATGGCAATTTAGTGGTGTTCACAAAGTTTCTTTGCTAAGATGATATAAAATTACATCTTTTTTTACAATTAGCTCATTATATAGAACAAAAATCTTTTAATTTATTTTCTATAGTAAGTATAACAAGAAAGAGGTACCTTTCTTTATAAGTGTCTTGCTAAATATCTATTATTTATGCATTGTTTCAGTTGGAGTTGAAAATTGTATCCAACTTTGACAAATTATTACATTCATGAAAATTGACACAGAACAACTTTGGGAATAATTGTTTAACATTGTAGTAGTGACACTCCAGCAAATGTTACTGTCTCTTCGGATGTGATAGAACAATCCATATACTCCTATGGCATCAGTAAAATCCATTTTTAAGGGTTATGTAGCTCAACATTTTAGTACTAATATGCTAAACACATATCTTTTCACTTACAAAGCAGGTATTCATGTCTTCAAGCATTTAACAGAAAAAGTGAGGTAGACTAAAGTTAGGTATTTTTAACTTTAAAAAAATCTTTTTATACTAGTTAATTTCTGGAATTGTGAAACAT
>JAOXOE010000874.1:18715035-18727825 GCA_028565055.1 Phoeniculus purpureus
CTTCCTTTCCTTCCTAACTTAACTTTTAATCATGTTATTGTAGTGTAAACAGTGTAGTTCTATTTATAGTACTATAAAAGATGGGAATCTGGAGACCTGGACTCTGTTCCTGTTATTCATCTTTACAAGTCACCTTTGCCACATCAGTCAGGCTACCTACCACAAAACCATCCACTCATTTGGGTATGAAGGTCTGAATTCTTCAATTGGATGCATTTGCAACATGATTGTCTTGTTTATGGGCTCTTGTATCCAGCAGCCGTTCTAATTGAAATTGCAGATGCTTGGATCCTCTGTAAAATCAGATCCCTTGATTTTTTTTCAGAATTCTCAAATGAGCCAAGTCTTAAAATTTTGGCTTAAACTCTACATGTTCATTTCCCAAATGCACAATTAGGATAATGATCCCTATCTTTTGTAAAGAGCTTTTGCTGTACAGCTGAGATGTACTATATAAATGCTAAGTAATACTATTATTATAGGTGTGGAGTCAAAGAGTTCTCCGTACTTTTCAACTGCTTTTGTTACAATATTGTACTAGAAGACAGCTGGTAGGGCTTTGTTGCATCTGCTTATTTTCTATTTTGTGCTTTCTACCAGGCACAGAGAGCTCCAGACATGGCAGTCCTTCCTCTGCCTAGTCCATCAATACCTCTGTTTTCAGAAGCCATAAATACAGATTTTGGCTTTTTTGTTACTCTTTCTGATAGTTACCCTTACTGTTTATACAGCCCATACCTTGAGTTCTGCGCAGGGATACCTTAAAGTTAGATATGGCCCATGTTTTCCAATAATACTGCCCACAGCTTTCCAAACTTTTTCCACAAAAAAGATGATCAGCTGTTTCAAGAAGCACAAGCATGATCTTTCAGTGGAAAAGAGAGAGATGGAGTGATAGAAAATGGAAAGCTCCCTCAGATGTCTGAATGAAGAGCTGAAATATTGATCACTTTTTCCAAGATTTTGTTGCTCTGTCTTACATCTAAATATCACTGAATTTTCAGACCCAGTCTAAGATATATCATTACAAGTAGTAAAATAATACCACTAGTATTGTCAAAATTAGTTGCTTGTAGAATAACACAATTTACAGGAAGTAGCCTGCTTGGGCTCAGCAAGTCACTGAGTGAACAATTACTTTCTAGATTCATTTTATCTACATCTGTCTTTGGCTTCTTTCTTACATGTTTCCTCTACACAACATATGCCTATATAACTTACCTCTGACATAATTTCACAACATCACAGGATTATTGAGGCTGGAAAAGACTTCTAAGATCATAAAGTCCAACCTGTGACCTAACATCACCACGTTGGCTAGACCATGACACAAAGTGCCACATCCAGTCTTTCCTTAAACACCTCCAGTGATGAGGAATCCCGCACATCCCTGGGCAGTCCATTTCAATGTAGGATCACCCTAACATCCTAACGTCCAACCTACACCTCCCCTAGTGCTGCCTTAGGCTGTGCCCTCTTTTCCTATCACCAGTTGCCTGGAAGAAGAGCCTGACCTCCCATGTGTCTACAACTTCCCTTAAGCTAGTTACAGAGAGTGATAAGTTGTCCCCTGAGTCTCCTATTCTCCTCTGGACCTGCTCCAGCAACTCAGTGTCTTTCTTGAATTGAGAGGCCCAGAACTGCACACAGTAGTCAAAGTGAGGCCTCAATAGTGCCAAGTACAGGAGAAGAATAATGTCCCTAGGCCTGCTGAAGGAGAGCACAGGCGTCTGACTAGTGCATATAGAAAGACAAAAGCTCAGTGAGAACTCTGGTCACTGTAGTAAGGGACAGGAAGAAATGTTTCTACAAACACATCAACAGCAGAAAGTGTAACAGGGAGAACCCACACCCCTTACTGGCTGTGGAGGAGAACATTATCACCAAGGATGAGGGTGGAGCTGAGATACTTAACGCCTTGTTTGCCTTAGTCTTTAATGACCAGTCCAATTATCCTCAGAGTATCCAGACTTGAGCTGGAAGACAGGCTCATGTTCAGGGATCTCTGAACATGAGCCAGCACTGTGCCCTGGTGGCCAAGAAAACTTGCATCAAAAATAGTGTTGCCAGCAGGACTGGAGAAGATGTTGTCTCCTAGTATTCAGCACTAATGAGGCCTCATCTCTAGTACTGTGTTCCGTTTTGAGTAACTCAATACAAGAAGGGCACTGAGGTGTCGAAGTGTGTCCAGAGAAGGGTAACAAAGCTAGTGAAAGGCCTTGAGGACAGGTCTTACAAACAGCAGCTGAGGGAACTGAGGTTGTTTAGTCTACAGAAAAGGAGGCTGAGGGGAGACCTTACTGATCTTTACAACTACCAGAATGGATGGTGTAGAGAAAAGGGGCTTGGTCTCATCTCCAAAGTCACTAGCAATAGGATGAGAGGAAATAGCCTCAGGTTGTGCCAGGGGAGGTTTAGATTAGGTATTAGGAAAATTTTCTTCACTGAAAATGGTTAAGTATTGGAACAGGCTGACCAGGGAGGTGGTAAAGTTGCTGTCCCAGGAAGTGTTCAAAAAATGCGTAGATGTGGCACCTGAGAACATGGTTTAGGGGGCATAGTGGCATTAGGTTTTAAGTTGGACTTGGTGATCTTGTAGATCTCTTCCAACAGTAATGGTTCTAGGATTTTACCATTTTTATGATCTTTCTCATTCCTGATTTGATCTCAGTATTATTTTTATTCCGTACCCATTTAAAAATTTTTGTTTCTTTTGCTTTTCCTGTTTCCCTTTACTGTATCCATTATAACTCTGTCTCTTTCTGTATCTTTATTGTATTTTCTTTTTTCTGTTTGTTTCCACACAGTTGGTGTTTTCTGTTTGCAACTTGTGTATGTGTGTGGTTAAACCCTTTATCCATTTCTTTGATTTTGGTGGCGTAGGCACCCACCAGGGTGGTGGGAAATCCTTTGTTAAGTTTCACACTCTTCCAGGCAACTGCTGGCACATGTCAATTGCCCAGGAGGTGGGGTGGATGTGTTCACTAGAGGTTTACAGCTTTCTAACTTTCCCTCATTTTTTTTCCTTAATTTTCGTTGTTGTTCTTTTTAAAGAAAACTTCTTATAATTTTTCCTTATTATCAATCTGTGCAGGATTTTTCATGTTTTGAAGAACCTGGGAATTCAAAATTAGCAGAGCCTTCTTTATAAGCAATCAGTTTCTGCTTTAATATCCTTTTCAGACTCTGTCATCCTGACTATCAGCTATTTCCTGTGCTTTCTGATGAGTAAAATTTCGTGATTATTTTTTGTGGAACAATCCTTTATGTAAATTTTTATAGTCATTCTGCTTGCATCTAGTATCCTTTTTGAAGTGATTATTTAGCTAATTAGATCTGAAAACTCTCCACAGAAGTTTTTCCCCTTGGCTGGGGTATAAATTTTAGATTGTTTTTGCACTTTTGTCAGTGCAGCTTTCTTTACCAAACATTACTCTTAATTTCTCATAATCTATCCTTTTGAAATTGAGAACCTTAGGGCACAGTCATACATTCATTTCTGAAATAGATGTAGCAATTTAAGATGTCATTACCCTACAGTTATTCATTAATACCCTTCAGTCGTTTGAAATTGTTGGAGCCTCAACTACGGGGACCGATAACTGATGATGTGAACATTTCTAGTCCATTTCAGAGCAAAGTGGAGCAGGTTTGCCGCAGTTTAAACTATCCTTCACAGTACTTTACATGGTTCTGAACCGAAATGCACTTCCACAACGAATTATTTTTTCTCAGACGAAAGAATCATTACAAATAGCTGGAGAGCAGTAGTTGCACATGGGATCAATATTATGTTGCTGGAGGGATTTTGAGGCTTTCAGCTTCTCTCTAAGGGTGCGAAGGTATCCCACCCTTAGATAGGCAACTGTCAGTTTTCTTCAGCATGGAGATGTCCCTCATCTGATTTTCAAAATGATTTTGAAAGAATAGATGGTGGTGGGTATACTCATAGCTTTCCAGGGGACATAACTGATTTCTTTCTATGGAAATTGATTATGGAAGCACAATTTTTCAGTAGGAAGCAAATTTCAGGCTTTTAGGAAAATGTCAGACCAGTCCCACATAGTCAGGAATTTCCTGGGAGGAAGTTTTAGCTTCAGAAACACTTAAACTAAAATAGGCTAATACTAAAGTGTTAGAACCTAGAGAACAATCAGCTTTAGAAAAGTAAGAAATCCACTATTCTACGTAGTATCCTAAGAAATTAAAGACAGAAAGATGTTTCTGCTTTAGCCATGTACATTTTGCCATGTATATTTTTTTCCAAAGCTGAAAGGCAGAATTATAACTGAATGGCACATAACAGTGTCATAAAGTACTATTCTTCAGAACAATAAGGAAAGGGATGAGCAGGCAGGAAAATTTGACACTATTAGCACAGATGAAAAGAATGTAATGAAAATTAACAGCATTGTAATTTGCTGTTTGGGACAGATTATGTACCTTTTTGTGCTGTAGAATGGATTCAGAGTTTTATAAGTCTCTATGTAAGCATTCTCATACTTCCATAACATTTAAATATAGGCTCTACTAATTTTAGAAATGCACATTGAAGTGCTCAAAGGACTACAGTTTCTTACTTTAAAGTAGGTGGAAGCAGATTATTCTGCAATAGCCAAAAATATTTGCTGTTTTCTGTGTTCTTTTATTGGCTTGCATCAGTTTCTGTCCTCTTAGGGGAAAGCAGAAACAATAACCCCATGTTCCATGTAACCAACTGAAATGCTGGGAACAGATGGAGGCACCATTATGTGAATGACTCAGCAGCCAAAATTTGTTTGCATAATCTGTTCAGGATATGCCCATGGATGGTTAATATCTATTTATAATCACTCATGAATCTTTCCCAACTTATGTATATATAATTGGGGTGGATTCATGAATGATTTATGAGTGAAGAAGTGAACTGCACCTCTCAGATGAATTATCTATTGTAGATAATTTGGCCTATTCATTAGAGGTCTCTTGTTTTGAGTGGAGATGTTATTTGTGTCCACTTGGGGAACTGAATTTTTAATAAATACGTATTAAAAAAAGTAGTTTATTACCAATTTTCCTTCACGTCTATCTCCAGTTGGCTAAGGCTTGCCAGTCCCAGTACAGACTCTTCCTAATTAAAAAGAGGTTTGAGACTGAGACAAAGAACCCCTTATGGTTAATAGACAAAACACAGACCAAATTTGGGAAAAAACAAAACATACTGAATTTAAACAACGGGTTAAAAAATTCACCTATATATATATATATAGAGAGAGAGAGAGAGAGAGAGAGATCTCTCACGGTTCTTACATTCCTAGGCTCAGCTCTATTACTGACTTCCCTCAGGGGGAATAATCCCTGCCAGTCCTTTTCCCTGTGGCATCCCCTGCCCCAGGAAACAGTCATCTGTAAGCTTTCCTGACTACTAGGTGCTAAGTGGAGCGGTGCTCCTGTAGCTGTGATTCCCCTGCATCCAACGAAGCTAATGCGGGCCTTTTCCCAAGAAATCATAGCTACTTATTTAAGGACAAATTCCCTGTTCCACTGGTCTCTGAGTTCCCAACCGGCCTCCACTCTCTTCTCCTTCACCATAATCTGAGGGTAGAATGACTGCCTCAGTGTGATTTTCTTTCTTACTGAACCTCGTGACCTCATGGCTTCATCTCTTTCGCCCAACACAAAAGAGCAGCTTCCTGCAAAACAAAAGCCCAAAGCAAACAGAAATTAGGAAATTCCCAAGAGTTTCCCCCTCCCTAAAATAGGTTTATTTGCAGAGGCGCTAACTGGTTCAAACTTCCATAGGTGGGTGAGTACCTGAAGCTGGGCGAGCTTCTATCTTTGCAAAGATTATTACTAAGGTTGAGTTGGCAATCCCTTCCCCCACTCCTGAAACCCTACCAGGCTCAAAATACGACAAAGCCATATTGATTCATGTTATGCCGCATATGTCAAAATATTCTTCAAAACAATAAGCTAAATTAGATTGACATTTTGTCCATGGAACTTTCTAAACAAAACAGAAAATGTTTTCTTCTGTTGTAAAGTGTTTTCATTCAGATGATCACAGAATCAAGGAATCACAAAATAATTTTGGTTGGAAAAAAACCTTTGACATCATGTCCAACTATTACCTCAGCATTGCCAGGTCACCACTAAGTCATGTTCCTCAGCACAATATCTACATGTCTTTCAGATACAGGGATCATGACTCTACTACCTCCCTGGGCAGTCTTTTCCAGTGTTTTACAACATTTTCTGTTAAGAATTCTTTTCTAATATCCAATCTAAACTCCTTGAGGCTCTTTCCTCTTGTCCTACCACTTGTTACTTGGCAGAATAGACAAACTCCCTCCTCCTTTAAGACAGTTGTAGATACCAATAAGTTTTCCTTTGAGCCTCCTTTTCTCTAGGCAAAACAGCCACAGTTCCCTCAGCTGCTCCTTGTAGGACTTGTGCTCCAGACAATTCACCAGCTTCATTGCCCTTCTCTGGACACGCTCCAACACCTCTATGTCCTTCTGGCAGTGAAGAGCCCGAAAGTGAACATGGTATTCAAGCTGTGTCCTCATCAGTGCCAAGTACAGAGGGACAATCACTTCCCTACTCCTGCTGGCCACATTATGTCTGATACAAGCCAGGATGCCACTGGCCTTCTTGGCCACCTGGTCACACTGCTGGCTCAAATTCAACTGGCTATCTACCAACACCCCTAGGAATGATAAGAATTTAAAAAACATTGCAGTATGAAAACAGTTAAATGTATCAAGAAATGTCCATCAGATTCTCTGAACAGATCATTGCCAAGCTAGTGAATTTCTTGGTTGGTTAAACATCCTCATTTTCATTTTAAGATGCCACAGAAAGAATTCACTGTCAGGCAGCAATTAGTACTTAATCAGATCTTATGGCTGAAATATTTGTCAGCAGCAATAGAGAAGAATCATTTGCTTCATTTCTGAAGTTCAGCACTGTCCTCTACATAAAGCCATGCTCATTAGCATTCAGGACCATTGCATGGACAGCCTATCCAGTGCTTTATCAAACTCAGATGGCTCTTTTTATCACTAGGCATGATTACAGTCCTTACAAGAGGCTCTTCAGAATTTTTTCTCAAGTATAAATTCTCTGTTATTGTTTATGTAACACTTCTTTCTAGTTTGTTTATCTGTAGATAGGATTTTTAGATTTAAAACTCAAAATTACAATATTATTTTCTCCTTTTTGGTAACTCATTTCAATTTTCAGATGGAACTGTGGTTCTGGGATCCAAATTAGCTCCTGTGTGACTTAGTTATTACAAACCTATTTATTTTCCCTTGTTATCAGGAAAAAAGCAGTAACATTTTCTCCATTTCTATGGACTAGGATAAGGAAGGTAAGTGCAGCATAGAAGAAACAAAATAGAACATGCCCTACCCCCATCTTTCCATGAAACACACAAAGCAGTTTCAGAGAGAGAGCAGAGAGAATCAAACGAACAGTTGTGCTGTAGAAACTCAGATGGTGCCTGTGCTTGTTTCTTCTGTTATAGATGTTAGCAGCAATAGATGAGTAAAACAACTGAAAGGCACAGCTGCTTTATTTCACATCCTTGCTGATTCTGACTATATTACAGAGCTCCAGCAGCTGGTCTGTGCTCACAAAGACCATTTTATTAGATACTTCTAATTTCTATTGACAATGCATCAGTGGATTTTGAATTCCCACAAGTAAGTCTTCTGAGAAGAAAAAGAGGTTAAAGCAATCCTTTTGTTTCTTATTTGTAAGAGTCAAACATATTACTATATTTTTATATTTACATCATTCTTTACAAGAATTATACTCCCTCACAATTCAATGCATATATGCCAACACTTTAATAAGTGAGAATAGATCAAAACGTAAAGCAAGCTTTTTATTTTTTGAGACATCAAAAATACTTGCCAAAAAATATCTTCGTTTTCTTTTTTTTTTAACTGTTGAATATCTGAGTGCATCATGAAGATCTACAAGCATAGCTTGTTCTTGGATAGGGTTTGCCTAATTTTAAGTGGTCTTAGATATTCTGGCATACAGCGGCATAGTGTCATCGGTAACTGTCCTTGGAAAAGAGAAGTGGTAATTTTTTAAAGCTTCATCATTTTTCAAACATTCACAGTCTTTGTCTGAGGTCTCACTAATATAATTTTCCCACATCTGGGAAACTTACTGTTCTGTAAAGAGTAGTTGCAACTGAATTATTGTATGTGAAACCCGTGGCCATATGCACTGTGCTGGACAGAAAAAAAAAACCCCGCATAAACAATGTGACTCTAAGCTGTGAGGAATCAAAATTCTGTTATTAGGCTTTTGTAACTGTAGGTCTTATGTGAATTCTTGAGTAACTTTTACTTCTTAAATCAATTAGGAGACTATTTCACTGAAAAGACAGGAAGCTATAATCAAGTTCAGAACATTGGAGAAAGCTCCTTTAGGTTTGAATTGTCTACCCGAGTTCCCAGTAAGAGTTAAGTTTCACCATAAAAAAATCTAAGGCTTTTGCTTTGTCAGCATAAACTGTCTCATCAGTTGTATTTGGTCAATTACTGGGCAGCACTTTGTGGAGTGCATGAGTACAGGAATGTTTGTATCTTTAGCTTCTAATGCCTATGTTGCTCAGTTTAATGCTGTGCTGGTCTTTTCTACCCAACAACTAGTCACACATTCTTTTTTGGAGCCACCTGTACCCTTTTCAGAATTATTTAGTGATGGTTGCTGAAGGAAATAAGGAGCAGGGTAATAGAAAACCCAAATATTTCAGTAGTTAATGTTAAAAGTGTAGAAAAATTGCATGGAACAAAGAGTTTTTCTATTGTGGAGTAAATTAATAGATTTTTAACATTTTTTTTATCGAGGGTTAAAAATTTGGAGTATCTTAATACAATTCAAGCAGAAAAAATAATAATGTGAAGGAGAAGTTCTCTTCCCCCTCTGCTCTGCACTGGTGAGGTTGCACCTGGAGTATTATGCCCAGTTATGGTCTTCTCAATTCAAGAAGGACAGAGAACTGCTTAAATGAGTCCAGCACAGAGCGACAAGGATGATGAGGAAGTGGAACATCTAACTTACGAGGAAAAGGTGAGGGAGCTGGGTCTCTTTAGGCTGGAGAAGAGGAAACAGAAAGATGACCTTATTAATGTTTATAAATGCATAAAGTCTAAGTGTCAGGAGGTGGCAGGCCACCTTCTCAGTTATGTCTATTGACAGGACAAGAGGAAATGGGTGCAAGCTGGAGCATAGGAAAGTCCATCAAAATATAAGGAACAAGTTTTTCACTGTAAGGGTGACATAACGCTGGAACAGGCTGCCCAGAGACGTTGTGGAGTATCCTTCTCTGGAGACCTTCAAATCCTGCCTGGACGTGTTCTTGTGTGACCTGCTGTACTGGACGGAGTTGATAATATTTCAAAGTTCCTTCCAACGCCCAATAATTTGTGATTCTGTGTGATTCTGTGAAAACTGGCAAATTTATCACAGAATCTTAATAATAAAATGTGAATTTTTTGGGTTGCTGAAGCCACACCACTCCTACCACAAACAACAGTATCACATCTCTGCCAAATTTTATTTCTTCTCAGCTGTAGTCTCATTAAATCCTTCTGGCATGTATGCATCAACATGTGATCAGAAGTTCTTATTTTTCAGCTTAGAAAGAAATACCTAAGCCAAAATAGGCAAAAAGATACAACTGGTTCAATTTTACTGCAATGAGTGAAAAAGACCTTTAGGTGAATCATAAATATTACTTTAAAGAGTTATTTATTTTTAAAATTAAAATATGTTTTAAAAACACATTTCAGAAAGCACTTTTTCTCTTTTCTTCTAACTAAATCCATTGTGGTCACATGCAAAACTGATTTGTAGTAAATAGTTATCCAAGATAACACGTCTGAAGTCCCATCCATGCAGCATCATTATAAGAGCAGACATATGTCTTAACTTACAGAATTTAGAATCCTTATAGAGGCTTTGAACATGAATATTGGAGTAATATTGCAAGACTGAGACTTTCATCACAGCAAATTTTAGGAAGGAATTGCTTGAATGCCAAATCTGTACTGGTGAGTTCATACTTTTCATATTTGCATTTCTAAGGAAAGTGAATAATCATAGTGACCCTGTTAATCCAGGTTTCATTGAAATGAAGGTTTGAATTCATTGAATGAAATTCATTGAAATGAATTTTTGAAGGTTTTTCCTTCGAAATTGATGGCTGTAATCCTTTAGGTTAAGTGCCACCAATAAGGAGGGATACGAAGAGTTAATTAATTTGTCTTGCATTGTGTACTCCTGTTTGTACAATCAGACCTGATGCTTACATTACTTGAGAGCAGGTTCATCTTACATTTATGTATAATCAGCTTCTTTTCTGAAGAATCACTTCCCAGATAGTTTGTTCCTCTCTAAAGGACTATAATGCATTTCTGATGAATTAAACCTTTGTTGTTTCTCTAACCGTCAACATTTAGAACTGGAATTCCAGTTCTAATCATTCATCCTTCTCTATCTAAGTGTATTTACATACAATATGTTATGTGTACATACATTTACAATGTATTTTCATATTTACAATATATTTTCATATGTAGTAAGAACATAATCTTGTCTTATATTCAGTTCATCTGTATGATAGGTCCAGAACAAACCTCTCTAGAATCTTGTTAAATAAATCTATCCATTGCTTTAGTGAAAACATGAATGAATTTTCACTGGATGTGGAAATACTGAATCAGTGTTCATGTTAGAGTGTTTTAATTACATTCCTGTTGACATTTACTGAAGTTCAGAAACCTTGTTATCCTATCAGGTTACAGGACCCACTGTGTCTGAGGCTAGCTGGTGCCTGAAGACCACCAAGTCCCACACATTTGCTTAAAGCAGGGTTAGCCATAGCAGATTGCACAAGGTCATTTCTAGGTGAGCTTTTGTCAAAGGACAGAGACCACACTAGTTCTCTGGACAACCTGTGCTTGTTGCCACCCACAGAATAAAAAAGTATCTTGTCAGACTTAAGAAGAATTTCACGTGTTTCAGCTTGTGCCAGTTGTCTTTTATATTACCAGTAAGCACCGTAGAAAAGAATCTCACCAGATTTTTTTATGCATTACGAAGATCCTCCTGAGCACTGCCAGCTCTCTTAGAACATTGTGCAAGAAAACTACATTCATTTGTGGGGTTTTCTTTAAACTAAATTTACTTCTGCTGCAACTCATCACCATGTTGCTTGTTTCATTTTCCTACTAATAGTTCATTTACTCGTGAATGTTTCCAGGTATTCCAATTAAGTTAATTATCTAAATTCCTTCTCCTTTTAAAGAAAGACAGCCTTTTCATAGACTTCTCTTTCATTCCATAGGAGATCTCAGAGTGATTCTTTGGTCTTTCAATTTAGTAGACTATTTTAGTCTTCTATGATTAAACTTACCTTATTGAAGTTCCTTTAAAATGGTATATGTCTCTGGTATATAGTCTTTTGTCTTTCCATTTCCTACTACTGGGATCTTTTTAGCTTCACCTACATTGATTAATGGGAATAATGAAACTAAGGATAAATATGAATTTTTAATTACTTGTTGGTTCTGTTATTTTGGAATATGAAGTTAGTAGAACCATGTTTTTCCAATGCTGAATACTTAATGAAAATGGCATGCATTTGTAGTAGCAATTACTGCTAGTGATAGTACTCTGATGCATTTTTTTTCTACATTTCCTGAGAAAAGAACAAAAAAGAAAGGGCAAGAGCACTTGGGCAGTACAGAAATATGCAAGGAACTAATTGAGACTGATTCATTTCTAAATGCTCTACTGGAGGGATGATTTAGTGTAGTTATGCTTAGTTGCATTCTTTTGTTCTTTTCTGTAATGAATGTTAAAGGAACTTGATTAAGCCAAAGGGGAAATAGGAGAAAACTTTTTAAACCAGAAAAGCACAAAACACATGAAAAACAATCCAAATAAATCAATTTCAAGTCCTCTGTGAGGAACTGCTTGCAAGGAGAGAA
Organism: Phoeniculus purpureus; assembly: GCA_028565055.1. Lineage (NCBI taxonomy): Eukaryota > Metazoa > Chordata > Aves > Bucerotiformes > Phoeniculidae > Phoeniculus > Phoeniculus purpureus. The sequence continues at coordinate 18,727,035 of JAOXOE010000874.1, forward strand.
CTCTGAACATCCTTCCAAAGGCAGAATTCATGAAGATGTAAGCTGTCTTCCTTGTTCATGGCAGTAGATGACAAAAGCAGACAATTGAATAACAGAAGCATAGGGGAGGGATCCTGCATTGCAGAACGCCCCAGCAACATAGAAACAGTAAATAATTATTTTTAATAATTTTGTGAAAGTGCAGATATACGATATAAAAGTATTTAATGACTTCCAGAGATTATATACCTTCTGTTTCTAGTATGCAAGAAAGCTGGATGATTTATCTTAGTTCATTCTATAATATAGGCTTCAGAAACCACAACCTGTTATTTGAATTACATTACACTAAAGGGTAGTGAGCTTGTACTAGTTACAGGTTTGTCATGTAAGTCTTCTAATGAATGAGAAAAAAACACTAAGAAAAATCTCAATTCATTGTGAAAATACAAACTGGCCCTTTATTCATGTTGCAGTTTGAAAATTACCAGAATTTTCATATGAATAGATTTGTGCTTTCATGAGGAAAAAGGAATATTTCACTTTAAGAGAATTATCCCAGGTACCTGCCCTTGGGGGCTGTGTGCTAGGTGACAAGATTAAAAAAAAAGGGCTGATCATTGGTGTCCCTACCTCTTTTAGCTGAGATCTTCCTCCTGGCATGGGACTTTGTCTCCAACACCACTCCCTTTCCAGGGAAGTGGGGAAGACAGGATGGGGCAGCTTGTGATGGCTTGCTGTGGCTGAGGAGGTAGCCTGGGTTCAGCCCCGACCCTGGCCTGGCCCGGCCTGGCCCCAGCCCCAGCCCCAGC
>JAOXOE010000874.1:18757337-18769333 GCA_028565055.1 Phoeniculus purpureus
GGAATGGGTTGCCCAGGGAGGTGGTTGAGGCCCCATCCCTGGAGGTGTTTAAGGCCAGGCTGGATGAGGCTCTGGCTGGCCTGGTCTAGGGTGGTGTGTCCCTGCCCATGGTGGGGGGTTGGAACTGGATGATCAGGTGGTCCCTTCCAACCCAGAGTGATTCTGATTCTCTAACTTCTCCAGTGAAGCAATCCTGCTGTGGCACGGTGATTGGACTAGATGATCTTTCTGACTCCCTTCCAATCCCTAATGATTCTATGAAAGATTGTTTAGATGTGGTGCTTATAGATCTGGTCTAGTGGTGAACTAGGCAAAGGTGGGTTATTGGTTGGATTTAATGATCTTGAGGGTCTTTTCCAACCTGAGTACTTTTACGACTCTATATTGGTTTGCAAACAAATAAGGGTAATTAAACACTATAAGAAAACCCGAATGAAGCTGCAGCTAGCCCTGTGGAAGACAACTTCTTTTTACAAATTATAATAGATTACACAACTTACATCATACAAGAGTATACACTGTTAACTAGAACACAGCTTCAATCTGAAGACAGACTTTCTACTGTAGTTATTAACCAGAAATTATATTCTAATGAAAAAAGACGTTAGTGGAAAAAATAAGTGAAATCTATTTAAAAGTAGCTACTACCTTTTATGACAATCTGAAGATTCCATGAGCATTGCTGAATCTTTCCCATTTTCATCAGATTCATGGCCATGAGAATCATGCCCACTCGAGTAGTTTTCATTTGTGTCATTTCCACTGAAGTCATTTCCACTGGATCCACTGCTCATTTCAATGTCTTCCTGAAGAACTTCATCAGAATGTTCAGGCTTTGCCTGAATTTCTGATTCTTCAGCAATCATCTGGCTATGGTTATTTGCAAGTCCAGAATAATCACTCATTTTCTCTTGCTCTTCTAAAGAGAACGATGAAGAAACCTCTTCACTGATACCAGGTTGCTGTTCAGGGTTCTGCTCCTCAGTGCTAGAGTAGAACCCTCTGAACTTGATAGAGTCCATGGGACATTCATTAGAAACACTGCCAAGATCAAAAGCAAATCAAGCCATACTCAGAATTTTCCCTCTGTACAGATCCTGTTTTGAGGTACAGACCCACAAATCTGAGGAGGAAGGGAAAAACAAAAAATTGTTGTTTGTCAGCAAAGTATAATTCTTACTGACTGAGGAAACTCAAAGTGGCAATTGACATTTATGGTTGATATATTCCGCATTTGAACAGTGAAAAGCTCAAACAAAACAACTGCTAGCCTAATATTATACACTGGAAAACCTTTTTAGTAAGAACCAATTGTAGAGTAAGTATGAAAAAAATCTGTACAAGTTGAAATATTTTCTTTCCTGCTCCTATTTAATACTTGCAATTTTAATGCCTGGATTTGGACAGTAGCTACTATTATTTTCAGGGAAACCATTCCCCAGGTTCCATTCCCTTGATAAACAAAAGGATTCCATTCAAACCTCAGAGAATTCCTTTTTTTGATTGGAGTTTGTTAGGTTGGTTTGTTGTTTGGGTTTTTCTTAAATACAGAGTCTTGCTTTTTTAAGTTAATTTCTGCTGTTTTGACCAATTTTTCATTCCTATGTCTGTACAGTAGCCATGTTGGTAGGTAGACAGAACAGAATAGGAACAGGGAAACCAAGTACACAACCTTAAATATTTATCAACAGCAAAATCTAAAGACAATAAGCCTGAGAATAATTATCTAACAATTAACATCAACTCAGAGGAGAAAAATCCAAAACCAAATTCTGCATTGTTGAAGAGAACTTGAAATAAAATGAAATCCTTGCTTTTAAAGCAAATTTTAATGCACCAGGCTCAAAATCAGAGAGTATATGGAAGTGAATTAAGAACACACTAATATTGAAAAGCCATCAAGCACTACAGGGCAGTTTAATTTTATGAATAAAATAAAGGTATTTACTCAGACTCATTTCCTCGCTTATTTCAGCAACACACAGAGACAACACTGCAAAACCATCTGAACAAGGCAATTCATCAACATGAGAGAAAAGAAGTTGTTTTTAATAACAACAGAATCATGCTTGTTCCTTCCTGTTTGTTCCTTTAAAATATTTGAGATTACAATTGCTGACTAATAAACCTCTGACTGGAACAACAAAGTAAATGAAAAAAAAATCTACAACTAAGTTCTGCCGATACTAACTGCAGCAGCTTCCCTTGAAACACAGATAAAAATATTGTTAAATTTTTCTAAAAAGCCCATAACAGAAGACATTAATTTTCATTTAGAATACACTTGTGACTCAACTCCCCTCCTCCCCAACCCAAAAAACCCACCCCAATCATTGCAACTATTTTCTTACCCTCCTAACTGCTGTTTTCCCAGACATTTTACATGTATTTTGAACATTCAGAAGAAAATATTACTCGTCTCCTCATTTAGCGACAGTAATACGCAAGACATCTGTTTTCATTTGGAAGAGGAAGTGTAGTTTAAGGACATTTGTTTAAGCTATCAGGAACAGTATACACATAAGTTACAATTTTTTCCTGCATAAGATTATTCACTAGTACTTCGTTAAAGGTTTCATTAAAGGTAATAATAAAAGCAGCCTTTCGGGGCAGAGTGAAATATAGCAACACTTCACTTCTGCATGTATTCCCTGCAGGTGTACTAATACAGATTGTTATGCTGTTGTACTGAACAGTAATATACTGGCAGTGAAGTACACTCTAGTAGCTCCAACAGGGTTTTTTTTTCCTGGATTAAGGAAGCCACTGCAGTCTTCAAAATTACATAACTGGAACAGGCAATAAAAGAATATTTACTGTTAGAAACTCTACTATTATTTCACAATGGCATCTATGCTGGTGGCCAATGATTAACCAGATCAGACAGTTCACCTCTAATTTAATCTCTCTGGTAGACAGAGCTCACACTTTCACTTGCTATACTTTGCTAGATGCTTTAATGAACTTCTGTCCCTGTCTGTAGTCTCTGCTCTTGCCATACACACTCAGACTGGTTGGTGGTACCCATGCCACTATCTGCAGTATCATCGCAAAGAGCTCAGAAGGGTGAATACTGGTGCCCCAGGGAACACCTACGTGGACAGCACGAGACAAAACTCAAAAGGTAAGAAGCACTCTCATTCAGGAAATCATCTTTCCACTACTTCAAGTATTGCAGACATAATGTTGTTTAACAACAGAACCCACTCTCAATAAGCTATTTCTCATGTGTTTTATTGCTCAGAGGGTAATGTGGTTGTAGAGTTCTACAGAGGATTCTTTGAGTCAAGGTACTCTAGCCCCAGCCAAACTACTCAGCTACCAGCTGGCTTTTTACTTTCCCTGTGAAGGTTAAAGGTAAATTCAAAGGTCACCTACAGCATTTTGTCCTTTTCAGATAAATCCCTTAAGCACATCAAAGTCACACAAATAAACTATGTCATTATTACTTCTGGAATAGAGATGGCCACTACATCACCTGAAAAGGAAGTCGGGAATGTAGGAGCGGAAGGCGAGATCAAGCATTCCCCAAACTATATTTTGTGACCAAGGTAGGTGGTGTTCCCCTAAATTCCTGACAAAATGCTACTTAAGATCTTCAGACAGAAGAGAAAAGCATTTTGCGACAACCAAACCAGAACTATCTGATAGGAAATTGGTACATGATTTCTTTAGATGTAGAGGGGAAAAGCTCTGAAAACACCTCAACAACTTTGGTCTGCTCTATTTTAATCCCTTAAAATTACATAAATCACTACTGATAATGCCATAAGCATGAACTGCCAGAAGACAGACTCAGCTCGGAATTCTCCAGAGTTTATTAGCTCAATATTAGAGTAACACATCAGGAAATCTACAGGAACAGTAATGACTGCACCACAGCCTTCCTACAAAACGCTTGCGTTCAGAGTATTTCAGTCTTCAGGCATGAGCAATCTCTTCTCTGGAATTCTGACGCCAAGAACACTACACACGCTATAGCATTTTCAGTCTCGAGAATTAGTTCCAAAAATTCATTTGCGACCATCTTTCCTTGGAAAATTATTTCCCCAAAGTATTTTATGTAATGCTTGAAAGATTTAAGAGTCAATGAGATTGTGTCATAGCCAGCATGCAGTCTTACATCTTACAGTTTGAAATGCTGAGCTTGTTTTATCACTGATGAGTAATTTCTTCCTCTTGCAAATATAATCTGTTGTCTCATGTTCTCTCTTCTTTCCCTGACACCTAGGCTAGCTACTGCCAATTATCTGTAGGATCCTTCAACAGCATTTCCTTAGGTGGGGGATAATTTTAATCATACACATATATATATATACACACACACCCCCCCAGACACACACATATATATAAGATGCCCAACTTACGAGGAATTTCCTGTGCCTCCGTGAATAGCAGGCTGAGTCATTCAATGACAGTTAATATTTCAGGGTTTTAAAATTGTTTATTTGAGCTGTGTAACTTCTGTCTCTAACTAGCAAAACCCCAGAGTTTCTGTAGCTTTGCCCACAGTAAGTAAAACTATGCAACTTGATGCAACTAGAAAGGCCAAGGCCTCCTTGGAATTGAACCTTGCAAGGGAGGTCAAGGGCAACAGAAAGAGCTTCTTCAAATACATTGCAGGTAAAACTAAACCTAGAGGCAATGTAGGCCCCTTGCTGCATGAGGTGGGTGCCCTGAAGACAGAGGATACCGAGAAAGCAGACATACTGAACACCTTGTTTGCCTCTGTCTCTACTTCTGGGGGCTGTCCTGATATCAAGCCCCACACTGTTGATACTCCAGTGGAAGTTGAGGCAAGAGAGGAGCCTGCCTTGGTTACTGATTACTAGCTTAGGGATAAGTTGAGCAAAGTGGATATACGTAAATCCATGGGTCCTGATGGGATGCACCCGTGGGTACTAATGGAGATGGCGGAAGTCATTGCTAATACACTCTCCATCATCTTTTCTAAGTCCTGGGGATCAGTAGAGGTGCCTAGGGACTGGAGGATAGCAAATGTCACTCCAGTCTTCAAAAAGGGTAAGAAAGTAGGACCCAGGTAACTCTAGACCCATCAGCCTCACCTCCATCCCAGGAAAGTTGATGGAACAATTTGTTCTAGAGGCTGTCTCCACATCAAGGGTCCTTAGGGACCATCAGCATGGCTTCACAAAGGGAAAGTTGTGCTTGACCAATCTGACAGCCTTTTATGAGGGCATAACCAGATGGATAGATGATGGTAGACTGGTGGATATGGTCTATCTTGACTTCAGTAAGGCATTCGACACAGTCTCACACAGCATCCTTGCAGCCAAATTGAGGCAGTGTGGTCTGGACGATCCAGTAGTGAGGTGGATCATGAACTGGCTGCAGGATAGAAGCCAGAGAGTAGTGGTCAATCAGACAGAGTCTAGTTGGAGGCCTGTATCTAGTGGAGTGTCCCAGGGGTCGTTGCTGGCACCAGTCCTGTTCAATCTAATTACTGATGACTTGGATGAGGGATTAGAGTGCACTGTCAGCAAGTTTGCTGATGACACAAAGCTGAGTGGTGTTGCCAACACCCCAGCAGGCTGTGCCGCCATTCAGCAAGACATGGACAGGCTGGAGAGTTGGGCAGAGAGAAATTTAATGAAGTATAACAAGGATAAGTGTAGAGTCTTGCATCTGGGCAAGAACAACCCCAAGTACCAGTATAGGTTGGGGACTGACCTGCTAGACAGCACTGTAGGAGAAAGGGACCTGAGGATCCTGTTGGAGAGCAGGATGACCATGAACCAGCAATGTGCTCTTGTGTCTAAGAGGGCCAACAGCATCCTGGGGTGGATCAGATTGAGACAGATTCTTCTCCCCGTCTACTCTGCCCTGGTGAGACCACATGTGGAGTATTGTGTCCAGTTCTGGGCCCCTCAGTTCAGGAAGGATGTGGACCTGCTGGAGGGAATCCAGCATAGAGCAATGAGGATGATGAATGAAGTGGAGCACCTTCCTGATGATGAGAGGCTGAGGGAGCTGGGTTTTTTAGCTTGGAGGAGACTGAGGGGTGACCTCATTAATGTTTATGAATATGTGGGTGGGTGTCAGGAGGGTGGAGCCAGGCTCTTCTCAATGTCATCTAGTGATAGGACAAGGGGCAATGGGTGTAAGCTGGAACATAGGAGGTTCCATGTGAATGTGCAAGGAACTTCTTTGCAGTGAGGGTGACAGAGTACTGGAACAGTCTGCCTAGGGGCATTGTGGATTCTCCTTCACTGGAGATGTTTAAGACCTGCCTGGATGTGTTCCTGTGTGGCTTAGTCTACGTGATCCTGCTGTGGCAGGGGGATTGGACTAGATGATCTTTCGATGTTCCTCCCAGTGCTTAATGTTTCTATTATTCTTTATGATTCTATGACAGATTTTAGTAATTTTTATTTTTTTTTTTAAATCAAGACACCGAAGTTTGTGTATCTCTTGAAAAGCAGCATATGAGTGCATATCACAAAACTTATTTTGGAACAGCACCTCCCCATACATACCACAGTTCATTGAACATACTGTCAGCCAGGATGAGATTCCAAACTTCTGCTTTTTTCATGTGAATTTCAATAAAATTTGTTTTTGACACCTGCTGAGCACTGAAGCGGAGGATGCAGTAGAATTACTCATAGCAAACATCATCTGGGATCTCTGTTTACAAGTTTTACATGATTACTATTCTAGGTTACTTGAGAAGGTCACAAGATACTCAGCAGTAAATCCAGCCCTCTGTTTATTCCTGATAATGTTTCTTTCACCTCCACTGAGCTGTATGAGTCACAAGTGAGAACATTAAGCATAAGGTTGCATTTAAGTTTTCAGTATTGTATGTTTCAAGCTCCTTTGCAAGTATACATTCTTTAGCTCTAAGAACAGATAGTAAAAAGGGGTGTACTTGGGGCAAACCATGGACATTCATGAAAAGATGTACACTTGAGAGCACTGAGCTGAAGTGCTCAGCTATGTCCTCTCGTCTTTAGGAATTGGCAGCTGCACAGCAACATTCTTATTATTGCAACATCAAATTCATATGCATTCATAGATTTCTACCTCATGAAATCTGTTCCTGCACACTTGAGCTGTTTGCACTTGAAATTTTCTCTGCTATCCTGATTGGTAACCAGAAATTCTGGCTGCAGGACTGTAGCTCATTATAAAAGAGCTGCCTTCAGTCAATTTGTGGCCTAACTTTGTGCCAAAATGTGAGTGGTCAAATAATTGGAAAATCCATGTCATGAAAATAATAGTGTCAATCTGGGTATTGTAAAAAAACCCACTAGAACTCATCATTGGCTTAAAGCTGCTGATAAAAAGGTTTTTTGTTTGTGTTTCAATGCCATCCACAGACAAAATTATGCTTGCATAAATTCAGTATAAAGTGCCATTTAACTCTTCCAGAATCCCTGCACTCCTACAGTGTGTTTTGTTTACCTAAGTTCATGACAGTGAAAGAAATATTGGTGGAACAAGTGAGTGGTTTAAGGCCTCATAATTTTTTAAAAGCTCATCTTGGAAAGATTCAGAGGTTCTTGAATAGTAAACATTTAAAAATCCAGAAATGACACAAGAAGCGCTGGGACATAAATTGAATTATATTATCTGGGAAAGTTAAAAATTAATTTTAACATTAGAATAATTTTTGTGTTTCACTTCCTGTGCAGAATTTACTTTCTGCACGTTGATGTGAAACCGTACAATAAATCTGCAGTCTGCTTGGCTGATGTTGCAGGTTCCAGATTATATCAGCTTTGATGGGTGCGCTTAAAACATTTTGATAACATGGCATTCCCCAATGTCCAAATGCAACTGAAGCAGAGTACACCAGCTGTTGCTTTGACTAGTGATCAAGAATCTCACAGATAAAGGCAATCTCATGTAAATCTGCCATGAAAATGAAAATTCTCTCATGTGAAGCTGTATTTTTCCAATTACATTGCAATATAGAGGCAATTCAAAAAAGCAAACCAGAAAACATGAGTGAGAGGTGTTCTGAAGCTGAAAAATGGGATCCTACCTTTTTGTTTTAATTGTTCTGCCAGCTAAATCACCACAAATTCAAAGAACAGGCTTTTTAAAGATCACTGTATTGTAGAAAGTCTGCTGATACGTGAGAGAAAATTATTTTCTCTCACCTTCCCACGAACTGCTGTTCCTTCCCTTGACTCCTTGGTTGTGTAATGTTTATGTGGGCAGATGTTCCCAGAATTCCCCTCTCTGCATGGGACCTCTTTACAACCCCAGCAGGCAGCTACATTGTGCAGTACAACCCAAACAGTGAGACTTAAACTGCAAGCAATCTGCTGCACTTTATCTAAGTTCTGCAACTGTCAAGGAGAGATGTATTAGTTTGGCCATGTCTACAGTGCTTTGGGAGCTTTTCTGAAAATAAATGTGACAATCTTGCTCTGAGCCCTGTTGTATGGGGAGATTAGAAAATGTATGGATTTTGCTTCCAAATTTAATGTAGCCAACAGACAGAACCAATTCAAAAGGACTTTTATTTTTTTTCCTAGGGGGTTGGATAGTTCATTAGAAATAATTGCACATATACTCTGCTGGAGTTAACAAACGCTCAGCAAGCTAATACAGTGCATAACAGCACCCTACAGTAATGTAGGGGTATGGAACAGATTTAAGATTAACCACGGTAGTTCACGTTGAATTTAGTAATCTCTCTCTCTTTTTTAAGCTATTCCTGGGCAAATTGCTATCTAGACGAGTTTGGCTCTGCATACACTTCTTCCACTATTCGGTGAGCCAAAAGAGGACACCAGTTTGAATCAACCTGCTCACCCTTTCCTTAGGATCAATCACGTATCTACCTCCTTTCTGATAACAGTCCAAAATGTGAATTTTGGACTTGTAAACCATCTTGTCATTGGTAAGAAGGGTGGGAATGTTTTAAACAATTGACTAGATCTCATGCTTCTCTTACATCTCTGACTAGCTCACTTCTGTATCCCTGACCAAGAATCATCCTAATTAAGGGTCTTAAGTAAAGATAATTCAGGACAACACGATTGAAAAGTTATGACAGTAGAAGTAAGATCTCATTGGGTTGGTACTGGGACCAGTACTATAAAATCTGTTCATTAATGACTTGGATGAGGGATTAGAGAGCACTATCAGCAAGTTTGCTGATGACACAAAGCTGGGAGGAGTGGCTGACACCCCAGCAGACTGTGCTGCCATTCAGCAAGTCCTGGACAGGCTGGACAATTGAGTGGGAAGAAATTTAAGAACTTTAACAAGGGCAAGTGTAGAGTCTTGCATCTGGGCAACAACATCCCCAGGCACCAGTATAGGTTGGGGACTGACCTGCTGGAGAGCAGTGTAATAGAAAGGGACATGGAGGTCCTGGTGGCCAGCAGGATGGCCATGAGCCAGCAATGTGCCCTTGTGGCCAAGAGGGCAAACAGCATCCTGGGGTGGATTAAAAGGGGAGTTGTTAGTAGATTGAGAGAGGTCCTCCTCCCCCTCTACTCTGCCCTGGTTGGACCACATGTGGGGTATTATGTCCAGTTCCAGACCTCTCAGTTCAAGAAGGACAGAGAACTGCTGGAGAAAGTCCAGCACAGAGTCACAAAGATGGTGAAGAAAGGCACACCTCCCTGATGAGGAAACGCTGGGTCTCTTGAGCTTGGAAAAAAGGGGACTGAGGGGTGACCTTATTAATATTTATAAATAAGTGAATGGAGGTGTCAGGAGGATGGAGCCAAGCTCTTCTCAGTGTCATCCAATGATAGCACAAGGGCCAACAGGTGTAAGCTGAAACATAGGAGGTTCCACATAAATATGAGAAGGAACTTCATAGTGAGGGTGACAGAGCACTGGAATGGGTTGCCCAGGGAAGTTATTGAGTCTCCTTCTCTGTAGATGTTCAAAACCTGCCTGGATATGTTCCTGTGCAAGTTGATCTAGGTGATCCTACTTCGGTGGGGAGATTGGATTCGATGATCTTGCGAGGTCCCTTTCAGTCCCTACTGCTCTGTGATTTTGTGTGGTTCTGTAACACAGGCAGGATATCAGCTTCTTCTGTGACTGGACACCAGAGAAAGCCTGCGTACCTTTCAGTCCTTTGCTTTTCTGTCAATGCCTGGTAGGAATCCTTTGCCCACTAACCCACAACAACAGATATACACCCTGAAGTCTTCAGGCAATTGCAGCCACTGAAATATCTTGTAATACGGTTTTATTATTCCTCAGGCATAATACAAATATTCTATACTAATAAGCTGATTGCTGATGATTCCTCAGCCCTCAACACCCTCTCCTCCCCTACAACCAGTATTTAATTTATGAAAGCCTTGGACTTGTTGCTTCTTGGCTAATTCTGTGTGTAAAATTACACATCTCAGCCCAGTGATAGATCTTTCTTTCAACTGGCTATATTTCCTTTATTTTTCCTTTCTCTTTGCCTTTCCCTTTTCTCTTTCCACCTTACTTGTTCAAAGGTGTTCTGTCTGCTTCTGTACGTTTCTTGCCATTTTAATTCTCACAACGCTTAGATCATTTGTTGAAAAGAATATAAATCACTTACATAAATGTTATCTAGTCATAGGAAAGATCTGGTAATCTTTCATATGACTAATATCTGTTTTCAGTGATTTGTGAATTTCAAAAAAGCATGTAGTTAAGACTAATTTTTGTTGTAAACCAACTGTAGTAAATAAAGCTCATAGCTGTTTGCCAGGAATAATACAAGAAAATAGGTTCTTTACCACTGAACAGTTGCTTCCTTACTCTTCAGCAAAGATTTCCTTTCTCTGAAAATAAACATTATCACTCTGGTAAACCACTGTGTTATATCTTTATTTAGTGCAAACTTTTTAGGAAAAATATTATGCAAGCAAATAGGTTTACTTAACAAAACAAACAAACCAAAAATCCTAACTTTCCTTACTTTTTTTCTTTTCTTCGGCTCAAATATTTTCCCCATCTTTTGAAGAAATCTTCCTTTGTTTTAGTCAGCTAAGGCTTCTCCATAAACTTTTAGAGATTATTTTTCAGTCGCAGTACACTTTCCATCATATTCTCTATTAATACCCATTCACTCCAAGGAAAATTATAAGCAACACATTTCTTCACCTAGTACTTTGTCTGGAAAGAAAACAGTCTTGTCCTCTATCTTTTTAATTGTCATAATTTAAAAGTAATTTTAAAATTAGAGAAGTATTTGGAACAGGAATTTTTAGAACACACTCCCATTCTAAAGAAACACATTTTTCAAACTACATTCATTGCTTTCAGTAACATTGAAATTCCCATGGGCATGTGTCACCATTGAAGTTGTTTCTTTAAGGATTATAATTACATTTTTTGGCATTCTGTGTGGCAAATTTTCCTTGGAAACATGTAATGGTTTGAGAATTGTGTTGACGTTTGTTGTGGAAACTGCAAGCCCAAATTGGAAGCTTAATTTATGCATTTCTCTGAACAGAAGGGGTTTGGAGTTTTGGTTTCAGGTTTCCAGCTCCACCTTCTTCTCCTTCAACATCATCTTCACTTTAGTCTGTATACCAGAAGAAGAGCACAGGTCACTAAGTGCTGAATGCAGTGGTCATTTTGCCCTGGGAACGCGGTGAGTAGACAGAAAGTGGGGTACCACAACTGCGGGAAGTTTTATCTGAATTCCATGGTTTGGTGAAATGGAGAGAGGACTCCCCTAGTTTGTGGCTGTAGGAATCAGCATTTTGTAAACTGGCATGGAAGCACTTAGAACATAGAACTGGACTTTAAAATGCTCACTGACGATGAGGGGTATGTACACAGACCTGATGGACTCCACATTTCCACAGAAGCAGGAACAATTATACGTGTCTTCCTTTTGAGGGGCTGGATATTTGCAGTTTGTTTCAATTATGTAAGAATCATAGAATCATTAGGGATTGAAGGGACCTTGAAAGATCATCTAGTCCAATCCCCCTGCCAGAGCAGGATCACCTAGACCAATGCTAAGAAGGGGTTTGCAGAAGTCAGATCAAAGTATAGGGAATATA
>JAOXOE010000874.1:18769433-18781046 GCA_028565055.1 Phoeniculus purpureus
CCTGCTGTGGCAGGGGGATTGGACTAGATGATCTTTTGAGGTCCCTTCCAATCTCTAATGTTCTGTGATTCTGTGATTTTGTTAGAATCAGCATAGGTGTTTTTCAAGCTTTGAAAAATATTAATTAAGAAGATTGAAATGGTCCTTGCATTGCATACAGTGCAACTGTTACAACTTATGCCTGTGGTCTCCAGTCCTTTGTTATTTCAAACTGGCACTCTATCTAACTCTAGAGACACTTTTTAGCTGGATTTATGTTTAGTTACTCTCCAGGTTTACCCTCACACATTATCTTATATCACAGGTTCAGCACTCAATCTTGACAGAGTGTTTGTGTTTTGAATCAGATCCCATCTTGTCTGTCTCAGTTATGGAAAACTGACCCTGAGCCAATGCTCTATGCACAAGTGACAACTGCCAGTTCATCATTCCTTTAAATAGTAATTTGCATGACTTTTGGGATGGTGGTGTAATCTCAGAAAATGAGGACGGGCTGTAAATATCTGTCCTGAAGAGAAACCTACCCAAAATCTCTGTTGACACCTGCCCAGCTCTAACATTATTAGATGAATTTGTTATGAACAGGCAAAAAAGGGAAAGTATAGACAATTGTCATGCAAAAGTGTAACCTGGACTGCATTTGTCATATTGTAATGGTTAGAGATCACATGAGGGGAAACAGAGGAGTACAGTCAAATTTTAAATGTATTATATTCTTGCAAAAAAGTTACATGTCTTGAAACAATTAAAGATGACAGTATCAGCTACTAATAATTCTCTTTAGTACTGCAGAAAACCAAAGAAAGTAGCCCAGGATGATGTGATCAATGAGGTTTTTGGTGGCTCACAAAGACCATCTAAATTAGAAAGAAGAAATAAAAGAAACTGTGGTGCCTCAAGGTAAAATATCCATGGGTATCCTGAACTGTGCATAAGGCTGACTACAAAGCTCATTTGCCAACTTAGGCTGGAGAGTACTGTTAGACTGGTGTTGTTTACCTATCTAAATGCCTGGTGCTGGTTCTGACTGAACTTAGGACATTGATAGTTGTGAAGGAGCTTTGTACAGAGCATATGTATGTGGGTCTTTGAATGAGAGAATACAAAACATAACTGCATTGCTATTTTGATTCTACTTAGAGAAAAAGAAGTAGGTTTTAAACCATTTAGACTTATGTAATTTAGTTTTTCTGATCTCTTCTCTAACCCAAATTCCTCTGTGATAGTATCTGTGACATCTGTATCTCTAACATCCTCTTAAAAATTGCTCCATTTTAGACAGCAGAAGGTCATTATGAGGACAGAAGAGAAGTAAGAGCAAAGCATTTGTACTTTATCCCGTAACAACAAGCCAAGTGTAAAAGTCTCAGTGTGATCAGCCCATTAGGCATGTGGGATTTTTTTCAGATCTCACAGATGAAGTACCAGGCCCACAATATGTGTACTCTTAGCTTTTAATCTGTATCCAAGGCATAGCCCTGATCTAAATCAGGGACAACAAAACACACAGAGATGGAGCCCTCTGATATCTCTAGATGAGGAAGGGCAACTGCATGAGAAACACTTCAAGTGTATTTAACTCACTGGTTTTAGTTTTAATGTGTCTTTAGTGTGTATTATGTGTAAATTTGTTGCTACGTATTGATGTTTATTCTGTGAGAAATGAGTGGTTTGTAGAGCAGGCTATAGAGTCAAACCCTTCATGTTTCAGTCTGACTCTTTTTCCTACAAATCTCGGCACAAGATCCACTTCTTTGAATTACTTATATTCCTCAGAGCTCCAGTTACATTCTATTCCATGAATGCACTCAGTCCTTTCATACTACCCAGTCACTAAAATTTTTTCCTCCTTTTTAGGAGCACATCTAGTATATTTTGGGTTTTGCCTTACCCAAGATCATCTTCTCACTGTCCTTGCTGGCTCAGTGTTCTGATCATTCACTACCTAGTTTCAGCCTGGGGAGGACTCTATTCACACCAGCATTTTGTAAATGTTTGGGGGTGAACAAAACCAGTTGCACAGCCCAAAATGGCAAACTGTTGGTACACTACTTCAGGGAAGTTATTTTTTATTCTGATGTAATAAGAACAGGAAAATACAGCAGTATTTGTAGTTAACCTAATTGAAACGAAGCAAAAAAAAAAAAATAATTTAGAGGTCATTTTCTAAGAAAATGAAGAGCAAGAACCCAGAGGGGGAAATATTTATAAAATAAAAAGGAACAAACAAACAGATAAGTTAAGTGACACAACAAGGAAGAAATTAGAAAAGAGTACTCAAAATGGTTTTGAATGCTACCCTTGTTAGAGCTGTCAATCCCAGTTTTTCTGAATCTTCAGCTTTGTTTTCTTGGGAGGCAGGCAGAAGGAAAGATGAATTTTTGCAGACACACTGAATCCATTCCATACCATATAAACCAGCAATAAATTTGTGCTACTACTGTCTCTTACTGTATTCTTTTTGTTTTCCTTTTTTACCACCCTGCTTAAATGTGAGGGAAGCAGAAAGTTCATCTATGTGGTTTGCTGGCAGCTGAGGTTCTTTCTCAGTTTCTTAGCGGAGGCAAGCGTAGCTCCCAAGATTGAGCAATAGGTATCCTCAGGCTTTCTTTGTTAGAAAAAGGAGATGACAAGACTGGAATGTATTAAATCTACTGCTGTCTCCTGGGCATCATTTATAGATTCTTTGTGAACCCACAAGATCCTCTATTATTATGAACAGTATAATTAGTTTATAATTAGAAGTTAATAACGAATATATAAAAGAAGCTCCCAAATATTGATAATTATTAAGAATGTGAAATTATCATATACAGCTGATTAGTTGACAGTTTGAAATTTGTAGAGAGAAATGACTTCTTAAGGCACCTTATAATCGTGGTAGAAGAAATTGCTCTTTCCTGCTTCCAGCTTTAGCAATTATTTGTACATCTCTGATATCCTGAAGGAGATGATTAAGACAAAATATGAAAATAGCATTTTCAGTCTACTTCAGTTCCAGTCTGTTCTCAAGACTGTGTTAAAACAGCACTTTCTTGTGCAAAAGAACTGTGTCTGCCAAGTCTTCTTTCCATGATACCTTCAAACTCCTGGGGCTGTGGAGAACAGTTTAGAAAGGAAGAACAGACAAACATGCAGTACTCAGCACTAAAATAAAGAAGTTAAAAAAAGAAATGCTGTATTCTTTTATTCCATGAAAAAATAACATTATTTTGATGACACTCATTACTCATATCTTACCCTTAGCAAAGTTATGCCAACTTGAGAAAGAAATTTTTACGTCTCTTAAATTGCCATTATTTTTTTGGTTATTTGCACTAAGCTACTGTCATAAACAGAAGCCTCATTGTTTCAGACATTGTGCAAACAAAAACCAAAACTGTTCTTGCCTCAAAGGACTTACAATTCTTGGAATGAATAAGGGCAAGTAAGAGAGTGCAAGGAAGCAGTGTCACAACAAGGATGTGTGGCAATGGGTGCAGCACAATGTTGTCTTTCTGTCTGATGGCCAAGAAATGTTAAGCATCTTTACGCAGTGGCATTGCTAGCTCCTGACTCCTAAGAAAAATATGTTCAACCATTCTCTCTCCAAGTTACAAACAAAGAGTTTCCCACCCTTGTACTGCAGATGAGGCAGACTCCCTCTTCAATCACTGATGTTACTATATAGCTAAGCTAAGAAGTACCGGCAACCACTTCTCTTTCCACCTTCCCAACTCCCCTTCCTCAAAGCTTTTCTTTGGGGCATGGAACTAGGCTCTTGTTAAAATTAGCTTGCTATAATGCATTTTTATAACTGATTAAACCGTTCTCCTATCTTCAACTGCTATGCAAGCTAAGCAATGTATATCAGAAGCAGATGAGAAAGAAGGTCTTAACAATGGACTGACTTCCAGGCTTGCTGGAAATAATGGATCAGCCAAACATGGAGGTTTTAGTAAAGGATTTTATGAGTGAAGTAGGTGGGAATCTTGGTGGAGGAGAGTTTTGTCTGTACTATGTCTGTTCCCAGAAGGTGTCTTGGATTTGCCCTTGCTTTGATTGATAATGTATTCCTCCAGCCGTACAACCCACCCTTCTGTTTCCCTTCATCATACAGCTGCACATGGTGCTGATGGCTTGGGGGTTTTTCTCAATTCTCCTGCAAAAAAGGGCACTTGTTCAGTATGCTGAAGATCCTGTCCATTTGACAAATATTTCCTCTTTTTATTCTTTGCCTTAAAATACGCTGTGCTATTTGTCAGCATTAAACTGCTTGTGATTTCTTGGTTCTGCTGTGCCTGGCTGCACTGCTACTTTGTTTATGCAAGTACTAATTAGTCAGATTAGAATTCTAGAGCCTTTTTGAGGCTCTTGCTAATAACAATTTCTCAGTCTGAAAGAAAGCTTTTGTTAGGTGTGGAAGGCAGAGAAAACACCATCAGCATGAATTTCCTCTGCTTGCAGATATGCTGGCCTGCCATCATCACGTCTTGTATACAGACTGTGGTTGCATCTGATAATCACTTGAACAGGAAATGACATAATGCATGAAAATTCAGTAATTGAAGGTAGTGTTAGAATCAGATGACATGCTTGTTCCCATGAACCTTTACTGAACAGGTGCTTCAGCATTGTCTCGGGGTGCAGAGGGAAATGTTTAAATTTAATTCAGGAATAAAACCAAGCTCCTGAGCGCTTGAAATTATTAAAAAAAACAAGATTCTTTTTGTAAGAATGGGAGCATGACCCTGGTATCTTGGCCAAATTCCAGACAGTGAAATTACATTCTGTCAAAGTGAATTATACCTGTCATTTGAATTGCAAAGCTATCCTGAATTCCAACTGAGAACTCCTGTTGAGTTTTGCATGCTTTAAATGGTTGCCATGTCCACCACTTAGATACAGCATTTCTGAAATGAGACCTGTAAGTAAGTCTATCTCCAAAGCATATTGGAAAAGAAGAAATAAATTAAAAACAAAATACCATCATTTCCTTTGGTAGCACTAGTATTTTCTCAAATTCTATCAAGTTACAGACTTTTTAGTGCTGTTAATGTGAGATTCCTCACATGAAAGGAGATGACTGAAAGACAGATTTTAAAAAAGCAAGAAGTTAGGGTAAAACTAAATCAGATGTTATGGGTTTGGCAAAACCCCATTGGTCTATAGTATTTCTGCATCAAATTACCTTTCAGTATATAAAAAATTAAACTTTTCTTAGCCTTATGGAATTTTTTGTGGTGATTGGGTGGGAGATAGTCCCGGTGTCATTTTTTGTTTTGGGTGGTGGCCCAAGTAACATCCATGGTGCAATCTGTCAACAAGAAAGAAACACAAGCATTTTGAAGAGTTGTGGGATTTTGGCATATGCGTATTCCTGGATGTAGTCAGATTTTGAAGCCCTTCTATGAGGTAACCTGGAATAAGAAGGATTTTGGGTGGGGCCCTGAGCAGCAAACAGCAAATTAAATGCTGTTAAACAGATTAAATGAAAGACAGCTCATGCAATGGCCCTGAGGACCTGTCCAAATAGGACTAGAAATCAAGAATGTGCTTTCTGGAGCTGGACACAACAGTCCAACCCTTAGCCTTTGACAAAAAGCACTGAGGAAGACATGAGGCCACCTTCTCGGCTTTTGGAGTTAGAGATATTGAGGCTCAGAAGCCAACTATAACCCACAGAGAAAGAAATCCTAGCTGCATATGAAATAGTCCGAGCTGCATCAGACTTTGGTTGGCATCAAAGAACAGCTCCTCCTTGTTCCCTGATTACCTGGTTTAGGCTGGGTGTTCAAAGGGAAGACTATGTCTATGTGTCATGCTACTGATACCACCTGGAGTAACTAGACCACCTTGATAGATCAGAGAGCTTGTATTAGAGGTATCAATCAAAGTAGAAATGATTTCCAATTAGCCAGAAGGAGCGGATTCCAAGATTCCATCTGAAGAGACAGTGACTCAGGCTGAAAAGGCACCACCTTAAAATGAACTTTCAGATGAAGATAAGGCATGAGCCATCTCCATCTGTTCACAGATGGATCTTGCCATTTAGTAGAGAATCATTGGAGATGGAAAACTGCTGTCTGGAATCCCACTAGAAGAGCTGCAGAGGCAATAGAGGGGGGATGAAGTCAAGTTGTAGAGGTAAGAGCAGTCCAATTTGCCTTGGATATTGCAGAACAGGAAGAATGGCCATTGCACTACCTCAACGCCAACTCATGGATGACAGATAATGCAGTCTGGGGATGGCTCAAAGACTGGGAGTGGAACAACCGGTTGCATAAAAGTAAGCCAGCCTGGGCTGCTGATCTATGGCAAGATATTGCCGCCCAACTAAAAAGTTTGAATGTGAAGGTATGGCATATACCCAAATGCCAGGATACTGAAGAACAGTAGCAGAACCATCAAGCAGACTGAGCAGCTAAAGTTTTCAAGATAGATCTGCATTGGGAATTAAAAATTAACCGTTTCTGTCTTTGTGAACCCGTGATACTTCTGATCATCAAGGCAGAGATGCCACCTACCAATGGGCTCAAGACCGAGAAGTAGATTTAACAGTGGATACTATAACACAGGTTATCCACGATTGGATGGAGAATGATGGTCTAACTATAAGTATGGGAAGCCTGGCAAATCAACCATATCACCATTTCTCAGACCTGCCAAGGAAGTGGTATGTGTTGACCATGGAGCAGGCAACCATCAACTGCTTAGAGACATACCCTGTACCTCATACAGCTGCCCAAAATACCATCCAAGGTCTTGAGAGACAAATTCTGTGGTGACACAGCACCCTAGAGAGGGTTGACTCAGACAACATAAATTATTTTAAGAATAATCATGTAAAGAATTGGGATAAAGAACATGGTATTGTATGTATACGGGATGGAACCCTTTAAGAATTGTGCTCAACATCCAGCTCCAGCCACTTGACTGGTAAACAGCAGAAGATCTGCTAATAGAGCCAGTCCTGCTCAATCAAACTTGTTACAGGTGGCAAAAGGAGATAGAGTCTCCATTGTTCATGAAATGACCTTGTTGGGAAAAGTCACATGGATTACTCCAGCTGCAGGCAAGAAGAGGCCTATTGTGAAGCTATTTTAGCTTGAAGACAAGGCAATATGTGGCAAGTGCTACAGAAAAACAGAGACATTCAATGCATGCCACAAGGAAGGTTAACATTGGCTGAGAGACTTTAATTTTAGCAACTGAAGTTGATCAGAAGACTATTTACAACACATGAAAGGACTGTTCATAATTTAGTGAGAGTTTTTATGTAGAAACAAGGCGTGGAGATTTACAGGTTTGGTGAAACCCCATTGGTTTATAGTATTTCTGCATCAAATTATCTTCCAGTATAAAAGAAGTTAAACCTTTCTTAGCCACATAGAGTTTTTTACTCTTTCTTTGAGCAGCTGAGGAGTAAAGTGGTGGGTGTGGGAGGAGAGGAGATGACACAGCAGAAAAAATAGCCAGGCAAGAGGAGGCAGGACAATTCATGGGGATCTTTTACTAGGGATTTCAGAGGCTGAGGTCTCTCCAGTCCCTTCTTCATAGTATCTTTTCCCTCTTTGCCCATTCAGGGGTTTGTTTTAGCCAGATTTGGCTACAGGCATTGCCACTGTAGGCTTTCCTTTCTCTTTTCCCTTCCCCCCTGCTCTGGTCTCTAGCCATTCTCCCTCTTCTTTGGCAGTAGTGTGTTGGCTTTGGTTTATGTTTTTCTTCTCTATTGGGGAATTGGTGAGGTGGTGATCAGGTGGGAGATAGTCTGGATGTTATTTTTCCTTTGGGTGGTGGTTGGTCCTCATGGGGAATGCCACAGATTTTCCTAAAAGGACAAGTGAGTAGTACTTAGCCTCGGTTACTCCTTCTTATCTTCTTCTTCCCCTCTACTCCCTTGTCCATGGCTCTTTTGTTTGGCAATTAAGCCAGAAAGCCAAGAAGGTGAGGGACAGAGTGGGAGTGGGGAAATTAATAGGAACACAGTTGCTATTTCAAGAGGGTGAATTAAGACATTGGATGTTTTTTTCTTTCACTTAGTAAAGTTCTTAACAAAGTTTTAATATTTCAATTCCAGTTTCCACAATTGTGTTTAATTTTATTCTGCTCCTCCTGGGTTTGAGAGGGAAGAGACTCTTTTTGTATGGTTAGGTAGAATATGATCCTGGCGAAACCATGTCACGCATAGCATGAAATGTAATGTGTGTTAGGTATGGTAAGCTGGCACACTGAATACATGGTCGCAGAAAAAAGATGCATAAAAAGTCTAATTTTTGAAATTGTTTCTTTTTACATGATTAAAATAATGAAATAACAGACATATGCAACCATGCTGAAATCATCCTACTTATTAATTATAGTAGTCCTTCATGTAATGACTTTACCACTGTGAGGTGCAGACTGGAAGGAAAGATTCAATAGAATGTGTGAAGCCCCATTCCAGCAGCCCAAGGCCATTGAATGTCCATCTCCAGCCTCATCAGAGACCTACAGAGAAAGAAAATTCTGGGTGAAGTTAAAAATTACTTTTAATATATTATGAGTTGTAAAATAAAAGAGAAATTTTCTGCATGGCAGGGCTGTTATTTACACAGTCCAGGGAAAAGATATGTCTAGTAAGATTACTTGAGCATCGACATTTTTTTTCTGCTGCTAAAGATGACCATGACACCAACTATTTTGACTCAATTATTTTCTAGAATGAATTCCTGAATGAACATAAGATGCGGTTTGAGACGTTTAACAAAGGAAGATTTCCTTTTGTCGGATGCTTCATAGATATGACAAGTATCATTAAAACCAGACCAGAAGGAACCTTACTTACAAGTATTTTGTTAGGAGTACACCTAGGAACTATTAACCCTCAAATAAAAAAATATTATATATACCCTCTCCTTGCAGGAGTGTTTTGGTCACTACCATCTGTCATTAGCAGACCTTCTGCCTTTGGGCTCATTTCTGGCAGCTGCTTTCATTGCCCTCATCTTTTCATTCAAACTCAGGTTTTTTTATTTCCTTCTTTCTGCTTTCTTGCTAAGAGCTGAAAAGCCTTCCTGTCTGTGATGGATTGCCACAGGGACAATGTGCTTAATCTGTTGCTGCCCTCCTTGCTTAGAAATTGTGAACATGAGCAGATCCCCAGGACTTCAGGAAACAACCTCATCTGACCTTACTCTGTTTCTTTCTGTGTGTGGATTCAAGGCCAAAGACAGTATTGTGTTCAGTTGTTAGCAGATACTGTCAATGTCTGAAAGACAGCAGGTCTAGCATGGTCACAGGAATGCATAGAGACATGCCAGGTATATTGCAGCTCATCCATCTTGCTTATGTGTGCATTGAGTGGTCTGTTCTGGCTTGTCTCTGGAGTCAGGGCTGTCATGTGGAAGACATAGTCCTTTGAGGAAGATGTGCATAACCCTGCATATATTCTTTTAGAAAAGAGCTTGCACAATCCTGAGAGTCTTTTTTGAGATGCAGCAGTTCTCCACTTTCCTAGTTCTGTGTTTGTAAGGTCCCTTACAAACGCTCTTTAAAAATTACTGTGCGCAAAGAGACTCAAAGTGCTCGCTGAAATGTTGAGGAGAGGAAAAGTAGTGTCCTTCCTTTCATATGAATGAGATTTTTGATTGGGCCAACTGGAAGCGTTGGCCCAGTGGTTTTTGATTTTTAGAATTCTACTGCTGTGCATAATCTACACAATTTATCTTTTCTAGACCATGAGAGATAAATATGTATACTCTTCTGAGGTTTAGAAAGTATTAATTTTAAATGGAATCATCAATTTTTTTTGCAAACCCAACAAATCAGTCAGGGCTGGAAGGGACCACAGGCACATCCAGTTCCAACCCCTCTGCCATGGGCAGGGACACCCCACCCTACATCAGATTGGCCAGAGCCCAATCCAGCTCAGCCTTAAACACCTCCAGAGATGGAACCCCAACCACGTCCCTGGGTAACTTATTCCATGCTTTCACCACTCTAATGGGGAAGAATTTCCTCCTCACATCCAGTCTAAATCTACCCAGCTCCAGCTTTGCTCCATTCCCCATAGTTCTATCTCTACCTCCTAAGAAGTCCCTCCCCAGCTTTATTGTAGGCCCTCTTCAGATACTGGAAGGCCACAAGAAGGTCACCTCAGAGCCTCCTCTTCTCCACACTCAACAGCCCCAACTCTCTGTCTGTCCTCATAAAACAGGTGCTCCAGCCCATCTACCATCCTCGTGGCCCTCCTCTGCGCACGCTCCAGCATGTCCACATCCTTCTTGTAATAAAGGCTCCAGAACTGGACACAGTACTCCAGATGGGGTCTCACCAGAGCCGAGTAGAGTTCTTTATCTATTACTGGTGTGATAGCTATACACAGTGTGGTATATTCTCTCTGAATATTAATCCCTACTAAACAGAGCTACTCAAAATATGGAAAATTTCTTGAGTTTGTATTGAAATTAAGCTATTCTCTCAGTCACACTTACATTATAAAGAGATGGTTTCAGTAGTTTCACTTGGGTGATTTTCCATGTCAGAAGAGACACTTTTTTCCCTAATGCACAGATAAGAAACTGAAAGCATGCAAGTATGAAATACAATACTGTGTAATGTTTAGAGCAGGGGCAGTCTTCTCATGTGTCTCAAAAACACATAGAAAATAAAGGCTAATAACAAATATGCTGTTATCAGAGACCCTTATTTCTAGAGAATAAAGAGCTTTGACAAAAAATTCTTGTCTGTAGCATTTGCCATAGATTTTTAGCACAAATATACTAGAACAACTTGGTCTAGTGGGAGATCTCTCTGCCCATGGCAGAGGGCTTAGAACCAAATTATCTTCAATGTCATGTCCAAAACAAACCATTCCATTATTATATTATTTACAAGGAACAATGGGTTCAAGCTGGGAAAGGATAGATTTAGGCTGGATATTAGAAAAAACTTCTTCAATGTGAGGTGAGGGTGGTTGATTGATGGAATGAACTGCCTGGGGAGGTGATGGGGGGCCCATCTTTGGAATCATTTAAGGTCAGGCTTGATGAGGCTCTGAGCAGCCTAACCTACATGGGGCTCCCTCCTGTGTAGGGAGGTTGGACTGGATGACCTCTAGAGATTGCTTCCAGCCTAGAACATTCTAGATTCTATGCATTGTTGACTCTAATACAAATGAGGAAGAGCTGGCTGGGGCTGTAGAAATCAGGATCTTCTACAGGGCTGTAGAAGTCAGGCTGTTGTTACCATGTGTACTGGTTTGAGGGTTAAAGGCAGAACCCTCCAGAACAGATTGTTAGTTTCCCCTCCCTTACTATGGGAAAAGAGTATAAACAGATTTTAGAATTTTCAATGAACTGTAGTTTTATTTAAAACAGAACAAGTTCGAAAAAGGAAAACTGAACAGTGAGCAACCTCCTCAGCAGAGGATGAAAAAAACATTTGTAAGGGAAAAAAAAACTATATACACAAGGCAATTTGGTGAGGTGAAAACCTCTAGTCGCCAGGGGGCGCTCGCTGCAGACAGCAGCAACAAACGGCCGCACCCGCGCGCCCCCCCCTCCACCGCGCAACACGCGCTTAGGAATCGGAGCACACTCCGATTTCCACTCTACCGCGCAACCCGCGCACCGAATGACTCGCGCTCAACTT
>JAOXOE010000874.1:18786518-18799964 GCA_028565055.1 Phoeniculus purpureus
GGAGTATATATTTTTATTGAATGTATGTCACACATGGTGAAGGGAGGGTAAACAAAAAAAGGGGCATCTTTGGCAATTTCAAAGATAATTCATTTTTATCCCAGAGTAACAGAACTACTGAGGCTGGAAAAGATGTCTGAGATCATCAAGTCTGGTCTATGACCTAACATCACCATATCAGCTAGACCATGGCACTAAGTGCCACATCCAGTCTTTTCTTGAATACCTTTGGGGATGAGGACTCCACCATCTCCTTAGATAGTCCATTCTGACAATTGATCACTCTTTCTGTGAGGAACTGCTTTCTAGCATCCAACTTAAATCTCCTTTGGTGTAGCTTCAGGCTTTCATTCTGATTATGAATATAATATTAGAAAAGCACAGCTTCAGTTTACTCTTTGTCACTGTACCCACGACATTCGATTTTGATTTTATCCCACATCACAGACAGAGTCTTCTGTTTAAAGATACTATCATTTGATACTTTGTGGAATAATAGTATTCACGTTTCTCAACCTACTATTTCAATTTCAAATAGAAAGTAAGGTCAGCCTGCAAAATAGATGATTTTCCTTTAAAGATAAGGAATTGAAAGCAATTGATAACAAAGGAGCAATTTGGCAATCTGTCCTTCTGCTATCAGTTGTGTAGTTGCAATGAAGAGCAGTGTTCTTGCTTCTCAACCACTGTTTTATTGGGAAGCTGCAAAATTACAGTTAGTGACCAGTGGTAGCTTAAATTCATAAGTTAGGAGAGGAATGTTGTAAGTCAGATATGACCACTTTCTTCAGCGTGGTAGCTTCCTTCTGCCATCTGATCAGCTGATTCATGTACACTGAAAGTCTAAAAAAGGTAATTGTAGTGTAATGAATATTGCATACTGTCACTATGAAATGCTACTACTGAAAATATTTATCCATAACTACCCATATGAAAAATGAAAGTGAACCTTTCCTTTTATCCACTGATATGCTCGGTGATTTAAAAACAACTGCTGAGTAGCTCAAGTCAGTCTTTGATCAGATTTTACAAACAAATGAAATTCAACTGTGCAGAGATTTTCAAAAATGATTGTATTTACTGTACCTCTGGTGACATTCAAGGCAAAGGAGATTTTGTCCTAACACAAGTGAAAGCAGCTTTGCAAACTGTTGAAGTTGCTTCTGAAATATCTCTGAGTCAATCTAACCAGACAGGCTTAAGAAGAAGAAAAGTAACTAGTCTTCATATTGACCCATGTAGTTGTTTCATATGATTCAGGAAGAGATTTGAGAAGTTTTGTTTTGTAAAATGCCATTTTGTATTCCAACGAATGAATTTTGTATCCAAATCTGTAAAAACTAGTGAGATCGCTTGCTGGGTAGGCAGACTTCAACAAAGGTAAGGTCTTGTGGAGAATAACTAGAAAGTAATTACATAACACACCACAATACAATAGAATACAGAGTGGTATGATGATACAGCTGGAAAAACCAAACCTTTTGGAAAACATGTTTCTCTGGAAATGTATAATTCATTTACTTATGAATTCTAGAGGAGATCTCAGGCAGTCAACCTGAGATGATCTTTGATTGATCAGAATAACTACTTTCTGAATGAAGAGAAAAGCAAGTAGGTAGCCGAAAACTCGTAAGATCCTTAGGAGAGAGAAGATGGAGATAAATCAAGACAGCGAGAATGATTTAATATTAACACCTTGCACATGTGGTTGTGATATCTCATTGTTGCTCTCAACTAAAGCAATGGAAAGGAAGCTCTAAATGAAGGTACCTTGAAGAAACAATGATGGTAAAGGCTAAAAGAAATGAAATGGTGATTTTTTTTTTTTTTTTTTACCATTAAGATAAAACAGAACTGGCACCATGAAGTGAGACCTTAGTGCCAATCTACCATCCCCCCTCCCCCCCCCCAAGCAGCTGTTCAGCGACCCCTTCAGCTGAAGGGATTCTTTCCTTTCCCACTGGAGCTAAGACAGGAGGACAGAGAAGAGGGGAGAGTCATGGAACCCTCTTGGCCACATTTGCAGAGGGCGGGGGAGGCCTGCTGATGTGGTCATGCAGTCAGTCTCCATCTTGGGTCCTGCACATAGCCAGGGTCATGCGGCTGGTTCTGCCACCGCCATCTTAGAGAGCACCGATTAGCAGGAAGAGACACTGTTTGTCATTTCTGCAACTGAGGGAAACTGGGGATGTTCAAGTATTGGGGAGAATTCCTTTGTGCCTAGCTGAAGAAAGCAGAAGGACTCAAGAATCCTTAAATCTTGGGCATGAAAGACAGAGTCTGAGTTCTTTGTTTGAAAGCATGTCTTCTGCATTGAGAGATGCAGTTCAGGTGCTGAGGAATCAGGCCTGCCCGCTCAGCGTTGAGCTGGAAAAGATACACTTAAGAATTCACCAGTCTGGACAGCCAAGGGTGCTGCTGTTTGCAGGCAGGGATGACTCATGAATGATAGAGACGGTGGTGGTACTCATGTCTATTTAACTGGCATGTTCTTTTCCCATGTCTCTAATGTGAAAAAACCCCCAAGGACCAATACAATAGTCATTTCCCATTCTATTTTTGTCAGACTATGTGATAGCATTTGTGACACAGTTTCTAGTTTGTGTGCACTAACTTGCTTAACCTTTTCTTCTTTTCTGTGTACAGTTATAGAGTTAATAAGGCCTTTTCCATTTTTCCCAAGCTATCCATTGTCTGGCAAATTTTATCTTAGATCTCATGAAGACCTAACTGCTTTGTTTTCTTTTCCTTTAATTGTGGTCTTGAACACACCACATATACCAAAAGACATGCTGCAATTAATCACAATGTTCTTACATAATTGAGCTAAATCTTCAATGTCCAAACCCTCAAAGGGAAGACACTTCCAGCTGTTCCTGCTTCTATGGAAATGTTGTGCCCAGAGAGTTTGTACACACAACCCTCACTGTCAGCAGGCATTTGAAAGTTCAGTTCTCTGTTCCGTGTCTTCCATGCCAGTCCTGCATTTCAAAAATGCCAATTCCTACAGCCACAAAAAAAGGGAGAACACTCTCCATTTCAGCAAAGCATTGAATCTAGATGAAGCTTTCCTTCTGCCAATCCCCAAGTTAGCTCTTTCTCTTCACTGTATTTTCAGGGCAAGACAGCTGTGAAGTCTAGATCAGGGACATGGGCTCACCCTCTGAACAGAGACAAGAAGTGAAGAAGGTGGAATTGACAGAGAAAAAGGAGGAATCAGAAACCTGAAAGTGAAGCTCCAAACGTCTTCTACAGTGCAAATCCTATCCATTCGCAGAAACACACAAAAAGAGGTTACAATTTCAGCTTGCAGTTTCCAAGGCAAACTTCACCAACATTCTCAAATCATTACAGAGGGGTTTGTCATGTGTAAAACAGGACCTGTCTTTGTGCTTGTCTGTCTCAACCCTGTGCCTGATCTCTATAATATATCCTATCCTCTTGTGCTTTCTTACTAAATCTTTACTTAATTACCTCTCTGCAAAATCTTATGCTTTATTCAGTGTGCATGTGTACTGCACAGACTAAGTGATAGCTACTGGTGAATCTTCTGTATGTGGGGCCAGTTATAGTAGTCAGGCTGGGAGTGTTGGCAACTCAAGCCTATAGTGTCCATATTTAATAGGATCTCTATCAGAGTCTGAAGTGAGTGGAAGTCTGCATGTACATGTTTATGCGTTTGTCTCTGAAACATGTGTTCAATACCACCACTGGCTGAAACAGCAATTAGGACAGAGTCAGTGGCTTCACCCAGCCTGAGTAGACACTCTGTGTCTCCAGGGGCACTCATGTGGCCTCTAACAGCCTAGCACAAGTTAATTTTTTTCTGGACCTTTTCAAAGTTCACCATCTCTGTCAATTAATCTGTTTGTGTCTTGATGCCTGTACTTGTGCAAGGACACTGGCCTATGTTTACTAGACATGTCAAAATATCTGCATCTTGTCTGTAGTTTTGGCAATTTTTATTTATCATCAGCCAAACAAAGACCAATTCATCCAGTTTCACAGATAAGATTCATACATTTCCCCAGTATGTACATGGATGAAAGGGGGCCAGAAACCATGACATCGCAGAGCACAAGGTAGGATTACTGGGCATGCTGTGGTCCTATAGTAGCACAGTGTTGCAATTGTCAGTAACAAGCCAGAAGTTTCATATGGATTATGTAATGTCTGAGTTTTCAGACATTTGCTGTGTCAAGGTTTATTCATCTGTCTAAAGACAGACTGATGTGCTAAAAAAGCAATCTACTTTATACAGATAGCACTAACGAGTAATTACTCAGTGTAAATCAAAATATTAACACAAGCCTAGTACAATAACGAAGGCCTTTAGAAGTAGAGACACAGGATGTGCTGTAGAGGACTACAGTTATGGAATGGTAAAAGATGGGGCATAGGCTTGGCACTGGATCACTGATGATAATTTAGAGAAATGCATTCCTGGACATATACAAACACAGTATTACGGTTCACAAAGAAATCTGTGAAATGGTAGGATTTAACATACATAATGCAGTGAATTTATCATCAATTGTGTAGTGAATATTATGTGGAACTACAGACCAGTGAAGAAAAGGAAAGATGTGAAAGCATGTTATCAAACATTAAAAAAATACTCTTAGTGGATCCAAGGAGGAAGCAGAAACCATCAACATAAACATTATGTTCTTCCTGGTAGAGGACTCCAGATGTTGATGTACATCTGTAACATCTGTCTCCCTCCACCAGGCACAGGATCTAGAGAAGCTGGAGACAAAGGTGAGCATAACACCAACAAAACAATGCAAACATAAGGAGTGTCTATAGCATTTCTAATTGTGTTGCCATTGTTTCTTGTTCTGTTATAGTTACATCTTGAACTAAGAATGCTTTGAATATAGTTTTCAGTTCTACTAACACAAATTTCTTTGCTTTAGTTATATGTAAGATGAGTTGTTTTTAACATCAAGAAATTCACAGGCTTTATAAATACATTTGGGAACTTGTTTCTAGACAACTGTGTGAAAAAAGTGTAACACCTTTGTGGTTTTCTATTTTGCCAATTGCTTTGTTATCTTTTTCCAGTTCTCTCTATCTTTTAATCTCTTTCTAATGTATCTCTTTTTTCTCTCTTTTCCTTGACTGCTTCTCTTTTTCATTGTTTCTTCCACCTTTCTTGTTGTTGTGTCCAACCTTTTTTTTACAGTCCCTCATTTGCTTCCTCATCTGACACCACTAAAAGTTTTTACTAGTGTCGCTGTATGCATCTTCTGGGCAGAAAGAAGGCAATGTACATTACTAGACTGCAGGACAATGGAATCTCAAGCCTCTGATAAAGCAATAGGAAACATTTCCCCTTCTTTGAGAATGTAGTAATAGGGCAGTGGAACCGCCTGCTTAGAAAATCCCCTAGTACTCAATGCTCACTTTCTTGACTTGAAAACCTTCCTTGCCAAGATTTTCTGTTAATTCTTTTGGGCCAACCCTTAGTTTCCTTTCCCCAGTGTTAACACAATATTCGCTCTTTGGCTTTTACATATCATTGAAAACGCTCGAGATTACCTCAAAAGCTTAGACAAAGAAAAGGTGTTTTAAAAGATGAAAGTATTACTTCCTTCAAATTCAAAATTTCCTTCTCTTTAGGACATCTAAGGAGACAGTAACCTATACATCATCCCTCCAGAAGAAGCCCCATAACAGCATCCTAAGTTACCTTACAAATTTTGCTACTTCTTGTTAGCAGTATCACTTTAACATCCACATTTCATCAGGCTAGTTTTCTATAACGAATTCATCATTTATTGTCATTCTTTTGACTATTCACACACCTACAATATTGCTACTAGTTCTCTATGCAGACCTGTGACACACAGTACCCATCTCACCATACTAAAGTTATAGACATACACACATACTTTTATACAAATAGCTACACACAACCACCCCCATTTAATTTATTCTATATTCTAGCCCTCTCTGAATTGCAGAAATAGTACCATTCTGGGTTGCATAGCTGAGTACAGCAAGTACAAGTATTGAACATGTATGTAAAGTCCAGCTAGACACAGGTTTACTTATATGAAGGAAACTGTTTTTATAAAAGTCATGTTGACTTCAGTGGAAATATTTGAAGGAAACCTACCTTTCAATTGTATTCAATTAATTTATCAAGACTTGTCTCTTATGATAGTAGAACGGAACAGAACCATTATTTTCCCAAGTGCAAGTCTTGCCTGACAATTTAATCATAGTGTGTAAATGTCACACGACTCTGTGACCAAAAGGGTAGACGTACTATAGCTAAAGGTAGTTTTATTTTTTAAAGACGAACAGTTTTTAAATTCCCCTGAAGAGTCAGCTTATTCAGATAAAGATTTCTTGGTTCAGCCTCGTTTCCACTTTATGTTTCATAATTCATACTCTCTTTCTAAAAATAGGACAAATTATTGAATTCTATTCTGACTTGCCAAGTTTCTGACTACAGTGGAGAATATCACTTCTCTGAATAGCATTCTAACATTTGAAAAATAGCCTACAGGTGCACTTTGTCCAACATTTAGTGTGAAGGAGCAATCACAGCACCTTATTACATTGACTTCTGTGCCTCACAAACAATTGAATATCAAGATCTTTATTGATTTTCACCTTATTCCTTTTCACTTTTATTTCATATTTTCAGTTTTTACTGATGATGCACTGCAAATACTGCTGAGTAAATAAAGTGGTTTTTTGCTTTTTGATATAAGGTATTCCACTCAAACTTTTACAAAAGAGTATTTTCATAATGGCAAAACTAATGCAGAATTCTTCACTTAATGGAATGAGAAGGTTTTTATGAAAATGTTAACTCCTTTACAGGAGAGTACTTGCTCTTAGCTTGCAAGTACTGTAGCTTAAAATGTGTGTAAGAAGCTAATGAAATTAGCTGAGTATAATTAGGGCTGATGGAAAAAACAGAGTGAGATTGGCACAATAAAAGGTCTCATTCATTTGAGCAGGTTTTTTTATGCTTTCTTTTGAGGTCAGAGTTATATAATCAGGTATCTACATGGACTTTGTGCTTAATATAACAGATGTCATGAATCTTTCTGCAGTGGTACCCCTTAGGAAACATTCTAAATTCTGTGAAAAGCTGGGAATCAAAGATATTAATCCTAAAATATCATTTTAAGAAGATTTGAGAGCTGAAGAATTATACTTCACTTTGGTTTTGGAAAAAAGAAAGGACTAATAAGTTGTAGTGCCACCAACAACTCTGATTCCTTTCCCAAAGACAACCACACTCGTTTTGTACTTCTTGATACCCATCCTTTTAATTTTTCCAAATCTTCCTGAAAGTGCAAAACTGTCTAATTAAAACAGAAGCTACTTAAAATAATTTTTTCTCTTAATTTTTTTCCTTACTGTCTTAATTTTTTTGAATCCTAACTGAATTGCAAAATGTAAACATGAAAACCCCAACAAATGGTAATGGAACACAGCACAGCTTTTCATTCTGTGCTCATTTGATTTTATTCTCAAATCTGTCCTGAAGCACTATGTGCCTGAAAGTTTTTTTCCCACCAGTTACAGCATGTGGTTGGTACTGCTACAGGTTTTGATTTGGAGCCTTAGAATAAGAAATTTTCCTGCATAGGTGGCTAAAGACACAAATGAAATTTCTCAGTCAATTACACAGAGGAAATAATAATTTATTTATTGTTAACTCAGTCTGGAATTATATCAGCAATGAGTTCTGTTTAGACCCTCAGTCAGTTCTAAGAAGGCCACTCACTCCAGATGGAAACTGTTCATCTGTAAATCATTAAGTAAAAATTGTGGAAAATCCACAATCCTTAGTACTCAAGAGGCAAATTTTTCTGTTATCTGATTGGCATCTATATGAGTAGGAACTGGAATAATCATTTCATGCAGAAAGCAAAAACTGACTTTTTGTATTTCTAAATGTTCTTTAACGTTTTTCTTACAAACTGAATACATTTGGTACTTTCTTTCTGCTCAAAGTGATTCCAGTTAAGGTTTCACAAGCCACAAGTTGACACAATATATTGTGAATGAGGATAAGCAGACACTGAGCTCTTTCAAAGTGAAAAATGTGTTTGATATTTTCCTGTTAAGTTCCTAAACAATGCATTTCAAAAGGAAAATGTAAGTAATCAGATATCTGAATAGCTAAAAAGCCTCTCATGCAAAGCTGAGGTGCCTTCCAATTGCTGCCCTAGATGGCTGCTGCTCATTGAATAATGAGTTTAAAGCCCTTTTCTGGGACAGCAGCACTATGTTAGCAGCACATGCCTGATCTTCT
This sequence comes from Phoeniculus purpureus, assembly GCA_028565055.1. Lineage (NCBI taxonomy): Eukaryota > Metazoa > Chordata > Aves > Bucerotiformes > Phoeniculidae > Phoeniculus > Phoeniculus purpureus. The sequence continues at coordinate 18,794,806 of JAOXOE010000874.1, forward strand.
CATCCTTCTCATCCAGTAGAGTATATTTTTAGGTAATTGTTAAGATTCAGACAATAAATTGATAAGATCCTTTAAAAAAGTCACCAAGTTGAGAATGCATCATAAGCTTCATCAAGGGCATGGTGTAAACCTTGAGAAGCCAAAGAATAATTGCATCTTCCTTGGAAATGAGTGGCATCTGACTAAATGTCACTGTTTCAGTTGGCAAGTAAGATAATGATAGTCAAACATGCTGGTGTGATCAGCTTCATCAACATTCTTGAAAGCACTCAGCATCCAGAATAGTTTATGTGCAGACACATTGTAAAATACACAGAAGGCACCATATCTGCACTTTCTAACATGGCAGATAGGCAAGTACTGTGAGGATCTGTTTCCGTAATCTATTCTGCACCATTCTCATGACTCAAGTCAATTATAAATCCCATATGGAGCTCTTCCAGCCAAAATATTTTGAATACACATTAAATGAAGTGTTTCATTTTAGTTTCCAAAGTTGTTTTATTGTGTTTTTCTTCAACATACCTTAAAATTTATATCTTGTAAATTTCTCTTCCCCCTCCCTCTCTCCTCTTCCTCTTCTGCTTTCTTTTTTGTCAGTTATCTTTAAAAATTATTTTTCTGACTACATTTCCCTGCATATTTTTTATTTAAGAACTTAATCAAATCTGAAGTGAGCTAAAAAATAATTCTGATAGAATGTATGCATATTATGTTAGAGAGAAAAAAAATGCCTATCTAAAACCTATCTTTTACTTATTGCTGCAGAATGAACTTTTTTGATGATATTTCAGACACATGCACTATTAACTATCCATACACATTTCCTCCGACTGTCAATAAGACTTTCAAGTGGAATGTACTACACCCTTGGAATACTTGCACTAGCTCTATACTTGCAGTTCTCCTGCAAGACTGATGGAGAAGTACTTAGCATCACAGGCATGTGCAATCAATGATAGTTAAGAAACAGTTATAAAGTATGTCTGTCTGTCTGTCTTCAACTTAGTCATAAAGCTCATTGGATAAGCTGCAGTCCATATTTTAGATATATTTGTTCCAGGTTTTTTTTCTTTTTCTGAATTATTTCAGTGTTGCACTGCTTCTTTCTTCTTTCTATTCTTATTTTTTAAATTTTAATTAGCAGAAAGCTTTTAAGATACTAGCCCACCAAGGCAAATCATAAATTATGCTTAAGGGAAAACTCATTACTGAGTTTTCAATCATTTAAAGCATAATGAATGCATATTTCAGGTATAGTGAAGTATTTATAAGGTTACTGAAAGTATGGCAATTAGTAAAGCACAGGCAAAGTCAAACAACAGTGTATTTGGCCTTTAAGAATTAACTGGTGAAATATTTTATAAGATGTTAAATGCACTTTAAATATATCCTTCCTCTCCTGTTCCCAGTGCTGCAGACTTGCTTTATTTCATAGTCTGGAATGGCCAAATGCATTTATTAGGAAGTATTAAAAAATAAAATGTTTTATTAATTATTTTAATATAGCCCTTTGTTATTTAGACAATTGCAAAAATATTAATTTGGTGAATTCACGGGGGGTGGGAGCAGAGCTGTAGCTTTCGGTTGGAATTCTCACCCCTTCTCCTCTCTCTCTGTTTCCCGCATGTTGGATGAAGAAGATTGGGTGGAGCTTGGGAATAAAAGAGGACAGTATGGAAAGCCTGGTGTGGTTCCTCCAGAGTGGAGCAGCATGTTTTGGCAGTTCCTTGGCTTTTCGTGCTCCCCTGGTACTCCAGTCTCCAGGATCTTTGGTTCCTCTTCTCAGCTATTCAGTCTCCCAGCTTTTCAGTTTCTTCTCAGCACATTCAGCACCCCTGTAACACACTACCCAGCTGCTGCAAACAGACTTTCTTTGTTGTCTCCAGGTTTTTCTTCCCTCTCGTTGATGACTAGGGGAAGAAAGGGTTGTAAGAGGCAATCGCTGGGCAAACAGGTAGTTTAGGTTTTCTCCCAGTTCAGTTTATTGGTTATTCTTTTCTTCACTTCTTTTTTCCCTCACAAAAAAAAAACAGAGGAGGGGTACTAGTTTTTCCTCCCCGTACTCTCAACATGGGGCTGTAGGCAAGTGTAGGGAATATTTTCTGGTGTGTAGAGAAAATGTTGATGGATCTGCTAGTCACAGAATCACAGAACATTAGAGATTGGAAGGGATCATGTTCATTTTCACCTTATTATTTGTTTTTTCAAACTGAGACTTTTATTTTTCTTGACAATCACATGTTTTAGGTTCCTGAATGTTATCTGTGCTTCTATACGAAAATGTTGTCTTAAATCATAATTAACTATTGCATTAAGACTACCGCAAATCTGTTCTTGCCTGTACAAGATACTGAATGCAAAGGCCCATTTTGTTTAATATCACACAATCACAGAACCTTAGGGGTTGGCAAGGATCTCAAAAGATCATCTAGTCCAACCCCCCCCTGCCAGAAAGGGATCACCTAGACTAGGTCACACAGGAATGCGTCTAGGCTGGTTTAGAACATTTCCAGAGAAGGACATGCAGTAACCTCTGGGCAACCTGCTCCAGTGTTCTGTCATCCTTGCCATAAAGAAGTCTTTCCTCATGTTTGTGTGGAATGTCCTGTTCTCCAGCTTGCACCCATTGCCCTTGTCATATCATTGAACACCACTAAGAAGAGTTTCACTCTGTCCTGCTGACATTCTTTACATGTTTATAAACATTAATGAGGTTATTCCACAGTTTCATCTTCTCCAAGCTGAAGAGACCCATCTCCCTTAGCCTTTCATCATAAGGGAGATGTTCCACTCCCTTCATCATCTTCATAGCCCTGGGATGCACTCATTTAAGTAGTTTCCTGTGCTTATTGAACTGAAGGGACCAGAACTGGACACAATATTCCAGATGCAGTCTCACCAAGGCAGAGTAGAGCAGGAGAAAATCCTCTCTAGACTTGCTAACCACCCCTTTCTGATCCACCCTAGGATTCCATTTGCCTTCTTGGTTGCAAGCGCACATTGCTGGCTCATGGTCAATCCACTGTCCACCAGGAAACCCAGGTCCCTTTCTCATATGCTGCTTTCCATCAGGTCTATCCCCATCCTACTCTGGTACATAGGGTTGTTCTTTCCCAGATACAAGATTTTTACGCTTGCCCTTGTTGTATTTCACTAAATTTCTCCCCACCCGACACTCCAGCATCAATAAAGTTGATAAATATGGACAAAATCCTTGACTAACAGTCTAAATATAATGCTGAATGAAAATCTACATAAAAAAAGAAAACATGGTGGTTGACAGGGGCAAAGCCTATCTGAAGTCTCAAGCCTAGTAGGCTTTGAATATATTTCCCTATTTCTAAATGATCTAGAACTGGAAAACAAAGAAGCAGTGGACAAACTTTGACACAAAACTACTGTGATCTTCACAGAAGTGTAACATACCTGGGGCTGGAGACCAGCAGGTGACAGAAACCTTTGTGACAGTTGCTAACTGTCCTTAGATTAGGAGTCATAGAGATTGCCCTAGAGCCATATTGTCAGTGCATGGCTACGGTCCAAGATACAAAGTAATAGACAACAAAAACAACAGTACTCCAACTAGGTACACATGTCAACAGGTGTCCCATACTGTGGCAAGGCAAAGCCTGAGCTGCAGCTATAGTGTTCTGAGGTCAGCTGTTAAGTTGTTGGCTTGAGTGTCCTGGGGCCCAAATGATGGGCTGTCCTGCAGTTGTTGGTTTGTTTGGATGTGAAGTATCTAAATGCATCTTAGAAATCTTAGACGATGAATTGAAATTCACTTACTGTACCCACCATGCTTAGAAACTCATTTCTGATCTTGTGTCACAGAGCAGTGCTGGTTTTCTCATGTGGACATATACCGAGAGTCTCCATACCAGCCGCAAAGATTTCATAAAAGCATTACATACTTCAAAAGAAAAGACTTGATGTTATTTCTTCATGTGGCAGAGGATCTGCCTTTTTTTCAAAAGAAGCAAATATTTTTTTAAACGGCATTGCTCATAGGTTGTTTGGAATCAGATTTATTGCAGTAACTATAACTCTGCAAGCAATAGAGACAAAGAGGGGGTTTTCTTCTTTCTTGACAAAAGAAAATAAATATAGTAGAAATATTTATGCTCATGAAAACACCTGGAAAGCTAGAAATGATGTATATCATTCTGTCATGTATGAAATTGTAGGAGAACCATTGAAAGCCAAGTTATTATAGCTCTGCTGTATTTATTTGGGTTTATAGGTTTTTTTTTGAAAAGGCAGAAGAAATAAAAATAGTATATGGGAACTAGAAAGGGGGATGCTTAAAGAACTCAGTGTAGTTTAGCAGAAGAGAGATAGCAACATTGTGTTGAAGAATAGATTTACATCAAAAAAAATCTCAGAAAATTAAATCTTGGCAAAAACAACATAATGAAAACTAGTGGCTAAAAGCCCATATGGAACAGTCTCAATATGAATGCAATGCAAATGTTTTATAGGCAATTAACAACTGTAACCAGCGCTGAAAGAAAGAGAGGATTTCTTATCTCTTCTGGCTGGTTGTCTCCACAGAAGATACATTATTAAAAAAATTTATTGAAAGGCTAGTCAGGCATTGGGACAGGTTGACCAGGGAGGTGGTTAAATCACCATTCCTAGAAGTGACTAAAAATGCATATATTGAGCGTGGATACATGGTTTAGTGGTGGGCTTGGTTAGGTTAATTGTTGGACTCAAAAGCCTTCTTGAACCTAAACAATTCTGTGGTTCTATTATTATTGTCAAACTTGTCCTAAATGGCAGCAGAGGAAAGTAATCTCTAAGAACTCATTCTTGGTAAAAGAAGCAATTCAATACATGTTCTATAAATTATGAGAAAAATCATTGTAGCCGTCATAGGTTTTCATAGAAACATAGAACATCAGGGATTGGAAGAGAACTTGAATGATCATCTGGTCCAATCCCTTTGCAGAGCAGGACCACCTAGACCAATTTGCACAGGAACACATCCAGGCAGCTTTTAAACATCTCCAGAGGAGACTTCACTACCTCCCTGGGCAGCCTGTTCCAGTGCTCTGTTACCCTCACTGTGAAGAAATTTTGTAACGGGTTGAAACTAAGAAACTGCTTTGCTCCCAGGTTTTAAGGGGAAAGGAAACCAAAGCAGTCAGGTC
>JAOXOE010000874.1:18804494-18827368 GCA_028565055.1 Phoeniculus purpureus
TCACTGCAACCAAGACTGCCCTCAACCTTCACTGCTTCAACCAGACCCTCCTTGTTGGTGAGTACAAGATCCAGCAGCGCTCCACTCCTAGTGGGCTTGCATCAGGAAATTGTCACCAATGCACTGAACCAACCTCCTGCACTGTGGATGACTGGGTGTGTAGGTTTTCCAGTAAATATCAGGGTGGTAAAATCCCCCATGAGAACCAGGGCCTGTAGCTGTGGGGCTGCTGTCAGCTGCCTGTAGAAGACCTCATCAACTTCCTCATTCTGATCTGGTGGCCTATAAGAGACACCCACAACGGTGTCACCTATGCCAGCCTGCCCCTTGATTCGCACGCACAAACTCTCAACTGTCTCTTCATTCACCCCTGGACAGAATTCAATACATTCCTGTTGCACTCTTACATAAAGAGCAGCTCCATCACCTCGCCTCGCTGTCCTGTCTGTGCTGAAAAGGACACACCTGTCCATGACCACGTTCCGGTCATGTGAGCTCTCCCACCATGTCTCTGTAATTGCTCCGACATCATTATCACCTGATTGGACACAGATTTCTAACTTCTCCTGCTTGCTCCCCATGCTGCGTGCATTGGGGTACAGGTATTTCAGGGAGCGAGCTGAGCGCTCCAATTTCACCCTAGGAAAGTGAAAGGCCACCTGGTTTTCATTAAGACCGGAGCTCTGTCCCACTGGTGCATATCCAGCAACTATCCCATCCCCCTCCCAATCTAGTTTAAAGCCCTCTGAATGAGCCCTGCCAATTCCTGACCCAGAACACTTTTTCCCCCTCTAAGGTAAACCTCTCCCATGTGTAACTGTCAGATTTGCTGCTTTATAGAACCAGTTATTTTCAAAGAACCCAAAGCCCTGCCTGTAACACCAGTCTCATAGCCAGGCATTAATGACCTTAGTCCTTCTATTCCAGCCTGTGTCCTCACCCCAAGATAGAAGAAATGAATACAATTTGTGCCCCAGACTCTTTTACCAAAGTCCTAAGGTCTTGTAGTCTTTCTTCATTCTCGTCAGGCTACCGAATACAGCCTCCTCCCCACCTGTCTGGAAGATCAGCAGTGGGTAATAGTCAGCTGATGTCATGATCCCATGATACTATTGCCATTCTTGGCCATCAGAACACATTCCTGGCTAATGGTCAACCTGTTGTTTATGAAGACTCCTAGGTCCTTCTCTGCAGAGCTGCTTTCAGTAGGTCAGGCCCTAGCCTGTACTGGTGCATGGGGTTATTTCTCGCCTTGCACAGGACCCTATACTTGGCTTTGTTGACCTTCATTAGCTTTCTCTCTGCCCAACGTTCCAGCCAGTCTGTGCCTCACTAAATGGCAGCACAACCTTCTCATGTGTCAGTCACTTCTCCCAGTTCTGTATCATCAATCAGCACTTCTTGCTCTCCTGCCACTCCTTAAGAAAGTTGTGGACTGCAGTGAGGTCATTGCTCAGTCAGCTTTTTGCCAAGGTGAACAGACCAAGTGACCTCAGCTCTTCCTTGTAAGTCTTGCCATTGAGACCTTTCACCATTTTAGTGTCCCTCCCCTGTACAGTGCTTGATTTTTCCATGTTAAGAAACTACTTCTTTACCATTCTTACTAATGTGTGGCCTAAATGTCTTATTTAATCTCCTACTATCTGTTCATGGTTAGTGATTGTTTATGATTTAGGGTGCTTAGATGAGGGGCTACTTTCAATGGTTTTTTGGCTTACTTACTATCTTTAATATCTTCAGGATTCTCTCAGGGCCTGACAATGGCTGGACAGTTGCAGCACTGGTGGCTAACCTTACATACAGTTTTTTTCTATACACCCAAGAACATAAGGATCCCAGAAGTGCCTATGTGAACATTGGTAAGCTTTTTACATTACAACTTGTTCTACCTAATATATTCCACATATAGTTCATCATTAAGCATCTGTGCAGTTATAAGGGCACCTCCACAGATCCCACTGCTGCATCACTCCTGAGAACAACAGACACTGCAGAAGCAAGGTCAACTTCACATAGAAAAGCTCTCAATAAAGCAGTCTAGCCTGGGAAGATAGATAGTGATAACCAAGGCTGAAGTACTTCTCAGGAGGATTCAGGGGACTGTTCTTCCACAGATGAAGGACTGAAGCTCAGTCCCATCTTTTGAAATTCCTGTGGAACATGAAACAGACCAATGGTGTTTCATCCAATGTTACTTCCAATCCTATCTGGTAGTGAGGAACTAAAAAAAAAAAATAGGCTGGGAAGCCTTTCTCAGAAGGCTGGGATCCATAGAAATCTTGGGAGTGAATCTGGTACCATCAGCCTCTGCAGAAGAATCTGAGCTGCCATAAAAGCATTCCATCCTGACAAGGAGGACACTGTGGTACTGGAACTGGACAGTGATGGATAAGTGCATCTGTTGCCTGAGAGACATGTCTGAACATGTGGTGATATGTGGAGCTTAGTCCCAACGTGTAAATCCAGATCAGGTAGACTGCATTCGGTCTCATGTTTGATGCCAAAACACAGTTTCAGTTTCCCAGGGTTTTCAACCAAGAAAAAAACAAGGATACATTTCTAAGTAAAGGAAAACGTTAATGAGTTTATTATCAAAGAGCAATAATAATAGTTGGTAAAAAAAGAGTGAAAGAAAAGAAACTACAAACATGCTAATGGGATGCTAAATAGGCCCATAAAACAATAAAAATGATTCTTCCTCTCCTATCTCTGTCAGGTACCTAAACTGCTCACATAAAGAAAAAGAAACAGGTAATGGGGTTTTCCCCAAACACACACCCCTTGCAAGCGGTGCATGCCAACCACATGGAAACCTAGAAAAAAAAAGATAAAAATATAACATAGATACAATAAGGGAAGGAGTTACAATGAGTAGGCGAAAGACAGGTTTTTTCATTCAGTTCCTGAGCTGGGACCAGGGTGGAGCTGATAAATGAGGCTCCTTTTCTGAAACCAAGCCATCAGCAAAAACATGTGAAAAAGAGAGAGACCACTTACTGATTCACAAGTTGGTCATGTGATAGAATGTGGTTAGTTCTTTAACTCAGACTCACACATACACATGGCTGTGCAGGTCTCTGGTTGTGGTTAATGGCTGAGCCTTGCACTTGATCTGGAGGGAGTCAGGGATGTCACTTGGGTGCAATGTGATCAAATAAATGCATGGGCAAATGATCTGTCTGAGGGAGAAGATGGAGAGACTGAGAAGGGTCAGAAAGTGTAAAAGTGAGCTAGATTGGTGGAGACACACCCTGAGGCAGGAAGAGTCTCCATAGGTGGTGGAACCCCTCCCCTCCTGTCATCAGGCAAAAGGAGAGGACACAGGGCTCATGAGGGAATGGAGAGAGGTCTCTCTTTGGAGAGGCAGGTGAAACCCTTCACAGCAGCCCCTACCTTCCCAGTTGCCCTTATATAATAGAGATGGGCCTTTGGGACTTTATGGCCAGGCAGAGGAAGAAGGAGACAAGGACTTACATAGTAACATAGTGAGTCACACATGGCTTGTCTTTCGTCCCCATAGTTTAGGAATTCATCAATTAAGAAGAAAAGAAGAGTAGTGGTGGCAGACATCTCACTTCTGAAGGGAATGGAAGAGCCTATTTGTATGCCAAATCCATCCCAAAGGGAGGTTTGCTGCTTCCCTGGGGCTCAGGTCAGGGATGTTAAAAGGACAATCTCTAATTTGGTACCACCCTATCATTACTATCCTTTGTCTTTTATTCAGATTGGTAAGTATGGAGTTGCAAAAAGAAGTCCAAAGGCAATAAAAAAGGACTTCAAAGCTTTGAGAAGACTAGTGGCTTTAGGTTACAAGACTATGACTTAATTGCAATCACTAAAGCATGGTGGGACAGCTTCCATACTTGGAATGTTGCCATGGATGGTATGCACTATTTATGAGTGACAGACCGAAAAGATGAGGTGGTGGTGTTGCTTTTTATGTGTGAAAGCAACTGAAATGCATTGGTTTCTATACAGGGAGGTAGTTAGGACGGGTTGAGAGCTTGAGGGTTAGAATTAAAGGACATGTGAAGGGGAATGAAATTGTTGTTGGTGTCTATTACATACCACCAAACCAGGAGGAGGATGTTGATAAGGCCTTCTACTGAAGGTGGCCTCTCAAACACACTCCTTGGTACTCATAGATTAATTCAATCACTATGATACTTGTTCGAAAGGCCACACAGCTAGGCATAGTCAGTCCAAAATGTTCTTGCAGTGCATCACTGATAACTTCTTAATGTAGATAGTGGAGGAACCAATGAGAAGAGGTGCACTACTGGGGCCTTGTATTAACAAATAAACAAAGTTGGGAATAGCCTTGGTGACAGCAATCATGATATGGTGGAGTTCAGTATTCTGCAAGGTAGAGGTAGAGTAATAATTGGGATTACAACTCTGGACTTTCACAGGTCTAACTTCGCACTCTTCATAGATCTACTTGCAGAAATCCCATGGGCTAAATGGAGGGTAAATGAGGTCAGTAAATTTGGTCAATTTTTAAATACCACTTCTTTCAAGCCCAAAAGTGCATTCCATTGCATAAAAAATGGGTAGATGTGCTAGGGGACCTACGTGGATGACCAGGGAGCTCCTAAAGGAAGTCTCTTGGAAGAAATAAATTTATACTTTGTTGAAGAAGGGACTTCACGTGGTAGAACTACAGGGAAATTTCTAGGACATGTAGGAAGGCCATAAGAATATCTAAAGGCTTTTTAGAGTTAAAACGGGCAAAAGAAGTTAAAGAGAACAAGAAGGGCTTCTACAAATACATTTGTAGTAAAATAAAGAATAGGGAAAGTATGGGCCCACTGCTGAGTAAGATGTCAGCCCTAATAAATAAATATGCAGAGAAGGCATAAGTGCTGAATAACTTCTTTCCTTTGGTCTTTACTCCTGAGACCACCCCTTGTGAAGGGTGTCCTACCTGGAGGTAGGACAGAAAGCCTGGAAGAGGGAAGACTCTCCGCTAGTCAATGAAGACTGGGTTAGTTATCAATTACGCAAACTGAACATACACAAGTCCATGGGCCCCCATGAGATGCACCCAAGAGTGTTGAGAGAACTGGCTTATGTTTTTGCTCTACCACTCTCCAAAATTTTTTTAAGATTGTGGCAAATGGGAAAGATGCCTGAGGACTTGAGCAGAGCCAGTGTCACTCCAGTCTTCAAAAAGAGCGAGAAAGAAGATCCAAGCAACTACAGACCGGTCAGTCTCACCTCCATCCCTGAAAAAATGATGGAGCAGCTTATTCTGGAAGTCATCTCTAAACACATGGAAGAGAAGAGGGTAGCCAGGAGTAATCATCATTGATTTGCTAAGGGGAAATTACGCTTGTCGAATCTAATAGTCTCCTGTGATGTCATGACTGAATTGGTAGACACAGGGAGACCAGTGGATGTAGTCTACCTTGACCTTAGGAAGGCTTTTGAAACAGTGCCCCATAACATCCTCATGAGTAAGCTTAGGAAGTGTGAAATAGAAGAACAGACCATGACATAATAGAGCCCAGAGAATGGTGATCCATGGTGCCAAGTCCAGCTGTAGACATATAACCAGTGATGTCCATCAGGGGTCAGTGTTGGGTCCAGTCCTGCTCAATATCTTTATCAGTGACCTTGATGATGGGACAAAGTGTCTTCTCAGCAAGTTTGCTGATGATACTAAACTCCTACATTGTTCCAGTGCAGTGTGAGTATTCATTCTAAAGTTGATGGGGGATATTTTGATAATAGGCTTTTGCTAAATTACTTGCTAGTTCTTAACTATCTGAAGAATGAGACTCAGCTGCAAGAACACAGTGTATTAAGATTTAGTTTCCGTGCCATACTATCTTGGCTGAGAGAACTACACTTCTTAATACAATCTCTTTATTAGATAAATTTGGAGTAGCTTATTTCAGAGCTTTTAAGCTAATAATTGATATTTTAAACAAAAGTATGAACTTCTACATCTATGGAACTCAGTTTTCAAAAAAGAGTGTGTACACAAATAAAGAAAAATTAATTACTATATATGCAAGTCTTTGTATAGAAAGTATGAATTAAAGGCTCAATCCTATTTAAGTTATGAAGTATTAGATATATAGCAAAGCAACCCTTTGTGTAAATATATTTATACGTACCTAGATTTTGCAGTTTGAATGTATGATTCATAAAGTTTGTGGTAAGATCAAACATAGCACCATGTGATTGGTAGAAAGAAATAAAATATATTCTGGTAATTTCAAATCATTCCAATGTTATGATCTGAAGAACTGGTGTCAGTGGATCTTCTCATCAATTCTGTTTTGTCTCCCAATATGTAGCAGTCTTAAATCACAAATTCTCTTTAATTTCAGAAATCATCTGTCTTGTCTTATAACCATCATAATTGCAGAGACTGAGAAAAGTAGAATAGTCAGGAATAATTCTGTCTTTCAGGAGCAGAAAGATAGCTGTTTTTGTGTGACTCTGCACACACAGAAACACTCAAACTAGAAGTTGACTATCCTCTAGAAAAAGTAAATTAGAAAAAGCCTGCTTGAATGGCAGTAATACAAAAGAAAGTAATGATTTGTACCACATGGTATTGACCATTCTGGAGACGGACTTGCACTGGACTCTCTATTTCTTTTCTTTTGGGTTTTACTATGTCTTTTCCAGTGTATGTTTCTTCCACAACCATACGAGAAAACCCTAATATATCTAAACATTCTCTTTTAAAGGCTGAAAGCCATATCCCACTCAGAGAGTTTGTCTGAATCATCAGGAACATTTGCTTCATACAATGAAATGCAGCAAAAAAATAATTTTACAGCTAACACCAACTCCAAATTATCAAGGTGCTAAGTGGTAACAAGAAAAAATTATTTATGTATAAGAAGTTTTAAAATGCACTTCCAACAGATGAAGAATAACCAAATTACAGCTCTCAATTCACACATGATCTGAAATAAACTCTGCTTCATAAAATACCTCAAAAAGAAATTATGACCAATGAGTAAGAGAATTTTAGACCAGCACTGGAAAACCTACACAATATTTTGCGCATACGTATTAGATGTACCTGGATCTTGGTAACATAGGTGTCTGGAGTTCCTGTTCTACTGATAAGTGTTAAGGAAAGGCATCAGAGCTGAGCAACAACCTGTACATTTGTAAGACTAACTTTTATTGTTCTAAAAGCCTTTTAGCTTCCTTGTGACAGTGTTCCATAACCATTAGAAAGGGTTTTAAATCAGAACAGTCCCAACAAACTCTATAAGTAAGAAAGTAGTTAGTAGGAGCATTGTCATCCTCTGAATGAATATGCAGAACATGATGCTGTTATATGATTTGTATGATGAGGAAGGCAAATGCATAAAGGAGAGAGAGAAATAAGCACACAGAAAAATTACAAAGAGGGATTTTCCTGCATTTTCTAACACAGTAATACATTAATAATATGAAAAGATATGAACATATGATGTTATACAATGTGCAAGTCCTAGTATTTAGATAATTAAAAGAACATTTAAAAAATGTGTTCTGGCTAGAGGGGAGGGATTATGCATGGATTGGTTTTAATCTTCAGACGATCAGATATAAAAAAAAATTAATCTTTCTGTTGCTTGTATTTAACCCAATATAAAACTTAAACTGAATTTTTTTTCCATCTGACAATATAAAAATATCTTATATATAAAAAAATCACTTTGCAAATTTCCACCAGAAAATCTTCACAGCACTACGATAGTAAAGCAGGAAAATGCCTGACTTAGTAAAATAATGAGCAGTTTTCTGTAGAGGTGCTTAGACTTCTCTCTGCAGGAACTATGTCTAATTCAGATTAAAATGTCATTGATTTCCCTGCAGGACCTCAGAAAATCTGCAAAACTCCTTTCCTGTGGGAAATGTCACTTGTTGCTGGTCACTACAGTAATCAAAATGGTGTGTACATTCTGTGTGATTTAATAAAATATAATTATACAAGTTAAAAAATACACGTAAAGGATTGTATTTGTTTGCTCTACCTTTTTACAATTATCCACATAATTCCTACTATGTTTATATGATAAATAGCTAGTACTGAAGACATAAATGATGTGCACAAAATGAAAGCATGGGAAGGAAGATATGCTCCTAGCTCTTAGGATACTTCCAAACATACAGGAACAGCCAGGTGAGAATTTCAACATAAAAGCAAAGCAAAACCCAGTTTTAAATTAAAAAGCCTTTCACAGTCATAATCTCTCAACTCTTCTGTGCTTTTTCATCAGGAATACTTTCTGTTTGTAATTACATGCACCATAATCATCAGCTGATTGCTTTACATAGCTGAAGAAAACCCTTCCCAGAAATACTGAAACAGTACTATCTCTGTGAGTATATGCAAAATGAAGAACCTTTTCTCGTATTTCTAATGTACCCAATAAAAGAAAAAGAAACAAAAAAGACATGAACATCAACAATTGTTTGCTTTATGGGGCTGCTGTGAGGCAGCCTTGAAAGCAACCTTCAGCATCTGCTCCGTCAATTTGTGTAAGTAATTGGTAAGTGATTAGGAGCACACGCTGACAAAAACAAGCTCAGCGTGTGATGGAGTGGGCTGATGCTTTTTCTTCAAATTACACTGCATTTCAGAAAGATTTTGAAGGAATGATTATTTATTTAAAGAGTTTATGACTTTCGGGTTAATAGGCATCCATGACCTGTCTCAAGAGTTATGTTCTTTAGGGTGATAAAACCACCAGTGGAGAGCACAGATCAAGTGTCAGAGCTTTTATTGCAGCCAGGGTAGTTTGGGGGACTTATTGCCACAGAAGACCACTTTAACCTCAGCTCATCCTAGAAAACACACAGATTTGCTTTCTAAATTGTGTCTTGCCAAAGAACATAATAGGATGAGGAGAAATGACACATAAAAATAAGCCCACTAGACTAACATTCAGTTCAGGGAAGACAAAGGCTTGTCTCAAAGCTGTTCTTATTCATGACTGCACATTTTGAATTGAAATCGTGAGTTAACCCTGGCAAATATATCAGTATAAAAAGGATTTTCATTTTTTTAACATCCTCTGTTCTCAATGCTTTCTAGTCAAGATGTATCTTAACTTCAGTTACCCTCTGTCAGTAGCACTTCCTTTTTGCATAGCAGACAGCCTCACTGGAGTGCCACACAGTGGCATCATAGCCACTCCAGAATCTCCAGTTGGAGATGCTCACATGATACTGAGACTAGCAGACCATGACCCCAGTCCTTTTTAGAAGCAAATATCTCTTCCTTTCTCATTGTGCCTCTCAGCAGACGCCTTTTCCTCCCATAAGGGTGGATTTTGAGTCACATAATTAGTACTCCCATCCATCCAAAGTAGATCCTCCTCTATGCACAGCTTATCTATGGCTTGAGTAGGCCGATGTCTTCAGCAGTTTTGAGATTTCTTTTATAAAAGTGGGCAGCTAGGTACAAAATATGCCCCTCTATGGCTTGAGATCATGCTGGCATGTGGTGCCTTCATTGGACTGCAGCAGGGCTCTGAGAGACTTGTTCCAGACTGCACTGTCCTGGAGGTTGCTGTGAGAAGGCCGAGCCCACAGGATATTGTCAGTAGGAGGTATGGCACTGCATTCTTCTTCCCATTTTGTTTGGTTACCAACACAGAGGTCAGTAGAAGAGCTGAATGCTCCTGAGACAAGTGCCCTGCAGGTCCAGTTCTCCCCTCAACTGCAAGAACTCACATGGAGCAATGTTTCACTTTGGCCTAAGTGTGCAGCAAAGATCCGTGATGGGCCCTTTAAATAAGCTCTGCTCTTTGTAAAAGCAAATGGCAATGGAACCAAGGGGAGGTAATTGTTATAGGGTAAAATTATCTCTAATTAAAATAGCATAATTTTTCAGAAGTTTCATTCTACATTAGAAATACATAATAACAAAACAGATTTGAAGATATTATCTGCATAAACATGACCTGAAGTGAAAGTTTTATTTTTCCATCTGACATTACTTCTCACAGTCTTCAAAGTCAAGATAGAATTCCTAAGAGTAATATTAACCAACTATAATTAATAAATACAGTGATGTTAAAATCACTTAATCACCTCAGTGTGAACTGAATGAATATTGATTTAATTTAATTTAGTGAATTCTTATCCCAAGAATTTGCCCTTGAATTTCACTGAAAAATATTGATAAGAAATATTGGAATTAATTTTTCAACTGTGACAGTAATCTGCACCACTTAGGCAGGAGTGTGGAGTTCCACAAGTTATGAGAAATTTCAAAGCAGAAATTTTTTGTTCTTAGTTTACCACTTAAGAAGAATTTTTGCTTGCCTCTGTACTGCAACAGAAATTCTTGTTCTGCAAGTATTGCTTTCACTCATTTAATCACAAGCTATAGCACACTAAATCATATAACAAACTCACCTCCTCCTCATACTTCCCTGTTGTCCATTGGACTGTGTATACAAGCCTCTTTAGAAACATCATCCCTACCACGCTCGTGCACATGCTGCTTTCAGCAATATGAAATTACACAGGAAGAATGTGTTTAGTCCATGTACGCTGCTACATTTGTACCAAGGAGAACCTTTATTTTCAGGCTGGGCAAAAATTGGTACCTTTATGTGCTAACTGAGGCAGCTGGGATGCAAAGACAGCTGTAGGCACAACAAAGACTGCGTTTCAGTGGTTGTGCCTTTTGATTCTGTGTTCAGAATACAACCATCTTGATATAGTAGGCAGTGAAAAAAGAGAAAGGTTATAAGTCAGCATGAAATGGCTTCAGCGAACATCTGTTGTAAGCTGTCTATGTGGCAGTAGATGAATGTGAACTCTTGGAATTAATCAAGCAGGGCACGACCTTACTGAAACATTTATGAAAAAGCGGTTGCAAACCATGGCAACAGAGGCTCTTCTCTCTCTCTCTCAGATGCAGAGGGTGGGTCTTTCCTAGTTTCAGCTTCCACACTTCTTCAGGGAACAAAGGAGACAAGGAGTGCTATTGATGTAATTGTTTTTTGTGAACTGCATGAGTTATTCTCAAGCTATCATACCTGGTCTACCTGATGGTTTGTCAGCAGCTATGTAGAGTTCTCTGAGTTTACTGCATAATTGTTCTGATAGTCATAAGCAGGCAGTGGTAAGAGAAAACGCTGTACTTGACTAATTTGGTGTACAATAGCATCACTTCAGAAAAACTCAATGTGTTGTGTTATTTTTCTATTTTCCTTTGCTCATGGTGCAATTTTCAGTGCTTTCTGGAGGCCACCAGATCACAGTGAAGGGCAGGGTTCAATTGATTGTGCTGAGTAGGAACCTCTTGGGCTGTGACAGAGGGAGGTTTTGTAATTCTTGGTCTCAGACACTTATTTTCACTGAAACTAAACTCACAACCTATCAGACTTCTTGTCATAGAATAATAGAATCACAGAATGGTTTAGGTTTGAAAAAACCTTTAAAGTAGTAGAACCCAACCATTAACCTAAATGTATCAAGCCCACCACTAAACAATGTCCCTAAGCAACATGTCTGCATAACACATCCAAGGATGGCAATTCATAGTTGAATGGGTAGCTCTCTCAGCTGCCCATTCCACAGCTTAATGACCCTTTCAGTAAAGCACCTTTTCTTAATGTCTAGCCTAAACTTCCCCTGTCACATCTTGCAGCTATTTCCTATTCTTCTATCACTTATTACTTGTGAGAAGAGATCCACCTCGGTAAACTTCTTTTCATGTAGTTCAAGACAGCAGTAAGTTCTTCGAGCAACCTCCTCCTCTTCAGACTATACAGGCCTAGCTCCCTCAGCCTCTCCTCATAAGGCTTGTTCTCCAGACCCTTCTCCAGCCTTGTTGGCCTTCTTTGGTTCTTGTCAGGACATCAACATCTTTCTTGTAGTCTGCTGTCTGGAATTGAACATAATATTCTGTGTGGTCTCAATAATGCCAAGTGCTAGGGGACAATTACTTTCCTATTTCTGCTGGCAACACTATTTCTGATACAAGCCAAGATGCCACTGGTCTTCTTGGCTACCTGAGCACACTGCTGTCTCATATTTAGCCAGCAATCAACCAGTACTCCCAGACTCCTTTCTGTTGAGCACTTTCCAGACATGGTCTCTCAAGTGTGTAATCCTGTACTGGGTTGTTGTGACCCAAGTCCAGGACCTGGCACCTGACCTTGTTGAACCTCATACAGTGGGCCTCAACATATCCATCCAGACTGTCTAGATATCTTTGTGGGGGCTTCTCTTCCTATCTCAACACACCTGCCTAACTTGGTGTGGTCTTCAAATTTACCAAGGGTGCTCTCAACCCTTTCATCCACAATCATCATTAAAGATATTAAACTGGAGTGACCCAACACTGAGCCCTGGAAAACATCACTTGTGACTGGTTATCGACTGGATTTAACTCTCACTGTCACTCTTTTTGTCTGACCATCTAGACAGCGTTTAATGCAGCAGAGTGTATGCATCTCTGAGCCATGAGCAGCCAGGTTTTCTACAAAAATTCTGTAGGAAAGGTTATCAAAGGCTTTACTGAAATCCAGGAAGAAAACATCCATAGCCCTTCCACTTACTCACTAGCTGGGCCACCTTGTCATAGAAGGAAAAATGTTTTGTCAAGCAGGACCTACCTTCTGTGAGCCTGTGCTCACTAGGCCTAATCACCTGATTATCCTGTGAAAAATGATCCTCAAGATTACTTGCTCCATAGCCTTCCCTGGCACCACAGTCAAACTCACTTATCTGTATTTCCCCAGATCCTCCCTCTAACCCTTCTTGTAGATGGGCATTGTTAGCTAGTTTTCTCCAATCTGCTGAGACCTCCCCGGGCTGCTGGTAGGTTGTATCATAGGTTAAGCTTGCTCACATAGCTACTCATTTTGTTTTCACTGCAGCTTTCAATACTGTTGATAGTCAATCTTCATCACAAAACTAAGGCTGTCAGTACTGTCCCTGACATGGCACATCAGATGTTTTCATTGGTTCCCTGTGCAAGTTTGTACCCTTATTTTCCAAGTTTTCATAGTAACTTCCTTACTGTTCTCCATGTTACCTATGTTTATTTTATACTATGTCCTTATTTTCATCAGTAAAAATGGAAAGAGAGACTGATGAATTGACACTTGCCCAAAAATTCCAAGCAGCATCATCCATTAAATTGTAGGTGGATGAGTATCAAGTAAAACCAAGAAAATTCATTTTTCACTGGTAGAAAAGGTTATGTATTTTACTAAAACAATCAATTCTGTATGTTGAAAAGGTCTTCTAATTTATGACAGTGTTTAAATGCATGTTTTCATACATAATCAGGTTAGCCACTATCCCATTCTTTGTTATATTTTGTGACTATTAATCACTGCCAAGTGATACTTTATTTGTCTTCCTCCAAAACATCACTCTTTCTTTCAGAAGACCAGGCAAAGAGAGAATATAATTATATGTTTGTATTTCTACCTCAGGGTTTTGTATGTCTTCTGAACAATGTAGGCAAAATGTTTCAACAGAACTAGTCACCAAGTAGTCCTTCCTTCACACCTCCTTTCTAGCTCTAGTATTTTCACATGCAGAAAATAAACACTATCATAGTAGGCTGCTACTCTGAGAAAATGGGTAGTTTGGCTTTGAAGGAAATAAGATGCCACATACCCACTAAGTTTTCTCCCTGTTCCCTACAGCAGTCAGAAATCCCATCTGAACTATAAAATAAACCTACATAAGACAGAAATTGCCTAGTTAAAGTATCACACTTATTAATCAACTAACCTGCTAGTTTCCACATATGTAAGAAAAAGAACTAATTTGTAGCAACGGACTGACATGAGAACAAGTGATTGACTGAACTCCTAATCACCTTCATACCGAAACAATTGATGTTTTCGTGCAGGAATAACAGTATGCACAGTTTCATACATTTCTCCAAACAGTCTTTTCTTTCTCTAGACCAACTGTTCAGCACTGGTTGTATAATTAAATAGTAATGAAAAACAACAAAAGAGGTTTGTCCATCCCAAAAAGTAACTCTTCCTGCAGAATCAAAAAAATTATTTAGACAATTTTGAGTCATTAGTAGAAGCTTTTCCTACAAGTGCATTATTTGATAAATGGCTTCCATATAATTTGAATGAATTCATAGGAACGGGTCATGGATGTTCTGTGGAGGCCAGATAAGATTATAGGCCATCATACCTGTAAGCATCTGGCTGAAGGTCAGACAGAGAAACTCTGAACCAGGTGAAGATTTTGTTGTAAGGACCGCTGTACTGAAGGCTCCTATCACCATCTACAAGGTGATCAAACACTTTGAAGGAGTCAGTTCCCCATATGAGCCGCAAAGTATCTCAATAAATTAAGGATTTCTTTTTCATCCAGAAACTCTGTCTGTTAATGCCTGTAAAGCAAAGATCAAGTGAAGGCAAACAACAATTACAAAAGATCTTGGGGAGTATTTGGCACAGAACACACTAACTATAAAGACACAAAATGATTACATTGTAATTTCCTTAAGAAATCAAATATAACATCAACTATTATAAATTTGTGTTTGTACATTGTCTACAATATCAGAATGTAGAATGTCTACATGGAGACATCTGTCAAGTTTTTGATTATACACTTTTGTATTCCATACTTGCTGAAAAACTATGAAGAAAATTACTTATACTGAATACAAAAATATTCAGAAAACCCCATTTTTAAAGAATACAAGAATTATAGTTATTAAGAAAAATGTAAACTTTTTCGTGTTTTCTTCATCAGTATAACAATATTTGGTTAGTGCTAAAACTCCTTTGAGTGACTAAAACAAATTACTTTTGTATAATAAAATAGCATAATTTAATTTTTTGGTTTTCTACTAGAATCATAGGATCATAGAATGGTTTGTGTTGGAACAGGTTTTTGAAATCATTTAGTTCCAGTCCCTCTGCCATGGGCAGGGACACTTCTTACTCAACCAGGTTGCCCAGAGTCCCATCCTCCCTGGCTTTGAACACTTCTAGGTATACAACATCCACAACTTGTCCAGGCAACTTGTTTCAGTGCCTCACTGCCCTCAAAGTGAAGAATTTTTTCCTAAAAAAGAAATGCAGAATTGCTGGTCATAGGATCATACTACTAGCATAGGATTGTTGAGTTTCAAAATGTTTGTTACACATTAGAATGGATGGGAAAATGTATGATCTTGATTTGAAATGGCGTTAAAATTTTTCATTTCTTTTTACAAAGGCTTTTTTTTCTTTTTTCTTTTTTTTTTTCTTTTCCTTTCCTTTAGTTTTTGTAATCTGAAAATTCTTTCTCTGTCTTGCTCAGTCTCTCAGTTCATTTTCTTTTCCTGTTATTGTTCATTCAACAGGAATGCACAGAGCCGGTTGGAAATGTCCCACATACCTAAAAATGTCATAGAAATCACTATGCCTTCTTTGGCATCAGTGATTCATCACATCTTTTTATGAATGATCTACATTGCTTGAGTCATAACATACAGTTAGCATTACCTTTAGACAAACACAATATTGAAACAACAGTTCCCTACTGGAGAGGAATTAACTGAAGTAAAATATTTTGATATAGTAGAAGCAAAATAAAATACTTCCATCATTTCAAAATAATTGATGGATAATTTAAAAACCTTTGTTCCGTAAAGTACTTCAAACCAATAATTTCTTTTTATCTAACAAGAAATAAACTAAATGGAACAATTGCATTTTATTAGCAGATTCAGAAAGTATTTACTTTTAGATTCTGGCAGAAGTGCTTGTCATACATTACATGTGAACAAGAGATTTTCCATTTTCTGAGAAGAATACACGTAGCAAGTAAAGTTTTGTTTAGCTGTGATATAGGATAAAAGTACAAAGCACAAAAAGAGTCAAGGAGGGCAGAAAGCTCTCAGTTTTTACTACAAGTAGGTAAGTACAGGAAAGCTTTGGGTATCAGCATCCTTTTCATTTCTTGAGTATTTTAACCAGGGCTATAACTGATTCTCATGAGATACTCATTTCACCATTTGAGCGAAGGGATAAATCATGGCCATATCATATTTCATGCCAGAAGAATACACAAAATAACACCTTTCACACTCTTATAAATGTGCATTTAAACCAGTGGTGAATCAATATTTTATGATTCCTTGCACTGAGAATAAAAAGTCCAACATCTTGACCTAAATAGAGGAAATGAAATATGGTCTCTAACTTATCTTTAACTGCCTGCCTAGCATAGTGATGCTGAATCTGGAGAAAAAAGGCAAAACTTAAAATATGCGTGAAAGTTGGGTTGGAGCAAAACCAATAATTCAATACTCCATAACCAGCAGTGCAAATTCTGCAGTGGTCATTTGCAATTGTTGCAAAAGGAAATGGGTCCTTGAACTGACAACTTGATAATTTAAAGGCTTCTCAGCTCTCTCCGAAACTTTAAAGTCTGAAGAAGAGAACATTATTCTCATTCTGTTTTACTTTTTTACAATCCTTCTTCTTCACTAGAATAGTTTGTTGGTCCATAGCCTCACTACATATATATCCATGCCATTATTTGTTGTCTTACAAAACACAGAAACTCTTCAAAAATTGTTTAAACACTTTCCAATCTCAAGTTAATTGTGAACATGTGTGTGTTCATTATTCAGCTTGGACTTAAATTACATACTAGGAAAACTTAAGAAGCAGCCATGATTGCAAAACACAAAATGTGTTAACTTGATAGTACATGTACGTATACACATGCATAAATATATATATATATACATATTTATATATGCACACACATTTACACACACAAATGCAAGTAAAAGTGAAAACATCTAACTTAGGGATGATTGGAAATACCTTGTATCAAAGGCAAAAAAACCCAACCCTAACCCCCAAATAATTATCAGCATCACTGAAAGCTAGCACAAAACAGATAGATATGCAATGTTTATTCAGGAATTCTCACTAACTCCTGTGTTGCAGTTTGAAAATTAGCAAAAATTTCAGATGTTTAGAGTTGTGCTTTCATGAAGAAAAATGTGCGTTTTGCTTTAACAGAGTTGTCCCAGTGACCTGTCCTAGGAAGGGTGAGCACTAGGTGACACTATAAAAAGAGGGCTGATGACACAGCCCTGCCCTTTTCTCTTTGTCCCAGCACATCCACACAGGGCAATGGAATAGAAGGGACTGCAGCTGCTGCAGGGGCTGCCCTCCACCCTGGGCCCCTATTCTGTCTGGGGAAGGTGGGCCAAGAAACAAGAACTTTGTGCAAATTCCGCCCTCCATTGGACAACCACCCAGCAACCTGTGGTGAACTGCAAAATACTCCTCTTTCCCCTGTAGCTGAGGTGGGAGGAGAGGAAAGAGAGAGACAGAGAGACACAGGGAGAAAGACAGGAGACGAATGGAATTCTCTCGATTACATTTGCGGCATGGGGAGGCCCCTGCTGATGCTGGCTGTCTCATGCTCACCACACAGTGAGCTTCCATCTTTGAGTTATTGTTCAGCAGGAAGAGAGACTGTCATTTCTGCAGCTGAGAAAAACTGGAGATGCTCAAGTATTGGGGAGAGAACCTCAGGAGAGGCACCTGAGAATTCCTTCACTCTTAGCTGAAGTGTCTGTTCTGAAGGAAGCAGAACTCACAAATCCTTAGACCTTGGGCAAGGAAGGAGACCGAGTTCTTTTTTGAAGGCATGTCTTCTGCATTGAGGGATGCAGTTTAGGCTCGGAGGAATCAGGCCTGTCTGATCAGCATTTTGCTGGACGAGCTGTGCTGAAGAATTGAAGAGTTCGCTGGTCTGGAACGGTTGAGAGTTTGGTGTCCGCAGACTAGAGTGTATGACTCTTAGGGAACCCAGAGGGTCGCTCAGAACAAATAGAAGAGAGAGTGGTTGTACCCCTTTCTGCTTGACTGACATGCTTGTCCCAGGTCTCTAATGTAAAAAACTCAAGGACCAATATGGTACTGTGATGGCATTTGTGATGGAGTTTCTGGTTTGTGTGCACTAACTTGCTTAATTTTTTCTTTCTTGTTTCTGTATATAGTTTTATATTTAATAAACTTTTTTCATTTTCCCTAAGCTATCCATTGTTTGGCAAATTCTATCAGAGATCTCACTGATATCTAGCTACTTTTTCTTTTCCTTTCTTCTTTTAATTGTGGTGTTGAACCCACCACACTCCAGGTGGATTAGTTGGTTTTCTAATGGAGGCGTTACCTGACTTAGGAAAAAAAGTGAATTGACATAAACAACATATTTCTGCAAACAGAAGAATTACATCTTACATCTTGCTTTCTGATATGGCTAAGAAGAATTATACTGGCAAATCAGATGAATGAATGTCAAGCCATGGAGAGTCACAGAAATTTTGAATGCTACTGCTCTGTAAAAAGTAGAAAGGTCATCTTTTGGGTAAAGTGAAGGCTAACAATATAATTGTATCTTATTCTGAATACTATGAATTACAGGGTACTTCCAAGGTTGTAATTGTTTCCGTCTCTACTTTAAATGTATGAAAAATAATTTTCATTTTTTACAAACTGAGAAAACCTCACAAAATTCTGCTTCTTATGGCCTAGAGAAACAAGCCTGGCTGATGAAGGAGCCTGAAGGAGAAGCATCAGATAAAGTTGCTTTATTGCAACTTCCTGGCAAGAAACTTGACTTCACATGAACAATAAAAGTAGTCAACCTCTAAAATGCTTCAGCCTTTCCTGTAAAAATACATTGGACTCGTGCGACCTCAACTGTTTTCTGACTTGTTCATGATTTTGGCCCTAAGTTCACCTGAGAAGTACCCTGGACACCCAAGATACACCCACGTACTTACCATTTGAAGTAATTTTTTTTGCAAGTACACACACTCCTATTAGTGCTGTAACTTTAGCATTTAAATATTAAGAAATATAAAGTAAGTTATAAATGTATTTCAGATAGGTTTTTAGAGCTTTGATTTTAATAGATGGGATTTACTACTGTACTGAATACAAACTGGGAAGGGAAACATAGACCTACCCACTGCATTAAAGGAACAGAAAAATGTTTATGTTAACACCCATTGAAAAGACATTAAAGATGAGAATTTTTGGCAGGGAGGGGCATGGATGTTGGAGGGTTTTAGTTTGTTTTTTTTTTTATTTTTAATCTACAGTTAATTAGTTTTCATTAGTGTAAAAGCATTCACTGTTTTTTCTTTTATTATTCCTGTTGAGAGCAAACATTCATGAGGAAAACTTCTCAAAGCAATGTACAGTTCAGTCACTTGAATCTGAGATCAACTGACAGTGTGAAAAACTTTTCTTATGAGCATATACTGAGATTTTTTTGGAAAAAGGTGAAGCATGAGGCACCTTATCAAACTCGCCATTGGGTGAAATAATAGACATAGTAAGTACCAATTTTAACAGTGGATTTTTCCTCAAATATTACTAAGATGCTTCTTTCTCTACTGAGCAAAAAAACCCACATAAATCTTCCAAGTGGAATGAACTTCAGGGATTCTCTATTTTAAGAGACTTTTTGTAGTCACTTCTGTCACCTGTCTCATTTTCTATTTTTCAGATCTTGTTCCTCATGTCTGCACTAGAGCAATATTAAGAAATGGCATTACCCTCCTTTTGGCTCATTTAATGACTTCCAGTGTAATAGACATTAATGGTTGAAAAAAATAACGTGATTCTGAAGGGCAAACCAAAAGGATAAAAGAAACCTGATTGCCAGATGCAATGTTTCTTTCTTAGTCAATACTGACACATTGAAAAACTGTGGCACCAATTGAATTGGCATTTAAATAAAGCATAAATAACATAATATCTTATGTAAAAATTGAATGTTCCTGAGAACTGACATAACAAGAACAGAACTAAATGCAATGGGGCAATGAATATCATTGTGCATACAGTCCTTAGTTTGCTTTTTCTCAATAGAATGAAGAGCTAGAACTAGAGGATAAAGAGATCAAAGTGAAACACCTGATCCTAGAGAAATTAATGTAGATGAAGTATGGATATAGTAGATGAGGTATTTCCATTACAAATCGGAATGTATTAGTGAAATACTATTTGTCATTACCAAGACTTCACAAGGGATATATTTTTGTTCAACCCCATTTGAGAAAGACCTATCAAAAGCTTCCAACAACAGAAATTAGGCAGACCCAGAGAACAAGCTTTCTGTTATGGGTGGGAACTGCATATGACTTGCTGTTTTAAGCTGCTAAATGAAGACTAAGAGGGAGGATGTAAAGCTGTCTTAGATGTACATACACAAGCTAGAAAATACATAAAGAGATCAAAACTCTTCACACACCCTTGTATTATTTCCTAGTAGGGTAAGATAACAAAGCTATTGGGCCCATACCCCAAAAATGATGGTTTAACCCCTTCCTCTACTAATGAATCCTCTCACTACACTAACCTCATATTTGAGCCTCCTACTAGGAACAACAATCACCATCTCAAGCAACCACTGAGCCATGGCCTGAGTTGAACTAGAAATTAATACTCTTGCCGTCATTCCACTAATCTCAAAATCCCACCACCCATGAACCATCGAAGCCACAATCAAGTACTTCCTAGTCTGAGCAGTTGCCTCTGCCATAATCATATTCTGGGGTACAATCAACCAAGGAACTTCAGGTCAATTAAATACTACCCTAATATCTCACCCAATGACCTGCCTGCTTCTGACTGTAGCCATTGCAATAGAACTCGGACTTGTACCGTTTCACTTTTGATTCCCAAAGTACTCCAAGGCTCATCATTAATTGCTGCCCTGCTGCTATCAACAGCAATAAAACTTCCCCCTATCTCCATTCTATCCTTAACTGCAAACACCTTAAACCCAGCACTACTAACCCTTATAACTACCCTTTCAGCAGCCCTTGGAGGATGAATAGAACTAAATCAAATGCAAATCCAAAAAATCCTAGCTTTTTAATCAATCTCCCACCTAGATTGAATAGCTATTATCATCATATATTACCCAAAACTAGCCCTTCTTTTTACCTGTACTCCGTCACAACCTCCACAGTATTTTTAGCACTCAACATAACTAAATCCCTAAAACTAGCAACCATAATAACACTGTGGACAAAGTACCCTACACTAAACACAACCCTTATACAGACCCTGCTATCGTTAGCCGAACTTCCCCAGTAACCAGCTTCCTGCCAAAATGATTAATCATCCAAGAACTAACCAAGCAAGAAACAACCACAACAGCTACAACCATTAGTGTGGTCTCCCTCCTAGGACTATTCTTCTATTTGTGTCTAGCATACCACTCAACAATCACACTGACCCTAAACACCACAAATCATATAAAACAATGGCACTCTACCAAGCTAATAAACATTAATAACACCAACCTAGCTACCCTTTCCACCTCCCTTCTATCCCTCTTCCCAACAATCTTAGCCTCCACCTAGAAACTTAGGATAATATCCCAAACCGAGGGCCTTCAAAGCCCTAAACAAGAGATGAATCCTGTTAGTTTCTGCCAGCCCACTGAAGTCTGTAGAACATCACTCTACATCACCTGAATGTAACTCAAGTGCTTTAATTAAGTAGGACTTTTTTCTGGACAGGAGGGTCTCCATCCAACAAACACCTAGTTAACAGCTAGGTGCCTAATCCAACTCGCTTCTGCCAACCACCCAGACTCCAGTGCGTGTCAACACACATATTTGGGCTTCCAACCCAACATGAACTTCACTACAGAGTCGATAAGAAGAGGAATTGAACTCCTATATAAAGGACTACAGCCTAACACTTATGCACCAGGCCATCTTATCTCTGACCTTCATCAAGCGATGACTATTCCCAACCAACCATAAAGACAGTTGATGGGTGCGTATCAGTGAGACAGAGCTCTGGTCTTAATGAAAACCAGATGGCCTCTCGCTGTCCTAGGGTGAAATTGGAGACCTCAGCTTACTCTCTGAAACACCTGTACACCAATGCACGCAGCATGGGGAATAAGCAGAAGAATTTAGAAATCTGTGTCTTGCCAGGTGATTATGATATTGGAGCAATTACACAGACATGGTGGGGCAGCTCGCATGACCAGAATGTGGTCACGAGCACCTGACCTTTTCAGAGAGGTCAGCAAGGCGAGGTGGTAGCGCTGCTCTTTATGTGAGACAGAAATGTATTGAGTTCTATCCAGGGGCAGATGAAAAGAGAGTTGAGAGACTCTGGGTGTGGATTAAGGGGCCGGCTGGCATGGGTGACACTGTTGTGGGTGTCTATTATAGGCTACCAAATCAGAATGAGGAAGTGCATGAGGTCTTCACCAAGCAGCTGACAGCAGCCCCACAGCTACAGGCCCTGGTTCTCATGGGGGATTTTAACTACCCTCATATTTGTTGGAAATCATACTCAGACAGCCATCCACAGTCCATGAGGTTCCTCCAGTGCATTGGTGACAATTTCCTGATGCAAATGGTGGAGGAGCCCCCTGTGAGAGGAGTGCAGCTGGATCTTGTACTCACCAACAAGGAGGGTCTGGCTGAAGCAGTGAAGGTTGAGGGCAGCCTTGGCTGCAGTGACAATGAGATGGTGGAGTTCAGAGTCTCATGTAGTAGGAACAGAATCGCAAGCCTGAACTTCAGGAAGGCCAGCTTTGGCCTTTTCAAGCAATTGCTAGGGGAAATCCCATGGGACAGGGTACTGGCGGTTAAAGGAGCCCAAGATCGCTGGTTAACATTCAAAGACCACTTCTTTTAAGCACAACACAAGAGCACTCCAACAGGAAAGAAGTCAAGGAAGGGAGCCAGAAGACCTGCGTGGTTAAACAGGGAGCTGCTGGGTAAACTGAAGAGGAAGAACAAAGTCTGTAGGTCATGGAAGGAGGGGATGGCCACTTGGGGTGATTATAAGGCTATGGTGGAAGAATGTACGGATGCAACTAGCAAAGCCAAGGCCTCCTTGGAA
>JAOXOE010000874.1:18827468-18860031 GCA_028565055.1 Phoeniculus purpureus
GCCATGAGCAGCCAGCTTATCAAGGAGAATTCCATGGGGAACAGTGTCAAAGGCTTTTTGAAAGTCCAGGTAAACAACATCCACAGCCTTTCCCTCACCCAATAGTTGGGTCATCCTGTCATAGAATGAGGTCAGGTTAGTCAGGCAGGATTTTGAGTAAATAATGGAAAGTGGCTTGGCGAGCACATCTGCTAACTCTTTCAGTACTCTCGGGTGCAACCCATCCAGCCTCATAGACTTGTCCATGCCTAAGTGGTGTAGCAGGTTGCTGACCACTTCCTTTCCAACTATGATGGCCTCATCCAGCTCATCAGGCTTGTTGTCGAGGGAATACTGCGTTCTACTGCTGAAGACTGAGGCAAAGTAGGCATTGAGCACCTCAGCCTGTTCCACATCATTCATTACTAGGTTTCCCTCTGAATCCAAAATAGGATGGAGATTTTCCCTGGTCCTCCTTTTGTTATGAATGTATTTATAGAAACTTTTTTTATTATTCTTAACAACTGTAGCTAAGTTGAGCTCTAGCTGTTCTTTGGGCCTCCTGATTTTGTTTCTGCAGAGTTTGACTACATCATTAAAGTTTTCATGAGAGGCCTGCCCCCTCTTCCAGAGGTCATAGATTCTTTTTTTTGTTCTTGAGGTGCAGCCAAAGATCCCTACTTAGCCAAACAGGTCTCCTTCCCTGCCTACTCGTCTTTCATCTCATGGGGACAGCCTGCTTCTGTGCCCTTAAGACTTCCCTCCTGAAGTATGTCCTCCTTCCTGGGCTCCGATATCTTTTAGGGCAGCCTCCCAAGGGACTTCATCAATCAGTCCCCTGAACAGGCCAAAGTTTGCCCTCTGGAAGTGTAAAGTAACGGTTTCACAAGTCCCTCTCCTTGTTTTTCCAAGGATTGAAAACTCATAGAATCATGGAATCATTAGGGATTGGAAGGGACCTCGAATCACCCTAACACAGCAGGATCACCTAGACCAAGTCATATAGGAACACATCCAGGTGGGTCTTAAACATCTCCAGTGAAGGAGATGTGACAACTCCCCTGGGCAGCCTGTTCCAGTGCTCTATCACAGTGAAGTTCCTTCTCATATTTACATCCAGCTTATACCCATTGCCATCATCACTAGATGACATTGAGAAGAGCCTGGCTCCATCCTCCCGACACCCACCCTTCAAATATTTATACATACTGATGAGGTCATCCCTCAGTCTTCTCTTCTCCAAGCTAAAGACATCCAGCTCCCTCAGCCTCTCCTCATAACGGACGTGCTCCAATTCCTTCATCATCCTTGTTGCTCTACGCTGGACTCTCTCCAGCAGGTCTACATCCCTCTTGAGCTGAGGTACCCAGAACTGGACACAATACTCCAGATGTGGTCTCACCAGTGCAGAGTAGAGGGGGAGAAGAACCTCTCTTGACCTGCTAACCACCCCCTGCTGATCCACTCCAGGATGCTGTTGGCCCTCTTGGCCACAAGAGCACAGTGCTGGCTTATGGTCGTCTGACCACCAGGACCCCCCAGGTCCCTTTGTCCTATACTGCTCTTCAGCAGGTCAGTCCCCAACCTATACTGGTCCCTGGGGTTGTTCTTGCCCAGATGTAAGACTTTACACTTACCCTTGTTATAGTTCATTAATTTTCTCCCTGCCCAGCTCTCCAGCCTCATGATCACTATGCCCTAGATGACCTACAAACTTTACTTTTCCCACACAATGTTCCCTGTTCAAATGAAGCAGGTCCAAGAGGGCATCTTCACTGGTTGGCACCCTCACCATTTGTGTCAGGAAGTTATCTTCCACACACTCCAGGAACCTCCGAGACTGTTCTCTCTCTGCTGTGTTGTATTTCCAGCAGATACCATAAAAATTGAAGTCTCCCATGAGCACAAAAGGCAGTAACTGTGAAACTTTTCCCAGCCACCTACAAAAATTTAATCTGTTTCCTTACCCTGATTGGGTGGTCTATAACAGATTCTTACCAAGTATCTCTTTTGCTGGCTTTACACCTAATTCTTACCCACAATGACTCAACTGTATCCTCACTGCACTCATTTGTATGGCTTCATATGCCTCTCTAGCATAGAGGGCTACTCCACCTCATCTTCTTCCTTGCCTATCCCTTCCAAAAAGTTGATACTCATCAGTTACAACACTCCAGTTGTGGGAATCATCCCATCAGGTTTCTGTGATGACTATCATATCATAGTTTTCCTGCTGCACAATGGCCTCCAGCTCATCCTGTTTATTGCCTATGCTGAGTGCATTGGTGTATAAACATTTCAGGGACAGAGCCAAGTACATAGTTTTCAATATTGAGGGGTGATAGCATTTCTTGTTATCTGTCATGCCACACTACCTCACTGGTGCTGGACTACTATACCTAGGGTTTTCACTAGGTAAGCCAGTTGTGCCCCCTTCCCCCATCATATCTAGTTTAAAGCTCTATCAATGAGTCCTGCTAACTCCTGCCCCAAAATTCTTTTCCCGCTCTGGGACAGGAGCATCCCACCTCCTGATTGCAGGCCAAGTGTCTCATATAGCAGCCCATGGCTAAAGAACCCAAACTCCCATCTGTAACACCAGTCCTGGAGCCAGAATGATGGCTCTTTCTGTTCACATCACTATGTCTTTTGACGCTCCTGGCGCCTTCCTTTTCCCTCCGTCTTCCCTCGTATATCTATGTCTCAATGACTGCTAAGAGATGTTGTAGATTTTGCCTGAAAAAGACAGGAAAGATTCATCTTTCTACTTCATATGTCTAAAATTCCATCAGATACTGCAAATAAATGTTATGAAGTCCTCAGCTTAAAAATAAATAAATGAGACAACACCACCAAATTCAAGCCATATTTCGACAAACCTTCCTTGGAGTTTTTTTGTGCCCACTCAAATCACAAAGTTTGTGTTCAAACTTTGAGGACTGGGGTATCAGGTAGTGTTGGTATACATAAATGTAAGTCAGGCTTCTCTTAAAAGTTTGCTACAGGCAGGGGAAAGACAGATTATTAGAGAGAATGAAGAAATGCAGAAAATTTATGGTTTTATTATGAAAGGATTGTGAATTCTTGAGTTCAAGGCTCTAGTTTTATGCGGTATAAGGCTTATTATTAATCTGAAAAGCTATGAACTGCTGCACATCTCATCTGTTAGGTTAAAAATCCCACAAGAACAGAGGAAAACAGCCTTCAGAGAGCACTATGACTCTTTTCTAAATTTTCTAAATTTGCTTTTTAGCTTATGACTGATGAAGTAGTGTCCCTTATTCATCAGGAATATTATCTATTAAAATAACATTATTTGTTAGGAAGCTGATGATTCAACTTCAAAGATTTACACTTAGGGAAGCACCCACTGAACTCAGTAAAAATGCAATAGGTGAAGACCTCTAGTAACACTTCCTATTATTTAATGAATATTGCATCATTTTAACTCACTGAGTGAGTATATGTGTATATAGTTGCAAGTTAAAAATAAAATTAGTCTCTGGTTATTGTAATTTTACATTATTACAAAGTAATGAAATCTTTGAAAAAAGTATTGCCAAAAATCATTATATAATTTATATAAACAGGTTATCTTAACACTCACACATATGTATGTATATGAGGCTCCATTTACCCTGAGCATGATTAAGAATAAACTTTCTTAGTAAGCTCTAATTAAACTGATCTAACTAGAAAAATGAGTAATGCTTAAAATGCCTTAAATCCCTCAAAAAGTCTTTTAGCTCACATTTATGACACAATTACCGTAAGTAATGATAAGCTAATTAAATATTGATCATTACAAGACTGTCTTTGATTTAAAAGGTAAAGCTATAAGATAAGCCTTGCAACTTTAGTATTTAAAATTACAGTGGAAATAAATTTGCATGTACACCTTATAGTTATTAAATAAGATTTGTCTTACTAATCAGCTCTAATTGCGGTTAAACTTGAAATAAATTATATATTGTTCTTAAGTGTTGGAAAAACTGTTCTAAATAGCTAATATAGCTAGCAATGCTGAACATTCAGAACATTTCTCTTAAGTTTGATGATGATGGGATGTTTATTACCAACTAATTAATTGCATCATATTAATAAACCTAAGATTTTAATTTCACAGGCATGACTATAGATTTATCTTCGATATTCCCACTAGATCATGAAATCTGAAGTATTTTTTTCCCAACAACCAATCTGTACTAAATAATACACACCAAGTAGAAATATTTACTCTTCAGTGCTGTGACAAGCCTTGTGAGGAATGGCTGAGTGAGCTGAAGCTATTTAGTTTGTAAGAAGGGTGTCTGAGGGGAGACTATATTGCTTTCTACAGCTATATGAAAGGAGGCTTTAGAGGGGTTGGTGTTGGTCTTTTCTCACAAGTAACAGGACAGGAAGATATGGCCTCAAGTTGCAATAGGGGAAGTTTGTTCTAGACATTAGGAAAAGGTTGTACATTGAAAAGGCCATGAGGCATTAGAACGGGCTGCCCAGGGAGGTTGTTGATGTGCCATTAATGAAAATGTTTAAAAGTTGTGTAGATACAGGGATTAAGGACATGATTTAGTGGTAGGTTCAGTTAATGGTTTGACTCAATGATCTCGAAACTATTTTCCAATATAAATAATTCTACATTTTATTTCTAGAGTCAATGTATGAACTGGTGTATTTCCTGTTATTCCTTCATCTGTCAAGCAAAATAAATAATTTTTAAACAATAAATTAAGTTTCTGGATATTTTTGACATTTTTTAACTGGTAACTTATACAAATCACGGCACAGAGAACAGAATCTCAATATATTAATAATCTTATAAAAAAAGAGAACAAGAACAGAGCTAAAGACTCTGGATTAATTTTATCACCCTTCTTCCCTTAAAAATACAAACAAAAGCAGCAAGAGGAAGACTTAAGACTAAATGCAGTTTCTCTAAGCAAGAAACACAACTGAAAGCTGTATGACAGCAGAGTTTATCAGTTTGCTATGAAATAACAAGGTAATTAATCTTATATATTACCAGCCATTTCTATTGTCAAAGAGATGGGAAGCACAGAGAAGCCATTGAGAGTGGCATATATAGAGAGAGGCAAGTGTTTATTTTAGACTTTGTAGAAAAAACCAGGCTAAATATTTCTCAAAAATAGTGGTGGGGCTTTGGGTGTTTCAGGCACAGAAAAGACCAATGTCATATTCAGTGCAAAATTCCAATACCTCTTTCAGAATCAAAGAAGGACAAATAAAATAATGTTAGAAGACTCTGTTACAGAAGGCTTAATTTTCAGCATCTGGAAGAACGCAAGGGAAGAAAGAAAAGATCAGAATTTTCTTTAGCCAGAATTCCTTTGACCTAATCACTGTTGAGAGACAAAGCGAAACTGTCCACTTGAAAGATCAGTCCTTCTCATGACCGACATTCAGGCGTTATCTGTAGGTGGGTTGGCAATATGACAAAGGATGAAGAAAATACTGTGACGTGCCTCTCCTCAAAGAGAAAGCAGAAACTTCAAGGAAAAGCTCCACAAGCCTCCAGATCAGCATAAAAGCAGAACATCCTTTGCATCTTGTTGGAGAAAGTATCCTGGTTTTGCGTTCACCTGCGTGCAAGTGAACATGCAGCATACCCGGCATACTACTCCAGGGTGGCTCAGCAGGAGTAATGGGTTTTGCACACTCTCACAAGAGGAACTTGAACCAAGATAAATAGACAAGGTTTCTTTATGATCCACCTCTTTTAGTAGTAGTCCCTGATTTCCACCCATATCACAACCTTGTAACTCAACCTACAGAGTTTGTTATGTATCCTCAGGAGCAGAAGCAGGGACATCCATGTAGTTGTACTCATGGCAACCATCCCCTTTTCCAGCAAAACACAGCCTTGCTGTTGAAAGTTTGGATGGATTTTCCTGTAGCATTGCTGTTGTTATTGCTATTACTGCTGCCATGAAGAATGGAAGGCTGGAAGCCTGGTAAACAAATGTGGCTGTAGGTTTCTCTTACACAGCTGCTTTCACATCCTGAGGCCGGCTAGCAGCCTGCAGGGTACTGCTGTCATCTCAGCAGTGTCTAACTGGAAAAAAAGTGTAGGTTAGAAAAGAGTAGCTGTCCTTGTCCAGTCAAGCTTAAGAACAAACAGATGCTGGCAGACATCCACGTGTTATTTCTTTGTGTGAAAGTATGGCAGATCCCATAGCTATACTAGAGCAAGTGGTACATAAACATGCACAGGTGCATCAGATACATATATATATATATATCTCACTGAATCATAGAATCACAGAACATTAGGGATTGGAAGGGACCTTGAAAGATCATCCAGTCCAATCTCCCTCTCACAGCAGAATCACCTAGACCGAGTCACACGGGAACTTATTCATGTGGGTTTTAAACATCTCCAGAGAAGAAGAATCCACAGCTCCCCTGGGCAGCCCATTCCAGTGCTCTGTCACCCTCACTGTTTAACACAACCACTTAGAAATCTGCAGGCAATTAAACAACTTTCTCAGTTTGGGGAGGGAAGGCAACAAGACATTGTAATTCATTCTCCCCACACACATACAGACATACGGAGTTTTGTCACAATGCTGTTACAGTGAACTGAGATAAAATGCCCAGAATGTCCTTTGCAGAAATTTTCTGCTTCTCTCTGAAGTTACAGTGGTGATCCTCCTCTGAAATTTTGGCATCCACGGACATTTTAAGAGTCAGTCTAGACCTTCATATATCTCTCAAGTTCAGAATTCTGACAGTCTCTCCAAGTGAGCAAGGATAAATTAGTAGGCCATGACAGTTCCTCACGTCATAAGTGTTCTTCAAAAGCAATAAACATTTTCTCTCATTAAGAAGCAATGCAGATCTAACAGACACAAAGATGGAGGAGGAGTAGACCCATTTCTAAAGCTAGTACAAGTCTCTCTGTATGACATCCTGCCCTTCTGACATGTCAACTGCTGTGCTTGGCTTGGTGTCATTGACAGACTTGCTGAGGATGCACAAGTTCTTGCTGCCTCCAGTCCAGAGAACTATACAACTAACAGTGTCTTTATATGTCCAGTACTTACCAGGAAAACTACAAATAGTCTTCAAGGCTATGAGAAACAAAGGTGCCGAAATAACACTGCACAAAGAAAACAAACAACATTTAGTGATGCAGATGGAATTTGGATAACTGGGGAAGTTAGTGGATGCTGTTTGATGTCATTCCAGTCAAGATTTGTCCCAAACGGAATTCTCTGCAATTTGCATCACCAGGCAAAAGTTACACAGATCATTGTTCCCAGCTTTTATGTTGTCCAAGCTCAGAAATTCAAAGGCCTTCTGTATAATTCACAACAGCAACCCAGAAACAGCAATGCCGAGTAAGAGAACCAGTTAACTTAGTAACTTGGAATATGTTGATTTCACAACTGCACTTGTTTTTCAATATGGTAAATAAACTTCTTTAATGCTACTAATTCTTGTCTACTTCAAGGTTACTAAGATATGTGAACCCTTACTAAGACATGCATTAAGAATACTAATGAGTAACATGTGCTGTACAGTGGACATTTACAGAATTACATCAAACTACAGAATTACATAAAAAAAATTATATAGCACTGTCAGCTATATTGTTTACATGAGCAGCAGTTTGTACTATCTTGCATGACTCTGAATCCAGCAATTTTTTTGACTGGTTCTCCACAGTTCATCCTTCATTTAGTAAAGACCTAAGACTACAATACATCAGTAGTATGCATCACTGGATGTGATCTTGAAAGTTATTTTTCCTGTTCAGAGATCACCCATGTTTGTTTTTAACACGCACTTTTTCGTGTGCAGTTTACATTATGTTTTTTCTTCTCCAGCTAAAAGTCTGAAAGTGGGGATGAATTCAGTGAGAAAAAATGCTCATGCTGATGAGAGTACAGAGCATCCTGCACAAACTAACACTACAAGACTTAATCTAGGAAGTCACAGAATGTTTTCAGACAGAATCAATAAAATACATTGAACTCTATACAACTTGCAGTGTATAAACAGCCACCATGATTTCAAGCTAACTACCTAAAACAGCACAACCTGAATATATCAGAGCTTTGCAGACTTTAGACTGAATAGGTCAATACCTTTAATGACTGAAGTTACAATGTCTAGAAAGAATGGGAAACCAGGCTGGTTTGTGGAATAATTATCACTTCTAAGGATTAGGTTCTAACAGGAGAAATAACACTTTCACAGAGTCACAAAATCATAGAATTATTGAGGCTTGAAAAGACCTCTAAGATCATCTGTTCTCCAAGATCATTTGAGATAGTGGAGGAGGGTGGGAGTGGATATGGCTGCTTGTCTGAGAAGGGACCTGTTTCATTCCCTGCTCTCTCTTGGGCCCCTTACTATTTCTCAGTGACAAGAAGAGAGGGAATTCTCTGATTTTTATGATTTATTTATTTTCACTGGGATAAAAAATGAGACAGGTGACAAGAAAAATAACTTTTTATGTGAAGACTAAGAGTATCAGAATGAAAGAACTTCCCATAAGACAAGATTAGGGTTCAATTGCACTTAGATCACATACGGAGTCTTTTGAGTATGTAGCTGGGGATAAAAATGAGATTTATCAGAGCCTTGTTTGAGAACATGTAAAAAGAATCTTTAGAAAAATTATAATGTCTTATTTTGGAGAATTTTGTAACTTTGTGGGAAATTAAAAAGTAATTTGCATATTGCAAATCTGCTCTCCATTTTTGCAAATCTTATAAAAGACAGCAGTCCAGGAAACAGTTTATGGTAGAAAATAAGTTCTTAAGAAAATGCAGAAATCATGCAAAGAAAAACAAAAACCTCACAAAATTTACCAGTTTTCAGTGTCAAATTTAGAAAATGAATCTATGCAATTCTATGAGGTGGTAGGAAACAGAACTAAAATTTATAATCTATAGCAATACTGAACTTGTTTCACATCTAAGACCAGTGAAATAATATATTCATGTTTCAATTTAAAAATTGCAGGATAATGCAACAAGTTGGTTCTACTTTGAAACGGTGAAATATTTGAGAGAGGCAATGCTTGCAGTGTAATTTGGCTGTAAGACACAATGTAAAGTATGTGAAAGCTGGTCCATTACATGTCATTCAGTTAAAAGGCATTAGTTATGTTCCCATGGTAATTATTAATAGAATAACATGACTTGTATTCTGAAGATTTTCCCTGGAGAACTGGCTAACAACCATTGATGCAACCTCTTCTTCACTGATTAGACAAATACTGTGTTTGTGGACCCAAGTATTTTTTAAATCAGCAGCATGCCTTTTTGTGGCACTAAGGGCAACAATTAATGGTGGCTTGCTAGGAACCTGAAGTTCATAGCTAATGTACATGTCAACTTTATATGCAGGAATAAAAACAGAATTGTCATGATGTCATCTTTGTGTGATGTACCTATTTTTATTGCCTTCAAATGCATTTCTGCCCTTTCATCTTGTCCTTGCTACATTCTCCTTAAAAATATGTTGTATTAAGCTGCATTTTCTTTTACTGTCCTAAATGTTATTTAATTTTTTTAATATATAATAATTGACAAGTTGCTTTGAGTCTATGAAACCATTCATTTTTGACAGTCTCAAACATCCTGAAACCTTCTCTTTATATTCACCAATCTGGAAACGAACTTTTATCATTTTTCTTCTCTTCCCACCCTATTTCAAGAAACTGTAAATGTGCTGTAATTCCAATTTCACAAAGAGTGCAGAGTCAGCTAATCCTTCACACATCTTGACAAAAATCTCCCAGTGCATCTGAGGCCACATCAGTAAGGACCTTCGTCATCTTTAGGCAGTCTTGTCCTCCTTCTGTCTCTCTAGTCCTTAATTTAAGCAAAAGAAAAATTTGTTCTTGCTCCTCACCCCATTATTTTTAGGTCTCTTCTAGTGATTTCTTATGGTTAATATTTTATCTCATTCCTATTGGCCAGCAGATACCTCTAGGGATGCTTCCCCTCAGGGCAGCTTCAGGGATCAGAATGGTACTTACTGCTCAGTGCTAACTCTCACCTAAACCCTAAATCTCACCTAAACCCTAAATCTCACCTAAACCCTAAATCTCACCTCACATCCACTAACTTCCCATTAGCAGGAATAACAGTCCTGGGGTTAACATACCCTCACCTCCTGTATGGCTAGAGACTATTCATTAGACTGTAAATAGATGGAATGCTTATGCTTTCCATTTTTAGAGTAAATAGATATAGCAAGGAGTAATGCATTTAGAATTGCAGCAAAAGACAGGCAAACAAGTCTCCTGTTTTTAACTCTTTTCTATCTATTTTAAGGATGGTATTTTGCTCTTCCAAGCTTGTCCTTGGCAGGCTGTGTAATTACTAAAGTGATTGGAGGTTCACAAGTTGATGGAGAGAGGGAGTTTGGTCTTTTCCTAAATTTAGCAAATCTCATGAAGAACAAAATCCCTTTGGACATCCCCAGTATTTAATTTTTTAGAAGACAGAGATGCTCAGACACATATATTTGTAATCTTAGAAACTCATTTGATAAAGCTGCAGAAGTTAAAGGAGTCATATATGCTCCTCTGAGGGCAAAGTTTGCTGCGATGTGCTGTTTTGGGGTCCTCAGAAGAAAGGCTGTTGCATTGCAGTGATACGTAAGGAATGGTCAAATGATGCTCTGGTAGGCTTACCTCAAAATTTCCCTGCTTTTCTGGGTTTTTCCTCCAACTATAATGTTATCTGAATTTAATTAACTTCTGTAGCTGCTTGAAGTGTCTGACACTATTATTTTTATACCACTACAGCCTCACACTACTGCTTGCTGGTCATTATAGCAGCTTCCAAAATCTGTGCAATTCATTCTGGACTCAAAGTTAATGTCATGGAAAATCCAATCAGTAAATTGATTAGGTATTAAATTACATTCTTTGTTAATGTCCTCTATTCCTTTCCTTACAACACAAAACACCTATTACTTTCTCTTCCTCCCTCTTTTTCTCTGCTCTCCCTCATTTCTATTGCTATTACTCTGCTGTCAAATTCACTGGTGTGGCAGAGTTTGCCTGTGGATTATGCATTACAGCTTTTTTTTTTTTAAATACAGTTCATCAGTTAAGTAAAGCCACATATCCATAAATTAAAAATATGTAAAAAAACCCAATCTGATCCCAGGATGCCATTGAAATACTCTTTTGACAGTTTTTCAGCAATGGCTATTCCAAATGTGCTTATGACCTTAACATCAATAGAAAATATTGCTGGCATTAAAGTTGTAATTTGTAAAGTTGTTTTTACCATGAGCTGTTCCTAGCAGTTAACTGTAGATAACAAGATTTTTATGAGGACATTTGGGTTTTTTTAATGAAAACTTATTTTGATAAAAAATAAATGACTACACTGACTCCAGAAATCAGTGACAGCTGCACTCCTGTCAGGAATAAATGTGGTACACTGAACAGAAATCATGGAAGTAATATTAAGGAGATTGAGCTAACACCAGGTTATTGCTTCCTGCATTTGCCAGACAGCCTACAGAAATATGCCTGTGATCATGGTGAGGCAGGAGATTAGCTGTGACTCCTGTGATTGCTAATGTCTCCTGCATACTGTGTTCATCAATAGTAAGTCTGCCACTACATTAAGTATGGTCAGGATGTCTTCCTTGCAATTTTCTCAGCCTTCCTTAAAACTTGAAGATAGACTGTTTGCCTTAGACATGCATTTTGTCTTTTGGTCTTCAAGCTCTTTGGCTTGAGTTTTACGATATTTATACTGCCGCAGTTTTCTTGGTCATGAAGTGGGAAGACACCTACAGGAAATGTTTGGTTGGTTTGCCCTGACAACTACAATCTCCCTTTCACTATGCTCTTCTCACATATTTTGCTCTTTCCAGCAGTTTCAGGCTCTTCAGTTAAAAAACAGCCTATTTCAGTTGTCTCTGTTCTTGTTTAGAGACGATTTCTGCAGAATTTCAGTCAGATTTTTGGCCACGCTGCTGGGTACTTTTCATCCTTTTTTTTTTTCATCTTTCTCTTTTGATCACATAGACATCCAAGTCAACCCCTCATACAGTTCTCTCATTGTCTTATCCTCTGCTTTCATTTACTTGAACTGTGTCCCCAAAACAATTTGCCAGGGACTTACATTTATCTCAATCGAATTCATCCTGAAGTCTCATCCTGTAGTCTGCCCTAAAGACTGCAAAAAAATGTAACAGTTAAATCAAACTACTTTTTTTGTATTTCCCTTGTCACAGAATATTATGTGCTGTGATTGTGTCCCATCTCTTGTCTATTTGTTCCTTTATTTCTTTTTCTGTATCTTTGTACTGGATCTCAAGCTTACTGAAAATACAGTAATTATTTGTTTTATAAGGAGCTTAACTAATCTGTGGGTAGTATGCAAATATCAAACAATAATTAATGTTCCAAGCAAGGATTTATTAATACACAGAGAAGTATTAAATGATGTGTCCCCTTGGTTTCTGAGGAGATGGGTCCGTAGGAACTACCCAGGAAGCCACAAAGCCAGGCGGGCTCATGAGAAATTAAACATACCTATAAAATGCTTTACAGAAATGAAAGGGATAAGTTAACAATAGTTACTGCTCCGAACGTCTGCTGGATCAGAACCTTAAATTACAATGTGACAAAACAAATCTTCCATGCCAGAACCCTTGCCAGAACACCTGATTCAGCACAAACCCCATTTTCTGTCAGTTGTTAAGCAGAGGTGTCAAAAATGGTGGGAGAGATTAAAAAGAAAAATCAGTTTAGCACCAGTCACTGGATTCTAACAATAATCTCCTACATATCACTGATTATTTTCTCAGAGACACAAGAGATTACTGATTGCTTTTAAATTACTAAATCATGGATGTGTGAACATGGAGGCATTTTTTTTTTTTTCACAGAGATGCGGTTCAGTGAGTCTCCACATTTGAAACTGAAAACCAATCCAGTATCTAATTCACTTCTACAAAGAGAACAAATTGGCAGTTCGGAATGTAATTATTTATTTAATGCTTCTTTACCTGATAGCAAAAATTGTTGCTGTAGCTCTTGCTAGACATTAACTGGGACAAAGTAAAAAGTTAGTAGCATATCAATCACACACAGTCTGGATGCCACAATAACACTATAGCCAGCCGTGTTCTTCCTTGGTCTTGGTTGCTTACATAAAATTTCTGATCTGAAAATGTCATAATTAATTATGAAATGAATATGGTTTCATAAGGATAAAAACAATAGTGCATCTTATAATCCCAGACAACATAAAATTAGATTTCACCACCACTCATGCAGTCCTCCTGGATTTAGTTCAAATACCAGGATTAATGTTACATTAGTCTCAGTGAATAATTAAAAATGTTTGAGTTGTTTGGGCCATTAGTTGGCAGCAGTTGCTGTTCATTTCATACTTTAAGACTAAACTTTGTTTTCATACTATGCTGAGTTACAAAAGACAGAATTTCCAGATGCAAGAGAATAAGAAATAGTATTTTCTTTTGTTGTGCTATCCACAGGAAAACTACTGTGTATTTTTGGAAACTCCAGTACTGAAGCACCTTCTATTAGCGTTCAGACTTCAGAATCGTCTGATTCTGGTGTCTATACCAGAGATTTCTCTAATATGCTTCATATGTTTGCACATTACTGTATCTGGGCAGCACTCAGATAGGTATTGGAGGGGAGGCTGAAAAGAACTGAACAAAGGACTTCTTTTCAATGTATCATTTATTTGCAATTCCTAAAGAAATTCCTTGTACAAAATCATCCTTTGTATTCTGGAACAGACTTGTAGCACAAATCAAAACAAAATAATAAATTAACACATAGAAAAAACTGTTAGCAGTTTCAGATCTGGATCTCTATTTTCCCTTCCATTCTGGGATAGACATGAGGGTAACACAGTCAAAACATATTTATGGTTTTGCTGCAGATCCTCAGATTCAGATGTATAACCTAACATCACCACATCAGCTAGACCATGGCACTAAGTTCCACATCCAGTTCTTCCTTAAACACCTCCAGGGATAGAGACTACACCACTGCCCTGGGCAGTCCAATGTCTGATCACCCTTTCCAAGAGGAAGTGCTTCCTAACACCCAACATAAACCTCCCCTGGCACAGCTTCAGGCCATGCTCTCTCAGCCTATCACTGGTTGTGTGGGAGAAGAGCCCAAATCCCTCACCTGACAACCACTTTCCTTCAGGTAGAGGAAGGTCCCCCACTGACCCTCCTCTTCTCCAGGCTAAACAACCCCAGCTCCCTCAGCCTCTCCTTATCAGACTTTCCTTCCAGTCCCTTCTCCAGCCTCATTGCTCTCCTCTGTACCAGCTCTATCACCTTAATATCTTTCTTCTCATGAGGCACCCAGAACCTCCCCAAGTACTTGAGGTGAGGTCTCACCAGTGCCATGTATTGGGCACAGAGGGGCATGGGTCCAGAGACACTGGGGCCAGTGGGAAGATTGTTGTCCCAGAGCAGAGCTCAGAGGAAAAATCAAAGCCAAAAAAGAGTCAGGGTACTCAGGTGGCTGAGGCTGTGAGGGTGAAACACAGAGCTGAAAAGGAGGTGTGCAGCAGCTCCAAAACACCACACCAGCAATGGCATCTGCCTCCCCCTCTTCGCTCCTTCTTTCTCCCAGACCCCATTTGTACTCCTGCCTTGCATTTAATGTCTGTGTTCCCTTAAAACCTTCCCCCCAGCAACTTCCCCACTCGCTCACCAGTGTTGTTGCTGAATCACTCCAGGTGGAACAAGAGGGCAAAAATGGGAGGGAAATACACAACAATGTTTAGGCTTAAATATTGGTCAGTACGAACTCAACAAAAACCAGTTGTCAGCCAGTACTTCCAGTACCAGGATGCTCTCCATCCACTCTTTCCCGAGTCTGTAGCGCAGCATGGGTTTATTGTGGCCAAAGCGCAAGACCCTGAACTTTTTCCTGACTGCAAAGGTCTTCAACATCTATTGTACAAATTCTTGTCTCTTTCTTGATAAGCTTTCTCACTAAGATCTGTGCAGCAAGTGGAGTGATAGCACTGTTGGAAAGGAATTTTAAACTTACCCTCTCTTTGTTGTTTCTGTGGGGGTTTTTACTGCAGTGTGATTTTTATTTTGCTCACTATACTCTAGACTAAATAAGACCTTTGAGATAAATTTTACATTACTCGATCTGTCCAACTGAATATTATATGATTCTATATTATTGTCATGAGGTTATATCTCATACATGCATCTGCCAAGATATTTCCACCACCTTGGTGTCAAAATTCAAAATTAATGATTAAAAAAGTGAAGTGAAAGGGGAGCTGCGAGTTACTGAAAATGATGGGCATGATGTATGAATGTCATTAGCTTTTCCTTAAAGAAAATTTATATGATTATATGGATGCAAAAAGGCAATGCAGTATTTTTGTCTTTCTCTAGTCACTGGAACACTCTGAAGCAGATGGACTGTGTGACTGATGATTCAATAATTGCACTCATTAAAAATGTTCACGCTTTTAATTTTTCCCTCCTCACATTCTGTGAAGAGCTGAGGAATGAAATGGTTTTGTCATTGTCAGCAGATAGATAATTGAGTTTGCTTTCATTTCCTGGGGTGCCCCTTCCCCACCCCCATGCTGTTGGATTGACACATCCAGAAGTGTAGCAGAACATTTGAATCAGACCCAACTGTATTAAAGGAGAAAAACACATGGAAAGAGTCTCCCTCTCAGTTTTCACTTGTGTGCACTGAGCCAGCAACCTACCTTGGTGGAAGACAGCATGCATTTGCTTTTCTGCCAGATTTCCTCCCCCCATTATACAGTTATCTACCCGTGGGGTTCAAGAAAAAGAAAAATATTCTGTCTGAAACGTATGAACTGAATGTTTCTCCTATTTATTGTTGCCAGCTAGAATCAGCCTAAAAATGATAGAGGGGAGAGG
The DNA here is from genome assembly GCA_028565055.1 of Phoeniculus purpureus. NCBI lineage: Eukaryota > Metazoa > Chordata > Aves > Bucerotiformes > Phoeniculidae > Phoeniculus > Phoeniculus purpureus. Next base: position 18,843,372 of record JAOXOE010000874.1, read on the forward strand.
GTGTCCAGCTGTGCAAGTGTCTGATTCATAGTATTGCAAGAAAATGAGATTAAAATAATGTTACAAATTCCCAAAGAAAATTGGTAGTAGGAAGTGCAATGAAAAAAGAGCCATCTTGCTTTCTCCGAAGACAAGGATAAAAACTCTGCTAGAGGATTTAGCAATTCAGGATTTTTTTCAGGGTGCTTCTTTTTCTTTCTGTCATTAGGATTTAAGTTTAGAGTTTGCATTTAAATTTAAACTGCATAATAGCATAAACATTCTTCAAATGAGGCATTAGATTCACTCATTCTACCTATACTATTGTTTGGGCACCCATTTTCCAGATGTTACTCTGGGAACAAATATAGTAGAAGTTGTATAATCCATGGCTTTCTGACAGTCTCCAGCTGCTCTAGGAGTCTCTCAAGCTATCCGTCATTTGTATATTGCAAATATCTAGCAGAGATCAGAATACCGCAGTTCTCAGCCTTTTACAAACACAACATGACAGAGCCCTTTGCAGCTCTGGTTAAGTTGTTTCATTGCTGCCATGATTAGATTTCTCTATTCTGTTCCTGTGAGCACAAAAAAATACTTTATCTGCAAGGACATTATCTTTCTTTGAATTCTTGGGTGCCCCTCCCAGGCTTGGATGCTCCATAACACAGTTCTGACCTTCTGTTGGAGCACTTAGGATCCTGGCAGACTACGTAAGTGCTTAGACACTTCTACACCCTTCTCTCTATGTACAGTCTCCCTTAGATCCCTACCAGCTGAAGCATGCAACACACGGACTTTGACACAACATACAGAGATCCAAAAAAAGGTAGTATGTTCTCATATCTTTGCTGCAAGTTCACTGAATTCTGTTATTATTTGTGTCTATCAGCTGAAAATTATGTCCCTGTCAGAAAATAAGGCCCTCTCATTCTTGTTTTCCAGACTGCTCTTTGTCTTTGTGAAGTCCCTGGACTTCTTGTGGAAACCTGCATCTTCAGATCAACTCTTCCCTCTGCATCTCAACCACAGTTATTAGTTTTCCTCATGTAGACAAAAATATTCCATGTTTTAAAGCTCCTTAGCCAACAATCTGTTCACAGTCATAACTGTGAATGCTACTTCACCTTCTCTTCCCAAGATGCAGTATGGAGTGAAAGTTATGCATGTGACACAGTGGTTTGTGGAGTTTGTAAAAACAAAGTGTAATGTATAAACTGCACATACAACTGCTAAATCATCATACCACGGCAACTTGAAAAAGGCTTCCCACTTAGTCAGCAAAAACAAACAGCAGAATTAGGGTGGATGCACACAACTCAGTAGCACCACACTTTAACTGCAGCATTTAAATTAACATCCAGAGGATTGTTTTAATGTCTCATGATCAATAATGTGGTCATAAATATTTTCAAAATGCATCCTTTTTCTACTAAGGAACAAGCAGTCCAGTAAGTGTTGAAGTTTGTAAGTTCATAAGCATGTCTGAGCCCTCAGTCTCACCTAAACACAACGTGGCACATACTGGCTTCCCCCTACGGCATGGGCTTAGGAGCACACCTCCCTGCCGTGTATCTGCCGTGCTTCCTGCAGGATCATTTCAAAGTTAAGTTAGATGTTCTAAATGTACGCTGGCAACATAGACGGTCTTTAGATTAACATGGTTGTGATTACTAACCCACCAGCCTCCTAGACCTGAGAATCTGAGAACACAGGTCTTGGTCAGTCAGGTGGATGTGTCTTCCATCCACTTATTGTCCCAGCTGCAGTTGACTCCTTTATCTCTCAAACCATTCAAAGGCTGGCACTTCATGTTTGTCTGCTTTTCTTTTGTCTGTCTTCTTTTCAGACACAGTAATGAGGCACTGCCCTGGTCATGGCAAGCCATGAGACACACGACTGGGGATGCAATGGCTTTCAGGGGCATGAAGAGAAGCAGCAGATAGGTAAGATAGAAATTGGCCCCTTTTCACTTTAAGGGAAAATGGTGCACAAGACAAACATAAATGTTGATGTAGGTGTCAGGTATCAAGTGCTTACAGGCACAGTCCCTTTATGAATGCAAGCGCTGGAGCCACATCTCAAACTGTTGGTGATTCATTGTTCATAATTAGTATCTATTTATCATTAAAATTATTTTTGTGCACCATTGCCCAATGTGAAAAAGGTGATTGCATTTTGCATCCAGATGTTACTATTCTGTTGCATAAACTAGATTCAGGTGAAAAAACAAAGCAAAATGAGAAATACTATCAAAGCAAGGAAAAGAAAAGAAATATATGAAAGTAGTTTTACCAACGCCTAGTTTAGATTCAGATAGATGCCTACTGCATAATGCAGTGCCCACATACAGTGTGAGCAATGAGGATACCTTTCACTAGTGTCTCAGGTTTCAATTTAAACAGTTTGGTCATGACATGGAAATCAAAGAGTGTTTATCCTCCGAGAATCTATATTTACCATTTCTGGGGCAAATGAAGAGGTCTTATCTTTCAAAAGGCTGTGCTGAATTCACAAAGCCCTGCAAAACAGTGTACCTGTTCAGCCTCCAAGGACCACCAGTCAAGTAAGTGACGCTTTGCTTGGGTGTTCCATGGGATCCAGCTCTAGGATTCACAGAATCAACAAAACGTCTGTTTAGTACTGCCTTTAGGATAGAGGGTACCTGCTGCATTGTAGAATCCCACACCTGTGAAGTATCATTACAACATTCTTTGTTCTCAGATTTCCTTCTGTCTATGTCACATAATAAAAGTCTTTTGTTACCAGTTTCTTTCAATGCTGATGCAAGGGCTTCAATGTTCAGACTTACTTCTTCAGGACTATTATGCAACTGTAGTATAATGCTGCTTTAGCGTAACCTGCCTCTTAAAAAGAATCCCTAAAACCCAATACAGTTTATCTAATTTTCAAGCCAGTGAGAACAAGCTATTTTCTACAGGGCTTGTTGCTATTTTTGATAGCTAAAGAAAAAAAAACCCTTGACTGAGAGGAAAATCTCTGTAACTGATAGCATATATGGAAAGTCTAATTTGCATATAGATGTTGAGTCTTGCAACAATATACTCCCCTGAGAGAGCTGTTGTTTAACTGTGTACAGAGTCTGGCACAACGCTGCCCAACACCTAACAAAAAATAAATTAAAACTTTTTTTTTAATTCTGAGGCTGTGAATATCCTTAAACTATCCATCTGCATTTGCAAATAAACGGCAAAACCATACCAATTTAATCCTCACTTAAGAAGCAAAGCAGAGGGTATGTGGCAAGGGCAAGAGGGAGAAACAACTATGATTGAGAGTAAACATCAGTCAGATGTGCTAATGCTTTAATTCATCAGCCTAGATGAGGTTTGTTACAATTTTGGAGTCAAGTAATACCAAGAAGATAAAAACAGCATTGTGTAAAGGAGAGAAACTAACTGAAGATTATTAACAGAGCAGAAAGAAAAATAAAACTAAAATAGCTGAAGAGTTAGGTGAAGATGAAATAGAAGATGGAGAAAGCAGAAGAGGAACACAAGTAGAAGGCTGATGTATAATCTCCTTTTCTTTTGTCAATATATTTTTAATTTTAATTTAATCACAAATTATGTAGTGAAGCAATTGTATGATACTGTGATAAGGAAAAACTAAAGACTGTTATGGAAAATAAAAAAACAAGTTTGCTTTCAAATTTTTATGAAATAAACCATCTCGATGTTTTAAATGGAAATACGTATTGTAAATGTAAAGGATAAGTAACAATCTCAGAACCAGAATTTGCACATATGTTAAGTTAGGTAAAAGAAAGTCCATGACTGATATAAGAAGGTTTTGAATTCTAGGAGGAGAGGAAGCAGAACATAAAAAGCACTAAACCAAACACGTCTCCTAACTTTAGAGCCAGATCCTGCCTGCAGGGCTCATATGGCTCTCACTGATCCACACCGCAGTAAGTTCAACACTGTCCCATGAATTCTTTCACCTTGAATTTCAATTCAGTTCTCTCAATGCCTGATCAAATGAATACTGTCCTGTGGACTTCTGTTTGAACAGCACTGTAGTAAGACTTTGTGAGTGAACATGAAGAGAAGTGATTGAGACCCCAAGCACGGAAGAGGAGACAAGACCACAGAAGGATGGTTCTACAGCTTTGTCCTACTAGGGAATGAACCATGGAACCATTCTAAGTGTTATTACCTCATGAATTAGCAATGCAGCCAGAGGGAGAATGCCACCTCTTCCTGTCACTGCATTTTGGAGGATATTCTTTCTCTAGTCCTGTTTTTCACACTGTGTTTTCTCCTCACTACCTAGTGATAGGGATCATCTCAATAAAAGGATACTAATGTTTGTCCTTATCACTGGATTTAATTTTTATTCACACATTGCTGTTATTGGGATTAGATTGGACTAGATGATCTTTTGAGGTCCCTTCCAATCCCTATTGTTCTGTGATTCTGTGAATATTCATGTGTACAACTGTCTAAAAGTGAAATTATCCTCTCAGTGTTACTTGTGCTTACCATCTCTGCATTTGATGAGAACTGTTTACCCCTTAATCTTTTTCAGATTTCCAGCTCTGGTGACATAATGTTGTCTCTCATACTTAATGCTTATGTCCAGAGAGTCTGAAGAATTTCCAAAATTAGTGTCTTCTAGGTAGTTTCTAGAAAGTTCAGTTAATCATTTCATCAAGCATGTGCAGGAATGGTGAGACTAGAATTTATAGTAATGTTTTCTAAAGGAACAGGGCAATAACTTTCCAGCATATGCTTGGAGGCTGCTTGGTAGTGAGGTTGTGACACTCTGCAGATTTTGCAAGCTGTAGGAGTTATAGGAGAGAAAATAAAGCTTCTGTCGGGGTGTAAGGACCAGATCCACCTCAGTGAATTTGTCTGATGTGTGTGTGTGTTAGTTTCATTCAGATCATGGGTGTACTTCTGACTTAGATATTTGGATTACTCACTGTGTTCCTTTCACCAAGCAGTTACAAAGTGAATGGTTTTTCTTCAGGCAGAACTAAACTTAAAGCAGTGGTCTAGGAATACACTGAATGTTTTTGAGTTGCTAGAGAGATGGGATTCATGGGACCAGGCAACAGAGGTCTTGAAATAAATTCTTCTTATGTACTTATTGCATGAGCATTGAACTGTTCTTTGTTGCTGTTGTTCCGGGCTTTAGACCCACTTTTACGGGGTTGCACTACACATAAATGCAGCTCATACATATCCATTGAAACAAGCTGAGCTCTGAATATGACAGATGCCAAAAGCATTGATGGCCCTTGCAGGAAAATCTAAAGCCATTATTTCCCTGGCCTATTGACAAACAGCAGACACAATCATTTATTTACTCCTTTAAAGTATTATAATTATTAATTATTTTAATAATGTAAAAGATAAATCTATTTTTGCCTACAGTGCAGTCTCCTATAGATCTGGGATAATATTAGCCAAAGAAGTCTATATGTTGTTCTATTTACAGACTATGTTGACCTTGTGGAAATTCATTTTAACCTTGGTGAATTTGTTTGTTTGAGGATAATTCATGGGTACCAAAAGGTTCACAGATTAAAATGTTGCTTTGACCTTCAAAGTGCTCATTACTAACATGTCATTATGCAAGTTGGGAATTTTTCAATCCCTTAAAAATGCATCATTTAAAAGCATCATCTTTGCTTGTCACTCTATATTATTCCTATTTGAATGTCTTTATTATCTCTTCATTTTCCATAGCATCATATGTAAATATCTCATGCATAGCTTCAGTGCCCTTCACAACTACAACCTTTCTGTTTAATCAATTTTTTCTAGCTTTTTCCTTCAGGTCTATAGTTGTAAAACCCTAATGACTGAGTATTCAGTGGTACCACAACTGTCTCTATTTTTCCTTGCATAAGTCTTTTTTTTTCTCTTGCCTGGTATTAGATCCAGTGGTAAACTGTACCATACCATAATCTACTGTCAATCCCTGCACAACTATTCAACACAGTTGTATAGTCTTCAAGGAAACAGCCACTAAACTTATTAAGTCAGCTGTACTCTAACAGAGATTATAAATATTTACTCTCTTTGATACTGTCCCGCACCACATTCTGGTCTCCAAGCTGGTGAAACATGGGTTTGATGGGTGGACCACTAGGTGGGTAAAGAACTGGCTTGATGGCCACACCCAAAGAGTGGCTGTCAATGGGTCCATGTCCAAGTAGAGGCTAGTGACAAGCAGAGTCCCTTAGGGATCAGTCCTGGACCAGTCTTGTTCAACATCTTTGTCGGTGACACGGACAAAGGCATTGAGTGCACCGTCAGCAATTTTGCTGACGACACCAAGCTGTGTGGTGCAGCAGACACACTGGAGGGCAGGGATACCATCCAGAGGAACCTGGAGAGGCTGGAGAGGTGGGCACAACCCAACCTCATGGAGTTCAACAAGACTGAGTGTAAGGTCGTGCATCTGGGTCAAGGCAATAATAAGCACAAGTACAGGCTGGGCAGTGACTGGATGGAGAGTGGCCCTGAGGAGAGGGACTTGGGGGTGCTTGTGGACAAAAAGCTCAACATGAACCAGCAGTGTGCACTTGCAGCTCAGAAGGCAAACCGGATCCTGGGTTGCATCAGGAGAAATGTGGCCAGCAGATCAAGGGAGGTGATTGTCCCCCTCTACTTGACTCTAGTGACACCCCACCTGGAGTACTGCATCTAGTTCTGGAGCCCTTATTCCAAGAAGGATGTGGACGTGCTGGAGCATGTGCAGAGGATGGCCAGGAGGATGATCAGAGGGCTGGAGCACCTCTCATGAGGACAGACTGAGGGAGTTGGGGCTGTTGAATGAGGAGAAGAGGAGGCTCCGAGGTGACCTTCTTGTGGCCTTCCAGTACCTGAGAGGGGCCTACAAAAAGGCTGGGGAGGGACTTTTTAGGATGGTGGGTAGCGACAGGACTAGGGGGAATGGAGTAAAGCTGGAGCTGGGTAAATTTAGACTGGATGTGAGGAGGAAGTTCTTCACCATGAGGGTGGTGAGAGACTGGAATGGGTTTCCTAGGGAGGTGGTTGAGACCCCATCCCTGAATGTGATTAAGGCCAGGCTGGACGAAGCTCAGATCAGCCTGATCTAGGGTGGGGTGTCCCTGCCCATGGCAGGGAGTTTGGAACTGGATGATCCTGTGGTCCCTTCCAGCCCTGACTGATTCTATGATTCTATAGTGACTTATGGTGGTGAAGGTAGTTTCATCTTAAAGCCTGTGTTGCAGGTGTTTAGAACTTCTAAACAATACGAATGTGTTCCTGTGTGACTTGGTCTGGGTGGTCCTGCTGTGGCAGTGGGATTGGACTAGATGGTCTCTGAGGTCCCTTCCAATCCCTAATGATTCTATGATTCTATGAACTGATTCAGACTGTGCTGATAATGCACAGAACTATCCAGATATTTTCTAGCCCCTTTTTATTCTGTGCCTGCCATTTGCAACAATCTCTGATGGTGTCTTTGTTCCCCGTAAGAGTGTATGTTCTTGGGATCAAGATTTTGTTTATAAGAGTGCTCATCAAAAAGTACATATGGCATCTTTGGACAGCACTATCAATTCAAGAGTGAAACACGTATTGACACTTTATGAATTCTAATCCTTTGTCCAAACAAGTTAATCATACTACACTGTTGACACATCACTTCTGAATACAACATGTAAACATTTATCTCTGAGTTTCATGCTCCAACAAGTCATAGAACCTTATAATTGTTTACATCACACTCTTCAGTTCTGAAAGAGGCATTTTGTTGTGAAGCCTGGTCACTGAAAAATGACATTGGCACAAAAACTGGACAGTTAGTGACACTAGAATGGAAGAAGTTTGATTATTTTAGTAAGTATGAGGATATCTAAGAAATAACTGTGTGTAGGTACAAATATTCTGTGCCAGCAGTCCAGCAGTTCTTACTGCCCTTACACAAGAAAGCAATGAGTTTCAAGATGAATGGAGTGAGTCTTGAAAAACTGTTTATTCTGCCAAAATCTTTTGACACATTATGTTTCTTAAAACCTTTCTCTTTCTGCTAAAGAAACACTGCTAAAACCAAGAATTAAAAAAAAAAAAAAAGAAGAAAGAATGTGTGATTTGTAGTATTGTTCCAGCTATTTTACTGAGGGGAAAATAATTAAAATGATGAATTTTTTCTCTATGTTGATCTGGGCTTGTTTTTTCCAAGTCCATTGTGATAAATTCACTAATCCTATCAAGAAGCTGAAATGTAGAAAATAAACCCTTACTTGCTGATAATAGAAACAGACTGAATTTGTCCTGTCTTTTGGTACTATTTTTGTTTATTGAAAGAATTTTCAGGCTGATGAATTTTCTCCAAAAAGCGGAGGCCAGATTAGACATGAGGATATAAGTATTTTTCTGGATTACGCATGAATACATGCATGTACTTTTTAGACAAAAGCATTTGCTCTAAATTAAAATACCATTCTTCTGAAGTGTTACAAAAAATGTCAATAGTATTTTCATAAAAGGAATACTAAACATCCATGCACACGTGTTCTATTGTATTGGAATTCTTTGCCCAAGGATTTGTGGCTGCCTCATCCCTGGAAATGTTCAAGGCTGGGCTGTATGGGGCCTTGAGTAACCTGATCTAGTAAAGGTGTCCCTGCTTGTGCAGGGGGGTTGGAACTAGATGATCTTTAAGATCTCTTCCAACTCTACCCATTCTGTCATTCTATGATTCTATGTTTTTGGAGATTTCCTGTGTGTTAGTTCTAAGTAAACAACCTAGTGTCTGCCAGTCACAAAAAACAGAACAAAAAGAAAACAAGGTACACAGCCATAGCTCAGTTTTCATTAGCGTTAAGAAGAGCACATTCATTTCTATTTAGTTATGCAATTATTATTAAAATTCATATGGATTTATTCATCTGAACGAAATGCATTGGAGCCACATGTGAATGCCTGCATATAGGAACACTTTATAAGAATTATTTTATATTAAAATAAGAATTGTAAAAATGGACAGCATGTGGACCTCTTCTTACATGCACCTGCTTTAGCATGTGGCTCTTTTGTAGTCAATGTAGTGAAATGAAAGTAACACCTTCTTCAAACAGGGAGTTAAGCCAAAGTAAAGAAAGCATTTGGCTGGGTTGAGAGAATGCATTTTGTCAGTTCTCTTGAAAAGACCAGTCCATCTCTAGAAAGATCCACTAAAGTCCTAATCAAATCATGCTTTTAATTCTCCCAACATATGTGTGAATAACATGGATTAAAGGTCTTTGAAGATCAGGGTCTTTCCTACAGAAGAAAACCTAAATTATTTCTTCAATTGAGGGATAGTGCAAAAGGAATTGCTGAATTCCTTGCTGAGATAAATCTTTGGATAAACTTTTCCTGTTTTTAAAACCTATTTTTAAATGAAAAATTTAAGGTATCAGAAATTGAGTTAGCTGCATGTTACAGCACAGAGATCAGGCACAGTGAATTTGGTATTATCCTGATGGTGTTATCTCTGGGCTAAGTTTTATTGAAAACATTTGAAATATTTTTTTTACATTCAGAATTGGTAGAATAAGGTATTTGCATCAAGTCTAACTACAATGGTGATTTGCCTCCTTTTCCTGCATTGTACCATTCGTGTTGCACCTGTATATGATTGTTCATCAGAAAGCTTCCTGTTCTGCGGCAGGCATTTCTATTTTTGTCTGCCAGTATAAGCAAATTTGGACTATTCTGTAACTGAGAACCGGAAGCCAAGGCAAAGACAAAAAAAAAAAATTGCTTTCTGTATGAATTTCCAACTATGTGACAAGATGTTAGAAGAGTTAATGGGCAACTTTTTCACTCCATGTAATTTTTTCATGAGTGGTATAATTTAGATGTAAAAGAGAATATGCTGTCAAGCCCATCATCATACACTTCTCATCATATCTAACACTCTAATGTATGCAAAACACTCACTGTTTTCTAGAACATTTTCCTGTAATTTGTCTCCATTTTTGGACAGTAATTTATGAAGAGATTCATAAACACTTAGAGCAAAATCTTTTTTGAGCATTGGAAGATGATTGAAGAAAATTATAATTAAAAATAAATACTATGCCAACAGAAAACATTATAGTTGCCCAGAATCATACTAAAAATTAGCTTACCTCTGAAACTTGATATGAAGACAATTCCAGTACTGTTTCTTTGCAAGCCTTAGATGAAAACGACATCACAAATCATGAAGAACAAAAAAAAAAAAATTACAGAACAATTCAAGTTGGACCAGACCCATTAGGATCATCAAGTTGCACAAGAACATATCCAGGCAGATTTCAAACATCTCCAGAGAAGGAGACTCCACAACACCCCTGGGCAGCCTGTTCCAGTGCTCTGTCACCCTCATTGGGAAGAAGTTTCTTCTCATATTGATGTGGAACCTCCTCTGTTCCAGCTGACAGTCATTGCCCCTTGTGTGAAACTGATCCTATAGATGGCTTTGGAAGCTCTTCCATTCAAGCTTACCTGTACCTTTACCAGTATGGAAACTTCAAATTACAGTTCCACCATATTTCAAAGGCAACATCTTAGCCAATGTTATGGCTTTCTTATCCACTGTGTGTGGTGCTTGTTGTCGACTGGAGTTTCTGGTACTTCTGGAGGCTCTGCAACAAACCATTTAGGTGAACTTTGTAGAGTAGGGTTGATAGTTGGACTTTGATGATCCCAAGGGTCTTTTCCAACCTGAATGAATGTACAAGGAGTCAACTAGCAGGCTTTAGGTGTCAGAACTTCTGGTTATGTCTTTAAAAAGACAATGCTCTGTTTGGGCTGGTGTTCCAGGAGTTCAACAACAAAACGCCACCAGTTTAATTCTTCATTTTTGTTTTAACCAAAGGTCTTATGTGCTTGGTGTGTACTGTGTCCAGTTTGGGGCTCCTCAGTACGGAGCGAGTGCAGGAGGGCAGTGAAGCTGGTGAAGGGCCTGGAGATTAAACCTGATGAGGACAGAGTTGGGGCTGTTTAGTTTGAGGAAGAGGAGGCTGAGGGGAGACCTCATCGCTCTCTACAGCTATCTGACAGGACATTATAGAGATGTTGGTGCTGGTCTTTTCTCACAGGTCATTAGCAACAGAACCAGAGGGAAGGGCTTCAAGCTCCAACAGGGGATGTTTAGATTAGACATCAGGAAGAAATTCTTCCCAGAGAAAGTGGTCAAGCACTGGACTGGGCTGCCCAGGGTGGTGGCTGAGTCTCCATCCCTGGATGAGTTTAAAAGACGCTTAGTTGTAGTGTTGGGGGATCTGGTTTAGGGGTGAACTTGTCGATTAGGATTGATGGTTGGACTTGATGACCCCAGGGTTTTTTCCAACCTGAATGATTCTGTGACTCTGTTTATAAAGAGAGGGAGAGTACAGCTGTCCATAGAAGTGTGGGCATGTTATTTATGTTTATTTCTCTTTATTCAGAGTAGGATGAGAGCTTAATGCATTAATGAACTTACCATTTCCTATTAACTGTCTCCAGGTAGCTCCTGGGTGTGTATGTATGTCTTCGTTAACATTTGGAAGTGCTTAATTCTCTCTTGAAGCATTAGGGTATGGAAACGGGTACTAAATCCCGTACCCTTTAGTCTGTGTTCTAGATGCACAATTACAAAACCCATAGACTTTGAGCAGCTGAACTTTGAGACACAGACATCTTTTCTGACTCTGACACCTAAAATCTGACTGGAATGAAGGTTTAACTCTGATGGTAAATGATTAATCTAACTGCTTGCCAGTCCTTCACTTGAAGAGTAATGGTAGAACTAAAGGTTTGAGATGTTAACAGCACTCCATGCTTTCACCAGTAAATGTTCCTGCTGCATTTCATGATGTTCTTGTCTGTTTGTAGAGATAAACCTTCGTATTTGTCTTTTGTAGGGTTTTAAAAAAATACTCGGGAATTCTGATTGGGAGGACTTGGAACAGGTAATTGACTCCAGGGCAACCTACAGTGTGTAGGGTATCGCTGTGTGTTTGGAGAGGGCATTGGATAATTGGTTGGACTGTAATTTGAGGGGAAAAGACCTGTTTAAGTGAAGATCTAATAATCTTTTCTTTGAAGGCAAGGCCAGTGTGCTTCATGCTGCCAATAGTCATCAAGTTAGATACCCATAGGTAGGGTGGACGTACCAAAAGAATGAGTCACTTCAAATATCCTCCATTGTAACTGTGAAATATCTTTTTTCTCAAATTGCTTGTTAAAAACCCAAATCCTACCGTTTCTTTCAAGAGAAAAAAAGACTTGAAAGCTTGATAAAACATTTGTTGTCCTCCTGGTATTCCCAGCACTGGCAAGCAGTGATGGAGGTGTTTGTACAGATGGCAGAATGCTAAGCATGCCTGTTATTTTGGATCAGGTTTGTTGCCTCCTGGTAGTTCTTTTCAAGTTAGAGGGTACAATCCATCACTCCAAAGCAGTGTTGCTGTGTTCCACTCTACTGACTTACTAGTGGCTCTTTTAAAATCTTCTTTTGCTTGCTTTTAGTAGTTAGTCACACTTCCTGCTGCAAGTCCTTCTTTTGGTTGGGTTTTCTTCCTCCAGGCAGATGCTTAAAGATGTAATGAATCACAGAATCACAGAACATGAGGGATTGGAAGGGACCTCGAAAGACCATCCAGTCCAATCCCACTGCCAGAGCAGGATCCCCTAGATCCAGTCACACAGGAATGTGTCCAGGCGGGTTTTAAAAGTCTCCAGAGGAGACTCCACAACCCCCCTGGGCAGCCCCTGTTCCAGGGCTCTGTCACCCTCACTGGGAAGAAGGTCCTTCTCATATTAATGTGGAACCTCCTCTGTTCCAGCTTGCACCCATTGCCCCTTGTCCTATCATTGAAAGGCATCCCCTTCCCAAATAAGTCCTGTTTGCAAAACAGGTTAGATGATGATGGACAGATGTAGAGCAGTGCTGAACTGCTGGGCCAAATGCAGCCTGACTGCATCACTTGGAGTTGCATCTTTCTGTATCATCTGACTCATTCTGCTTCAGCGATTGATCCTGTCCACAGGGCTGGGGGGATTTCTAAGTAGCCTTATCAGTGCTTGATTTGGGCTTTCAGCTGGGGCCAGAGGTAGCTTTCAAATCTGCGAGAGCTTGCTGTACAATACTCTGCCGTATTAAATCCTTCTGTCATGTTAGCATGTTCCTGTAAACTTCTGTTTGCTTCACTTTGGATCCGTTTTGGGAAACTATTGGCTTTCATGTTGTGATCTTCCCAGAGCAGGTGATGGACTTCTGTTAGGTTCAGCTGCTGAGTAGGGAACTGTGGAAACGCTGTTCCTTTTTCTTAGAAACAACATGAAACCACCCATTAATATAATGGAAAACTCTGGCTGCTGTGAGCAGATTGCTTGTGTTGTTGTGTTGCACAGTACCCTCTGTCACTGATCTAAACATCCTTCTGAACTGCTGTTTCAGGAACTACCAGAAACGGTCCTCCTAAAGTTTTTTCGACCGGAAAACACACCAGTACCTGCAAGACCAACACCAGAGCAGCTTTCTAATCTCATCAAGACAAGTCTTCATTATCCAGAGTCTTTCAGTCATTCTTTTAATGAAAAAAGGTTTGTGCAGCATTTTTGTTGAAACTCATTGTTAATTAGCAGTGTCATCGAACTTCACAGAATCACAGCACATTAGGGAAGGGACCTTGAAAGATCATCTACTCCAATCCCCCTGCCACAGCAGGATCCCCTAGATCAAGTAGCACAGGAAAATATCCGGTGGGTTTTAAACATCTCCATAGAAGGAGACTCCACGGCCCCACTGGGCAGCCTCTTCTGGTGTTCCATCACCCTCACTGGGAAGTTCCTTCTCATATTAATGTGGAACCTCCTCTGTTCCAGTTCACACCTATTGCCCCTTGTCTTATCATTAGGTAACATTGAGAACTTCCTGGAATAAAATGTCAGGCAGCAGGGTATTTATTTTTCTGTTAGTGTGTACAAGGTGACAACATTGAACTAGACAGAAAATGAGAGGTACTTTCAAAGTCAAAGGAACCACTATGTCTTTAGCATTCAACTCACCAAGCCTAGCTGCACGTGGTTTTGATTTATGTCAGGAGGAAAAGGGGTAGCAGTCCAGGTCATTTGGGCTTGTCTCCTAGAAGAATCTGAGAATTAGTCCGTGTCAAAAAGCAGACTGCTAGAGCAAATTAGGTGGAGCCTGTAAAATCCCAGAGTCTTTATAAGTTAAAATTATCTGAACAAAGTCCTCTGGATTCATTTCTAGATACAAAATGAATGGTACTTGAAAGATGAAGATATCTATTTGGGTTTCACAGAATCACAGAACATTAGGGATTGGAAGAGACCTCGAAAGATCATCCAGTCCAGTCCCCCTGCCACAGCAGGATCACCTAGACCAAGTCACACAGGAACATGTCCAGGTGGTTTTTAAACTTCTCCACAGTAGGAAATTCCACAACCCCCCTGGGCAGCCTGTTCCAGTGCTCTGTCACCCTCATTGTGAAGAAGTTCCTTCTGATACTTATATGCAACCTCCTATTTTCCAGCTTACACCCATTGCCCCTTGTCCTATCACTAGAGGACATTACAAAGACAATCCTGCTGACACCCTTCCTTAACATATTTATCAACACCAATGAGGTCACCTCTCAGTCTCCTCCAAGATCAAGAGACCCAGCTCCCTCAGCTTTTCCTCATCGGGGATGTGCTTCGCTTCCTTCATCATCCTCATTGCTCTACGCTGGACTCCTCCAGCAGCTCCGTGTCCTTACCCCAAACCTTCTTTCTTTTCCAGGAACAAATGCTCACTCCTTCTCTTGCTTTCTACAAGAGCTGCCCAGCCTAAATTGAGAGTAACACTCACAGGAAGAGCCCCATCTGTAAAACACCCCTACCCCCTACCTGGAGTGAGAGCGAATGAGAGAGAGATAGAGATGACAGCACAGACCTCAAGAGGAAATTGTGGAAGAGGGGAAAGAAAACGCTGTGATTGGCACACGGACAAATATGTCTACATATTGTATTGAGCAACTGATGAACCTGCTGGCCAGATGCAGGGGAGGATACCTCATAGACAGCTACACTACATGAACAAAGGCAGAGGAGAAACTCATTTCCTGAAATCAATTTGCTCTTAATAATTTTGCAACCCAAAGGGGTTGACTCCTACAAATCAAACAGGGTTGCTGGCAAGCCCAAAGAGTATGAGAAGAGGTGGTGGGTTTATCCAAGGCAAATGAGAGCTCTTAATACCGGCAAATAGAGCAATTTTAAAAATCAATCAGGGGTTACTAATTCACGGGGAAACTGGAGACCGCGGTGCTCATAAAACTGCCACCTGCCCAGGCTTACCTTGTCATACGTGGAAAGTCAAGTTGTGGCATCACAACTACAAAATGGGGGCGAAAGTGGGACCTCTCAGACGTGCAAGCTTGAGTCAAGGACCAAGTCCCTTGCTTACCAGAGAAGATAAGCACGAGACAAGCAGCATCAGAATCACAGAACATTAGGGATTGGAAGGGACCTCAGAAGATCATCCAGTCCAATCCCCCCACCACAGCAGGATCCCCCAAAATCAAGTCACACAAGAATATACCCAGGTAGGTTTTAAACTTCTCCAGAAAAGGAGACTCCACAAAACCCCTGGACAGCTCCTTTCAGTGCATTGTCATGCTCACTGCAAGGAAGTTCCATCTCATATTTATGAGGAACTTCCTATGTTCCAGCTCACACCCATTGCCCCTTGTCTTATCAGTGGATGACACCAAACAGAGCCTATCACTGGATCACATTGAGAAGAGCCTGGGTCCGTCCTCCTGACACCCACCCTTTCCATATTTACCAACATTAATAGGGACACCTCTCAGACTCCTTTTTTCCAAGCTAAAGACACCCAGCTCCCTCAGCCAAACCCAGTCATGGTTCAAGACCTGTGCAGTCTGCTGAGCTGTTTTTATCTAAACTGCTCAGAAAGGCTCAATCCAACCGAGCACCTGCAGAGCCACTTGGCTTGAACCTGGAGGAAGCCAACACATAAATAATGTTGACCCTCACTGGCACCAAAAAGGACTTTGTCCTGGAGGTGGAGTGGAAATGCTGCTGCCCAGCATGAGCTGTGATATCAGAATCTGATCCTTTGCTCGTCTGGGGGAACAGAGATGGGAGGGCCTTGCAAGACAAGCAAGCACAAATGGCTAACAAAGCAAGATAAATATGGGACATAAATATGTGATGGTGCAGGAGATGGTACCATAAACTTCTTTTATTGCTACTTGTCTGCAAAGGCCAACATAACTCACTCCCTTCGCCTTGCTCTGTCATTCGTGAATAATGACATTGCCCCAACTCATGCCAATAAAAACATCCTCCTGCCACGCACTGAGGTGTGTGAGCACTGTCCTGGGTAAGGAAATAAAGGAACAGGGATTTTAAATAATGATCAGTTCCCCAGTACTGGTACAGTGTTCAGTATCTGCTTCCTCTGCATCCTCTGTCTTAGGGCACCCACCTCATTCAGCAGGGGGCCTCTAGGTTTAGTTTCACCTGCAATGCATTTGAAGAAGCCTTTTTGTTGCCCTTGACCTCTCTTGCAAGGTTGAATTCCAAGGAGGCCTTGGCTTTCCTAGTTGCATCCCCACATTCTCTCACTAGAGCCTTATAATCACCCCAAGTGGCCATCCCCTCCTTCCATGACCTATAGACTTTCTTCTTCC
>JAOXOE010000874.1:18860131-18874339 GCA_028565055.1 Phoeniculus purpureus
CTCACATTGGTCACCAGCCCCTCCCTGTTGGTGAGAACAAGGTCCAGCATAGCACCTTTTCTTGTTGGTTCCTCCACTATTTGGAGGACAAAGTTGTCATTTATGCAATCCAAGAACATCCTGCATTGCTGATGCCTTGCTGTGTTGTCCCTGCAGCAGATGTCAGGGTGGTTGAAATCCCCCATGAGAACCAGAGCCTGTGACCTGGAAGCTTCTGCTGTTTGCCTGTGAAGGACCTCAGCTGCTTGGTTCTGCTGGTCAAGTGTCCTGTAGCAGACCCCTACAGTAACATCACCCTCCCCTGTCTTCCCTTTAATTTTAACCCCTACACTCTCAACCAGCTCATCATCCTTCCTCAGTTGGAGCTCCATTGGTTCCAGCTGGTGAATTCCACTTGAGGTGAATCAAAATAATTTTGTATTTCCTGCTAAAATTTATGCTTTGGTTAATTGACTTTACTATTAGCTAAAAAGTCTTATGTGGAGATACCAAAACATCTTCAATCCTTGTGATTCAGCATAACAATACATATTTTTGTACTGATAAACCTATGGTGTTAAGTGTGACATAAATGATTCAGACATAGGTGATTGTTAAAGCCTTACGAATCATTGTGTACAAGTGAGGCTATTTGTAATTTTGAATTCTCCGTTGACCAAAGTATTGTGCTACATCTTGCTGTATACAGTATTTAACATGCACATATGTAGGTACCATGTGCTGTGCAGAAGATTAGATAATCATATTTCCCCAATTACAGAAATGTCATTCTTATCACTGTTTCATTTTCTTTGTACTGAAAAGGTGTCATACAGTAAATTTTTACAAGATTTTAATTATTCCTGGTGCTGCCTGTTTAACTTAAAATGTTTCTGTGGTTTGTAAAATGAGACAACATTGTTATGTTGAATTAGCTGCAATAGAAACTGAGGAAAGGGAAAATTTGAAAATGTAGATTGACAAATCATCTTCAAGATTAAATAATGATGGAAAGACATGAAAATACATGTTACATGTTATCAATATCCCTCTTCCTAACCCTTCATGGGAGATCACCACCCGAGTTTTCCTATTATCATTGCAATGGCTGTAACTGTTTCAAGCAACATCCTATTCTCCATTTCAATAAGTTGCTGACTCATACTGTTTCCTTCCTGTGCTCTTCCCCTTCCTTACTGTTCACTACGACAACATTGGGAGAGTTTTCAGATAGTTTGCTAGTTAATAAGAAATATTATTGAACACAAACTCACACCTATATACACATATATATACCTGGCCACACTGGCTATACATGTATAAGTATACATCCATGTATGAATACATTTGTACATATGCATGAATACAGAGTATCGCTTTGTATTGATAGATGATTGATCAGTAGATCAATCAGAATTTTCTATCAGAAGTGAAATAAATCACTACACTGATCACACTCTAAATGTAAATTTCAAAATTGTTTAGAAGTTTCCGCATAATTTTCTTTCCTAGCTCTGCCCAAGCTAGACATGAAAAAGTAAGGAAGTGTTTGCTTATAGGGCCTAAAATCTGGAAGTATTCCTGAAAGATAAAATTAATCTTTGCTGTTCCAGGAAACACGTAAAGTGGATGTTCTTCAAACAGATGCTAACTGATGTGGGAAAATTCAGATATTTAGGCATTTATATCTTTTGTTGATTTCCTGGTTTTTGTTATCAATCAGTTTCACAATATAATTATTCATTTTTGGAATGTAGGTCACCATGTCTTCCCTACTTAACAGTAGCAGGCAGATGCATTCAGCATAGTGTAATTCTAGCTGCCTAGGAAATGTGGATTAAAACATATATTTTCAGCCTAAATAATGAGATACAGAAGAGCGGAAATAAAACACTAGCATCTCTGTTGAATCATTGGTACATATCAGTAATTTCTGGATAATTCAGAAATGTTTCCCTGGATTTGATCACAGTTACAGGACATGTTGTTGATGTGTTTAACTTTAATCTTGCTACTTCTCTCCCCATTGATCCTCTTCCCGTTTTCTCTAGAAGAGAATTTAGACTCTTAACATCAGAAGTCTGCATACTGGAAAAAAAAAGCTGGATCTTCCGTAGAAGTTTCAGATTTATTGGATTGTATTTTGTTCTTACGAGACTCACTCCAAATCCTACTGTCACATACAAAGTAAAACAAAAAGTATATTCCATAGCTCCTGTCTTTTCAGTTGTGTTTTCATCTTCATTCACATGAAGTAGTGGCTAGTGTTGGGAGTAAGGTGGAAATGTGTCCACCACCCATACTCCTTCACTGTTTATTAATATTGCTATTTATTTTACCTACACAGGTACTATGAATGCTAAATTCTGTGAATTATGATTGAGACGTTCTTTGCAGAAAAAATGTCTCCACAGGCTGCTAACCTGACAGAAACATAATTATTTTAAAAAAACTTAAAATGCTAATTACTAACAGAAATATGAAGGTGGGAAGAATGTTTTAAATTTCAATAATTGAATGCACAGCCAGGTATTGCTGAAAGGCTGAATGCCTTTCTGTTCCCTATTGATGCGTTGACTTACTGGTATTTACTTGCTGTTGCCAAGTTAACTTGCAGAATGATAATGTTGCCTTTCCTGCTGGTCTCTCCATCTGTTGATTGCCCAGTGTTGCCCTTTTGTTTTATAATCCTCACTGTATTAAATGCTATCATACTGTGTTATATATGATTGAACCATACTGTAAATGTTCAGTTGTTTTCCACAGCTTGGTCTGTTCAATACAGCTTTCCTTCTGAGGGTTATTCTAATAGATTTTAAAGCTGTTCAGAAGACAAAATGTGAAGGACATTATGCATGTATGTGCATACACAATTCTTTGAAGAACTGAGGGAAGAGGAAGGATGGGAGGAAGGGATGTTGGTTGAATGTTTATGGGTAAGAATCAACGGGAAGGCCAACAAGGCAGATTTTGTGGTACGAGTTTGTTACAAACCACCTAACCAGGTTAAAAAGACAGATTTATAAGCAGTTGGGAGAGGTTTCATAGTCACTGCCCTCCATTCTTATGCGAAACTCAACTTCCTTCTTCCAACTCAACTTCCTATTTCATCCTCAACTTTGTACTACTTTTGACAAAGTAGTTTATAATTTTGATTGGTTGCTTTAAGAGTTTATCTTCAAGAATGACAAGACACAAAAATGATGAAAAAAATGAAAGTTTAACTTGAGATTTAAGCAAAGTTTGAATTACTTCTAATAGTTGCAACTGTAATACTTAGCGATGAATAATGGGTGATTAAGACGCTTCTTCATTATCTGTCAGATTGACAAGGAAGCCACTCTAGATTACTCTGCATTGTTCTAGAACTCTTTTGATAAAACTATTTTAAGTACATTTAACACTTTCACATCTGAGTGTTAGATAATGTGTCCTCAGAACATGTGGTTTGTTCTCTTTCCTCAGCTGGAGTGCTGCAGAGATGTTTTCTTCCCGGAATCACAGAAAACAGTGAGAACCATAAAACTATAAAAAAATAAGTTGCACAGAGTTCTTCTCTGAACTCTGTGTGCTCAGACATTGTAGAATAGATAGAAGAACAAGCAAGTCTCAGATTTATCTGGGCACTTTATAAATATAACAGTTGTCCATTTTGTCTTTTAAACCTTATATTGTTTTATATTGAGGGAGAATAAGAAATACCAAAATGCTCTTCTGTCTTGACATTTCCTGTGAAACAGCAGAGACAAGCTATAGAATCAAATGATTAGTTTTATAAATTCCTTGTTTTATGAATTCCTTGTCTGGACTGAGGTGTGTGTATTATTTGTAAATAACCCTTGGAAAAAAAAAAACAGTAAGTTGATTTATTTAAATATATTTAAATTGTAAAAAGCTTTCTCTGACTGGACAGATTGTAGAAGCAGAAGCCATTCAAGACAAGCTCTCACCTCACTTTAAGGCTGCATTTATTGTCGTCGGTCTGATAGGGATTGCACAGGAATTTGGCTGCAAACAAAATAACATTCCAGTCCCTAACTGGGTGGTGAGTCTAAGAATTCTTCCAGAATACACTCAAACACACCAAAATTAATACCTATGGAGACAGAGTTAGCATGCAACCATTTGCATTTTTAAATCAATCCTAAATTTTCATTAAAGCTTGCTATGAAAGTCAAGGATAGTGTTTGAAATAAGACTGGGTGTGTTTGTTGAATATTCTCCTCATATGCACTAGCAATTGCCACATCCACAACTGCTGAATATCTCTACAATATTTCTTATAAAGGATGGTGTTTTTTTGGAACTATGTCCTTGTTTCCACTGCCCTTGTAGAGTTCTGGATACCTGAGTGGCACTATACACACACAAAATAATAAATTAATAAAAGTAAAATAGTTTTAAAGATCTGTATCCAAGAGTCAAACTCAAAACAACTTTTCTCTTTCTTCTTTTTGAAACTCTAATAGAATACTAATAACTTCCTGCTATGTTCAAAAAGCAGTGATGCCCCAACAATTTGTTATCCCATGTGGATGCATTGGTACCAACAATTTCAGCATTCTTCTTTGTGTTTCACAGTCTGAACTGACAGAAGACTTTAGAAATAAACAATAGGAAAAGACATTACCTAAAGGTAACTATCAAGTCCAATAAGGCTCAAATAAAATGGCCCAGCTGTCTGAGTGAAATACAGCATATCCACTTAGCTCTTGAAAGGAAAAGGTAATCCTAACCAGTTGCCTGAGACAGCCCAGAGAGGTAGTGTCACAGTGACAGCTGCACAAAAAGATGCATTGCAAAGCACTACTCGGATGAATGCCAAAAAACCTATAATAGCTACATAAAGAATTATCCTCAAAGGAAAAAAATAAAGAGAAAACGCACAGTTGCTTTAGGAGTTATCATTATTGATAGTAAAATGCTATAGAAAAATTCTAATTTAGAAAAAGTATAATTCAGAAATAGAAAAGGAATCATTTAGAATCCAAATGAAGCATAAACTTTGAAAATTATCCTAGTTTGAAACTGAGATTTATTCTACAGAAAGCATTTTAATAAATCAAGGTCAGAATATTTGTAAGGATTAGTAGTAGTGTCTAGCCTTGGGCAAAGGTAAAATAAAATAAATTAAAGGAGGTAGAAGACAAAATGGGAAATGCCTGGAGCTCAAGGGCATGTCTAGGTCGTTTGAACCTCATATAGTGAGCACACATGCTTCAGAACAGCAAGAGAAAAAAAGAACCGTTCTTCTATTGCCAGATCCTGAGAGTGGGGTAGGTGTATGATGGAATGGTTGTATGGTTATTTCTGATAGGCTGGATAGACTCCTTTCTGTTGCACAGCTTCCTTATATTATCTTTGGTTACAGTAGAACAAGTAACTGGAACAAGTTGGAAGGTGAGCTGGTTAATTTGATTGCTTCATCTGAAGTGGCAATCAGATGTACTCTTGTTCCTAAAGAAAAGGCTTTCAAGTTAGAGCAATTACTTGACTTTAAAGGAAACTCAATGAATTTAAGTTTCACTGCTTGATCTTGGAAATTAAACCAAAACCAAGGTCAAGTAATTGTTGCTGGAAGATTGCTATCTTCCAGTATCTACTGGAAGATATTCTTCGGTGCTTGCTATGGGAGAGATTTCTCTCATCAGTTCTAGCTATTATCACCTACTAGGACACTACCCATATCTATAATGCATTTGTTCTGTATCTTCTGCCTATTCTCTTTAGTAGCAACTGGGTCCCACAGAGTCTTGCAAGAGTATCCCAAACACTGGCTAAACTGCACATCTCACTCACTTTTCCCACTCAGTGCTAATTACAAGAAAAGAAGCTGAAAGGACTAAAGAAGTGAGATGCACATAGTGTGCTCCAGATCAACAGAGAAGGCGGCCTTTAAATACTGGGGTGAAATTAGAAAAAGCAAGAGTTTGAAACATTGCTATGCTGTTGTAAGACAGTGTGTTTTTCTTACTCTTCCTGTGGAGAGATGTCCTGTTTTATGCGAACTAAGTCATCTTCTCACCCATTGAACTTGACTCATCCACCCACACCATGACACCACCCTTCATTGTGAAGGATGCACAACAAGTTCATACGACAAATACTTTGTGAAGTTGAGAAAAGGAAGATACCCAGGCAGACAGGACCCTGACAGTTCAGAGGCTATGATAGGATGAGCACTGTAAGTCTGGCATTCCTCTTCAGGTAGAAGAAAACAGGATATAATCCTAAGTCCAGATCAGTTTATAGCTGGAAGTATTATGGATTCACATATTAGTCTTGGACACGGGATATTAATCATGGCTTGATGAATTTTCATTATCCCAGTTTTTCTCTTCTATATGTTAAAATTATAATTTCTGTCTGGGATCCTCTGTTGTGCTTTTATTTATTGCGTGTTGAAAAGCTATTAACTGACAAGTTGGCATATTGCATGTCTCATACTAACCTGAAAAGTTGCAATTGCTACCTGCACTCTGCCTGATCAGACAGCCTGTGGTGGATGGGCAAACCAATCAATACAGAAAGGAGGGAAGTGAACAAAGATAGTAAAGAAAAAGAGGAGTGGAAGACTGCCAAGACAAAATTGCAAAGGAAGAACAGACCCAAACCCAAGGTGCCCCTGCAGAATCACTTTGAAGTTCTGCAGACTGAAGGGAAAGAACAACCCAAGCAAAGTAAGTCACCAGAGCAGAGGAAGGAAGCCCATATAACTCCCTGTATAACAACCAGTGCTCAGAAGAAACAGCAAAGAGTAATAGTAATAGGAGACTCTCTTCTCAGGGGCACTGAGGGACCTGTTGGAAGACCTGACCCACTCACTAGAGAGATCTGCAGCTTACCAGGGGCAATAATTAAGGATATTACTCAAAGATTGCCAAAACTCATGCATTCTTTTGATTACTGTCCTCTCTACTATTTCATGTGGGCACCAATGATACAGAAAGGGTTAACATGAAAACTATAAGGAAGGGTTACAGAGCACTGGGAGAGGCAGTGAAGGACTTGGAAGCACAGGTAGTGTTCTCATCAATCTTCCCAGTCAAAGGAAAAGGGCAAGAAAGGGCAGATAAGAATTTTAAAAGTCAACAAATAATTGAAGGAGTGATGTCATAATCAGGGCTTTAGTTACCTCAACCATAAAGCTCTATTTGATAAACTTGATCTGCTGAGAGCTGAGGCTGGCCAACATAGTTAGAAGGCCTTTAAACTAGGGAGGGTGGGTGAGGGTATCCTCAGTTCACCCCACACCCATCTTGTTGAGGCCAGAACAACTAACAGATGCTCTGAGCCAGGAAAAGAATCACAGGGCAGCAGGAAAGCATGTGTACAGGTAGTTACAAGCTCTGCTAGTAAGACTGCTTCGAAGGGGGCACATGTCTAATGCATCATAACCTCTTGCAGGAAAAGCCAGAAAGTAGCATGGGGCGGACAAATTCAGGAGCCTTAAATGCAGCAAAACAGGAAGTCGCACCCAGACCACCCTGAGCTCGGTGAGCACTAGCTGCTTTAGCAGCCAGGGCACAAAAAGCAAACAAAAAAATAATGGTGACAACACGGCAGCAGAAGAGGACCAACCTACGGTCACCACTGCATATGGATGTGGGAACTCAAACAGAGGTCCCCCAACAAGATGAGGCTATGCAGGTGACAGGCCATTAGGAATGTAGCACTGTTTTTCTGGCTGTGTACAGTGCGAGCAGGTAGATTATCTGCTGAACCAAGTGACACAGCTACAAGATGAGGTTGAAAAGCTGCAAGCAGAAGTAGAAAGACTCAGGAGAATTAAAGAGGCAGACTGGTGGAGCCAGTCTGGACAACAGCCAAATAAGAGCCAGAAGGCTATATCCTCTTCAGGAGGGACAGATCAGCAAAGCTGGGTGGAGGAGTTGCTCTTTATGTGAGAGACCAACTGGAATGTATTGAGTTCTGTCCAGGGGAGGATGAATTGAGAGTTGAGAATTTGTGGGTGTGGATTAAGGGGCAGGCTGGCATGGGTGACATTGTTGTGGATGTGTATTACAGGCCACCACAGAATCGTAGAATCAATAGAGATTGGAAGTGACCTCGAAAGATCATCTAGTCCAATCCCCCTGCCACAGCAGGACCACCTAGACCAAGTTCCTAGACAGGAACATACCCAGGCAGGTTTTAAACATCTCCAAAGAAACAGTCTCCACAAGCCCCCTGAGCAGCCTGTTTCACTGCTCCGTCACACTCACTGGGAAGGACTTCCTTCTGTTATTTACATGGAACATCCTATATTCTAGCTTATGCCCATTGGCCCTTGTTCTATCACTAGATGACATTGAGAAGAGTCTGGCTCTATCCTCCTGAAACCCACCCCTCACATATTTATAGACATAAATGCGGTCAACCCTTGGTCTCCTCCAGTCTAAAGAGACCTCTAGTCCCTAGGCACCTCTCCTGATCCCCATGACTTAAAAAAGATGATGAAGAGTGGCTTAGCAATAACTTCTACCATCTCCCTTAGTATGCGTGGGTGCATCCCATCTGGGCCCATGGATTTATGTACATCCGGTTTGCTCAAATTATCCCTAACCCAGTCCTCATCAAGCAAGGCAGTCTCCTCTTCTGCTTCAACTTCCTCTGGTGCCTCAGCAGTCTGGGACTTGATATTAGGGCAGCCCCCAGAAATAGAGACAGAGGCAAAGAAGGTGCTCTTATCTCTGCTTTCTCTGTATCCTCTGTCTTCAGGGCACCCAACTCATTCAGCAGGGGGCCTACACTGCCTCTAGTTTTAGTTTAACCTGCAATGTATTTAAAGAAGCCCTTTTTGTTGCCCTTGACCTCTCTTGCCATGTTTAATACCAAGAGGGACATAGCTTTTCTAGTTGCATCCCTTCATTTTCTCACCAGAGCCTTATAATAACCCCAAGTGGCCATCCCCTCCTTCCATGACCTATAAACTTTGTTCTTCCTCTTCAATTTGCCCAGCAGCTCCCTGTTTAACCAAGCAGGTCTTCTGGCTCCTTTCCTTGACTTCCTTCCTGTTGGAATGCTCTGATCCTGTGCTTGAAAGAAGTGATCTTTGAATGTTAACCAGCTATCTTGGGCCCCTTTAACTGCCAATAACCTGTCCCATGGCATTTCCCCTAGCAATGGCTTGAAAAGGCCAAAGTTGGCCCTCCTGAAATCCAGGGTTGTAATTCTGCTAGGTGTTCTGTTCCTGCCACATTACACCCTGAACTCCACCATCTCATGGTCACTGCAACTAAGGCTGCCCTCAACCTTCACTGCTTCAACCAGACCCTCCTTGTTGGTGAGTCCAAGATCCACCAGCGCTCCTCTGCTAGCGGGCTCCTCCACAATTTGCATCAGTAAATTGTCACCAATGCACAGGAGGAACTTCCTGGATTGTGGATGGCTGCCTGAGTAGGTCTTCCAGCAAATATGAGGGTAGTTAAAATCCCCCATGAGAACTAGGGCCTGTAGCTGTGAGGTTGCTGTCAGCTTCCTTTAGAAGATCTATCAACTTCCTCGTTCTGATTTGGTGGCCTGTAATGGACACCCACAACAGCGTCACCCATACCAACCTACCCCTTAATCCCACAGTCTTTCAAATCTCTCTTCATCTATGCCTGGACAGAACTCAATACATTCCAGCTGCTCTCTCACATAAAGAACAACTTTTCCACCCAGGCATTTCAGGGAGTGAGCTGACACTGACTTCACCCCAGGACAGTGAAAGGCCACTTAGTTTTCATTAAGACCAGAGCTCTGTCCCACTAGTGCGCACCCATCAACTATCCCACCCGTCTTCAAAACTAGTTTAAAGCCCTCTGAATTAGCCCTGTCAATTCCTGCCTCAGAACCCTTTTGCCCCCCTGAGATAAACCCCTCTCATTTGTACCTGTAAGATCTTGTGCCTTATTAATCCAGTTATCATCAAACAATCCAACGCCCTGCTGTAACACGTCTCATAGCCAGACATTAATGGACTAAGTCCTTCTATTCCAGCCCATTTCCTCACCAAAATGGAAGAAATGAAGAG
Organism: Phoeniculus purpureus; assembly: GCA_028565055.1. Taxonomy (NCBI): domain Eukaryota; kingdom Metazoa; phylum Chordata; class Aves; order Bucerotiformes; family Phoeniculidae; genus Phoeniculus; species Phoeniculus purpureus. The sequence continues at coordinate 18,870,129 of JAOXOE010000874.1, forward strand.
AATACAATTTGTTCCCCAGACTCTTTTACCACACATCCCAATACCTTGTGGTCTTTCTTTATTCCCCTCAGATGTAATACAGCTTTCTCCCCACCTGTCTGGAAGATCACTAGTGGACAATAGTAAGTTGATCACACCAGGTTAGGGGTCATCCTAGTGATATCCCTGATTCAGGCTCCAGGTAGACTGCAGACTTCCTTGTGATGAGGCTCAACTCTGCATATTGGCCCCTCAGTCCCTTTCAGGAGCGAGTGTCCAATAACAAGAACTCTTCTCCTCGTCTATGTGAGGAAAGTTGTCATATTACTGGAAGATTATCCCAGATTTATGCGACCTTGCTAGGAAATCTGGTATGGGTTCCCTGTCTTCTATATCCTTATTAGACCAGCTGTCTTCCAGTATGGGCTTATATCTATTACTCAGTGGCAACTGGGAAGGTGAGGCAGGCAAGGGTGGTGCTTGCCTTCTGCCATGGCCCTGCACTTGGCTGCACTCAACCCTTCTACTTGAGCTTCTATCCTCCATCTGAGAACTACAGGATACAGAGGCCCCGTGATTCTGGCTCTTATTTGACTGTTTTCTAGACCGGCTCCACCAGTCTGCCTCTCTAATTCTCCTGAGTCTTTCTATTTCCACTTGCAGCTTTTCAACCTCATCTTGTAGCTGTGCCACTCGGTTCAGCAGATAATATACCTGCTCGCACCGTACACAGCCAGAAAAACATGAGTGTTACATTCCTGGAAGCCTGTCACTTGCACAGCCTCATCTTGTTGGGGGACCTCTGTTTGAGTTACCACATCCATATGCAGTGGTGATCGTAGCCTGGTCCTCCTCTGCTGCTGCGTTGTTACCCTTTTTTTTTTTGCTCTCACTGCTGTGTGTGGTCTGAGCATGACTTTCGGTTTGGCCTAGCTAAGAGGGCCCTGCAGTGTTTGCCTCGCTTATCCCATGAGAGTTCCCAACCCTCAGCATCTGCCTCCCAGCTCCCCTGTGCTTTCCTTTTCAGGGAAACCCCAGATCACCCAGAAACCTCAATAAAATAGTGTTCAGAGACCAGTGCTCTCAGACTGAGGAAGTTGATGAGGTCTTCTACAGGCACAACAGCCTCACAGCTACAGGCTCTGGTTCTCGTGGGGGATTATAAATACCCTTATACCCTGCACTTGTGATACCCCACCTGGAGTCCTGCGTCCAGCTCTGGAATTCTCAGTAAGAAGGACGTATTGCTCATGGAACATGTCTGAAGGAGAGTAATTAAAATCAGCAGAGGGCTGGAGCACCTTTCTTATGAAGACAGGCTGAGCAAGTTGGGGTTGTTCAGGCTGCAGAAGAGGAGGCTCCCAGGTGACCTTCTAGCAGCTTTCCAATATTTGAAGGGGTCTTTAAGATGGTTGAATTAGGGTTTTTTACAAGGGTGTGTAGCAAGAGGACAATGGGAATTGGTTACAAACTTGAAGAGGGGAGATTTAAGTTGACCGTTAGGAGAAAATTCTTTTCTGAGAGGGTGATAAGATACTGGAACAGGTTGCCCAAGGCTGCTGTGGCTGCCCCATTCCTGGAAGAGTTGAAGGCCAGGTTGGATGGGGCCCTGAGCAACCTTATCTAGGGAAGGTATCTCTACCTATGCAGTGGGGTTGAAACTAGATTATGATCATTAAGGTCCCTTCCAACCTAGCCATTCTGTGATTCTATGAAGCTAACAGTGGGAAGAGTCTTCCTCTGGGATCCATAATTTTGATACTAAGCATTATTTGAGAGAACTCTGACCTTGATCTCTTATGCATTAGCCAAGCAAGGGACTCACAAAGCTATCACAAACATGGCAGTCAAGCAGACTGTCTGACCAAAGGAACTTTATCTGACCAGGCAAGAGATAGCTCACATAAAATCACTGTTTTAGAAACAGAAAATATGTTGTCAAACATCGTCTTTCCCTGTAGTGAGAATACTTGGCTCAGATGTGTGTCCATACATAAGCTTGATTCAGAACAGAGTCATCTACATCCCTGCCAAACATCTAATCAGATGGAGGACATTACCAGGAGCAGGGCACTCTCCTGTTTCAGCTGCTCTGCTTTGGATTAAAAACACTTCAGTTACTCCTTGGAAGTGAAAATCCTTTAATTTTCTCTCCAAGCATTAATTGTGCATAGAAATCCAGTGAACAGACCAATACATATTCAACATGCCTTCTTAGCCATGGAAGTGCTTCATCCTTTAATTTTCAACTTCCAGTGACCCAATTAAAAAAAGAGCCACCACCTCCGTATTTAGCCATTTTTTCAGTCTGTTTATTTTTGTTGCACTTTGATTCTTTTGACTGTCATTAGTGTGCAATCCTTTGGGAGCTGCCAGCCTACAACAGTAAACATTTAAACATTCAGCTTTTGAAAATACTGCTACACTTAAAATACTATATTGCTAGTGTTATCAAAAGGGGGAGGGCAGGGTCTGGTGGTGGTGGTGAATTTTGTTAATAAATCAAAGTAAAAAATACCGTGACAAGCACACACAAAATGTAGTCAACTATGTGCCAAATCTATGAAACATCACATTTCCCCTACCCCTGGATCTCTGCATAAGAGAATAAACATTCTATAACTATTTGCAAGCTGCCCAAACCAAATATTTCCTTTTAAAATATGTCTTCTTTTTCATCTCTGCATCTTACCTTGATGTTAAAAAAACCTGCCACCTGTCACTGATTTATCCTGTGTTCCTCTCAAGCCTGTTGAATCTATCAAGTGTGAACATCTGGGAATCATCATATTTTCTGCTGACCACTGACTCAGCATAAAAGGAGGACATGATGAGCTCCAGCTGTTAAGCCTCCTGCTCAGAGGATTAGAGACATTAACTCACAGGATGTTTTACTACAGCACCAGGAGTTATATTAAAGATACATGTGGTGTTTTTGCTACAAGGAACATTGAAGGGAGCTGTGAAACTAAGTAGTGGTGAGCTGTAGGAATCTCATCCAGAACCCAGACTAACTATTACAGCAGGAAGACTTTTACCTTCAGACATTTCTCCAAAATTATAAACCTTCTAGCTCTAGTTCTCTTTGGCTGTACAAAGTCCAGGGGACCATAGATTGAATAACAAAAACCTTTGAGAATATGTGGTCTGCTTTGTGTCCTTAGCTCAGTTGAGGTATTTATATATTTTTGCATTGCACTTATACACTTAGGCTTCAATGCACCAGAACAGAAAAATGTGCTGTCTGTAAAAATAATATTTCACAGGCAGCCACATTAATTTATTTCTGAGTCTGTAGCTCTAAAAGTAAACATATCTATGTATTAAATATATGCAAAAAATAGAAGTTGTAAAAAACATAAAAGAGCAATAATGAGTGGCATTCATAGCCATGTTTGTCAACATTCTTAGTCATGTTAAAAGCTTTTATTGTAGTTTGAAAATTACCAGAATTTCAAGATTTACAGGTTTGTGCTTTCATGAAGAAAAGAAAACGTTCTGTGGCTTTAAGAGGACTTTCCCCCCAGGGAACTGTCCCAGGGGAAGTGAATTGTCCCAAAGACCTGCCCTTAAAGGGGTGTTGGCTACCAGCAGACTGCCCCCCCCCGCCACAGGACAGAAGGGGGGCTCACCCGGTCAGCTCCATTCCGCTCCTGTAACCGGTAGGAACCAGCCGCGGCGGGAGCGGCAGGAGCTAGCCGCAGTACTGCAGAGACCGCGGCACCGCGGAGAGCGGCAGGAGCCCACAGAGACCGTAGCAGTCCGGAGCAAGCAGAAGAGCCCCGGTCCTGACCAAATACCACGGACTGGAGAAGCAAGACTGCTAACCCCACCCCGGAGCAGCCCTTTCAGCCTCGCAGTGAGCTAAGAAACTTCTCTTTTTCTCCTCCTGGAGCTGAGACAGGAGAGAAAGAGAGAGAGGAGAGGAGAGGATCCGGTCCTGGGAAACCCTCTCGGCCGCGGGAAGAGAATGGGGGGGTGCGACCTGGCTGAACCAGCTGCGCGTTCGGACGCCATTTTGGATCTGCGCGTGACCAGGGTCATGTGACCGGCGCCTTTTAGAGAGCCCTGATCAGCGTGAAGAGAGATTGTTAATCACTTCTGCCGCTGAGAAAGACTTGGGTCTTAATATTGGGGAAAATCAGTCCGTGCTTAGCTGAAGAAAGCAGCAGGACTTGAGAATCCTTAAACCCTTGGGCATGAAAGACAGAGTCTGGGATATTTGTTGAAAG
>JAOXOE010000874.1:18876120-18889920 GCA_028565055.1 Phoeniculus purpureus
ACCTCCAGGGATGGTGACACCACCACCTCCCTGGACAATCCATTCCAGTACCTAACCACCCTCTCAGTAAAGAACTTTGTCAGTACACAGCCGCAGTCTTACCTTTGATAATACAATTTGACTCAAGTATAGTTTTAATATCCTATTGAAGGGAGGGAGGAAGAAAGGTTGGATGAAGGGGCAGAGGCACAGAGGGAGGGTAGAACTTCTGTCTCTAGAGTTTATGCCTACATTAAATGTCATTGCCCTTCCATTTTGTATGGATTTGTCTGAGCTTGTTGATTCTGAGTTTATATTGTTTGATTCTCTAGCATCCCAAGGATTAATCATTTTGCCCTTTTGTATAATGATCAGTGTGTGCTTATTAGAAAAGCAAAATCCTTGCCCAAAGGCAATGTGTGTCAAAATAGCCTACTTGTGGCTACAGAGGGGAGGTAAGGTCAAAATATAAACCATATAAACCGTACTGGAATGATACCAGCGATTACGTAGAATGGATGCCATCAGCAGTTTATTTCATACATCTTTCTTTTTCTTTGGAAAAAAATGAACAAAAAGTATCAAGTATATAATTATACTATATGCTGCTTCTATGAGCAAATGTATTATAGGCAGAAACTTCCTCATAACATGACTGAACCTTTAACATTTCATTTGATAAAACATTCCCAAAACCATGAAATGCATAAGCAGTTCTAAATTTTTTTCTGTAATATCTTATGCAGAAGAACAAACCATGTATGTATAAAAGAATGCTGCTTTTAGCATGTAATTAGCTTTTTAGCCCTTTCTGTATGTCCTCCTAGCAATTATGAAATTAACACAATCACACAAAATATTCTTTACTTGTTTAAAAACATCAATTTTGTAATCAGGCAAGGGACTGTGTCCAGCTGAGTCCTAAAAAGACATTGGCAAGAAATATTTATGCAACAGAAACACTTATGATGAACAAACTAACTGTATTTCTAACACTAATCTATGTCCTATTCTTTCAGTTTAAGTACTATTAATTTGTAGAGTCTGCTCATAGAGCAGATGAAAAACTAACTGTACTGCTAACTCTAATCTATCTCCTATGATTTCGGTACTATTAATTTTAGAGTCTGCTCATGGAGCACCTATGTTTATTTTCCATTACTTGTAAAGGATATATACATTGTTAATCAGAAAAAACAAAGCTACAGCGATTCTTTTTTATATGTTTTAAAAAATTACCAAATATCACATATTTATGAAGTATCTTTTGTTTACATATGACTTATTTTATAATACTTAGCTAAAAACCTATTAATAAGGAGATAAAAATAGAAAAATCTTTTCTATTGAAGTCAGAACATTGTTTACTTCAAGATGATTGTTTTATATCTAGTACTGAAGAAAGAAATATTCATAATGTTAAACTTGCTAAAATGCCTTTAAATGTATCCTCTAATCTTAAATGTATCTGTACACACATCTGACCTAAGCAGTATCATGCAGGGTGGACAGCAGCTCTTTTGTTCTTGGACATCTTTCACTTTTTGTTACTTCTTCAATTAGCAGACAGACCAGAGCTGGCAGTTCTTTGAAATGAGTACTGTATGTAAGTGCAAGGTTTTAAGTGAAGCTCCTTTGTTATGTTTGTCTGCAGACCAGTACTTTTTCTATACAATTTGTAGAAGTAGATATATAGGCAAAGAATATTGATAGTGTTTATGTATTTGTTACAGTATTTGTCCTTTGCACATGCTAACATAGTTTATAGACAGTAAATTCTGTTTCTCATTCAGTAACTTGTGCCCTTGACTACTGCATTCTTCCTCCTGCTCTTTCACATAATGTGCAGAAAAAAGCTTCTTGGCAATTGGCTTCCCAATTGCATCCGTTGCAATTTCTGGTCACTGACAACAAAAATTGTCAACCAAATATTTTGGATTAACCCTGGCCAGTAGCTAAGCTCCACATAGTCATTGTCTCATTCCACCCCACAGTGGAATGGGGAAAGAATCAGATGGTTAGAAGTGTGAAAAATGGGTTGAGATATATGTGGTTTGATAGGATAAGTGGAAGCTAGATAAACAAGCAGAGTGAAATAAGGAATTCATTAATTATTTCCCATTAACAGGTATATGTTTAGCTGTTTCCAGAAAAATGGGGAATCACATGTAATAGTTACTTGGAAAGACAAACACCATGAGTCCAAATACTCCTCCTTCCTCCTGCCTTCCCCTAGCTTTTATTCCAGAGCATAATGTCATACAGTATAGGATTTTCCTTTGAGCAGCTGGCCCCTAAATTCCCTTACAATTTTCTTGTGGACTCTCAGCCTATTTAGTAAGGCAGAATGAGCAAGAAAAATGGCCTTGAGACTGTGCAAACACTCCTCAGGCTCAGTTGTAACTAAAACATTGGTGTGTTAGCGAAACTGTTTGGGTGACAAATCTAATACATAGCCCCATAAGAGATGCTCTGAACAAAATAAATTCCATCAATTCAAACACTTGTTATTAGCATTGACTGCCAATAAAATAAAATATTTCCTTTTAAATAAACCACAAATGCCAAAACACAACCTACTAAATTCAAAATACCCCAGAATACCATTTGGAATATTGTTATTTCCCATGCCTATGTTAGAGCTAAATTGGAGTCTGCATTTTTATCCAAAAAGGACCTCTGCTTCACCAAGCTGAAATGTCATTCTATTTTCTACTCATTACATAAGAACTAATCTGCAGCTACATTCTACAACGGTTAAGAACGGTTTTGTGGCCAAATATATTGCTCCGTCTAGGCTGAGTACCTAGGTTTGGGTTCTACTCTGTAATCCCTGTTTTCAGCATAGTTTTGCAAATTGGACACGGACTCTCTAATACTGTCAAGGACTAAGCTTTCAAGAAGCAGTCAACAAGCACAGGAAACATACATAGAAAATGGAATAAGAGGAGTTGAACAGAACATGTCAGTGTGTGGGGTATTTGAAAAATATTCTTTGTAAGTGTTGAATATTGAAAGGATGTTGTATTAATTTGATAAAACTTTTAAGTGTAAGGAACACAAGTAAATGATTTTACTGCTTTCAGTGAAAGATGGAAGTTTTGAAACTTACATTCTGTTCTCATATCAATGAAAGAAGGAAAGTTGTTTCCTGGAAGCTTGACTTTAAGGGTTTACTTTCTAGACCAAATAAGGCTGTTGGATATATAATGAACTGCTTTTATTGGCAAAGAAAAGTTGTGTGCTTGTTCTTGCTACAATAATAAAGACTTCTGCTGACAGAAGCAAGCTGAATGTGTTTTGGGTTCATAAACATCCTATTTATAGCCTAGATGCAAAATGATCTCTATTCACTGCAGTGTCTCATTTGCAGGTTATCATTCTGCTTTGCTCTGAAAGCTAGTCAGCAGATGTTTCCTCCCATCTTGACTCATTGCATTAGTGACAGAAAAATACTCTGCATCCTACTGTGGTACCTTCAAAAATGGAATTAAAGCTCATTTAAAACACACAGGACACTGTAAAGAGAAAATACTCTCTTGAATTTAAATACATTTTCAAATTTTTCCGTTTTTTAATCAAATAAATTTTTAAAAAGTTGCAGTATGACCTCCTTAAAACAAAATAAAATAGAATCAAACAAACGAAAACAGAATAGAGTAAAAAGAAACCAAATTAAAGAAAACAAATTAAATACAAAACCTAATTTGCCACAGGTCTTAAAATGAAAAGTTGCTACATACACATAACCTCATACCCCATCAGTGTCTCAGTTCTCCATCCACAGTAACCGAATGAAAGAAACTACCACTATTTAATGTTTCTGAAATGGCTTTAAAGATTTTTTTTTTAAGTGAAAGTAATATTGATACCATTTGGCACCTTTCGTGGACATTTCTGCAAATTTGATACAGTACTATTGTTGAAGTTTGATTTCCCGAAGATGTCATATTTCAAGGTTTCACAATGCAAGGCTATTTCATAGAATCCAGAAAATACACTCGGCAAGATATGTATTATTTTTTATATGTAATTATATGTGTTAGTTTTAGGGAAAAGGAAGTAATTTATCACCAGTAGGTTGTCCTACACATCAGCAAATTTGCTGATTATTTTCATAAAAATTAAAAACTATGTGAAAAGTAATTAAAGAGCATTCTGCTTATACAGCTGGTTAAGCAGAAAGAAAAAAAAAAATAGAAGAGGTCATGTTCGTATCTGAAGCCAAAAAGGACTCAGCGATTTCTATGAACATCTTTCTGTTCTTTTATTGATCAGTGATGGCAATAATGTTCTTTAGATTTTATTTGGTACTGAACTGTTGGATGCTTGAGTACTTGACTGAGTAGTGAACAATTTATTTCTGTATGTTCTTTGTCAGCATTTCTTCAATACTTTGCAGAACCCTTATCAGTATGTATGTTCTAAGCTCACATAGACTGGGAGAAGTGGACAGTGGGAAAGGAAATACAAATCCTAGATGGAAATCCTCTCTTGCTCTACAGTGAGGATTGACTGTCTTATCAGAGAGATATGAGAGAGAAAGAACACTCAAGATTCTGGGAATTTGGTGTTTGTAAAACACTGAAAAGATGGAAACAATACTGTGTTTGAAAGTCTGTAGCTATTTTGTTTTGAGGTGGGTTAATTTTACATCTCAATAGCATTTCTTAACTTTGGTGAGCTCAACTCTGGTGACAATTTATGTCATAAAATTAATGACTTTTTCTCCTGTGTGAAGGAAGCATGGATTAGAATGAATTGTGCTAAACCCATGAACTTAAAATGCATTAAGCCATACATAGCCAAATTTTTTGTCAAAATTAATTTTCACACTTTATTTTGGCCCATGCTAGATGCACAGAACAGAAAAATCCAGAAAAGTGAATGCTGACATTAAAGGGCACCATCTAAACCACTCAGATAGTTAAAGAAACCCTTACACAACACAGCTTTAAACTACCTTGCACAGACTATGCAAAAAAGGTTCAAGCCAAAGGCAGCCTGCAAAGCAGTAATTGTAAAATCCACAGAAGTCAGTGGAAAAACATTAATAAGAATACCAAGACTTCACATTTACACTATTATCACCACCTTAACATGGAAATTAAGGTAAGAACAATACGAGTTCTTAAAAATCAGTCTAATGTTAGTGTCTTTGAACATCCTTTCAGCATAGAGAATTCTTTATTAACATGTACTTAATACTGGTTGCTAAAAAAATGTTTTCCCTTACTAACAAAGCAATCTTGGAGACGGAGCCTGCCAGCAAGTGGAATAAGACTCAAGTTTTTCTTGACTCAACTGCCATGCCATGCTCCTTGCAGCTTGCTTCAATACACTTGGTATGTTAATCCAAAACGGCTTCAAATTGTTGGAAAACACTTGCACACAGTATTCAGATATCAGCTTCACCATATTTGCACTATTTACACACACACTGCACAGCATAAATGAGTCAAAAATCAGTCACGACTGCTTGCCACAACTTCAGTAACTGAATTCTGGCCAGTGACTTTGGATTTACTCTGCTAATTAGAAACTGCTAATTCACAGGACTGAAACCTCGTATTTCACTCCAAGTAAGTGGTCATTTTGCTCTCTTCAGGTTGCACCTATAAATGGACAGACGTCTATTTTCTCAATGCAATGAAACATTTCTAAAGCACAAAGAGGAACTCCTAAGGCATGAAAACTGTGATATTTTCAAGCAAATTCATGAGGCTATGGGAATTTATGCCAAAGAGTTTGCCTATCCTGGCTCAAAATTTGCTGCTGAAGATTATATGTACTTGCTAACCTAAGAATGCATTTTCCACTGTCCACCTGCTAGTTAAGAAGATTAATGACTGTTTTGTAGTTCCAATTAAACTCCTTTATCACCAGGAATGATTGGACAAATTTTGATTTCAAAAGTACTGCTTAAGAAAGAAGACGAGGGCTGCATAACACTGACATTTTATTAGAATTCATTTGTAACAAATGGAACTTGTGTCAGCAAAGAACTGATTTTCATACAGACTTTCTTGCGCCACCAATGTAACGAAGTAAGAAAATAAAAAGCACGCCTTTCATTCTGTAAAACACTTACGCGTACTACTAATTAGAGGTAATTGTATCTTTTTTTAACAAGCCATTTTACAAGGTAATTTTTTAAATTTTTCAGTCTATGCATCCAAAACAAGAGCAAAGAACACAATTTTTATTATCTTTGTAAAGACACTCCAAGCTTGAATGGTAAAGCCACATAACAGATGGTTATGATGAGACCTGCAGCCTTCTGATATCTGTGGAGTATCAGGGCACCAAGAAAAATAAAAAAACCCCACAAAACAAAAAAGAAATAAAATAATTCAAAAAAAGAAAAATAAGAAAAAATAAAAGGAAAAAAAAGCAGTTGCTTTTTTTTTTAGCCATTGCAAACATTTTTTTCTTTTCCTTTTTACATGTTCTGTGTCATTTCAATACACGTGAGTGCCTTTTATAAGCAGTTTTTTACAGATGGGTTCAAGTTATAACATTATTGGGTGTAGAATCAATAGGGCAGTGCATAGTACAAAGGTATATATAGAAAGTGCAAATCTCCCTAGAGGGCCATTCTTTCCCCCAGCCATTCTCTACACTACCTAACCACTCAATTTTTTTAAAAAAGAGCTAAATTAAACTTCTGTATAAATAATCTTTTTTTAATATATTTAATGGGCTCTTTTCCCCATCGCAACTAACTACAAAATTAGACATAACTACACATATAAACGCAAATAATAGCACCGTACTGGTTATACTGATTAAACCAATTTTAAGCTTGGAAACGCATGATGTATGTAGACAAAGATGCTCACAGTTTAAATAAACTGTAGAATGACTATATGAAGGAATATAGAAAGTGGAATGCACATCAATGATGCTAACAGTTATCTTAAAAAACATAAAAGCTAAAAGGAATATTTATTTGTACAACAGTTTTCTCAACAAATTGGCTGTCCTATTTTTTTTTTTATAATTCCTTCATTTCTTCAGTGCTTGCAAATCAGTCTGTTAGTGACTAGCAGATGCAGACTCAGATTCAGAGTGCAAGGATCTTCCCTAGTCTATGTGTCCAAAATGAAACATTTTTTATTCTTGTGTTTTGATGATCCCTGACATTGGAGTTGAAAAATATGACCACATCGTGTAACCTGGCACTTCAACAATTGTTTAAAAATACAAATCAAGACAGAAGAAGAAAAAGAAACAGTGCACATTCTTCTCTGGTTCAGGTGTAAGTTACAGAATCTCGTTCTGAGGTAGCCTTCTATAATACTTCTATTCCATATATATATATATATATATATATGTCTGTATAATTTTGTTGTGATGTTTTTGTGTGTGGTTTTTTATTTTCTTTAGAAAAGTGCTCAAATACAATTCTTGCTTCAGTTTGGTCTTTCATGTTTGTCTTTCTGCTAGTAATGGGAAAAGCAGAGGAAGAAGAAAAAAGGCTGAGATCACAATGACAAGCTATACAAATGCTCCTATTTGAAATCCCCAAAAAAATTTCTTTGATACTTAGGTACTGACAATGACAGAAGGCAAGATGGAAACCAGAGTCAGCGTAAACGGCATCCTATCAAGAGCCTCAAAAAAAGTACTTCGCGCTGTTTACAGAATTTTCTTCGTTCCCTGGAAGAAAATCTTGTGTCTCTCTCAAGTATTTCCTGTGGGTTTAGCACTGCTACCCTTACACGAACCCTCCCACTGAAAGCAATGGTTTGACTTTAACAGCATTTTGACACAAGTGAATGAGCAAGGCTTGGCCCAAAATAAATTAAAAAAGAAAAAAAGAGACAAGATGCATGAGCACAGCTAATGTCAATTACTGCTAGTGCACTGCTACATCTCTGCAATGATAAAAATATAACCAGTAATGCAGTGGTTTTGAAAGCCAACAAGAAACAGATTTTTAGTCTGTAGGCTGGTCTGTTATTGGAAATATGGAATGATAAAGGGCCTTGACTACCTAGGTGTTTTGGGTTATCATTTATTACCATACATATTTGATTAGAAATTGGAAATGCATATTTTTTTCAAAATAGTCTGATACATGTATTAAAATGTTTGAATAGAGTAACATAGATATGAACAAACTGAACTAAATACAAATGAAGGCTAACTTAAAGAAATGCTATTCAAAATAGGCATCAAATATAAGGCACTCTAAATGTAAAATTAAAATAAAATCCAGCATCCCTAGCCAATGCTGTATGCCACAAAACATTTGATTTCACAGAGCAATGAGTGTTTGGCTTTGCCCTGTTACAGACGATAAATGTAAATTATATAGCACACACTACAGACAGCATACTATTGAATACAATTTTAAAACATCTTAATACCTAGTATATTACAACATTCTCCCCTCCTAAAGGGATATGCACTGACCTTTTCCACATGCACACCTCCTACGTTTAATAATATGATTTCTTATTGCACTATAGTGTTACAAATATTGAACTTCACTGGAAGGCTAAATCACGTACTCTGTGTGCGTGAGTGCATGTGTGTGTGCGCATGTGCATGTGTGCGTGTGTGTGTGTTTAAGTGGCAATGTGGACAGAAGCACTATTTGGGATAGGGATGATGTTCAAATATCAATGATGTGCATTCCTCACTTCCCTTTGGAACTAAAGTTTATAGACTTTAGAAATGCAGAGATGATCAAACAGTAGTTTAATATACTTGTATTATGCTGAAAAACTTTTCAACACTTTGTTAATTCCAGGTATGGTATAGTTGATATGTTTATGTGTATGTGTGTGAATAGCTACCTATCTGTTCCTCTGTAACTATACAGAGATTTAGAGAGGGGTAGGCAGTAAAAAGTACATTTATATAGAGAAAGAGGGTATGGGTGTGCATGTGCATATGTATGTGTGTGTTAGCAGCATCTTTATACTTTGCGCCTCCCTGTTGATTCCAAAAGAAACCAAAAAGCCCCACTTTGATTTAACTGATTACAAGGAATATTTTCTCAAAGAAAAATAAACCGAACAAAACTGTAAAAGTAATATCTAACAGGACTATGGTACTGTAGATAAATATAGGACTGCACAAAAATGTGCAAATTTTCATATTAACATTTCTACAGCACGATATTACAGATAACAGTTCTACAGCTTAAAAAAAGTCTACAGTTTTTAAACAAAAAGATTAACAGTTATGCAACCTTTTCCTTAATTCACTTAATTGAATGATAAACTCTTGTTAAAAAAAGGAAAATGTTTACACAGTTAAAAATGAAGCACAGGTCAGCAGTATCTTTACAATACTAAAAAACCTAAATCAAGGACTTTTCTTTTAAACATTCCCACATTTTCCCTAAAGTGTTATCATGACCAGTATGGTGGGAAAGGGGGATGTTGAAGTAAAGAGTCTGTTTTGTTTGAGAAGCCAGGACCCGAGCTTTTAACAAACATCTTGCACTGAACTGCAGTTCTCTCAAAACTCCTCTTTGTAAAAGCATGCAATCCTGAACAAGATGACCATTCTTTCCGATTAATTTCCGCTTTCCTTTAACTTCAACCAATGTTGAACCCTTGAGGTATCTGTAAATGAGATCCTTCAGACGCCTCAGTGGTCAGGATTCTTTTATTATGGTTAGGTTATTAAACTGAGAATTCTTGGTCCACATGGAATAGTTGGGTTCTTTTGTTGTTGTTGTTTTTCTTTCATATATCCCCATTATTTTTATTTGTTTGCTTTGTTTTGTTGTTTTGTTTTAATTTTATATATCCCCAATAATCGCTCCTTAGCTAAGAGTTAAGAAGTACTTCTAAAGCACATTGTATGGCTCAGAAGCGGCTCTCAGGATCTTAAAGGGCCCGCAATAAAAATCCATGGTGGGTTTTTATGTTGCATAGTGATCAAAGCTGCCCAGATATTCCAGTGCGGCACAATAGCAGAACTGGTATTGATCCTGGAAAAAAAAAAAGAAAACAAATGCATCAAAAAGCCAGCTTGTTGGTTGCTTTTATTTTCTTTCAGCTAAGAATGAATACTTTGTGGCTACAGACAAACATACCACAGAGGCATCTGCAGTTCAGCAATATTTTCCTGTTCAAATCAAGAGAAAACCAGTTTGATTTTAAGTAGGGGAAGGCAGCTAATGCAGTAATATTTTTGACAGAATGCAGCTTCTTTTTGTGCTGAAACTATATATACCCAATTACTGACTATTTATTTTTCTGGATAAATATGACATCAGCATAGCTTTCCTTTTACAAGTGCATGCTAAGACACTTCTAGCTCCTGAGTGTCAAGTATTTGAAAACCCATAGCAAAATATCTAATTAACTCTATAGCAAATGCAACACACCAAGTGACAAAATCCATCACATACTTACTATGTAATGCTGTATGGAAAAACAGCTGTTTAAAAATCATGTTATGGAAGTAAAGGGAATCCCAACCTTTCAGCAATAAGATGTGAAGGTATCTTAGCCTATGGCAAGAAATGGGCCTAAGAGAGAAATACGCATCTAAAGCACCTTATTACCATGAAACAGATTGCATTCAGGCTGCACCTGGAAGCAGTTCACTGCGGTGAGAGCTTTGCTTATACCTCTGCTGAATCCAACATTTGGTGTTTCACGTTATTCTCACCCCCACATGGCAGCCCTTTTGCACATTTCTCCAAAATTGCACACATACTAAAACAGCTTGCCTGCGTACTCATTTGCAACTGTCACTCAGCGTTTAAATATTACAAACCAAAAAAAAAATGTGCTTCCGAAAGCCATACAAAATATGAAGAAGGTCTTATTTACCTGATAGTACTACGTGATAACCCCACATGCATTTTATTTGTGGAGATAATGATTAAAACCCTTTTGGAGACTGAGAAAATCAT
Source organism: Phoeniculus purpureus (assembly GCA_028565055.1). Taxonomy (NCBI): domain Eukaryota; kingdom Metazoa; phylum Chordata; class Aves; order Bucerotiformes; family Phoeniculidae; genus Phoeniculus; species Phoeniculus purpureus. Next base: position 18,886,988 of record JAOXOE010000874.1, read on the forward strand.
CAGATACTTGCTCACAAATACTTGCGATCACTAATAATTATTTTCTGCTTCCTATTGGAATGCATTAGACATATGCATAGATTTAAGTAGATGTGATCCACATGGAGTTCAAGTGCTTTGCTGAATAAGGATTAGATTTCCTGGCAGTTTATACTACTGAATGAGAGATTGTTTTTCATAGAATCCTGGAAAAAATGATTACATAACAACTACTTTCAGCAGTGAGGATGAAGGAATAGCATACAGAATTAAGTCGAAGTAGGAGGAGGGGGAATATATTACATAGCTAGAATGCTGTATTTGTCAGGTACGCTCCAAGAACCATCATTTTTCTGTATGCTGTAGTTATTTCTTGGAACCAAAATGACAGAAAGCAGTAATTTTTCATTTTACTTATCCAGAAGAATGATGGTAATGGAGAATAAATGGAATTAACTCTACAGGTTGGTCACAGTGATTTACTTGGCTAACTTGAGGAGGTTTAAATAATTATATTTATTTTTAATATAAGTTCCTATGAGCTTGTCTTCTTAAAAATAAGACAATCCAGCTTTTATTGAATAAGTTTAATTTTCTTGTGGAAAATGGCATGCTCTGGGGAACCATTTTAAATTTTACAGACTGTAATTTAAAGGCCAGTGGCAATCAAATAATCCTAAATAAATGTATGGCTTAGAATGTTTTCCTTCTTTTGCCCTTTTTCTTGATTGTCCTAACCTATTGGCCTTGGTTTCAAGTCCCCTGTTCAGAAATTTAAGTAGACATTAAGCACAACTTTAAGTGTTCTTTGTGACTTGACAACGTTCCAAGAATCTATGTCCAGGAAATCAGTTAATACTGCTCATCCTTTGCCTTATTATGGCAGAAATTCTTGACTCTATATAGCTTTCCTAAACATTATGATTCTCAAGCCAGTCAGATACTTTGTGACGTAAAGACAAGAAAATCATGAGTATAATACAGAGTCAGTCCGAAGCCCTGAACAATAAAAAAAATTCAGCACATCCACATGCAGAAACAATTTGTCTCCATTTTTATCACCACACATTTCTGCCATGAAGCAAAGGTTCAAATTAAAATGGGTATTGCTTTTTGGAAAATTGCTTTCCTCAACCACTGTAAATGACTTTTTTCTGCTCCTGCCTGCTATATCCCCTGCTGTAACAGGAAACAGTCATCGCAGTCGGTCTGCCTATATGGTAGATTTTACACTTTAGTTGTACCAACACTATAGGACTGAAGAAAAAGATGTAAATACATTAGTATATGGATATTGTTTAGCTCACCTCTGTCTGTACCATGGCTGGCCGCTGCGTCCTTAACATTTTGACAGTCTGGAAGATATCTACAACACCTTCATATCTCATTCTTTCTAACACAATGCTCAGGGTTATGAATACTCCAGTCCTTCCAACACCCGCACTGTTGCAATAAAAGAGAAAACAAAAAAGGAATGTTAATTGACAGTTAATGCTGAACGAATTGGCTGACAAATTATCTGTGGATACAACACACCATATGGGTACAGTTTGCTATACGGAGAAAGGCTCAAAAGCAAAAATCCATAGCAGATTAGCACACTGCATTAGGAAGTAAAATTGCACTCCAGCGAACTTCACGTGGTATAAGAACTTCACGTGACTTTCTGACTCTTCAGTATTCACTGAAAAGTGGCTTGTTTTGTTCATCCAAATATACAGTGCATGGTGAAGGAAAACAAGAACATTTCTTACCAGTAACTTATGTTGGAATTGACAAAAGAAAAAGAAGTCAAAACGTACTTCACAAATTGCTTCATTTTAGCTTGCTCACATGTATGCTATGTTTTGCATAGCTTCAGAATGTTAGTTTACCTTCTGCTTAGAGTTATTAATTTGATTTTCAATTAATATTAAAATTCTTCATACACACTACAATTTAAAAAATGGATGCACAAAAGCCTTAATACACAACTTTTATTCAAGTCCGACATTATGGATCTTTAGTTTTCCCATACTGGTGTATGTACCCCATGTCTGCCTACATTACGTCTGAAACATCTTATTTGAATATATAGTTAGCTTGCTTTCTGTCCTGTCTTGATTTTTTTGTTATTAGCTAAAAAATCCCCCCAAAGTGATAGAAATTCCTGTAATCAATAAAGTGAAAACATTGTGCAACATCTTTGTCGGTGACAAGGACAGAGGCATTCAGTGCACCCTCAGCAAGTTTGCTGACAATACCAAGCTGTGTGGCACAGCAGACATGCTGGAGGGCAGGGATGCCATCCAGAGGGACCTGGCCAGGCTGGAGAGGTCGGCACAAGCCAACCTGATGGGGTTCAATAAGACCAAGTGTAAGGTCCTGCATCTGGGTCAATGCAATACTAAGCACAACTACAGGCTGGGCAGTGACTGGCTGGAGAGTAGCCCTGAGGAGAGGGACATGGGAGTGCTTGTGGACAAGAAGCTCAGCATGAGCCGGCAGTGTGCACTTGTGGCTCAGAAGGCAAACCAGATCCTTAGTTGCATCAGGAGAAGTGTGGCCAGCAGGTTGAGAGAGGTGATTCTGTCCCTCTACTTGACTCTAGTGAGACACCACCTGGAGTACTGCATCTAGTTCTGGAGCCCTTCTTACAAGAAGGATATGGACATTTTGGAGCATGTCCAGAGGAGGGCCAGGAGGATGATCAGTGGGCTGGAGCACCTCTCGTATGAGTTCAGACTGAGAGGGGCTGTTGAGTGTGGAGAAGAGGAGGTGACCTTCTTGTGGCTGAGGTCACCTTCTTGTGGCCTTCCAGTATCTGAAGGGGGCCTACAAAAAAGCTGGAGAGGGACTTTTTAGGATATCAGGGACTTTTTAGGAAACAGGACTACAGGGAATGGAGCAAAGCTGGAGCTGGGTAGATTTAGACTGGATGTGAGGAGGAAGTTCTTCATGGTGAGAGTGGTGAG
>JAOXOE010000874.1:18890020-18919018 GCA_028565055.1 Phoeniculus purpureus
GACACAGTTTCTAGTTTGTGTGCACTAACTTGCTTAACCTTTTCTTCTTTTCTGTGTACAGTTATAGAGTTAATAAATCCTTTTCAATTTGCCCTACACTATCTCATCAAGACCTAACTACTTTGTTTTCTTTTCCTTTATCTTTAATTGTGTTCTTGAACCCACCACAAGGGGCTTAAGGAGGTCATTCCACATTAAAATCACTCTATGGATGTGTTAAAGTTTGGCTTTTATGGTAATTTGTGTATGTTTGAATGGTGATCCTTACTCATACTTCAGCAATTTGGGAAAGGAAGGCCATGTAATTGTCTGCATGCACAGATCATTTAATTGGAAGCAAAGGCAGTAAAATATGGACCAGAAATAATTCAGGACACTTTTGATTCATATTAGGGGAAAATTCTATTCAATATTGCTGTTTCAGATGGAATAAATCTTGCATTTATGAACTGAAAGTACCTAAAATTGCTTGTGATACTGGAAACATAAAAATGCCTGGATTTTACTGGGAAATTCATATGATTAATTAGATTCCAGCCCCACAGAAATTCTCTAGTAGTTCTGACAAGGGTAGATATAAATACAATATTTATATTATTTTCTCCTTTTCCTGTTAGGAAATTAGAACACAGTTGAAAATCACCCCTCTGTCTGGGAAGCTGCAAAAAAAGACCCTTATGAAACTATTGAACATTCTTTTCAAAGGATACATCTAATTGAAATAGCATAAAGACCTAGTGTAAAGATGCTAATTTAAATTTCATTTTAGAAGAGGTACCAAACTGCTTCAGAAGTTCTGGTATCTGGTGATAGGAAACCTTTAAGACTCGTTTTGCAAGTGCACAGTGACTTTCTTCTGACAGTGATTAAGGTCAGATACCAAGAAACAAGTATGTTTCAAGGCACATTTTTAAGTATAATTCCTCACCAAACAAAATAATTCAGCCACTGTGCTTTCTTCTTACCTAGTCTATGCATTGTGGCAACTGTACTTGTCACTGAAGACATAAAGTAATAGTCTTAAATGCAAAAAGAAAGGAAAAACTCAGAAGAACTCAGAAAACAGAAGATTTCACCACAAGTAGATAATACTTATTCCAGATCATTGTAGAGTTTTCATAGATAGGGGGCAAAACCACAGGAGGCGCACAAATCAAAAGTCAGCTTTAGAAACTTCTTTTTTACTGAGTCTTATAAAGATTTTCCTTTCCGTCAGAATTGTACAATTACCATAAATTCTTCAACTTTAATTGCCCCAGATTTAGGACCATTTTTTGAAACATGTGACTGCAGAAGTGTAATAATGTTCAGAAAGTAAATCTGTTCTTCAACTAATCCTGAGTTCAGAGATCAAGAACAAAAATCTGTTTTACCAGATACTATCATGTGGACAAATGTATGTAGAGAATCAAAACAAGAAATATCCCAAACAAATCCCATCAACAGGAAATCGGTATTGAAAAAAATTTAAAAGCTAAGTTTTTCCATGTAGGATAAATATGCAGCACTACTAATGTTCAACAAAGCAAAACAAAAATGTTTTAGAAGACATTTCTAAAAAGAACATTCCATTACAGCAGTTTAAACCTCTAACCAGACTTCAAACCTAGGTCTGTCACAACCCAGAACTTAGCAGTAATACAGATAGAATCCTACTCAGCTTCAAAGCAACATAGGAATGCCATTACAGAAGTGCATAATGTAAAAAGCAACTCCAGTAACTCATAGCTCACAAGTGTTAGAACACTTTATGTGTTAGCAGAGGAAGATGTACTGTGTTGCACTACAAAAGAAATTTAAGTAGTTTATTAAAGTAATGGAGTGAAAGCATATAACATCTGAAAACAAAAATATATTACTGTCACAGGTTACTTCTGAGCACGCTTTTAAAATGTGGCAGACACTTACCTGAAGCCGTATTTCTGCACTGTAATTAGATTTAGAAGGTTTCTGCAGAACTCAGTGGAATGACTTTCATTATTCAGTCTCACATTCATTCACTAAATGCCCTGTAAATCCAATATTTACTGAATAATTATGTAAATTTCCCCTTAAATACCACTTTGAGTAATTTTGCATGCCAAAGGGCTGCTTCCTGGGGAGGAACAATCCATGAATCACAATAGGTTAGGGGCAGATGTATTTGAGAGTAGCCCAGAGACAGCAGTGCTCATGATCATGGTCTTGGCCTTCACTGCAAAGACCACCAATGGTACTCTGTAGTGCATTAAGACAAGCATGGCAAATAGGTCTAGAGAGGTCATCCTCCTCCTCTACTCTGCCCTCGTGAGGCCATACCTGGAATACCTGGTTCAAGAGACAGTGCACAAGGGCCATACAGAATCCAGTGAAGGGCAATGAAGATGATTGATGTTTTGGAATATCTCTTTTATGATGAAAGATTTAGAGAGGTGGAAATATTTAGACTGGAGAGGAGAACACTTAGAGGAGATCTTATTAATCTCTATTTCTGAAGGGTGGCTGTAGGGAGGATGGAACCAGACTGTTTTCAGCTGTGCCCAGTGACAGGACAAGGAGCAATGGGTACAAGCTGGAACACAAGAAGTTTCATTTAGATATGAGGGAAAAATTTCTTTATTGTATGGGTGACAAACTACTGAAAGAGGCTGTCCAGAGAGTTTGTAGAGCCTCCTCTGGAGGTATTAGAAACCTGTAGTCCTCTGTAATGTGCTCTCGGCAATTGTGCTTCTTTAACGGGGGTGGGGAACTGAATGATCTCTAGAGATCCCTTCCAATTCTGAAATTTATGTGATTTTGTGACACTACTACGGTCCATCCCATGAATGGCAAAGAAATTATAAATCTGAAGAGGACAACAGTGTATGAAGTAGAGTTCAATGAAATTCAATAACTTAGCTAGCAGGTCAGAAGACTCAAGAGAAAGCAACATATGTAAGGGCATAAAAACATATGTTACATGGAAGAGGTGAAAAGGAAATGACTGTTCATTTTTACCTCCAAACACAATAAATAGGATCGGGAAACAAGATGATGAGACAGACAATTTAAAACAGAAAGCAGTTTGTCACGTAGTACATAATTAAATTGTGAAACTCATTGTTGCAGAATAACATGGATGCCAAAAAGAAAACAATGGAGAAAAGTATCTGTTAAGGTTTATTAAACAAAAAGTTACAGACATAACTTTTACAGAAATATTTTTATTATACTGTACTGAAATTTGGATAGACTTTAAGAAAATAAGACTCTAGACATGTCCCAAGAAAGAAACTTAAACATGCTGTCTAAATTGGTCTTACGGTCCCATACACTTAAAGAAAGTAAAGGTTAATCAGATCATCTAGACCTCTTACTTTCAAACACTTCTGCCTTTGGGTACCTGACACTTATAATAATTATGTCACAGAAAACAAATAGCTCTGTTTCTGAAATTTGGGAGGTTTTTTCCATAGTATCACAGAGTATTTCGGTCTGCTTTTTGATTTGAATTTATGAATTCTTTGTGAAAAGAGGTTTCTTACTATTCTGCTTGTGAGACGGCATGTAGCAGAAATTATACAATATGACAACTGAAAAGTTCATTGACCTTATTTCATTCTACTTCATTTTCTTATCTTGATTTCCTTTCAGAGTTGATTGTTGATTGTATATAGCAATTTATATAACAATTTAAACAGCAATTTATAAAAGTAAGTCTATAGCATAATTCTACTTTTCAGAGAGGAATTTTATATATACACGTTAATGTAAATTACTATATCACCTGAATTCTTCAATTATCCAGATATATAATCAAACTAAACTATATTTCTCTGAACTGTTCTGTCCACAGACAAGTATTTATTATGATTTTAATTAAAAATTAATTCTGTTCTCAGAATTCCTAATTCTTATTTTTCTACCTCTATAAATACAATGCACTGCTTTCCTACTTAGCATCAGAGTAACTATCTTAAATATATGTTCTCTGTAAGTTTTGTTAAGTTTCACTATGTATTTTCCATTCTTTGTACTCTACAAGGCATTCAGAAGCATTCTGGTCATTATGCATTCCACAAAAAGAAGATCTAAAATTTACTGAAATAAAAGAGTTTAGTGAAACAGTGTTTAGAAAAAGAATATATTTTGAAGTGTTTTTAAAACACATCTTACTGTAGTGTTATCTTCAATTAAAGACAAATCTATGGATCAAGAGCTGCAGTAAATGCAGAAAAGGATATTTGTATGTAATTTTATGAGAAGGAGTCATTGTGATCCAATCATCAATAATGAGAAGATTAACAGCACAGACTGCACAAGGCAATGGGTAAAAACTATCTTTCTTGCTGCTAATGACTCCTTGCTTTCTTTACATTTCATCCTGTTCTGCATTGTCAGAGTAAAATCTTCTGAAGAGTTGTTTAGTACGTATTTCTTTGCTTTGCTTACATTTTCATGTGAAACATTTATCAGGATTTGAAACTTTGTAAGCAAATACTCTAGGTAAGTTATAACAAAAAATAATGGGGGCTTTGGCACTGAAGTTTCAAAGTAGTTGCAAAATGAGCTTGGATAATATTGCGGTAACATTCAAAGAGATAAAACTAATTTTAAAATTCAGGAGACAAAAGAAAAAGTATCAGAATGTAAGATTCACTTGTAACAGTAGTCATTGACAACATCTGATAATAGGTGATGAGACCTTGAAGAAAGTCTATAAAACTATGAAAAATTAAGAACGATTAATATAGGGCAGAATACTGATTGGAAAGCCTCCACAAAAGATAACAGGACTATTTTTAAGGCTACGTTTTACTTCTAGAGACACAGTGAAATGATTTAAAGAGGCTTTCATGCTGATTACTTTAGATAAAAATACAGACTGTTTGAAGTTATCCAAACATGCTGGGTAGACAAGTTAGTGAAATGCGTTCCAGCATATCATGAATCCATGGATGTTCTGGAATTTACTGTAGGTACAGCTGGGAAATCTCAGAGATACCCCTTCCAGAATTCAGCTATTGAGTTATAAAAATATTATCACATTTCCTGCAGATGGCTGGATTCTTTTCTTCACTCATAATTTTATTTCAGAATTCATTATGGACAGCTGCTGGCTCTGATAGAACATAATTGCTCTTTTACTAAACTCAGCTGCGAGCAGTCAGATTTCCTTTCCCTTTGTAGAGTATATTATATATAAACATGGGTGGGAAGAAAAATAATCAATTAACTAAATACATATGGATAAAATGACTCACTAAGAGTGCTGATCAAATAATGTATCAAACTACAGCTTAGGTCAAAGGAAATTACAGGCCTTGTAGTACATGATAATGTATATATGGAAATAATTAACAGCATCAACATATTTGTAATTTGAGATAAGACATGGAAAAGGCATTGCTTCTGTTAAAAAAAAAAACCCTTCTAGAAAATTATTACATTTTCATAAGCGGCAGGTTATTTCACTGAGTGAAAAATCACCAGTCTCTAAACAGACCACTTGTTGGCTGACTCCAAGTCAGACATTAGTACCTCCATTGGACAATTTAGCAAGAAAATGTGACATAATTCTGGAACTATTTTTTTGCTGCCTTACTTCTTATAAAAAACCCCCAAAACTGGGGAAAAGTTACTAAGGTTGCAAAAACCGGGCATGTCAGAAAAAAGACAGCACAGCTGGCAAAAAGACTAAGGATACGAGGATGCACTGCCATCTCCCTCAATATGTCAAGTACTGAAGCTGGTTATCACATTTTGCTGTCCTAGTTTGCTATGACAGATGAATACTAGAGAAAGCTGTAGACTTGTATAACAAGAAATAGCATTAAATAATGGATTACATTCTCCTTTTATGTGAAGTCCCTTAGTGAAATGAAGAAACACGTTTAAAATAACAGTAAATACCTTCTAAATGATGTGTGAACCTACTTGTCAGAAAATAATACTTACACATGGAAAAAAGCTGAAGATAAGACTGCCTGGTTTTGCTTTTTCAAATGTGTGTACAATCATGGATATGAACAGTAAAGCATTCATATGTTTCTTTAGGTAGTTAAAGGAATTAACAGGTAAAAAGAAGAAACCCTTATGAAGTAGGGCTAAATCAGTCACTAACTGCCTGATGCTGGGGAGGTAACTTTACTGAAATATTTTTGACACTGGACTTTTATATTTTCCTCTGGTATTTCTGAAATTCGCCTTTGTTAGAAACAGGATACTGGCCTAGATACATCACTGATTCCATCTAGTAATAGCATTCACTATGTTCCTTTACAGATTTCTGACTTCTACCAGAAAAAAAACCAAAAACATATCCTGCGCAGCCACAGCAGCTTTTTAGGATTTCAAAAGATAATCCAGTCTTGAGTCACAGGAGTGGGGGTATAATCCTCTGAACAACAGGCTAAGTGCCAAACAAGGATGGCTTTATACACAATAGGACTGATTTAATTGAAAAGAACACAAGTACGTATTTTCCATTATTTGAACACGCATGAAGAAATATTGAGAAATATTGACAATATTTCTCATTATCATGCTTTTTATTTTTAATAATGGTCCTAGTAACACTGAGTTTTTATGCTGGTAAAAATGAAAGCAGAAACTGTATGTACAGCAGCTTCAGTTTATGTTATTGGAAAGGCTGTTTTCCTATGCAGACCTGCTTTCTTAAGATGAAACTTGAAAGTGGGTCAGCATCAGTTCACTAGTGTTTGAGTCCCGAGAGAAGGATTTCTCAATAATGTAGCATATTCAATCTAAAACTATCAAGGAACCGTAGCCAATATTTAAGGACCTTGTGTCTGGTGGCATTAATTACTGTATGGTGATCCTTTCCAAACTCACACTTCCAGGTTTTCATATGTAAGCACTTAAATTTAAGGAAACAAACTCGAGACATAGCTAATAAGACTGAGACTGTCCTTAAGTTAGAGTGAGCAGCTGGGGAGGTTAGCTGGCATCTTTGCAGTCACAATGATCCTAGCTAGTGACACTCAAATCCAAAACAGAGGGAAAAAAGAAAACATTACTGCTTTTTCTCTGCATAATTGCATGAGCATAGCACAGTAATTAGGTGAACATTGTTATATGTTCACCATAAAACAGTCAGGGTCTTCAGCTGTGAAGCTTTATGTAAGCCTTTCATAGTCTTGAGAGTTTTTGTGGTGAAGCAAGTCCCAACTCCTGTTCCTCTGTGATGCAACTAACAACACAAGTGATACTGACGACTCCTCAGTTGTTGGGATATTGCCAGCTAGTCATTACCAACCTTTCTGTGATGGTTTGAAAATTGCCCAAGTTTTCAGATGTCTGGAGTTGTGTTTTCATGAAGAAAAGAGGCATGTTAGCTTTAATTCTCCCACTGACCCCTGGGCAGTGGCCTCGCCTGAGGGCAGGCCAAGGTGAAGTGATAAATGGGAGTTGATTCTTTTCAGCCTGTCCTTTTCTCTCTGGGAAGTTCCCCCACGGACGTTCCTGCTGGGGGAGATCTGGCCCCTCTACTTCCTGCTGGGCACAGGGGACCATGACTGATCCCCCAGCCCCTTTTGCCAAGGGCTGAGAGACAGACCCCAGGGCACTGGCCCAGCGTCAACCCTGGCACTGGCTTGGTCCGGCCCTGACTCCAGCCTCGCTTGGCCAAGCCAGGGCTCAAATGCCACAACCAGCTCCGGTCTTGCCCGCCCAGAGCGAGGCTCTGGTGGTGGCAGAGTACGGTGGCAGCATGCTCTGTTTGCTGCCAGGCCACGTGGAGCCGAGCTGTGCTGGGGTGTGTGGCTTTGTGCTGAAAAGAAAGCCCTTCCCCTGGCTGCAGGGGGAGGCAGGCCGGTGCAGCAAGAACTACCAATGCCAATTCCTCCCTGCATGGAACAAGCGAGAGCTGCATCGAGCAAGGCAGTGGTGAGCTGAAATGCCTCCCTTTCTCTGTAATCGAAATGGGAAGAGCCCCTGGAGGGCATCTCTCAGCTGCAGCAGATATACTTTGCTTACCATGAGGGGAGATCCCTGCTGATTCAGCCACGTGGCCATCGCCACTGTGTGCTCACCACATGGCCAGTCATGCGGCTGCTGCCATTTTGAGCCACTGATCAGCAGGAAGAGATATTGTTTGTCATTTTCGTTGCTGAGAAAAACTGGGGATGATTGAATAGGGAGAGAAGAAGCCTCAGGAGGAGCATATGAGAATTCTTCCATGCTTAGCTGAACTGTCTGTTCTGAAGGAAGCAGAAGGACTTGAGAATCCTTAAACCTTTGGAGAAAAGACACTGGGTCTTGGGCTGCATGTTTCTGCATCAAGGATGCAGATTGAGCCTGAGGAATCATGCCTGTTCGATCAGTAGTTTGTAGGACAAGCTATGTTGAGGAATTGAAGAGTTCACCAGTCTGGAATGGCTGAAGGTGTGGCATCCTCAGACCATGCCATGCAACTTATGAGGAAGACCTAAAAAGTCTCCAGGATCAAAAACAAGGGTGCTGGCACCCCTCTCTACTTTCAGGGAGACCTGACAAGTCTGCAGAAGAAAAAGAGAGGGTAGTAACACTCATCTTGCTTGACATGCATGCCTTTTCCCAGGTCTCTAACGTAAAAACTAAAGGCCGATACAGTAGTAGTCTCGCATTGTTTTTTCTCTGAGTATGTGTGATGGCATGGTGATGGAGTTTCTGTTTTGTATGCTTTAAATTGCTTAACCTTTTTCTTCTTTCTGTACTTAGTTACAGATTTAATAAACTCCTTTCATTGTCCCTAAGCTACCCCATTGCCTGGTAAATTCTTTCCGAGATCCCGTCGAGACCTGACTGTCTTTCGTTCTGTTTACTTGTGGTTTAAAACCACTACACTTTCCTTAGTCTCTTATTTTCTAGTATACTCTACAATTTTAACAACTAAATAAAGACAGAACAACCATTCAAAAATGTATAAATGAAAGGAATCAATTTTCATTTCCCTAAACAGAGATCAAGGTCCCAAGGTATCAAGCCTTAGTCTATTTTGTGTAACGTACACATACAGATGAAATGACTCCCAGCCACTCTGACTGCGTAGTCAGAGTAACTGAAATTAACAATATAAAAGAATTACAATTCACTCATTGCTATTTTTTTGTTATTGAGGAATTAAACTGCCTAAGAAGGATCATCAACTATGCATGTTCTTAAGAAGAAAGTCTAATAACAGTCTTATACCTCTCCCTTTGCTTTTAATTTGTGAACAAAAACTCTGAGAAACCAGTTGTCTTCATTAGCTATAATGTGACCTATAGCTAACAGTTAGAGAGGAAATAGAAAACACTGTTTTCATACACGGATTACATACAGCCTAATGTGGTGTCAATACAATAACTGCTGGATAAAGATTTGGACAGAGAAACTTTAGAATTTTTGTAGCATTAAAATACGTGTTATTATTATGTTTTCACCTCCAGAGTACTCAGCTGCCCAGGGGAGCTAAGAAAAATCCCGAGTTCTTCTCAGGATAGGGAGAGGACAGGGATGAGGAAGCTGCCAGTATTTTTCAATCTTCTTTTGACAGATTTCTGAATAAATTCCAGGGGAACTCCCCCCCCACCCCTGCGAAAAAAGTTAGGCAGTCATCTGCAACCTACTAAATGAGCACAATACATGTAAGGTATGTAGTTAAAGTGGTAGGGAGGTTCAAAAGATACACAGGTGAAGTAAAACAATCCACTAAATAACTCAATGCCTTACATATATAAATACATTGCTTAATTTTACTGGTACAATGAAACATTGAACAAAAATTAGATAAGTACTCTCCTTTAAGAAATGCAAGATCAAGTTGTATTCTATTATTTTTTGAAAATTAACTTGTTTTTACTCTGCTAAATGGTTATGTTAGTATAAGCAGACATGATTTTACAGTCACATTTTTCCAACCATTCCAATTTTTCTGTTTGAAATAGCAGCATTAACAGTATCTGCCAAAACTTCACAAAGTATCTTAAAGATATACCCCTTGGTGCTAGTATTAAAAAGAGAGATTCAAACATTGCTGTTTGAGAGACTGCAGCTACATGTTAAGCTTTTATGTAGTGTTACTGAACCAACTACTAAGCTTTCTGTGATGTTTTGAAAACATAGTGGCATAAAGCTCCAAACACCCTCTGGTGATATTTTATTGTGATCTGATTAGCACCTGTTTGCCTGCACTAAATCCAACTTCAAACAAAAACGTTTGCTTTTCCCACTATCATTAGACCACACATTACAGTCTCCTCAGTGCAGAATCCTAGGCTTTAAGCCTGTACTCTTTCATTAAATAAACCCATTTTTGTAGATCAGTGCTACAAATTAGGGCAAGTCATGCAGAGACACCCGTTGGATTGTGGCATTACTCAAATTCTGTGCAAGGGGACTGAAAGAATACAGTCTTAGAAAGGTCTGTAAATGAAGAGTCATCTACTTGCATCAAGTATTTCAGCCACTATAGTAAAATTGTCAGACAAATTGTTCTAAGTAAGCCAAGTCAAGAAACACATTAGGGAAAGTACCGACAAACAGAATGAGATTAGTGAATCTCTCTCTTTTGTGATTTACTTTTTTTCCCATCTAGCTTTACATTTCATTTGGCTGCTTTTCTCTGCCAAATCCCACACCAAAAATATTGATACTGCTGTATTTTTCAGAATGTAATGGACAAAGATAAGAGAATATGACAATACAGTTTTCTAAATGTAAATTTACTGCAATTCGGTCTTTTCTAAACTATCTCTCCTCACCTTTCTGCCTGGAAACTGTGCTAAGGTACATGGAAAATAAGAGGGTGATCAGTGACAGACAACCTAACTTCATTAAGGGCACTTCATGCCTAAAGAATCTTGTGGCCTTCTACAATATGCTGGACAAGGGTAGAGGAACTGGTGTCATCTACCTGGACTTGAGCAAGGCATTTGATGCTGTCCCGCATGACATCCTTGTCTCTAAAGTAGAGAGAGCCATTGATTCGACAGCTGGACCACTAAGTCAGTAAGGCTGGATGGTTGTACTCAAGGAGTTGTGATCAATAGCTCAATGTGTAAGTGAAGACTGGTTATGAGCGGTGTTCCTCAGGGGACTGGTTTGGATCCAGTGTTGTTAATTGTCAGTGACACGGACAGTGAGACTGAGTGCACCCTCAGCAAATTTGCCAGTGACACCAAGCTGTGTGGTGTTGTTGACAAGGTGGAGGGATAAGATCCCATCCTGAGGGACCTTGACAGTCTTGAGTATTGAGTCTGTCCAAACTACATGAGGTTTAGCAAGTCCAAGTGCAAGATCCTACATCTGGGTTGAGGTAAACTCAAGTATAAATACTTGCTGGGTGGTAAATGGATAGAGAGAAGTCTCAAGGAGAAGGACTTGGGGATACTGGTAGATGAGAAGCTCAACATGACCCAGCAATATGTGAGTGCAGCCCACAAGTGTGATCACCAGGTCAAGTGAGGTGATTTCCCTCCTCTACTCTGTTCTTGTAAGAACTCACCTGGAGTACTGTATGCAGTTCTGGAGTCCCCAATACAAGGACACAGAACTATTGGAGCAAGTCCACAAGGACGAGCATCTCTCCTGTGAAGATTGCTTGAGGGAACTGGGACTGTTCAACCTGGAGAAGAGAAGGCTCTGGGGGAATGTTATAGCAGCCTTGCAGGACCTGAAGGGGGCCTATAAGAAAGCTGAAGAGAGACTTTTTATGAGGGACTCTACTGACAGGACAAGGAGGAACGTTTTCAAACTGAAAGAGGGTAGATTTAGATTAGATTTTAGGAAGAAATTCCTCAGTATGAGAGAGTTGAGGCACTGGAAGAGGTTGCCCACAGTAGTTATGCATGCCCTCTTCCTGGAAGTGTTCCAGAACAGGTTGGATGGGTATCTGGGAAACCTGATCTAGTGAGAAGTGCTCCTGCCCATAGCAAAGGGGTTGGAACTAGATGATCATAGAATCATAGTATCATTATGTCCGGAAAGAACCTCCAGGATCATCAAGTCCAGCCCCCATCCCAACATGAACGTAATCCCCAGAACCATAGCCTCAAGTGCTCTATCTACTCATTTTTTAAACAATTTCAGGGATGATGACTCCACTGCCTCCTGGGCAGTCTGGTCCAGTGCCCAACCACTGTCTGAGGAAAGAACTTCTTCCTAAGATCCAATCTAAACCTCCACTGACATAACTTGAAGCCATTTCCTCTTGTCCTATCATTAGTAATTTAGGAGAAGAGACCAGTACCTGCCTCACTTCAACCTCCTTTCACGTAGTTGTAAACAGCAGTAAGGTCTCCTCTCAGCTTCCTCTTCTCTAGACTAAACAACCCCAGTTCCCTCAGTCACTCTTCATAGGTCATGTTTTCTAGACCTCTCACCAGTCTCGTTGCCCTTCTCTGGACCCGCTCTAGCACCTCAACGTCCTTCTTATACTGTGGCACCCAAAACTGGACACAGCACTCAAGATGTGGTCTCACAAGTGCAGAGTACAGTGGCATCATCACCTCCCTACTCCTGATGGTTACAGCATTCCTGATACAGGCCCAGTGCCATTGGCCTTCATGGACACCTGGGCACACTGCTGGGTCATGGGCAGATGGCTATCAGCCAACACTCCCAGGTCCTTTTCCACTAGGCAGCTCTCCAGCCACTTTTCCTCAAGCCTGTAGTGCAGCTGGGGATTGCTGTGACTGAAGTGCATGACTCAGAACTTTGATGGTGACAGCTGGAAAGACAACACAGCCAGACACACTCAATCCAGGAGATTTGTGAAGTGCATTAAGGATAACTTTCTAATACAAGTGGTAGCAGAACACAGGACAAGTGCACTGCTGGATGTTGTATAAATAGATATAGGACATATTTGGCATGTTAAGGCTGTGGACAACTTTGCCTGCAGTGACCAAGCCAAGGCCATGACTCTTCAGTGATCTTGGGTCGGGGCTCAAGAGGGCAAGGTGTTCATAGTCACACACAAGAACGTCAATATTCAAACACTGCTCCCTCCAAGCTCAAGGTTAGTGCATCTCTATTAGTAAGAAACCAAGCAAAGGAGGGATTTTTTCTGGGAAAAATCAAAGAAATTTACAGAATGTTGGAGAGTAGCCTTGAAGAGAAAGATCTGGAAGTCCTGATGGACAATGTGACCATGAGCTGACACTATGTCATTGTTGCCAAGAAGGCCAAAAGTATATCAGGGCGCATCAGGATGTCTGTGGCCAGTAAGTCAACTTCCCCCTCGACTCTGCCCTCAAGACGACACTGTGTCCAGATCTGGGCTCCCCAGTTCAAGAGAGACAGGGAACAATTGGAGTCCATTGGAATGCAACAAAGAGAGTTAGGGGTTTGGAACATCTGTCTCATCTGCCTTACAAGGAGCAGAGATTGTTGAGTCTGTAAGGGAGACCTCATTCATCTCTGTAAGTTTCTGAATGGTGGCTCCAGGGAGTATGGAGCCAGACTGTTTTCAGTTGTGCCCAGTGACAGGACAAGGAGCAATAGGCACAAGCTAGAACACAGGAAATTTCACTTAGATGTGAGGAAAAGCTTTACTGTGTGGGTGACAAAGCACTGGGAGAGGCTGCCCAGAGAGAGATTATGGAGTCTATTGAAATCTGTGTGGACACGTCCTGTGTAATGTGTTCCAGGCAATCCTGCTTTATCAGGTTGGGGCTGGACTAGATGATCTCTAGAGGTTCCTTCCAACTCTGACAGTTCTGTGATTCTGTGACACTATGCATTTGTATTATTACCTCTACACCTCTTCATACAGGCAGTCCTACTAAAATGACTGATTACATAAATTAAAAAAAATCTTAATAAAATCTTGATGTTTCACAATCCTTTCAGCAATGACCTATATATTATCCTTAAAAATAAAGTAGCTTTAATTATATTTTAATTACCTTTTCTATTTAAGAATCTGCCAATTTTTCTGCAGAAAAGTCTGATATGTAGAGGATAAGTTGTATGAAATGCATAAAGCTTAATGCCTCAAGAAACTATAGATAAGGCAAAGGGTTTCAACAAATTTACTACTAGGATGTGCATGTTGTAGATCATTGATAAGTAAATTAATAGGAAACATGGAAAAAGAGTCCTTCAACAGGCATCAAGTCATACTACGTAATCTGACTGCCACTTTAACCAAAATTCATATGCATAACCAATGATGCAGAGAAAATAATGACTTTATATTTCATCAATTTTATTGATTTGCATTTTATTTTATCTTTTCTAAAGATTTGCTGTATGACTCTTAACAACTAATTCAATTCCTCTGTTTTTATATTTAGAGTATTTAGGCAATTATACTAAGTTAACATCCTTCCTAGAGCGGGAGAATTCATTTCTTCTTTTTATTCCAGTTTTGATTTAGAACATAATATCTTCACTGCTAAGCACCTTTGTAGGTAGGCTGTGTATGAATCAAGCTTACAAAACTATAGCTGAGACAATCTATAATGCTAGTAATATTAAAAATGTTTTAAGAGCCTGTAAATACAGGTACAAAAAGATCTGGCTCTATCCAGGAAGTACTCAGCAAACTATATAAAGGGATTTCTATTATTATTTATATTTATTCCACATTCCCAAGTCTGGCATTCAAATAATTAGCTTCCATGGCTGGCTTACCAATAAGAAGGCAGAACTAGAGTAGGTGGTATGCTGCAATTGCTGTAATCACTATTGCTGAACTTTCGGAAGACAAAAGCAAGAAAGGTTTTAGACTATGCTAAATACTTACAGCTTCAGTGAGTAGTAGCTCTCAGCCTTACTAACTTAAATGTTTTTCAAGATGAAGGTCACAAATATCAAACGTCTTACGAACTGGCTTGGAAGGAGCAGAACAGTAAGCTATGTGAGCTGCAACAGCATAGCTTTGGAAGGAGGAGGACTGCTTATTTGCATCAGATCTGGCACATATGTACTGATGAAGTTCTTATTAGTGTGATTTCAAGATCTGCTTTGTCAAAAGCTTCCAAAGAATCCACATCTCCTGCTTTTCATTTTCCTTAATCACGGGACTTTAAAAGGAGATAATGTTTCTCTCTTGAGAAGTTATTAACTCATAACTTATATATTCATATCTAAGTAGTCTTGCTACATTGCAAAGAGCATGGAGTACTCCATTTTCTGGATATAACCTCTGCCTGTTCCCCAGATTTATTCTTTGCAGTTCCAGCTCTTCACAGTTCTAAACTGTGTGTTTAATATTGAATACAGATAAAAATCAGCGTTTGTCTTTCTTATTTTTCATGTTCTTTACTTTCCTATGCAATATAAGTAGTAGTTTCAAAAGCTGTTTTTTTCGCTCAAAACACACTTTCTTTGTTATTCAGGTCCTTAAATCAATACTATTGACTTTCATTTTCATGCTACCTTCCACACAGACGAAGGAAAATAATTCTAGCCCATCCAAGTGGCAGTGCCATACTCAGATCCTCAATTTTCAGTGTAAACATCTCAATTCTTCGACAGTTTCACAAGTCTCTTTGAAAGAAGATAATGTTTTCATCTGTAACAGAATAGGAACCAGTAATCTTGACATAAAATGACTGAAAGAAATTGTGGGCTTACCTGCAATGTACAACCATTGGTCCAGCATCAGGTGGGTTGCAGGTTTTGACTCGTCGCAGGAAAGCCAAGAATGGTGTTGGATGTTCTGGGACACCATGGTCAGGCCAGGCAGTGAACTGAAATTGTCTCACTTCCCTTTTCTCACTTGACCCATTCTATGAAATTTTAAAGAATTATGACAAAAGTGTCACTTGAATTATTCACACTTTCCAATGAAATAATTGTGGATGCATATATATTAGTAAGGTATTAAAATCAGATTTGTGGCCAGAAAGCAAATGAACTCAGGCTATGAAGGATATTGTAAATTCCAGGATTCAAACCATGTAAGAGCTTTAAGTTATGCATTGCAACAAGGGCCAGATGTTTAGCTAGTATTTCACTCAGTTGAATGTTTGGGTTTGATTTTTTTTCAGAGTGAAAACTCTACTACATTACAGAACTCCATGACAGAAGAACACTGTCTGTAGACAAAGTCCCATTTCTCATTTCTGCTAGGACAAAATGAGAGAGGAAAGTGAAAAGCAGAAAAGAGACAGAGGAAATAAGCAAGAAAGGCAGGGAAGACACGAAGCAAAGAAAAAGGAGGGGAGCATGGCAAAAGGGAGAGAGAGAAAGAGGAAGGAAGGAAAAGGAAAACAGAAATGAATTGCCTACATTTACATTTTCAAGTATATTGTAATTATACATAAGCAAAGGTACCTTGTAAAGTGCAAATGTACGGACACAGTATGTTGCCAATTCAACAGTATCCAAAAGGGTCACTTGGATTAGTCCATAAGTTTCTGTGCCTCTACTTGGCCAGTATTGATCACATTTCACCTGTAATGAAAACTATGTAACTAAATTTGTATTTAAATTAAATATGTATTTAAATTTAATATTTATTACATAATTGAGTATACATCACTGCAGATTTTTTAAGTGTGTATGTTTTTAAAGTTACAACTGTTAAGGCTCAAACACAATCAATTTATCATCCATAAGAATTGCACTTCTGCTACAACACTTTCTTTCCTGAGGTGATTAAGTAATACCATTAAGTGTAGATAAACTAGAAAAATCCTATTTATAGTATCTAAAATTATGACATATATCTCCAGTAATGCACCTTTCACACTTCAGAAATTTGTAACAATACCAATGTTATTGCAATGTTACTGCAGTACTAATCCAGTAAAGGAAGACAGGGTTTTTTTAGTAGTTCTCCCATTTTACACTAGTCCCAAACCATATAAACTAGAAATACAGAATATGTACAGAAATATCTTAGTAAAACCCTGATTTTGTTTAGAAATAATTTTAGTACACAGCTAAATGAATGAGCACTGCAATCACTAACTGCATTGCTGGAAAATTCAGTTTCTTTCTCAGTTCAGTGTTACAAACATATAAAAATATTTGGCTCACAGGTATCGGAAAAACATTGATAGAGTTCATCAATCAAATTTAAAATAGCATATTTCATTCAGACAAATCTCCAATTCAAAACTTTAGAATATTCACAAGCTAAAATAATTCTGTGTAAGATGATGCGTAAGAAAATAAGTTTATCATCATTGCTGAGGCTCAGTTACTTGTTGCAGTACAAAAAGGTTTCTCATTATGTGTAATACTTATTGAAAAACACTTATGCTTTCAAACTGCTCAGTCCTGAATGGCTTTTGCTTTGAGGCTCACTGGTCACAGGTCCCTAATGGTTCACAAAGCACAGTGTGAGAACTAGTAATCTAGATACAGATGAGAAAACATTCCAACCCTTGGAGTAGATGAACATTCATTAGAAGCAAAAGAAAAGGATTTTTTTTTTACAGGAATTGATAACTTATTTTATAGGTAAGGAAGTGGAACAAATAAACTAAAAATGTTTATTCCTGCTAGAGTCTTGAAAATGGGATTAACAGTGTATAAAATTATTTTATTAAGAGGAATTAATAACAATTAAGTAATTACTACCTTACGACCTTACAGAGAAATACTGAAGGAGTATTGCAGGTTCTGAATGAATAGTGGTGATTTGTTTGCAAGATACCTAATACTAAAAGTCGTCTGCAAATTAGAAAGAAAGGTATATTTTTCAATGAGTTATTTCAATATAATTATCATATATCTAATTTCCCTTTATCATTGAAGCAAACATGGTGTAACTTCTGTCTAGATTGGTTAGCTGTATGTTAGATAAACAGTTGTGGTTTATTACTTATTATGTAGTAACTACCATAAAAACCCATATATTTTTAAATGGAAAATACTGACAGAAAATAGCTGATGTATCCAATCCTATGGATTGAATTTTTTGTATAAATCTCTGACAAACACATTTGAATTAAATGGGTTTTTTTAAATAAATTAATAAAAACGGTAGAATCCTTTATGTATCTTTAATAAAATGAATACAAGAAATAACGTCTGGCTAGGCCTTTATTCTGATATCCTACTTTATCCTGCAGTTCTCACACACAAATTCTATGCTTGTAGGAACAATGCCAGCTTTCAGGAAGCATGCCTGAAAAATTAAGTAGCTTTTTCTTTAGAAATGCTTAATAAAAACAGCTTTAAAATGTAATAGATATAAATAGACATTGCAAAAATTGAATGGAAATTCAGAACATAGTAGGCTACCAGCATCCTGGCATACAACAGAAATACATGCTGTATTTTTATTTTGTATAATCTAAAGCTAAGAGTATACTCAGATCTAGAGGCCTGTAGGAAATCACTCCTTTTCAGTTAGGCAGGGAGAATTCAAACATGCCTGCCTCTTCAGATGCAGATTTTAGTGACTTTTTCTCATTTATTCGTTTATCTAACATAAACTCCAATCTTATGATAATTTTTCTAAAATACCTTCTGTGAGAGCTAGCCAATGCAGAGAGAAGACTGCTGCTGGAAGCAGACACTAGATGTTCAGAAATAAATATAATTTGTAGACTAACGTACACATTATCTGAAAGTGAAAACTGATGAAAATAAGTATAAAATTTTTAGAAAGAAAAACTTATTTCAGATTGCTGTGGATTTGAGATTCTGAAAGAGCACATGAGCTGTAAATTGATGGAACTACATCTATTCTTTTTACCTTTTGAATTTTCTCTGAACAAGAGGTCTTCTTTAGAAATGTGCCCTTACCTGCCTCCTATGCTCTTCTGCTCTGTGATCATAAAACTTACATTCCCAGTACTCCTAACAATTTAGAGTCCAATTTATCTTTGTGAGAGATCAGAACAATGTTTTCTACTGGACTACACTAGCAGTACAGAATCAGATAACATCATAACTGTTAAGACACTATGTTCTAAGGCAGAATTCTTGTTAAATGCTTTATCCTATGTCAAGATATAAGCCTTCACTGCTGAAGCTTATTTTTCAGTGGTTACATATTAATGATTTTCTCAGAAGAAAATTTCCAAACCCCTTGACTCATCCAAAATTTACAATTAAGTACCAACAAAATTTTGAATTGATTTGCCAAAGTATTTGTTTTTTCCTTCCTTGGGTTTTCTTTAGTTCATTGTTTACCTCTGACAGCAGAGCAGCTTTCAAAAAACTACTAAATACATTATAAAATCTTTTAAATACCATAGTAGTAGACATAGCTAACAGACATGTTTTGATCGGTGCATTCTCTTAATTTGTTCCCCAAATGAATACACTTTTTTTCTCTAAGTTTTTTCCCACTTAGACATTGTGAACATTTGCTTTTTATGGATACACGAGTGTTCATTAAAAGAAAATGCCTTATTTTCAACTAAAAATGACAAGGTGGAGACCATTTCAGACTAGAACATGTCTTACTTAAGTAGACATGGGGATCCTAAGAAAAACTGTAGATACTAAGACTTCAGCAAGTTACAAACACTAGAGAAGATGCTGCCATGCATCACCAGAGCTAAAGGAACTGTATTTCCATAGTAACATAGAAATGTAAAGATTCCTGACTTTCAAGGACAGAGAAATAAACATCCAGAATAAAGTTTCATTATTCAGGCTGAAAAGCCTTTTGAGATGATTCTTAACACATGCGCCTGTTTTTACAAGCATTGTGGGATAGTAACGACAAAACACAGATCAGGAAAGAGACAACAAATTAGTAACAGACAGATTCATATAGTGCATTCCTTTCTGTAAAAATAGCATATGAAATATGGCGAATCTGGAATGCACATTAACAGCAGTATGTAATGAAACTTTTGTTTCAATTTTCTTAATAACAGTATTTTGCAGACAAAACTTTCTAATGGCTTTTTTCAGATAGTTTTATTTAGAAACGAAGTATCTGCAGGATTATTTTGAATGACAATAATAATTAAGCAATAAAAATTACAGTACCAGTTGTTGGCAATGGAAAGGGGCTCAAATCTTATCAGGCTAGATTAGTGCTTAGACATTCTAGCTAATGATCTTTCTCCAAGCAGGTGCTAGCATGAATCCATTTTTCCTTTTCCAAAAATGTCATGCCACCTAAAAATTAGGCTCATTTGAGCCTAAAGAATGTAGACAATGACAATATATTGTAATGCAAATATTGCAAAAAATAAATCAGAATACAGAACCAATTTTTTAGGTCTTACTTGAACAATAGTTGGTCAAGTGCCACTCATTTACTTTGGTCTAATTCTAATGAACGGATTCAAATTATAAACTCCTATTCAGAGTATGTTAGGTTAGCATATTTTAGATTATTATATTTCTCATCCCATTTTCCTTCTGGAGTGATTTAGCAGCAATGCCAATAGGCAAACTGGGAGGTTGCTAGGGGAAGGTTTTAGTGGAACACAGACACTGTGCGCGAGGTGGGAGCACAAAGGGGGTTCTGGGAAGAAGACGGGTGGAGAGCAGAAGGCAGAAGCCAATTCTGATGTACTGTTTTGTCTTTTCAGCTCTGCATTTCGCCCTTGCCAGCTGCCTGAGTGCCCTGCCTCCACTTTGGCTTCAGTTTTCCCTCTGAGCTCAACTCTGAGGCTGCAACCTTTCAGCAGGCCCCAATCACTTTCGGGCTGTGCCTGTCAGGCCAATTCCTCCCCCTGCCTCATGCCTTGCAGTTCGCGGTAGCTGCTGGCTGGCAGCTATTCAGACTGCAGCTTGGTTGTATTGTTTCTTTGTATGTTAGTTTCTTCTCCTCTTGTACTCTCCTTCCTCTCATTATTCCTCTTATTTTCCCACATTGAAGTTATAGCATTTTACTGCAGTTGCCTGATCTCTCTTATTCTAAAATTCTCCTATTAAAAACAATCTGCCCTGTGGAGGTTCTGCCTTTGGCCCTAAAACCAGGACGCAGAAATAAGGTTGAAAATAAAGCCAAACACAAAATTCCATTTAAAGTTTTGGATTTTTCTTTCATAGAGGCATTGAATTTAATAGGATTCATTACAGATCATTCTTTGACTTTAATAGGATTCATGACAGATCATTCTAAGTCTCACCAAATGTACTCCTAAGCCAATTTATTACTTGTGGAAATATTGCTGTTTTGAATCTATTTTTTGCTCAGAAAAAGAACACATTGTTAGACACTGATGTCTAACAATTACAGTAGATGCATACTTGTTAGTATGCAAATGCAAAGAGTTTTATGTTTAGTGTGGAGAGGAGATACCCTATCACTCTCTACAACTACCTGAAAAGAGGTCGCAGTGAGGTGGGAATTGGTATCTTCTCCCAAGTAGGAAGTGATAGGATGAGAGGAAACACCCTCAAGTTGTGCCAGGAGAGGTTTAGATTGGATATTACAAAAAATTTCTTCACTGAAACAGCTCTCAATCACTGGAATGGGCTGCTCTAGGAGATGGTAAAATCGTACCTTTAGATGTTTAGATGTGGTGCTTAATGATGTGATTTAGTGGTGGACTTGGCAGTTTTGGGTTTGAATTCAATGATCTTAAAGTTTTTTTCCAACCTAAATAATTATATAATTCTATTATTGTTGAAGGCCAACTGAATAGAGTATTCGATGTTTAAAAACTAGGTAGAAAACAAGAACTTACATAGTGCAACATTTCTGCTGAACATCAAAATTAAAGTAGCCTTGAAAACGAAGTTCCAAACAGAATTAGGAGACAACATGCATGAACTTTAGATTAATGAAAGCATAACAAACTTTAGACCTGTAGTCTGTAGCAACACTTACTACACCCTCAGTTTGTGAAACCTCTAGATATGACTGGTAAGCTAATAATTAATGATGAATGATAACTGATGATTAAAACAACAACCCCCAACTTCTTTTCATTCTGAACGGTACAACAGAGTGTGGCATGACTAGTAAAACAAAAGGAAACAGAGGCTAAAAAGAAGGTTGAGTGTATTTGAGATTTGTTCCCTATCTAGTCTTTCATCTTCATCTGCAGAAGCCAGGAACAGCTCAAAATTAGATTTCTGGCATCAGTGTGAGATATCCTTTCTGAACGCTTCCTAACAGCAAGGAAGGCAAGGTCTTAGTGAATTAATTTTGAAGGATGAGAGTGTCCAATTGTTAAGTACAGCAAGGTTTTCCAAAAAACTTCTTGAAAAAGCTTATACAAATTGAACCACTGAAAAAACTGAATGGGCTCACTACTTTTTGCTTCGTCCTCATTTATACTCAAGGCTGATCACTGTGTGCAGCCTGAATAATGTTTTCACTAAATAAGGTATTACATTACACTATGAAGAATGTATTGAACTATTCAGATTCCTAGCCAAGTGTTCTAAAAATTATTTTCTAGTGTCCATACAGGAGAGACATCTCTTTTAGTTGATATGCATCGTAAGTCAAAAAATCAGTGAAACAAAATAATCAAAGGAGTGAAATACCAGAGCAACAAAATTCTATTTTGCTTTTCCTTCACCTGAAAGCCAGAAGTGAAGGGATCAAACATAATGAAAATGAAAAGTATATTGGGGAACATTTTGGGGACCTTAATAGTTTTCTGTTTGGGTTTTGATTTTTGAGTAGAACTGCGAGTCACAGTGAGCTTAATGTAGAGATAAAATTCTTAGTCTCATAAGTATCTTGTTCTTAAATTTCATACAGGTTCCTGTAACATTAACCAGAAAAACCACATAAAAAGCATCTATTACCAACACATGCATTTCAGTAGCCAGCTGTATTCATTCAATTCCTTAGAGTATAGGAAAAAATTTGTAAATTATGGAACACATAAATTGTAATATTCTTCAGAGACACCTGCCTGAAGAACTCAAATTTTCCAGATTTATTTCTCATCATGAAAGAGAACAGAACTAGAGTTTTCTTTCACCATAATCTGACAAATAATGAAATGTGGGGTTATTTTCCTTAAACAATAATAATCTTAGATTGCAGTGCTAAACCAAATATGAAATAATTACAGCATTTTGAAAACAAATACGCAGAAAACTTCAAACTCAAAATGTCAACTGCCATTCTCTATCTGTATGTTAGTTAATGTTCTAATGGGCTGAAACAAAAACAAAACAAGAAGGGTTCAAAAAAAACACCTATAAATTGCAGCAAAACCTAAAACTAATTTGAGTTGGGGAAAAAAAACCAAACAAGGCATTTAATTCACTACACATAATAAACAACCCATCCAAGGGAGAAGACTTCTAACCATTCTTGATTCTGTGGAAATGTGGTGTCTGAGTTAAAGCACGTCCCTCAGTGTTGGTGGGAATTTTAAGTCCAGCAATCTGTTCCAGGTGCTTCCACACCAGTCCTCCATTTCCAAAATGCCTCCATTTCTTATGGCTACAAACAAGGGGAGACCTCTCTCTCCATTTCAGCAACCCACTGAATTCAGACTAAAACTTGCGCTGATCCTTGAGGTCCCTCTTACTCTATTCACCACATTTCCAGTGCATGATGGCTGACAGGTGCTATGTCTCCTTCTCAGAACACAGATGAAAATGGAGGATAAGGAGGAGCTAGAAATCTGAAATCAAAACTCCAAACCCATGTTCCATTCTTGCAGAGAGAAAAATTTCACAAGTTGACACAGCAAGTTCTCATTGCCTCAAGTCAAGAAACCTCCTCAAATGCCAAATTATAAGACTATGGCATAGTCTTTCTGTCTGTATTAAGAGACAAATTAACTTTATGAGGTAATCATGTATGTCTTAGGTCAAGCACAAAGCGGATGTACTGAATAAATAAAGTAAAACTACAGAATTACAATACAGGTTTGACTAAAACACTTGCTATATTCTTGCTTCGGGCAAATAGAAAAGTATCTCTACAGCTAAAAGTACACTAAAAATGAAGATAAATTACTTCATTTATGGACCCAGAATTGTAGCAGAAAAACACTGCATGCCTACTTTGAAAAATACTTGTGGCAGTATTGCCGTATCTTTTCAGATCAGACTCTGGCATAAGCAGTTCTTGAAAGCTTACTTTGAAGAGATGGCACAAAATATCCTATAGAGTTTGCTCCACTTAGGACATTATATTTTGGAACATTTTTAACAGTTTAACATAAATCACTTTTGCTACAAATTTATTTGTTTCTCCTGGACCCCTACAAGCAGGGAAAATGATTGATTGCCATGAAATTTTTAACAGTCTTTCAAATGCTGGAAGACTACTACATTTTCCTTCACTCTTTTTATATAACAAACAAAATTCTTTCAGACTTTCTCTACACATAATTACATCAGTCTCTTATCTTTTTTTCCTAGATTCTCTGTAATTTCCAAGCATCTTTTCACCTGGTGCATTGATGTGTACATCCTCAGTTCCAAATATGTATAAGCTGAAATAACCAGACATGGCATGCCAAACCTATTTTCAGCATATGTAGTGTCATTACAGCATTTCTTTTGACACAAAACTAACACTGGTTTTAGTATGGCTTCCACAAGCGTTTTGCTGTGTAACATAATAATCAGAGTTTTAGGTGAGGTCTCTTGGCCCAGTACTTCCTAGTGTAACAGATCTAGAAAAAGAAACTTTAAGTTTTATTCATGAATGTAGTCTACGTTAGTGTAGGATTAGATACACATGATGTTAGTGTACATCTAGGATTAGATTCTTACATGAATTAAACACCTATGACTGTCTCTGTTTCAGTGAGTACTGAGCACATCCTTGCCCTTGTACATGGTAGAATCCTTCCATAATGATCAGCCATATGGTTGAGTTTTGCAGTTCTGACACTGTAACTAGTGACTCCAGGTCTTACAATGGTGTAGGAATTCTTGGACTGTGGCCATCACATTCTGTTACAGTGAAAAAAACCAACAACCCAGAATAAAAAAACTACACATGCTATTTTTAATTTTCCAAATCTGCTGAACACATGGTCTATTTGACTTTCAGTTTTCCTTTTTGTTTTTCGTCAGCTCTCTCATTCATTTTTTTTTTTGAATCATGTCTTAGCATGCTGTAAAAAATAAATAAATACATAAAACATTAACTAAAATTATGGTAGAACATTATTGATACAGAAGTTTGGCATTAAAATTAGGAAATAAACAAATCTGCATGTTTTATTCTTCTTTACTAAAAGAATACATTTCAGTATGAAAGAATGCCATGTGCAACACATGTCCTGTCTGACAATATGCCTGTTGGGACAAATGTTTACTTACATCTTCCCAGAAAAGATGTGTATTTTTCTAGTTGCTGCATAGTATAGCTAAAATTTTCAATTTCCTACATCTAAATACACATCTCACAACTCAGAAACAAATAATTGCATATTTGTGCTGCCCAATACAGTGCCTGTCAGTGCAGCTTCTATGCACAAATCAATTACCTTTTGCATAAATACGGAAGACTAGAGGTGCACTTGGGAGCATATTGATATAATCTGTAATGAATTGTTAAGTGCACATATTGATGGTTTTTTTACTCACATTAGTGAAGATGTTTTACTGTCACTTATTTTCAATCCAGTATTTTGACAGGTAATAGCTCCATTATTACTTGTCAAAACATACTTAGGAGAAAAGATCTGAAATTTGCTGCTGAAGCCCTGCATAACAAAATGAAAACTACCTTACCACACTCACATAAATCTGTGCTGCACAGCCTGTATTTATCTGAAAGATGTTAATGCATGTCATACAAACAAAACCCCAATTACTTTAGTTATCTTTGCTTAATACTTACTGTTGTATTTGTGCTATTGCTTTGTCTTAGCCATGAGGTAAACCTACCTTAGACACTAGATGGGTCAACCTGCTTTAGCAACACCACTAGACTAGATGATCTCCAGAGGTTGCCTACTGTTTCACGAGTCTGTCATAGTGCTGCCTACTCTGCCATCAAAGAATGAATTTTTAGTATATTAAAAATTCAGGGAACTTGTGCATTTGGAGTAGTAGAATTTAGGGTTCTTGCCAAGCATACCTTTATTTTCTGTGTGTCTATAGCAAGACTTAAAAATATTTGATGGCCATAAAGCTTGTTTCAAAGCTATTCTTGCTGAAAAGTCTCAAGGAAAAATTACATTCTCCACTTCACATAAATTTTTATTTTTGTATTTGAATCTGAAGACAGCTTCCATGATTTAATTTAATATGTCTCATGCCTCAAAAAAGAAATTCAACAACCCAAACAACAAAAACACAAAACAAATTATTTTATTCCAATTTCTACTTTCAAGAAACACATCGTTTCTACTATCACATGATGTCCATTTATCTAACATATGGGATCTTCCATATAAATATCAGAAGGAACTTCTTCACAGTGAGAGTGAAGGAGCACTGGAACAGGCTGCCCACGGGGGTTGGGGAGTCTCCTTCTCTGAAGACATTTAAAACCTGCCTGGATGTGTTCTTATGCAACTTGGTCTAGGTGATCCCGCTGCGGCAGGGGGATCGGACTAGATGATTTTTCGAGGTCCTTCCAATCCCTAATGTTCTGTGATTCTGTGATTCTATGAATCTATATAAAATAATTTGAAAGACTCAGATGGACTGTTTTGATTTGGGGAGATTCAGACATGTTGCAGAGCAACAGCAGTACTATTACCTTTGCAACAAATGCTGCAAGAACAGTCTGCCTGACCTTTATTGGGACAGTGGCAGGTTTTCTGACTCACTGAATTGAGAGTCATGGGACTTATAACTACCCTTAGATATTCTTATGAAACTGATACAAGCAAGACTCACGCAAGCAGTCACACCTATTTCAACAGTGAGGAACAAAATCTGAGATAGGATGCATGGCTTTTTTACCAAGTTTGCCTCTACCTTCCCAGTGAAATCTCAGGATTAAACTTTGATAAACAGAAAGAACTATTTCATGCTTATACATTTATATATTCTTGGCTTATAATGTTAATGATGATATAAACCTCAGTCAAATGTGTGTCTGTATCAGGCTAACAGAATGTCACAAGTGTAGCTTCCTCATGTATTCACTTAGTCATTTGCAAATGTGAATGAAGCTGGTAGTATCAGTATCACTATCATAAATGAAACCTTCCTGATTGGGGCAGAAGCTCAGAATCTGTCTGGTAACCAAAAAATTACTACAGTCACTGTGTTGTCATTTAACTTTGTCCTAACTGGTGTTTTTTGGCAAAAGATTCTCATCAGCACACAAGTTTTCAGCACACTCAATTAATTCAGAGAGTTAAAAAAAAAACAAAACAGAAAATATACACTGCTGGGGTTGGAGAAGACATAGGAGTGGTGTGGAGAGGTATCACACATTAATGTTTTACACCTTTCCTTAGTGTAACACACAAAAGCTTTTTTTAATATCTAATTTACAATGTCTGATACTGTTCTTTTATTTCATTCAGATTAAATTGATATACGTAAAAAATACACTAACAACATTGTTCCTTGCACTGCCTGTCTGTACAATACATCTTGACATAAATTATGTGCATAATGGCTGAATGATGCGACTGGCTTTCTTTAGGTCAAGTGACATTCAGGTGATGACATTTCAAATGAAACCACCAAAATGTAAAAGGCTCTAAGTGAAAGAACTTTCTTGCAGCTTTCTTTTAGGCAAACAAATAATGTTCATTTGACGTACTCAGCTGTAAATTATGTACATTCTCAAAGCTAAAGTTATCCAGACTTGTAACACATGTTAATGAAACAACTACTTTTCTGTAGAAGCAATTAAAATCCTCATTGTTTTTTTATGCAGTACAGGTTAAAAATGCCTGATATCAAGCTGCAGGACTATATGATTAAAAAGGGGAGCTAAACAGAAATGACGACATGGAAAAGGAAAGTAGATGAAGTCCCAGACAGGAATGATTTTGCCTTGGAACAGGAATAAATATTAGGCTGCCAAGACACAAAAGCAATCAAAAAGGAATCAAAGGAAGAGAAACAGAATTAGTAAAGACCGTAATCTCTAATGGTATGTAACAGTGTTTATATGTCATGTTTGAAATGTCACTTGATCTCCCGCTACACGGCTATGCTATATAAAAATGATAGCATGAGAAAAAATAACAATGAAAGGTTATTACTGTATTTTTTTTTCCCATCTGGTATTCCCTCTGCTGCCTCACTAGCAATACTATTAATTACATTACATGTAACCACTGTATTAGAAGAAGAGGTAACTGGTATCTCATATTCATGAAGTTTCAGACTAAGATTGAAGCTGGATTATGTACACGGTAGCTGGTCTCTCATGCGCTGCACTGAGTGCATCATTGACCTATGAGCACAGGATGAGCTAAATACCCACAAAATACACAAATGCTAACATTGAATATACACACAATCCATTCGATTGCTCATCCAGTCTCTCGTTACACTCAGTGAATGTATTGCTGATGAATGCTAATAACTTCTGGAGGTGATTACTATTCTGATCAGTTGTTCTTTAGGGTACAGTCAGCAGAGGCTAGACTCAGATTTGAACTCTGCTAAACAATTATTAGAAATAATGAGTAAAATTTAATTTTTTAAAAAAAATAGAAATAATTATTTATTTAAAAAAAAAATCTTTCTAAACAGTGGCTGTGCGTGGCCTGCAGTATTAAGATAAATTTTTAAATAAGTACACTTTCTGCAATGGGCTACTTACTAGGTTCATTTTTTTTCGTTTTTACATTTATATAAGCTTTTCTGGAAGATCTATCTTCGCTGCTCCTCCCTCTTCCCTCTCTTTCTGACCTGATTTTGATCTTCTGTATTTATGGCATTTGTTATCATGTTGCATAGTGTCTTAAGTGACTTAGCTTTTTGTATTGTATGGGGCTTTCCACTGCAATCCTGCAGCCTTCCTCCCACTTGCAGCTCTCAAATGCTTCAAACAAGCTCCCAAGATAGCATACTCCAGAATGCCTGTGGAGGTGATGCTCGAGGGACTTGGGAGTGCTTGTGGACAAGAAGCTCAACATGAGACGACAGTGTGCACTTGCGGCCCACAGGGCAAACCGGATCCTGGGCTGCATCAGGAGAAGTGTGGGCAGCAGGTTGAGGGAGGTGATTGTCCCCCTCTACTCAACTCTGGTGAGACCCCACCTGGAGTACTGCGTCCAGTTCTGGAGCCCTTATTACAAGAAGGATGTGGACATGCTGGAG
>JAOXOE010000874.1:18933841-18953834 GCA_028565055.1 Phoeniculus purpureus
CCTTGAAAGATCATCTAGTCCAATCCCCCTGCCACAGCAGGATCACCTAGACCAAGTTGCACAGGAACACATCCAGGAGGGTTTTAAGCGTATCCAGAGGAGACTCCACAACCCTCACTGTGAAGAAGTTCCTTCTGATATTTATATCGAACCTCCTATGTTCCAGCTTATACCCATTGCCCCTTGTCATATCTAGATGACATTGAGAAGAGCCTGGCTCCATCCTCCTGACACCCACGCCTCACATATTTGTAGACATCAATGAGATCACCCCTCAGTGTCCTCCAAGCTAAAGAGATCCAGCTTCCTCAGCCTTTCCTCATAAGGGAGGTGCTCCACTTCTTTCATCACCCTCATTTTCTATGCTGGACTCCCTCCAGCAGCTCCACGTCTTTCTTGAAGTGAGAGGCCCAGAACTGGACACAATACTCCAGATGTGGCCTCACCAGGGCAGAGTAGAAAGGGAGAAGAGCCTCTCCTGACAACTCTGCCAAATACAGCAAAACATAAGTGATGAGATGTCAAGAACAAAATTTTGTGAAGTACTGTTTTCTTTCAGGTGGAAATTCAAATTACTGCAACTAATCTGAGCTTTCCTTCTAAACAGATAATTAATGTAATAAAATTTAAACAGTGATAGGTTTAATAATATAAGAAATATTTCTTGCAAAGTGAGTAATTATGTTGTGAAACTCCATGCTATTACAGAGGCCAAGAAAACAGTGAGTATTCAAGATCATATTTGAACATGTGTAATGAGAATTATAAAAGGTACCAAAATAAACACTTTGAAAGAATTAGCCTTGTTTCCCAGGGCTATTGCAATTTTTAACTATGAGTGGGTGCAAAGAATTTCAAATCTGTACTACATGCTTCTAAAAATTTTAGGACTTTCTAAGAATTGCTTCATATTGGCTACAGTCAGAGACAGGCAACTAAAAAAACCCCATTCTCGTGTCCCCTTCCAGAGTAGCAACTACAGCCTTCCACGCTTGTGCCATCAAGAGGCAAACTGACCATCGGTGCAAAATTGCAGCTCGGCAGATGCTTAATTTCTTGTTCATAAATGTTTACTCTTACAGGAACTAAATGTCTAATTGTAGAATGGAGCTCCTCATCTTAGAAAGAGAAGGGTTATTATAAAAAACTCACTGATAACCTTAGTTTTAAGGCAACTCAAGTATATTGCTGAAAAGTTCTATATGTAAAAAAACCAACCAACTCATCTGCATGTAATTGTAAAAAAGGGTAGTGTAATCCAAATTTAGGTCTTGATCAACTTGTATAGTAACGCAGATAAAAAAGAACACTTTTTTAAACAGTATTTGAACTACTGATTTCTCTGGTATCATGAAAACAAACGCAGCTGTTAACTAATTAAAATGCATCTGTTCTGCATCTTATTTTCTTTCCATTCTCTGAATATGTTCATTTTTCTTTAAGGGGACCAAATTTCATGGATTATTAACATGAAGGGGACCTGGTAGAAGTTTATAAGGCAAAGTTTCAGATATAAATTAAGAAATAAATTTATTTACAATTAGATTTTTTCCCTCCCATTAGACAATCCTTTTTCAAACAAAATCCTGTGAAAATCTTGAGTCTTCTGTCAAACAAACTTATTTCTGAGTTCAAATATTTGTTCTATAACACTTTATATAGCATTTCATGAAGGCTGTCCAACTGCTGTCAGTGGCCTACCCTGACTATGTTCTTCGTTCTTTTGACTAGTTCAGTTACACAAATAGGATTTTTTTCCTTAAAATACATCACATGTAATGTTAATTAGAACAGTGTTCAGACTGGTAGTTCCACCACATAGTGAGACAATACAGCAATATTTTTCTACACAGCAAGATGAAAAACTTAAGTGATATTATAAAACAATACAGCACTGCTATATGAGTATCAGAGGTGGAATGAATAGAAGCAGATTACCATATACAAATTCTTCAATGTAATAATTTATATTTTCTAATATATTTGGTAAGTCCTTATCTATAGACTGATATAGATAGATATGACACATATATGGACCTGGGTCTCTTTAGCTTGGAGGAGACTGAAGGGTGACCTCATTAATGTCTATAAATATGTGAAGGGTGGGTGTCGGGAGGATGGAGCCAGGCTCTTCTCAATGTCATCCAGTGATAGGACAATGGGCAATGGGTGTAAGCTGGAACATAGGAGGTTCCATACAAATATTAGAAAGAACTTCTTCACAGTGAGAGTGGCAGAGCACTGGAACAGGCTGCCCAGGGGGATTGTGGAGTCGCCTTCTCTGGAGACATTTAAAACCCTCCTGGATATGTTCCTATGCAACTTGGTCTGGGTGATCCTGCTGTGGCAGAGGGATTGGACTAGATGATCTTTCAAGATCCCTTCTAATCCCTGATATTCTGTGATTTTCTGTGTTATCTATAGAATGGCACTGCAAGAGAAGAACTAAACTTCAAGCAGCAAGATTGCCTTTTTCTTCCATAAGCAGCTAATAATAAAATGTGTCACATGTATAAATACAGTTTCTCCTGCATACAGGGTCTTCAGGTCTGTAGTAGCCAAAGGTAAGAAGCTGCTGTTAATTGTCAACCAAAACAGCTTGCAGATTAACTTGTAGCATTCTAGGACTGAAATAATTATGATCTTGAATACAGTTCCACTGCATATGACATCTTATGTGTCATATGCAAGCCCTGTCACGCTTACTAAAGGCAAACTCTATTTTCATTTAAATTGTTTCACTTAAATATAGAATTGATTATATTTTGGCCAATCATTAATACCTGACCGCCAATACAGAACAAATTGAAAATCTGTCTTCATCCTTGGAAGCAGGTTAATGGAAAGGTACAACTGCTATGAAAGAGTAAAACCCATTCCCATAGTTTTAGAACTTTGTAAAAGAGGTAATAGTCAGGACTGATAAATCTGGACATTTTACTTCAGTTAAAATTGTGAAATGTTAAAGTTTTTTGGAACCTTTTTGACAAAGAATGGTATGTTGAACAATTCTCATTTTATCTTACTGCCAATCTTTACGTAAGAAAATACTGTGGTTCCAACAACATGTGAATGTGGGTGTTTATTTAAGACTGTTCTCCAACATGCAGAATGTAAATGGAAAGGAAAGAAATAGAAGCTTTAACAGGCAGTTCTCAAAATTCTCACTGCGAACATGAAGTTGAACTGATTTTTTTTCCCATATTAAGAATTTGGCAACTGAAAATAATCAGCTATGTCAATAACATTGTTGACCAACAAAACAACTCAGTTCACACAGGACTACTACGACATTTGAATCAGTCAAAGTAAACAGCAATGATAATTTACTTTAGATAACACGTCAGCATACACACAGGGACCTGATGCATTCAGTGCCAATATGTGATCCTGTGTCAATTTTAGTGCATTTTTATAATGAATTACTGAGAATGAACATCAGAAAAGTATTACCATTACAGAAGTTCACTGGAAGTGCTTATAATTAACATCTCATGATATTAGTATGCAAAGATACCAGAAAGCAAAATTATACTGGATTTTAGGATTTAACTGAGTTTAAAAGTCTCCTTACCTTCTATTGCTGAGAGTAGAACACGAGAATGATCATATGCAATTACATTCGCATATCTATTCTTTGGTTTGTTTACTTCCAGGTTAGAGTGTTCCCACGTGAACTGCTGACCAGGATCAATAGACTTCAAAAGAGAACGAGAAGAAAAGGAAACTTTAAGCTGAGAACTATATACTTGTATTTATAATAATCGCAAACTACATTCTCCTAAGGTAACATGTCTGAAGATATTTTACTTTTGAAAGGAAATTATTACTTCAAGATGCACTGTAACATATCATTTAAGGCAGTTTGTATTTATGTATCTAAAATTTCCATTGAAAACTTGAACTATAAACTTTAATTTAATAATTTAAATCAAGCCCTTCTTTCCAGAAACATGCTATCCATCTTTTTATTTTTCACACTTTGTCAAATGAAAGGTTCTAGCATAACGCAGAATTAAAAAAAGCCAGAAATCACAGTAACACTGGGATAAAGTGGAATAAATATTCTTATCTTTCTTCCTTACCAAGTGTACATGTTCAAGCAAATCTGTGTCCTATTTTCTAAATAAACCCCAAATGTTTTTTAAGAAGTTTTCAATAAAATACATAAATAATGTTGTTTCCCTTCTTTGATTTTGATGCAAGGCCAGCACATGACACTAGTGTTCCCCAGGGAAGCAACTTTGTATCATCCAGGGGCAACATAAAGAGACTTGATTTTTATTTCCCTCAGTCATAAATAAGACAGCAATTCAATATTTTAAATTTTAATGATCTCTTATTAATACGCATAATGCATCTAGAATCACTATTTATTTCCTACTTCCTTCATGTTCCAGATGCAGTTACTGAAGCTTGTCTCATGTTCCTTCATGCTTCACCAGCAGGAAGACTCCAGGCTTTACTACTTACTTCTACCTTTATGGTTAAGGTATACATAAAGCTATACGCATAGCTCAGTAACTATAAACCATGTAACAGATGGTACTGGCTTATGACTGCTATGGTAGTGGTTGTATAAAAGGTCATCTCCTACTGAGAAGTAACAATTAATCATGTACTGTTTTACTTTCCCTTTCTTTAACATTACAGACCTTAAAATTCTGTACTTAACATGTAAATGCAACTGACGTTTATGGCTCGTGTCCTTTGCTTAATTTTGGTGACAATGGGCAGCTCTCTTCGCTAGGTTGCTGTAAATTATAAAACCCGGTAACACAAATGATCATACATTGGACATGAATAGAGAAGCAAAAAAAGCACAAATCAGAAGTGCCATACTGTCACTAGAGCACCCAGCTATCCCTTTTCAATCACGCTGACTCCTCCCATGTTTACAACAGCTGCAAGTCCATTTTCTGTTAATGGAAATCAAATATGCCTTTCAATCTATTACATATTATCAGACAACAAACGTGCAAACCTAATTAGTATGATCTATTAGTCTTTACTTCTTAGACTGATAACCATTATCTGGCCAGTCAGAAAACTGCTTCACTCTTTTGCATCTTTGCATATTTTATAAAATTTATTTAGGTAACATTCAGAGAATGACTTTGCTTATTTCTTGAGATTATTCTAAAAAAAAAATTAATTTTACACAGCTACCTGATAGAAAGGTCTTAGAATACCTCAGTTTTTCTCTTTAAGAAAAAAAATACCAGAACCCGATCTAATCAGTATCCATTCAATATCCTAGAGTTAATTAACTTTTCTAATAGTTGCTAGCTATTATTGTCCTGTATTTTTCTAAGTTTCATATCAGTCTTCTGGAGCTGGGCCTCACTGAGCTCCCGTGCATTAACTAACAGATCTCCTGAGAGCACCAGTGTGATTCTGAGAGCAGAGCTGTGAGGTTTTTGCTCATTCTTTACATATAACTTTATCTACAGAAGCTGAGGCAGCTCCTCCCTCAAGAAGAAATGAAATGTGACTTTTCAGAGGAACGAGGAAGAAATGAACTGCATGATGAAGGGCATTAAAATTTTATTTGTGTTTCAGATACAATTCACTTGACCTGAATTGCTATATGTCTACCAACACTTCAAAAGATGTTCTTCAATAATTTGCATCTCTGAATGAAACCAATTTCAATTTTCAAAGCAATTTTTTTCTAAATAATTACTTTTATTAAAAAAAGCCCAATATTTGCATTCATAATTTTAGCAATTTTGTGGGGCAAAGCTTAGCATATCTTAGTACATTGATTAGTATTAATAATTAATATTATTAAAGATGGTATCTTCATAGATTAGTACGTTCAGTTTTGTGCACCTCACAACAGGAAGGACAAGGAGTTGCTGGTGCATGTGCAAAGAAGAGAAATGAAGCCAGTGAATTATCTGAAGGATAGGTCTTACAAGTAGTGGCTAAAGCAACTGGGATTGTTTAGACTGGAAGAGTCTTGGAGAAGACCTTATTGTTTCCTACAACTACTGAAAAGAGATTGTAGTGACATGGGTGTTGGTCTCTTCTCCCAAGTGATGAGTGATGTGATGAGAGGAAATGGCCTAAAATTTTGCTAGGGCCAGACTGGATATTAGTTCTCCACTGAAAGGGTTCTCAAGAATTGGAACACGCTACCCAGAGAAGTTAGTGGACTGACCATGCTTGGAGGTGTTCACAAACATGTAGACATACCACTTTGGGACATGGAGGTGCTGGGCTGACAGTTGGACCAGACAACCTTAGAGGTCTTTCCAACCCTAATGACTCTAAGATTCTATGCAAATATTTTAGCTGAAGAGAAGCCCACTGCTCCAGAAAAAGACAACACTGCTCTGCCTTGTTCTAGATATATAACTGAAGGGGATAACTAAACAATCTCTTGGATTTTACAAACAGTCCCCAAATATTCTGGAAATTGCTTCACAATAAAAGATGTTCACATACACTTTCTCTTCACACGTCACAAAAAAAAGCCCTTAAAAATAACAGAACAAAATGGCTGACTAAGATGCTGCTAGTTTTGAGCCTAGGGAGCAGAACTCTGGTGTTATTATATGAAAAATAAAAAGCATTTACACAACTTTATAAATGACCCACAAATTATGTATTTGCATTTAAACTACTTGCAAACATAAAGTTAAGGCGCATTTTTGCATATACAGTTGCACTTAGAAAACTACGGTCTCGGTAGATTGTTTGCTGTCATGAAAAATAACTTCAGCTCTGTGTTACACCTATTGCTAATGTGAATTTACAGATTATTAATAATATTATTATATTATTATATATATTATTATATATATAATATTAATAATTATTAAATTTTATATTTAAAACTTAGCTACAACTGTTCAATATTATTCTTCCTCTTTTCATCTCTTACTATTTAAATGATTTAAGGCTGCTTTTTGATACCAAGAGAAAAATGAAGTTGCAGCATGCTCTGTCAGCTATTTGTAGAAGTAGATGAGGAGACGTTCATCACAGCAGTACAGTATATTCCCCATTCATTTCCTTGTATGATATATGGACAGATGGTATAATTTGTTCATTAATATTTAGGTCCTCATACAGATACATAAATTACGTCAAAACTAGGCAAATGGACTGAACTCCAACCTTTCCTGTTTTTCTCCCCTATCTGTACCACCTTGTGGCCTCACTATCCTCCCACAACAAAACTCTGTTTTGTCAAAAGAAAGTTAATCTATATTTTCTCAGACTTAATAGCCACACTGGAACAAAGAGCAGAGTGGTATTGGCAGACATATTTCAGAAGTGTGAAAGACCAATAACTCATGAATAACAAGCCTGTACTAACAGTTTTAATGAGTGCTTTAATGGTTTAATGGATAGCACTTTAATAAGATTTCTAGTATATTCATTCTGAAAGCTTGCCTTCAATAAAGCTGTCATTAACGAAGAACTAGATTTCTTCACAGCATAACTGTGTAGTATGGTGCTCTGTACAAAAGAAATAAAGGTATCTGTAATACTGTTATTATCCTCCTATGCTTTGACTAATCTATCAGCTATTGTGTTCTAAATGGTTGACTGCTAAAACACTATCTGATCTGTCACTGGGAACAGATTTGAGCAATATTTACCAACACAAACCACTATCTATGAAATAGTTCTTTGATTGTGAACCACAGTAACCAAAACATGTTCCCAGAAGAATTTCAAACACTAAACAGTGTATCTGATCACTGTACATTGTTGCCTTTACTACTTAAAGAAAACAAAAATGTTTCCTGATGTCGATTGTGTCTCCCAGGAGTATATTCTGGTATAGTACTGGCGAAGGAATTAATATGTCAAAATGCTGCCTTTCCTGGTTAAGCTGACATGTATCTGCCTGCCCTGGAACAGAGGGTCATTATGCCATGCAATTATGAGCCAGCAGGCTTGAGTTTTTATGTGTCATTGGGACTGTGAGTTACTGCATAGGTTTCACAAGCCCAGAAAGAGAAGGAAGAACGTTCTGTAAAGAATCTCTCAGTGCTGTGTTTGAGACTCAAATCTTCAAAAAGCAATGGATCATAGAGAAATCTAAAAATAGGTAGAGAAAGAAGAATGAAAAAGACAAATTTGAGAGGATGCCAATGCTAGTATTAGATTGTGCAACAGAACAAGCATTCAGATACCCATAAAAATGAACCATTTGATCCTCCTTTACCAATGTGAGTGATTGCTATGAAAATTTCATATCATAACTGATGAATCTGTAATAGGATACTATTGTATTATGCAGGCAAACTGCTAACAAAATGAGATTTACATTACCAAAACATGAATGCTAGATGCATGAACATTAATAAATGATCATGGCATCTTGCCAACTGGAATTATGTTTTCTTATTAAGGCAGAGTTTTGCACATCACACTATAAAGGCTGCCACTTTCAAGACATAACAGGCGATAAACACACATTTTTTCGCATGAATAAATCTTTGGAAATCAAATATAAGTATGCAACCTGATCTTAAAAACAGTTAAAAGACCACAGAGAAGGCATTTTCTTGATTCATCAAAGGAAGTGACTCAACTTTTTAGGAGTAGCTAAAAATACAGTTGAGGCTTTTACTACACTCCTTTCAAGAAAAAGGGAATTTACTCTACAATAGTAATCTGATTTTCCTATGACCAAACAAACTAACGTAAAACATGATTCCAATGGAAACAAGCAAGATACATATGCATATCATTTTAAAAAAAACCAAACTATTACTTGAAAAATATCTTGAAGAGGAGTCTATTACACAAAAAGCTTCAGAAAACCTAACGTTTATTATAAACAAATGGTAGTGTTTTGTGATATCATGACTGCTGGAATTGTGCTGTGATTAACTGTGTATTGAATGAGAGGTACGCTGTACAGGTAGGAAATATATATCACAAGCACGAGAACACCTCGGTATGGAAAACCTTGCTTAGTTTAAATATTTTTATAACTAAAGCATGCATAATTTTTTTTTATATACCACATGAACTAGAGCAACTCTTAAACACTGAACTTTCTGTCTCATGTGAGACACTAGTGTCACTTTGATTTTTCAATCATATTTTAAAAGCACTGTGAACACTTTTTAAAGAAAGAATTAAAAGACTAAAATTCTGTAATGATTTGTTCACAAACCCCTTTGAAATACTACAAATTAACCTTTCTGAAAAGCCTCTGCAAAACTCAGTTTAACCCATAATGAGCTATATACTTTGTTCTTTAATCTTTCTTGCTTTAAAAAGTTGAATACTTTTCCTATGCATATAACTGTTTGCAGTTCAGCAAAATAAAGCTGCCATTTATTTTGGCACTTGACATTTAAACCATCTCTGTGATATTCTGTGGCAAAACAGCACTAGCAGACCAAAACCTTGCATTCTAATAAAGTACCACCAGCTTTATATTACCTAAACATTATTTTAATTATAAAAGCATAAACAAATGCTGTAATTCCAAGGAAGCATCCACAGCACAGAGGATGAAGGTAACATACTGCTGTAAATCTAGACTAGTGCCGCTTCAGGTTTTTGCATGTCTTTAAAATTCTCTATCATACCTGTCCTGCTGGCTCGGATACCATCCTAGGTGGAACAAAGCAATGGAATGGAGTACCAGGGCAATGCAATAGCATATGTGCTGTTAATAGGAAGACAAACAACTTTTCATTGTTCACTGACTACACTAACTGTTTCTCAATAAATGGAGCACATCCTACAAAAGTAAAATTACAGAATAACAATAAATGATGTTTGTAATATGAGAATGAGGAAACTACTGTAAGGATAAAGAACAGAAAACACATTTTTGCTGAGAAGACACTGATTATTGCATATGAGTCACATTCTCTGTCATGATATGGCAGTTAAGTGCAGCTGTTGCTTTGGTAAATATTAATTCAGTAGTTTAGCTTTTCTTCATAGACTATTAGGATGCTTTATTTAAAAAGTAAGTTTTATATGTGCTTGTACTGTAGAAAATCTATTGTGTTTTAGTGTCTACCGTTAATCTTGTTGCAGCTTGAGATGCAAAAAGATAAAAGTGCAATAGTCAGTAAACTGTTTTCTCACCACAAAGCCTTCATGGTCATAGTGAAAAGTTACAATAAAACTTGTAAAAGTACAGCAGTGTGGCACGCAGTCAAAATTCACCTTCGTATTTTCTAATACTCTGTTTTAAAGAAATACACTGGCTGTAACCATAAGCCTGATGAGGAAAAACATTAAAATTATACACAAACTCTTGTAACATTACTTATCCAGTGTACACAAAAAACAGACACAGTAAATCATACAGTAACACATTGAGATTGGTAATATAACTTTTCTGTGCAGTAACAGGTTCTCAGGCAAAAATTCTGTAAATCTGAGTCTTCCTAAAGCATGTTTAGATACTACTATGGATCTCAGATAATAAATGTGAAATAAGTTTAGAGAGGATGGGAATCTGCTTTGGAGAAATAGATTTTCTTCGCTGTGTTACAGGAAGAAATAACTTTACTAATATATCTAGTGTTTTGCACAAAGTAGGCAGAACATTACTGTTCTGATTCAGAGGACCACTTTTTTAGTGCATATTCTGAAGCCTGAGTTAAGAAGG
Source organism: Phoeniculus purpureus (assembly GCA_028565055.1). Classification (NCBI taxonomy): domain Eukaryota; kingdom Metazoa; phylum Chordata; class Aves; order Bucerotiformes; family Phoeniculidae; genus Phoeniculus; species Phoeniculus purpureus. The sequence continues at coordinate 18,944,451 of JAOXOE010000874.1, forward strand.
AGATAAGATATAAAGGTCAGTTTCTTATGAATATGGCTTTCTACTTAGCAGCTGTCAAGTCCATATGGAGCCTTGCATTACATAAAAACCCCTCTGAAACTGCCAAAGTCAGCAAAAGCTTCATAGTAATGGGTTGAGGTCAAGACCCTTGTCTTTAAGTTAGGAAATACAAAAGAACTATGTGACAAATTGATATGCCATGTTAACAGTGTAAACCAACAATTTGCCAAGGCTTCGGGATTGCAAGCTGATAACAATTAATGAAGAATTATGACAAAAATACTTTGATGTGGAAATGACTTCATTGAGAAGCACTATCTTCTCAATGAAGAAGAATAGCACTACCTATGCTAAAACTACAAAACCGCTTTATCCAGCAGGTGAATTACAAGTATTTTCAAACTTGCAATACTTATAATCTTGAAGGCTTGTTCTTTCATGAAATACTGTTTTCAAGGTAGAAGCTGTGAAAGAAGTACAGGTCTCAGTGGTTGTCATAATCATCCCACGTAAGAGATGTGATACAAAAAGATCTGAAGAAGACACTATGAAAAACCTTCTGAAGAACTGTAGAAGTAAGAATTCTTCGATGACACTGGTGTTTTGAAAACATTACAGAGGTGGGAGATCATCTACACTGAAGAACACTCCTTTTACCACATCACAGAAATGAAAGAGTTAATTTAATATTTTTTTTCCTAGAGAAGAACTATTTTGTACTACACATACTGCTACTTAGTTCTTTTGTGGCAATTGCTTTCACATTTTGCTAAATTATTTTGCGTGTTTAATGACAATTCCAGATTCTTTCTTGACTAGATTTCACACAGTACAAAAAGAAGCATATAGTCAGCAATAAACTAATCCACCATATGAACCCGATCAAGATCTCCCTGTTTGGGAAGCCTTGTGCCAGATGAATTGGGAATAGTTGTTTAAGCCTGGGATTATTTGAAGAAAGCAATCTTATCCTCCCTTATGGTACAGGATAACAAAGAAGCTTTCCTTCACTTTCCCTAGAAGTGTGCAAGGAAGTTAGGAGGTTTCATTAAAAAATTATGCCAGAGGGTATAAATCAGTAGAGGAGACAGCAAGTACACATGCACCTTCTGTGAGAGAAGGTACTTCTCTCTTTCAGATGTAATGAAGAGCTAGAGAGGTTTCCGTCTGATTGAAGAGAGAGTGGAAACAGGCAATGAAATTATACTCTTTCAAAAGGAGAAAAACAAACTTGTGTGCAATTTTTATCAGTATTTCTGATCAAATATATTGGAAAGAACAGGAACAAGTATTAAAATGCTTCTGAAGAGCAGAAAAGAGTTCATATAAAATGACAAGATGTGTTTGAGTTGTGAAAGGAGCGAGCCTTTCGAAGTGATAACTAAGGTAGGTTGTCCTAAAAAAAAATAATTAAAATGCTCTATTGAAATGGAGCTGAAGTCCTGAAAGCAATTCTGTACGCTGGACGAGATATTACTGTTCCACCAGAAAACTGTATATGTATGGTATCACAAATTTATCTTTGTCTATTTTTGAAGAATTTCATCAATGCAAGGCAAGAAATTCCATAACAAGTGAAATAAAAAACTGGAATGCCCAGGAGGAAAGAGCATTCTGAAAAAAAACCCCATCAATTGCAACTGATGAAAAATGTCTTTTTCCTCAAATGGGATTTAACAGGAAGATTTTATTACTATCAATAAAGGTCAGTAGCTTCCTGCTGCATATTTCACCTTTAAGTCTTGAAGATGAAACATTTATCTTTTTCCTTCTATGTCACCAGTTAAAGCATAAACTGGAGTGATAATAACTGAACTGTTACCATCTGTATCATTTCTACTTCAGAATTGTACAGTTGCTTTTAAGGGACATTAGTGAGGACTGCTGCTGAAAGAGAAGATCCCAATCCACAACCACAAATGTTCCCACCAGCTCCCTTGTGCTGGCACCAGCCCTCATGCAGCCATGTGGTGAGCTAGTTCAGTAAATTGATCCAACTGAAAACAGCAAAGAAAAATAAAACAATTAGTTTTCAGCTGAGTCTATTTCCTGACATAATCCTTGAACAGCTGCACATGCATTAGTGCCAGGACTGGCACAAGAGAGACAACAGTAATGCACAGCCAAGACAGGGAGATGACTTGCAGTGATCATCAAACTGCAGCCTTAGTTCACTGCCTAGACTGGACCACGAAATCAAGTAGCAGTGCTTTTCACTCATTCAGTTTCAAAATGGATGAACCTGGGACTGGACTGAAGTGAAGTAAAGCTGGGGTTTCAAGGATCTCAAAGATAAATGTTAAAACCACTTATGCAAAGCAGTATCGAATTAAACTTGATATTGACCTACAGTTGTTCACATTTTAATCTTGAATGTCTGATCACTCTGCTCCAGATGGTGTATTTTGAAAAAAAAGAATATGAGAACTGGACTATTCACAGGCTGGTAAAATGCTCTGAGGGGACACATGCTAATAATATAGTGATTTAATAAACATTAGCAATGACGGCTGTAAGTGGTTAAAATTATGTTCACAATATGATTTTAATAAAAAAGTAAGTATCACAGAATCACAGAACATTAGGTATTGGAAGGGACCTCAAACGATCATCTAGTCCAATTGCCCTGACACAGCAGGATTGCCTACACTGTCACACAGGAACATATCCAGGCAGGTTTTAAACATCTCCAGAGAAGGAGACTCCACAACCCCCCTGGGCAGCCTATTCCAGTGCTCCATCACCCTCACTAGGAAGAAGCTCTTTCTGATATTTATATGGAACCACCTATGTTCCAGCTTACATCCACTGTCCCTTGTTGTATCACTAGATGACATTGAGAAGAGCCTGGCTCCACCCTCCTGACACCCACCCTTCACATATTTATAGACATTAATGAGGTCAACCCTCAGACTCCTCCAAGCTAAAGAGACCCAGCTCCCTCAGTCTTTCCTCGTAAGAGAGGTGTTCCACTTCCCTCATCATCCTCATTGCTCTACGCTGGACTGCTTCCAGCAGCTCCGTGTCCTTCTTGAAGTGAGAGGCCCAGAACTGGACACAATACTCCAGATGTGGTCTCACCAGGGCAAAGTACTCCAAAACTTTTAAGCCACATTAGAGCATTAGAAGAACCATGTCATCTTTACAACATGCTCAAGATGTAGTAGAGGTGTACTGCTTATTTTTAGGGAAACTTATACTACATTATATGGCTTGTAATGACATTTTTTATTTATCATATGGAATGTCTTACACAGACATTCCAAGGAATTTGTCTGCAGTACAACAGGAAATTATTGTCAAATTTGTACCAAATGTTAGCTTTTTTATGGTGAACATTGTTACATAAATTTCCATATCTGATTCTTTATATGCTACAGACTTCATACCTAAAAACATATGATTAACACACAGAAATACGAGATCGTTCCACATTTTTTGTGAATGCAGTAGTATATAGCAATTCTGACATGTCTTAAAAATATTTATTTCCATGAATTGTTGAGATTGTGTTTTCCTTTTGACCCTTATGAGATTTTTTTTTTATTTTTAGAGCAGTCAAGGTTTTTCTGACCAGCATGTTTAATTAAATAATAAATAATTGTAGTTGTCTACCATAGTAATTAGTATTCGTTTTTAACTTTTTACGTCAATATTTTTAAAATATGTTGGGCATTTACGGGATCTCTATAACACACAGTCACATATTACTAAGGAACCAACTGTCTTTTTCAGTATTTTGTTTTGCACCGTCAGTGCTCACATGAACCTTCAAATGCAAAGAATGTAGAGTCTCTAAAAAATGGGAGTAACATGGGTTTTTATTCTACCATGTTAACAAAGTCTTAGGGAATTTTAAGCAAGGATTAGTGACACAACAGACAATAAAGAAAATATTGTGCTAGTGATCCCTCTGGGAGCTGTTAATCCTTGGATCACTGACACGACCACACAGAGCTGCTCCAAAAAAAGCTTTCCTTTTCTGATGGTTTATTGCATAATTTATCCACATATTTTTTTGACACAGACAATACTGGCACTGAAGAAACAGCTAGAATTTACTGTGCTTAATGGATGGCTACCTATGTCTCTTTTGCCACAGACATGAGAGGCTGTTTCTCTGTGTAATACTAGTGTCTGTCTAGGGAGGAGTCCTACATGGATTACTGACAAAGTGGCTTGCAAATGGTTACTGTCTTCCAGTTAATTCCTTCATGCTCTTACATACTATCATTCACAAATTATCAGTGTGGTATTACAGACAGGAGGAAAATATTATATTAGGAAAGACACCAGACAATTACAGATTCCTAAAGGCCATGCAAAATTAACAATGTGGATAACAACTTATTTGGAGTTTGTATTGTAAGAGTTCTGTCAACACAACAGAGAAAATCCTTTAAATGATCTAAGATTCTTTTAGTAGATGGACAATTGTGTATATTAAAAAGCACTAGAATCTGCCTGACACACATATCTATAAAAAGAGAATAAATTGTTTGAAGCCAATGAAGACACCTCACCAATATAGTAATTTTACACAGAGTACTTTTTTAATCATGATTTTACTGTCATACAAAACTGTAACCATCATGGTGGATACATAAGAGACAAAAGTCTAAGGAATCAGAAAGCATGGTGTTTAAATGTGAATTATAAGAAAGTGGGGAAAATTACCTCATACTCCTGTGAGAACTTCAAATTGTCATTTGCTTTCAGTCTTTCAATGTGATCTGCAAGTTCCAAGATAGGTATTGGGGGATGACTGGCCATACCTGTTGAACAAGAAAGAAGAACAGAATTTAAAACAAACTGTAGTGATGACATTACTGTAAAATTCAGAAAATGCAGTAGTTAGAAATGGCTAGAAATGTGTAAGTAGTAAAGATGTCACACGTGAGAGAAGCAGGCAAATAGTTTGGTTACTCAAAGCACAACATGCTTTGGATAGATGAGCTCTGAAGCCAAATTAAAAGAAGTTACCAAGCATATTCCCAAAGCTAACATTCCTAGTGTAGAGGGAAGAGTTACTGATATGAGTCAATGTGGTTAGCTAGGCATGGAAAAATGAGACAGTTAGACCTGATGTAGACTTCTGCTTTGAGTAATGACTCTTAATGTCATTTCTAACTCCTTCTCCTGCACTGCATGAAATGGAAACTCCATTGCATTAGATGAAGAAAGGTGAGCTGAGAAACAGACACTGAAAGAGCCCTAAAGGGGAAAGAACAGTGCTTTGACAGAAAACAAAGTGATTTATGCATAATCAAGAAAAACGAACTTGAAGAATGAAGGTTACCAAGGTAACCACAGACACCTGAACCTGCAAAGGAAATGGTATAAAACAAAGAAACTTAAAACCAACACAAAAACTAACTTATAAATAATAAAAATATAATTGATAACTTGAGGATTAAAAATAATGCTTCAAGGTTTAGAAGACTGACTACACATTCACACTAAATTAGAAATACTTAAATATTTTATGAAATTTTGAAGTGACTGACATGGAACTATGAATGACTAGAATAACATGCACCATTGCTTTTAGACAAAAGTAACTGAAGACAACACTGAACATCAGACAATTAGAACTTCAAAAATGTTTTCACTAGTAGCAGATTGTAGAGGCAGGGGTTGTACAGTTTGGCTGGACATACATGCTGACTGCACTAGTACCTTAAAATATGCTTAATCTGAAACCCCATTTATCAACCCCCAAAAGTTCCTACAATCTACTCCAGGTGTAAACATCTTTGTCCACTGATGAAGATACTGAGTGAAAAACAAGAACTGGGAACCAGAGGTAGAGATGGGTGTGGAAAGGACTAAAGGATCAACAAGGCAAAAGAAAGAGAAGATGTGGGGTCAACTAGAACAATCTGCCAGCTGAAGATTTGCCAGGCAAAAATTTGTCAACATGTTTGTATCATGCTGTTAGTCTTTATGACCCTTCTCCAAAATGCTTACATTTTTCTCTTCATGCTTTATACTACTATACCTAAAATGAAAGTGAGTTTGTAATTGCTTGTGCGGAGAAATCAGAGCTGGCTAGAAAAATTACGCTAGTGAACCCCATGATCTCTTGAAATTACAAAAGGAAAACAGTGATGAATCAAGGGGGCTCAAGCTGGAAGCCATGTTGAACAATGCAGTTTGCTTTGTCACCGTGAATTTTAAGTGCATGTCTATGACCATTAACTTGCATTTCCTGTAGACGTAGCTGAAAATGACCATGTGGTTACAACACAGTCATACTAGAGCATGTTTCCTTTTATTAAAAATGTTATTATTTTCTTTTAGAGTCTTTGACATTCCAGGTATCATACTAGATGTCCAAAATAGAGTCCATACTAGATGTCCATACTAGAGTCCAAAATAATGTCCAGCAGCACTGGCCCTAGTTATTCAGACCCTATACATGCATATGTATGTATAGCATTCATAGCACATCTGTGATGATAAGACATTAATTAGGGTAGTTATTAAGACAAGCTGTCAGGCGAGTAACAAAGCAGAATACTCAGATATAATGGGCAGTTTTCTTAAAAATTTCAATTAACAAATTAGTCTGTAAGCACTAATTTATTTGAATCAGTTCTGTTTGTCTCCCATTTTTCTAGAAATTTGCATTAATAGAACTTGGCTATTCTCAGTATGAGTGTGGGTGACATCTATAATCACACTGATTGATCCAGATCAAGCACCCCTATGGAAAATATGTGAGTGAAAAGGCACAAGAGAACTCTGGATTGATCCAGAAATGGTGGTGGACTGATGTACATCTAAAACAGTGCTTGAACAGAGAAAATAATAGAGACAAAGATGTTTAGACCTTTTCGAGCGAATCGTGGGAGAGAGTTATTATCATATAAGGACTGAGTGGTAGTTTGGCTAGAGAGGGAGGACACAGAGCCAATCAGGGAGGCGTAGGGGACTGAATTACTGCTCAAAGCTGTAAAAAGTAAAAGCCAATTGGAAATGGGAAACAAATTAGTAACAGCAGTAGACCATCATAATCAATCAATCTTGTACATACAGGCACTTCAGACATGCACAAAACAACGTCTGGAAACTCAACTAAGAAGATGTCTAAATGTCCAGTTACCCTACTTGTAAACATAAAGAGCACAAAACCAAAGAGGATGAGACTTGTTCTTTACATGATGAACCTGACTAAATCACCAGCATCAGTAACACAAATCTCAATAATTAGCTTATTGTGAAGGCTTTTTTTTTTCTGAGATGCTGAACTCCCATTCTTTTTTAGACTTTTTTTTTCATATGCTGCTTTATACGCCACTTGACATTCCTAAGGGGAGAGTTCACATTCAACACTTCGTTCAAAATGAAACTTTACGTAACACTTTATTTTCTAAGGGAAAAAAAAACCTGAAAAACTACTTACAACTTTTGAAACTGACAGATTCTGACTTTTCCATTTTCTCCACAACAATTTTAGTCACTTACACTTGGGCACCTACTAACTTGCATAAAATAGTATTTTTCTGTTAACTTACAGGGTGAAGTAATTGTAATTAGCGTATTTTCACCTTTTAAATATATAAAATGTGCTCTTCTGAGATAATAAAAGTAGGTTCTTTTTAAAAGAACTGCTGGAGGACTTTGATTATGTAATCAGTCTATGAATCATAACAAGCATCCTAAAAGAACATGTTGTGAAATAATGTTTCAAGTTCTCATAATATCTCATGCAAAAGCATGAGGCTCCTACCAAGCTTAACATGAGTTGTATGTGGACAGCAAATGCAGAACCTGATTCAAAAAAACCTATCCAAAATATGGCTAGAAACATTTTTGTGGGCAGAAATAAGAAAAAACCACTTCTTTGCTGACATACCTCCACATAAGTCAACATATGCTATGAAAACACAAAAAATTGAAGACAAAGTACAGTTAAATTACAACAGATCCTGTGACATGCTAGAAAGTCAAAAGAAACACCATGCTGAAAACATGCTTTCGAACTTTTTTAAAATAATAGATAAAAACACTTAAAAAACTCAAACACTAAAAAAACCAAACCCAAACCACCACATGCAAAACATAGGTGAAAATTTAGCTGTAAGAAGCTTTTGTTTTACAGATTGGGTGTAAGATAGCCAAATATGATTGACCTTATGCGGCTTAGTAGTAATCATCCAGTATTGAAACATCATGAATTAAATGAGACCATACAGTTTCACTACAGTGTAGAATTAATTTCTGGTTAACCTGTGTAACATACATGACTAAGAAATATGTGATAACATATGTGGAACACTTTCAAGGAAAAACTAAGAGCAAGGGCAGAATTCATCTGCATATTAGCAGATATCAAACCTGTTGAGTATACTCCCCTTACTTCACTGAAATGAGTGGGTGTTCTGGCCTTGCCATTAGTGCATTACATTAGGATTTTATTTTTTGTCAGTGCTTTACTATTATGAGTGTGTAGGTTGACATGCTAACAATAAACAAGAAGGAAGTTGTGACTTGGTCTGGGTGGTCCTGCTCTGGCAGGGGAATTGGACTAGATAATCTTTTGAGGTCCCTTCCAATCCCTAATGATTCTATGATTCAATGATTAATCAAAGCACATAGCAACTGGGATAGAAGCTAAAATTTGTATGAACTGAAAACACAGTTTTCACATAAATTTCTTCATGAAATGAGTTGTATTTGAGCCCCACACTGAATTAATACTCTATGATTTAAAAAACTGATTTATTACATCCTCATTTTCGTTTAGTAACACAGAATACCATTCCACACACCAATTTTTGTTGATCTAGATGTTGTCCCTTAAAAGAAAAAGGAAGAAATCAGTAACACTAGTTACAGTTACTGGTACTCACCCTTACCAAAGAGGTAGGAAAAAGTATGTATTTAAAATTTGGACATGGGCAATGCAAAAAAGGAAAGTAGGAATTATCCAGTAGGAATTTATGATAAATGAAAATTTAGCAAGGATGTCTTTAGTGTATATGACAAAAAACTTACTTTAAAATTTAATTGTCATACAGTTAGAGTGAGACCACATCTGGAGTATTGTGTCCAGCTATGGGACCCTCAGTTCAAGAGGGATGTGGAGCTGCTGGAGGGAGTCCAGAGTAGAACTAGGATGATGAAGCAAGTGGAGCACCTTATGAGGAGAGGCTGAGGAAGCTGGGTCTCTTCAGCTTGGAGGAGACTGAGGGGTGACCTCATTAATGTCTACAAATATGTAAAGGGTGGATGTCAGGAGGATGGAGCCAGGCTCTTCTCAATGTCATCTAGTAATAGGATGAGGGGCAATGGGTGTAACCTGGAACACAGGAGGTTCCACATAAATATGAGAAGGAACTTCTTCCCAGTGAGGGTGACAGAGCACTGGAACAGGCT
>JAOXOE010000874.1:18953934-18987967 GCA_028565055.1 Phoeniculus purpureus
ACCCCTCAGTCTCCTTTTCTCCAAGCTAAAGAGATCCAGCTCCCTCAGCCTTTCCTCATCAGGGAGATGTTCCACTCTCTTCACCATCTTTGTGGCCCTGTGCTGGACTCTCTCCAGCAGCTCTGTGTCCTTCTGGAACTGACGGTCCCAGAAGCGGACACAATATTCCAGATGCAGTTTCACCAGGGCAGTTTTCTTAGAGAGTAGCTGTCAATAAACCTGCAAGGAAAGGACTTAACAGCAGAAAACACCCCTAAGAAGTCTCATTAAATGTGTTTACTTTCACCTCTTTTTCTGGTTGAATGCTAACTATACATTCTCTGATAGAAACAACTCCAGAGGTGACCCTGAACCACATCTCGCAGGACATGTGCACATCCCACTTAGCGAGTCCACTGGTTTCTTCCAGGTATCAAGTGCAGGACATAGCAGCACTGTGACCCTCTGCCTTGATCTAGCTAGTCACACACAGGATCTATGACTGCTTATTGGCCATCTTCCATCACTTCAAAGAAATGCAGGTTTTGAGTAAGGGTGGTGGCCTAGTACCTACCGACCATGAGGCCAGGCTTCACCCCACAACTTATATCTTTCCACACAACCATATCATGCACAGAGCTCCACGTGGCCTTCTCAGGGGTCATTCTTTCCAGAATAGCCAAAGGGCTGCCCAGAACTGTAAGAAACTCGATTTCAGTGTAAGATCAGCTCACAGGTCTTCTGCTTTTCCATTATACCCTCACTTGTTAGCAGTACTCCTGAAGTCAGAAATTGTCCATGTGACCAGAAATTTCCCCGTGGTTTAGTCTGGACGTTTTGGGGTCATATACGCTGTTTACTGAAGTTCAAGATACAACCTGGATTAGTCAAAGGCCATCTCACCCTTCTTCCTTTTCAAGGATAAACGTGCAGATTGATTGTTTCTTCATTCGGTGCTCTGAGCTACCGTACCAAAGAGAACTTGTTTCACCACATCAATCTACTAGTTCTAGCAGAAGCTACAATTTCTAAAATCATACTCTCCCACTTTTCCAAGTAATTACTTAAACTTGGGATTGCAGACTGGAAGAACAGATGCCAGCTTTCCTTTTCTGCCTCTTTAAAGGAAGAACAAACACAGCACAGTCCGCTACCCTCCCTTTCCCTAAGCAGCGCAACAGTGATCCAGTGCTGTATCATCCAAGGTGCAAACTAGGCAAGAAGGTTTTGTTTCCTACATGTTATAGTAAATTGACCTTTCAGCTTTATCTGCCTTCTATGACCTCTGACAGTTGCCAGAAATTTCTAGCAGCAACTCTTTCCAATAGGGTCGTGGTACAACAGGTAATTATTGAAGCAGGTACAATTACAGCTGCTTACTCCCCTCAGATATATCTGTGAGCACATACAAAAGACCTTGGGCTGGGTTTATGTGTATTACATACGCATATAAGGAATCTGTGGTTTCTTTCCTTGCTGAAGCCCCTTTGAGCACTTCTACCTTACTGAAAGCGGGCACTTTGAAATGTAACAGCTCACAGTTGTCTTAAACGCGGAAGTTTTCCACTCGCTATTTGCTGCTGTGAATGAAGAGTCCGTGTCACTGTGGATACTGAGATATATACTACAGATGAAAGTGTCTTCGTTGATGGCAGCAGGAGTATCACCAAGGCTTAAATAAATAGCATTGCTCCCTCATTCTTCCGTCCAGTGCCTGGAAAAAAAGACACCCACAGCAAAACTGAGACGAAACCCAACAGCAGACCCAAAACCCGCAGCTACTTAATCAGCAGAACCCTGGAGTACTTTCCATTTGGGGTACTTGTGTAGTCACACTGCAACATTATCAGGTACGTACTCACTAGCGCCGCTCAGAAACCACTTGCTTTTCTAAGGTATTATTTCCAAGGGGCTTGCAGCTGGTACATCATGCAGTTCTCTGCATGAAGCTCAATTAGAATGGCAGTAACGGTCTGCAGAGGTTCATCAAGCCTACAATAGCAAGGAAGGTTCAGGTTATCCACTGCCTGCCTGCGCTTTTTTTGCCTTAAGTCCACACCTCAATGTTTTCAGCCCAACTCCTTATATGAGAGCAGTTTAGATAGGCAATACGCTGCTGGATTATGTATTTTGATATCACTTAACCATGAGAAAAACACTATGTGCCCGACTTTGAGAGCCATCTGCAGCTGAGTAATAAACACCTCCAAAATAAACAAGGCAAGAAGATTACATGAAGATCATGGAATCTTTATGCTGGAAATAATGGGAATGGTTTAGCCCAGCTGCTGTATTTTGTTATGCTGATTTTTCAGAGAAATCAGAGAAATATTGTCCAGCATGCAGTTGAGCCAGTAAGCATTTGAACACATTTATATCTCTATGATTTTTTAAAAAAATAAGTTCTTTATTCCAAAACACGTTGGCCTTGAACTTTTTTTTTGCACCACATGACAGTATTTACCTACAAGATTTAACCGGCATCGGAAAATGCAGCGAACAAGATCTGCAAACTGCCATCAGAATTAAAGCCCCTTCTGTTCTGTTAGACTTTATGTGAAAAATAGCTTTGCATCACCGGAGTACTGCAGGTACAGTTGGAAAAGATGCTTTCACCAGGTTTTCAATGTGTTCTTCATTGAGAACCGTTTTACAGGATTTCCTTTGGTCCCACTGAATTTAAAACATATAAATCCTTTACAAACCAAACCCACTGAAGAGCCAAACTGCTGCATTTTAAAAAGAAGTCTTAATCCTTCATCGATGTCAGTTCACTTAGCAATAAGTGATTGGTTATAACCCTACTCCTACAGAAGAAAAATACATCTTGAAGTCAACCGTCAAGCGGACAAAACGGTAACCAACCTATTTCAGCGCGGAGCAGGGCAGTCGTTGCCTGCGCTGCTGATCCAAACCCTTGTTTTCTCCATTGTCTTTTCCTCTCAACACCGACCTGCTTAGAAAACAAACAAACTCCTCCTGCGGTTACAGTGTTTTCCACATTCTCCTCCGTAGCCCTTTGTTCTTCTCCACCTGCTCAGCTGCTGATAAAGTTCTATGCACACCCTGTATGCAGGTCACGCACCGAACGTGCCAGGCAAGCCTGGGTCAGAGCAGCAGACAGAAAAACCTGCTTCCAAAGATAAGCCAAAAAGAAAGCGTTTGCTCTTCCCTATAGTTTCGTTTATGTCCTAAAAAAATGCATCAAAATGATTTTCTGCATTCCAGTGGCTTTGAGAAGTGTCTTACTGGGCCTGAACCTCCCTCAGTGGCTTGCACACGCTTGTGGAACAAATGCGAAGGCTTTAAGGACCCACATTTAACAAAGTACACCTGGTCTTTGTCTTAAAAGGAGGGAAGGCAGCAGCTGTACTCCTTGTAGGTGTCCGAAGATGCTGCTGCATGTTGTATTTCGGTTGTGCTTCCTGACTGCCACTATCACCAGGTAACACACAGTTGTTCTGCTGTACTTGCACCTGCTACCAGCACAAGCTCCCCAATTGATTCTTCTGGCTTGGGATTCACAAAGCTGTATGTCCAGGTCTGTCGAGGGAGAAAGCGATGTCTTACCTTAGAAAATCAAAAGCAGGATCAGAGATGGGGCAAGACTACTGAAAAAGACTTCTCAAAGTCCAGGGGTTGTGTGGCAAAAACTGGCCTGTTTCTTTTTAATCCTGGAGAATTTTGCTGCAGAAACACAACAGCGGGGTGTCACAGTTCACCTTCCTTAGCTGGACACAGACACAACTAAATGCAATGTGCTGCTCAAAGAGCCCACGCAGAGGTTATTAGCAAGTAACAGCTTATGGAAATACGTAGCAAAGGATTTTGAAGCAGAAATTAAATCCATGAAGAACTTTTTAAAAATACACAAACATTAAAGCCATTTTAGAGATGTAGAAAGAGAGGTATAGATGATGTTGGCCAGTGCAGCAGGCTGTAGGCCAGGAGCAGAATCCAGGAACCCTGGCACTCGGTGTGGGCAGTTACCACTACAACAGCAGAAACACGGTGTGCTGACAGAGAGGGATCTCAGGTCCAGTGTGGAAGAGATACTACTGAATTTCATTTGAAGTAGCACAAACCTGGAAACACAATGATGTGATTCTCAATACTGTTTTGATAAGACAATGGAACTAATTAAAAACTGATCATTAACAATCTCTGCAAGTGCATGACACAACTATTGAAGCCGAGACAATAATCTTTCCAGGGTCTACACAACCTAACATCCATGATTTCACACGTTCCGTTGTTCAGTGGCTCTTTCTGCAATTAGTGCTGTTAAAAGTCAAAGATGAATATGCTGCTTCACAGACATCAAACTTGGTATAAATCCTTTTAAAACAAAAAAATACTTAAAGAGAGAAATGGATAATGAAATAGAACAAAATAGGTCTCAAAAGGAAGCCTACTTTGTAAGTCACATTAGTCAGTGGACCTTCAGTGACTTCAAATCAAAGCTCCTCTTCACCAGGAGAGTGGTGAGAGCCTGGAATGGGTTGCCCAGGGAGGTGGTTGGGGCCCCATCCCTGGAGGTGTTTAAGGACAGGCTGCATGGGGCTCTGGCCAGCCTGATCTAGGGTGGAGTGTCCCTGCCCATGGTGGGGGGGGTTGGAACTGGATGATCAGGTGGTCCCTTCCAGCCCTGACTGATTCTGATTGTATAACTTCTGCAGTGAAGTGATCCTGCTGTGGCAGGGGGATAGGACTAGATGATCTTTGGGGGTCCCTTCCAATCCCTAATGGTTCTATGACTCTAAGATACTCTGGTCCAATCCCCTGCCACAGCAGGATCACTCTGTCTTGCAACAAATGGGTAAGACTTGTGGCCACAACCTGTCAGGTTGCTAGCTAAGATTCTGCAAGGGGTGTCCTTTCATCCTGTCTCACCCTGAGGCTTTCTAGACGTGCAGCTGTGTACATGATCTTTTCAAAGAATACCCTCACCAGAGGAAGGCGTTTGCATCACTCCTACCAACACAGTGGCCAGTACAGGGCCACTTCAGTACTGGGCTGACATGGGCAATTAAAATAACTAGCTGACATCACGTTTAAAGCAGTGACCTGTAACATAGGGCAGAGGCTCCCAGCACCTCTTTCCAACGCTTGTCTGCACTCAGAGGATGAGCAAGTGAGTGACCGTTGTAGGACACGGTTGCCCTGTGCACAGGGGCACATTTCCCACCCTCATGCTCAGAGCTGACCTCACGCACTGGTCCCTTTGCAGGTTTTGGTCTTGTTAACCAAACAGAAAAATGAGAACAAGCATGAGCTGGATGAGACACACTTGGTGCTGCGAAGGGTGGGGGATAATAGCCATGGGCAATTCCACACTCTGGCTGCAGAGCCCAGAGCCCTCACCTTAGAGGTATGTGAAGTTGCAGGCCAGCCAGGGCAACTAACATCACTGGCAACACAGCCCACATCAGCAACTGTGTGACCAGCAGGACCAGGGAGGTGATTGAGCCCCTGTGCTCAGACCTGGTGCAGCTGCACCTCCAGTACTGGGGACAGTTGTGGTCACCGCGGTATAGGAAGGATGTGGAGGTGCTGGAGAGGCTGCACAGAAGGGCAGCTGGGCTGATTAGGGGTCTGGAGGACAGGTCTGATGAGGAGAGACTGAGGGAGCTGGGGCTGTTCAGCCTGGAGAAGAGGAGGCTGAAGGAAGACCTCACTACCTGGAGGGAGGTTACAGTGAGGTGGATATTGGCCTCTTCTACCTAGTGACTAGCAACAGGACCAGAGGAAACGGGGTCAAGTTGTGCCAGGGGAGGTTCAGACTGGATCTTAGGAAAAATTTCATCCCTGAAAGAGTGGGGAAGCCCCTGGAGGGGATGGAGACACCATCCCTGGATAGGGGTTCAGCAAACGGGCAGATGTGGGGGATAATTTAGTGGTTGGGGGGTTGTAGGGAGGGCAGTTGGACTTGATAAACTGGAAGGTCTTTTCCAACCTTGATGATTCTGTGAGTGAGAGATTTTTACCTGCTGCACGAGGATGGACCTGACAAGAGACGACTGGCCTGCTCTCAGGATCAGGGGCACATGAGCCGGGCATGTAAAACCACAGGGACACAGTCCTTGTCCTAAGGTAGCTGAAATGAGACACAGTGTAGAAGCAGAGCCCACAGTTAGTGTTTGCCGGTTGAAATGAGGGAGCCTGAGACACTAGTTGCTTTCCTAAGGGCAGTTCAGAGCTGGGTTTAATGGAAGGTGCATTCTGTGATGTACTTGACTTTCTAGGTGCTGTGGCCCTCAAGGATCTTCACTGTGGTTTTAGACCCTTCTTCCAGAAGAAGACCACTGCTTGCCTAGTGTGATGAAGGTCGAGGCTCCAACGGGACTCCACTGCTTTCCTCACCCTTCAGCTCAGGTGCACAGCGGATAGTAGCGCTCTGAATCGTAAGTCGAAGAGTTGCCTTGCTTCATGCCTTGCTTCATGCTGTTCAGTGACAAGCACCTCTGTCGTGTTTGTCGCTGGGAATAACCCGTAACGGTGCAGTGCTTTATTGCTGGACTGTTCCTCGACGGAAGGGGCTGCTGTCCTCATGTAAATACTGCAGGTACCTGCATCAAAGCCTCTGGCTCTGTTTGATGCCTGAGTCATAGAACCAGAGAATGCTTTAGCTTGGAAGTGACCTTGAAGACCATTTAGTTCCAATCCCCTGCCATGGGCAGGGACATTTGTCACCAGAGGAGGTTGCCCAGAGCCCCATCCAACCTGGCCTTGAACACTTCCAGGGATGGAGCAGCCACAACCTCCCTGGACAACCTGTTCCAGTGCTTCACTACCCTCCTGGTGAAGAAATGGTTAATATCCAATCTAAATCTCCCCTCTTCCAGTTTCAGGCCATTGCTCCTTGTCCTGTCGCTGCAGACCCTTGTAGAAAGCCCAGACTTTTAATTAATGGGGCTTCGGAGAACAAATTGAGGTTTGGCCACTATTTCCAGAGCTCTGCTAGCACAGAGCTTGTCTCATCCGCTCTCCGAGGAGAGAAGCAGCTGACGTGCTGGTGCTGGGAGCAGCGCAGGCTGGGCGAGGTGTGTGGGGCTGGAGCCCTCTCTGCCTTCTCAGCTGGCAGGGATTGGGGTGTTTCCTCCGTGGCGCTGTGTTGTGACCCAGCCGAGGCTTAGGGCACCCGCTCAGCTACCGCAGGACTGCGGTGTGGCTCATCAGCCAATATTTGCACAGCTCTCTGCAAGTCCTGGTCACGAATCGTAGCCACCTTGTGAGGGTACCTGGGGGTCCAGGCTTGCATGTTGAGTTGAGGCCGTGGCAGAAAGGCAGCTCTTAGTGACATGCAAGTAGCATTGCCCGAAGCCTGTTCGTTCAGCAGCAATTCCTGTTTTAAACCCTGCAGAGTTCCTGCTTTATTTATAGATCATCTATTTACTCTGGGAGCGGGCTCCGGCTCCGTGTATTTACACGACATTTAAGTTTCGACTTAGTTTCGCACAGCAGTGACTAACACTTGGCTCGAGCTGCAGGACACTTGGCTGGTTTTCACACCAGGATTACAAACACAGCGAGAACAGCCCGTGGAAGAGGTCCATGACTTGACTTCAGTATTTGAAATCAATAGGAACTTGCTGTTGCAAGGTCTCTGCACCTTCCTGTAACTTGGTGCATGTTGCTGGGCTCTGCAATGGGATGACAGAGAGCTTTGGTATTAATCTTTAATAATTAATTTATAATAACTTATTATAATTTATAATAATTAATTTCTTATTATTTCTGTAAATCAGTTGGGCAAGTAGTTGCCTCTAATGAAGATTTAATATTTACCGTTCCGATGGGTGTGTTAATGCTGCATGAAATGAAAGAAAACCTAGAGTCACACATGATCCCGCAGAGGGGCCAGCACTCTGCCTGCAGTTATTACACCAAAGCAACTGGGAACAGAACTGGGACAGAAGCTGCCTGCTCTTTGCAGGAACATCAAATTTTAATGGGGGAAAACTACAGGGAAATGAACATTTTGTTTAAAAACTGTCATGAAGGGAGAAGAGCTCTTTTTTCCCCCCCCCCCAAATATAGGTCTTTGATGGTGACCTGCTAATTTTATGCTTACGCTGCTTTCTGGAGCTGCATAAAGAGGTTGGTCTAACCTCCCCACCCTGGTGCTCCAGTAGAGTGGTCTTAAAACCAGGTTCATGTGTTTTTATTTACTTTTCTTCCCTGCCCAGAGTCCTAAATGGCACCAGATGATTAAACGTTGTAGGGTCTGTGGTGGTGAGTGTTTCTGCAGATCTGGCCGTGGATTTTCTGTCCTGCCAGCTGGCAGCGGGGTGATGCTCTAAGCCTCTGGAGCAGGGTTTAGAGCTAAGAGCACTCAGCCTCGTGCAGGACATGATTGTATGGAGGAGATGCTTTTATCCGGGTAACAATCCAGCGAGGTATGACTGGTTTGAGGTTCAGCTGCAGATGAAAACTGTCACATGCAGGCAAGTACCTGCAGGTACCTTCAGGCCCTGGTGTGTTCTGCAGGAACCAGGAGCTGCTGGTTCTGTTTGCGATCTCTGATCGCTATCTGAGAAGCGTGACAGTCTGATCCAGGGGCAGGTTTCAACTACCTAAAGAGAGGACCCTGAATGGGGGTTTAAATGCCATGGACTATGCCCCTTAGCTTCAAGCTGCCGCTCCAAAAGACCACGAGTCTCCTGCAGTTCCTGCAGCAAGTAGTCCATCACTGTGGTTATACCTGCGTGGGCATCCATAGGATCGTTGGGGTTTGGAAGGGACCTCGAGAGATCATCTAGTCCAATCCCCCTGCCAGAGCAGGATCATCCAGATACCTTGGAAGTCCTCAGGCAACTGAAGTGCTAGCTGCCAGCATTTAGGCGACTAAATGGCATTCATGGGGGCTGGTCAGCTGCACCCCTTGAGAGGCTTCATTGCCTGGTGTCCCCCGAGAATGCAGGAGGCTCAGACACACCAGTCACACATCGATGGGCTAAGCCATTTCCTGATGGATGGCTGACTCCCACTCATCACATCCCGCCTGGGAGATGTCACTGAGTCTGCAGTGCCACCTGAGGCTTCACTGATGGGGGGGAATAAAACTGTCAAAGAGCTGAGGGGAAGAAAGGAGAGAGAGCTGTGGTTGCTGCCTGGGTCACTGCTGTGTGGTGCTCTGTAATGCAGCTGCTGCAATGCAGGGGGGATGCGACCCCTGCTCTCCCAATCCCCCAGCCTCATCTGCACAGCCACTGAGCAGTGATCTGGGCCATGAAGCCAAGGCAGGAACCTGTATCAGGGGACATCAGTGGCCCTGAAGCTTGACTACTGGCAGCACCAGGGAGTCAAGTTGGCATCCTGCGGTGGGTCCAATGCCTGTCCCTCTGAAACAGCAGGGAAGCTCTGTGGTCACTGGCTTGTTCTCTCCACCCCTTTGGACTGACCTTGGAATGTCTCATCCTCATTCTGCCTTTCCACCACCTTCCCTTCACCTGCACCTGGCAGCAGCGCTGTCTGTGCCCATTAGCAGCTGCATGCCAGCTGCTGGGCTTTCCCTCTTCTTGGCAGTTCCTGTGCAGATTTTGCTGGCTTTTTTTGCCCCAAACCTTTTTGGTGCCTGTCAGCATTTTCTCTGTGTGCGTGCACTGGGGAATCACAGAGCTGCCGTCTATTTGGGTCAGAGCACGCCCGTGTCTGTGCCCGTTTATAGTCCAACGTGAGGGGTTTTCTAAGAATAGATTCCCTCTCACCAATCTGGTTCTCCCTGCCCACATAATACCCGTTAGCTCCCGTCTGCTGTTGTGAGGCTTATGAAAGTGGGGTAAAGAGAGCGATGAGTCTTTCTGTTGTTCTTGGACCTCAGTCTTGCATTTCTCCTGTTGGGTCGGTAAGTCGGAGAATCACAGAGTTAGCCAGACCAGGGTGCTGAGAGCCACAGCCCAGGCTGTCCTTAAACACCTCCAGGGATGGGGACTCCACCACTGCCCTGGGCAGTCCAGTCCAGGCTCTGATCAGAGTTCCTTTCCATGAGGAAGGGCTTCCTAACATCCAACCTAACCCTCCCCTGGCAGCTTCAGGCCCTGCACTCTTGTCCTCTTGCTAGTTGCCTGAGAGAAAACCCAGACCCCCACCTGACTACCACCTCCCTTCAGAGAGTTGTAGAGAGGGAGAAGGTCCCCCCTGAGTCTCCTCTTCTTCAGGGTGAAGAACTCCAGCTCCCTCAGCCTCCCCTCATCAGACTTTCCCTCTAGTCCCTTCCCCAGCCTCGTTGCTCATCTGGACCCACTCCAGCCCCTCAATATCTTTCTTGAAGTGAGGAGCCCAGAACTGCCCCCAGTGAGGCTTCACCAGTGCCCAGTACAGGGGGAGAATCACATCTCTAGTCCTGCTGACCTCACTATTCCTGATACAAGCTGGAATGCCGCTGGCCTTTCACATCATGATGGTACAGAGCTGAGTAAGTCCTTTAGCAGCTGCCCCAAGCTGGGGTCCTCGGTCACGTAGCTGTAAATTCCACAAGGGTTCTCCAAAAGGACAGCACAATTGTCTTTCTGAAAGTAGCGCACGAGTTTGATGACGTGTCTGAGGAACTTTAGAGTTAGGTGACCTCTGTTGATGACGTGTCTGAGGAACTTCAGAGCTAGGTGACCTCTGCTCCTCAGGCAGTTAGCCAGCTCTTTGTTAGAGTCAAGGAAATCTTTCAACGAAAGGACAGATGAAATTACTGTTGCTGCCATCAAATTAACCCGGTTTCAACTTTCAGCGATGATCATCCTCCTGGTTTTTGAACAGCTTCTTTGAAAACTGTCCCATTAAACGTTTTCTTCTGCAGAATCTGATCGCTTTGCTGTGAAACTGTCTCCCTGGGCTATGGAAAAGGATGACAAGTAGTTTGTTCAGTGTGGTGGTGGGTTGTCCTCTGAAGTGCACCTTGTTCCAGCACTCCTGAGCGTGGCAGAGTTCTCAAAGAATAAAGACAGAGCAGATGGGATCCAGACTGGTGAAGGAAAATCAGACCTGAACAGGTTATTAAACAGTGATGTGATGGTGGCTTGTAAAAGATCCCTAGCTGTCGGAATCGGTGGGAGTGTGTGGGGTTCAGAGTGGACCTTTGAAACAACGTGAGGAAGTGTTTCTGTCCTGAAAGCTGCCTCCCATCACAGTTTGCTGCCATTAAATATCCAGTTGTCACGAGCAAGAGCCTAAAACAGTGACAGGCAGCTGCACTTGCGGGGTGTTCACACATCACCTTGGGGAAGGTTTCTTTTCCACATGTGTGAACCAAACATCTCAATTAAATCGAGAAGGGGAAGACCTGGTTTTCATTAGGCTGTGAAGACTTTCAGAATTACATTAGTTGCAGTTCATTAGATCTTATAATTGTATTTGCTGTGTGTCGTGATGAGGGAGGGAAGGGGTTGGGTGTGCACAGGGGGAGCCCAGCTCATAAATCATTCCCACAGGAACCGTCATTAGCTTCTGCCGGCTCAGTCCGTCAGGATCAAACCCTAAGGTTGTTATTTCCCTCTCCACAGCGGGAGAGTGTGCAGATGAAACACGCCACGTGTCAGGACGTCAGTGTGGGGCTCAAGATAGGGTTGACTTCATCGTGCCTCACCACTCCATGCTTCTCCAGCTGGCAGCTCCATGTGGGAGCCACTAGTCTTACCCAGGGGAGATCCTCAGCAAAGGGACTGTCTCCAGCAGTGGAAAGGGCAACACACTTCAATTCTCACTAATTCCTGTTGCTTTGAGACTACTTAACTATAATGCTTGTAAGGGGTTGGACTTAGGTGATCTTTCAAGGTCCCTTCTGTGATCTGTGAAATGCATTCTGCATATAATGCATTAGGTATCAATGTGATTGTATAGAAATGACATTTAAAACCCACCTGGACGTGTTCCTGTGTGACTTGGTCTAGGTGATCCTGCTGTGGTAGGGGGATTGGACTAGATGATCTTTCGAGGTCCCTTCCAATCCCTAATGATTCTATGATTCTGGTAACCAAAACTTCTAAAACTCATGAGTTAATCACATACAATCAGACTGTACAAATACCTATTATTTGTATGCACATACATATTATTTGCATACACATAAGATTGTTTCTTTCATAAACAAGAAGATAACAACAAAAACATGCAGTACCTCGTCTAGTTCCATTTCATCTGGACTCTCCCACGGTTTTATAAACTTTCCACGAGACCTCTTCAAAGGCACAATAACTATGTAATAACCTCTGTAGAGGAAAGAATTGGACAAAACTGAAGTTCAAGGACAAGGAGTAAGTGTTTGATTAGGTGTCTGCTCAGATGAACTTATGAGAACTGGGGTATGTTGAAAGAAAACCTGTTCATGTTATTATGCCTTTGCAAATCACACTCTTGGAACCACATCCAGTGTAAAGCATTTGACAAACAAATGGCACTAATTACTTACCTTTGCACGTAAACATATAAATATGTATAAGAAACCTTAATTACAGTGCTCTAAACTGCCTACATTTGACTGCAGTTTATAACTTCATTTGAAATACAACAGCTATGGGATATTTGCGCCCTGACACCGTCAGCGTGGGAAAAAATCCAAGCCCCTAAATTGAAACATATTACCATATATTTAAATATCAATTAACACCCCATCTTTCCCCATTTTAATGTGTAATGACACTAGTAGGTTAACATGTTTGTTGATGCCAATATTATTATAAACAGAAAATAAAGAAGACATAGCATACACTCCACCTACATATTTTTACTCTTGAGTATCAATCACCATCAGCTCTATCTACTTAAATATTCTATTCATAGTAATAGATAAGAGAGTTTGATGTACACTGTCTTTACAGCTAGGATTTGCAAATTACATGTATCAGTTTTAATCAGAAACATTTTCTTGAAAGCATCTTACTCCTCACTCCAACGTAGGTTAGTAAATTATATGAGACTTTCCTTGTTTCCTTCACAAAGCCTGGATACGTGAGGCAGATCCATAATGTCACATTAGCGTGAGGAAAGACACCGTAGAATCACAACAGCAGGACATCCAGGAAGATATAACATACATCTTCTTGATAACACATTTGTCAAATATCAAGTGCTCTCCATCTCTGAGAAGAGGGAAAGAAGCTGCTCTCCTTTGTTTCTAATAACAGAGCTTATTTAGAAGGGTGTCTGTGTCTCTTCATTTCACAAGAAAACTAGTGTTTCCGTTTTCTTTTTTTCTTCCAGTCTGCCATTTTTTTAGTCTATTCAACCTTCTCTAGAACTGACCAGTTTTCTTATGTAATACTACTAAAAAATCTAAAGTAATTAATAGGTCTACAGAAAAGGACTTGCCCTAAAATTGAGCAAAATCTATCTGTTTAAACTGACTCTATCTTTCTCCCATACTAGTGCATGCCATTGGACCATTTTAATTGTCTCTTCTTGATTAAAGCTCCTTTCAATAAAAGTAAAAAAAATCTGGATTTTTAACTGCTGCAGCACATTCACATATTTACTCATATTTGCATTACACATTCTTATATTAACAGTATGATACATAATCTTATACACTAATATTCTAGTTCAAAACCAACAAGACTGGTTGAACCCAGATTTTAAACCTCAGTATTTTAAAAATTGTTTTGTAACATGAGTAACAAATACTAGTGAATGATGATTTGTCCTTGTAGACATTAATTATAATGTACATACCTTTCCTTTAACAGATGCATAACAATGAAGATAAAAAGCAATTGAATAATGACCGCTATATGTCTTTCAGACATGGAAGAAACACCTGCTAGATGAACTGCACAGCAGTGTCTTACTTATCCTTTATTTTACATATTCTCTGTGTTCTTTTTTAAGCTAACAGTGTTCATATTTTTTTAAAAACAGGGAACATCAGGCATGTAAATGTTACTTTCACACTTTCTCACATATTCTTCATGCATGCCTCCCACTCATAACTTTGATTATCCACTGACTTTCAGCACATACAGAATATTTTAAAGCTGAAAGCACAAGCACATCAACTGCAAGAATAAAAATGAAACTTCAATTAAATATAGTACTTCAAATTGTAAAGGACAATAAACTTCTGTTCTTTCTAGGCAACTTCCTAAAAATGAAGTGCCTCTTGAAAAACATGACTTTAACTTTCTTGTTTGTTTTAAGTTGCTTGTTTTGACTTGGTTATTTTGGGAGTAGGAACAGTGAGAAACAGGTGGATTGCATGGATATTGCTTGAACTACTGTGCACTGGGAAGTATTCTACAGAACTTCATTTCTACTTAAGACTTTGTAAGAGATGCATGAGAGAACAGGAATTGTCCTTTACACATAAAAATTGTGTTGGATTAGTCAAAATACCATAGAAAAATAAAGCAATTGCTCACTTGATGCCAGCAAAAGAAATCCATTTTACAATTGGAGCTCTGCTCCAATTTTTATGCTGTATCACTGGCTAACATTGAAATAAATTACTTCTACCACCCTTAATAAATTACAAAGGCTCCTGTAACATTGCCTTCAATCCCATTAGTATTTAGCTCTAATTCATTAGAGAAAACCATTAACTGTTTCACCTTCTGTGTAATTAATATTCTGAGATTCCCATTGTATAGCACTTCATAGTAAGATAGCGACAGTCGTGACCATATAATGTACCCACAGAGAAACAGTAACTGTAAAAATGTCAACATAACTGCTATGCAAAATTGCTTCTACCATACAAACACTACAGCTGAAATAATCTTACTTTTCTAACAAGCATCAGGTAAACTTTTTCTGCACAGTATGTGATTTCTTTTATGCCCACTTCCAGGGGTCATTGATCTTTTTTTTTTCCCAGCTGTTGTGTTTTTCTCTCTCAAGACTGATCACATCCTCTTAGGAAATGGATACAGAAGGAGGAGACACACTATTTGAAAAATTAGCACTTGGACTCTATAGGTTTAAGGTATTTTTTCTGATGTCACAGCCCCTTTCATTTTTCACTCTACATATAAGGGCAGGCATTCTCTCTTTTTCCACTGCTACCTTTTCAGACTGTTTGACCAGCTACCTCATACATTCTTCTCTCTGTGAATGCTCTGCTTCATAAATCTTTTTTTACTCATTCCGTCTTGAATCTTCCTGAGCTGCATTTGTTTCTGAATGCATGTTACTCATTCTAATTATAATTTCCACATTTTCCAGTTTTTCATCCCTTTAATGTCTCAAAGTCATGCCTTTCTTGACCTCATCTGCACCAAATCCTCAGTCTGTGAATGAAAAATGGGTGCAGTTTTCGGCAGTCAGTAAAAATATACCAGGGAGATGACAAGTTTATAACACTATTTAATGACTTGCTCATTTTCCTTCCCATTTTCTTTACACGAGATACAGGAACCCTACAAACCAACAACAATCACTACAAGCAGAGCAGTAACGTATTGATTGTACTATGCTTAATATTTTCTTGGCAAATCTTTATTATCTAACCTTTTCTAATCCCTGATGAGTGTGTGCTTTCTGTTTTTTATTCCTACTTCTGCTGTACAAATCTCCACAGCACCTTTTTTCCTCAAGTCTAATTTACTTTACAAACATTTCAGTTCTTGTTTCATTTTTGGGATGATGGGAAGAACCTGACATTTTTCTTTTAATAAAAAAATTCTGAATTAATTAATCTGAATTAATATAAGTGCAGTAATGGTTCATTAAAAGTCCACATAATTCTGGAATTATTTCCTCTGTGCACTTCAAGGTGTTAAAGCAGCTATCCGTTGATGGAATACCCATTCTTCTCAAGGGGGTAGACTGTTTAGAAGACACCTGATTTCCTTAATCCCTCTTTAGTATTTGAGTTCAGTGATAAAACACAGAAGCACTCTGAGACACGACCAGCAGCTTAAAGACAATTGTTCTCCATGTATTTCCATCTAGATTTTACTCAAACTTTTATATTTGGTTAAGGAATAAACTTAAGGAATAGTTCTAGTTGGAAGGGGCTTACAACAATAGTCTAATGCAACTGCCCTGCTAATTCTGGTCTGACCAAAACCTAAGCATGCTATTAAGGTCATTGTCCAAATCCCTCTTCAACATTGACAGACTTGAGGCAATAAGCACCTCCCTAGAAAGCCAGCTCCAGTGTTGAACCACTGTCTGTAAACAAAAACTTCCTTATGTCATCTGAACCTCCCATGACTCAGTTTTGAAACATTGCCATATGTCCTGTCACAGGCTCCCACGGAGAAGGAATAAGCATCTCCCTCTCCACTTCCTGTCCTCAGGAAGCTACAGAGAACAATGTTGTTGCCCCTCAGCCTCCTATTGCCTAGGCAAACAGAGAGTCCTTAGCTGTTCCTTCCAGACCCTTCACCAGCTTTCCTGTCCTCCGATGGGTGCGTTCAGGTACCTTACCAGCAGAATCTGGTATTTCTTAAATTACATGCCATTGGTGATTGTCCAATGTTGCAATTTCTCTATATCCCCCTGCAAGGCTTGTTGACCCTCCAGAGAGTCAAGCGCACCTTCCAGCTTAGTATCATCAAATATTAGTCCAGTGTAAGTGTAAGCACTATGGCAGAATGCTGTGCCATAGTGCTTTGTTATGTGGAAGAAAACACTAGTCTACTGCTACAGATCTGGATTTTATTAACAGTAAGAATAATCACCTTTCTTGAGACAAAAACAATGATGTGCCATTAATTCACTTACTTGATATTCTCATTTGAAGGTACTTCTGGGAGTTCCACAGTAATCATACCATCTAAGTTGGTCTTTCCAATGAAGACTGGCTTGGTGCGAAGTACATCTGGTGCAGTCTTTGCTGTCACTCTGTGTTGAAGACCCCCAGCACTATTCCCTCTGTTCGTCAACACAAATGAATACGATGTCTCTGGCTTCAAGTTAGTGATCAGCTTTTGAGTAGCACGTCCATCAACCTCCACCACCATTTTCCCATCATCATAAAGGATCTAAATTAATATATAAAGTGAAGGTGGTTTTGGTTACTAAGAGAGGTAACTGTCATACAGAACTCAGAAATGAACTGAAGACACACATTTGAAATGAAATTTACTGTGCGTTTTACGCTGTAAGACAGTGCTGAATTCCCTGATGCAAACAAGGGAAAAACAAAAGGTAATCTAACTAATTCAAATTCAGTAGTTTTGCTTGAATGCAACATTTACGTCAAGGCACAGTTGTTCAGAATGGTACCTTGATTTTTTTTTTTCATTCACACTCCTTACTCAGGAGGATTTTTGCAACATTTAGTTCATAATGTGCTACTCTTCACTTGCCACTGCCTGAGATGACAAAAGTGATGAAGAATGATGACAAAGAAATTCCAGCCAGGCTGCAGGTTACACTGAGTCTCTTTATCAGGCTAATGTTATATTTAGAGGAGTAACAGTTATACTGCAAAAATGTGTTGTAAGGAGAAAAAAACAGAAGTTACAAAATCAAAACAATTACAGTTACTATATAAATTATATAAAAAGGATAAAAATTATTCTTTCACTGTTTTCTTTAAAACACTGTAGCAACAAACTACAAATTAGCAAGGTGATCACGCCATATATAATTACCAGCATGAGCCTCACACAGCAATAATCCCACAACAGTGAAAAGCCTATATTGACAAATGACTGAATTTAAACAGCTTGGGTCAATACTGCTGACTCGCTAGCATTCTTAAATACAGCAATACCAAAAAAAATTCCACATGTTCACTAAGCTACTTAACCAGGCAAATGACATCCTCTAATTTCTCTATTTTCATCTTGAACAAATGTAAACTAACTTACTTTGAAAGGCAAAGCTGAATTGTAATTTTCTGGAATTTCCCAGGAGAGCAAAACAGAAGTCTTCATTACTGCTTTAACATGAAAATTTTTTGCAAACACTGCTGGAAAAAAAGAAATAAGGTATATAAACAAAATCTTGGCACTTAGGTCTTGTCATATTTCCACTGCTATTTGGGAGCATTAGCTTTCTGTTTAGGTCAAAAACCAACAAGGATTCAATTATCCTACCTGCTCACTTGTACTAAATATCACGTTTTAACTCATTCTCACTCTTATCTAGTGACATTCCAAAAACATACATTTTCCTTACCTGAGAAAATGGTGAAGATGTTAGCCAGAACTTTCTTGGCAAGGGATAACTGAATTCTAACACATCCAAAACATATTAAGATTTACATACTTTACCTTTTGTGTTTGATGAACCTATTTTATGAATGAGCCAGTCAGTTTTATTTACAGCTTCAGAAACACTGATATCCAAAGACTGATATTCCTCTAAAGGTCAACGCCATAAGCAGACAAATCCTACCTTGATCCACGGGTAGTGTCCTGAACTGGACACTTGGACTATATGGACCAGGCCCTTTGCTTGTGTGGGCACGTACTTTTACATCATATGTGGTATCTGGTTTTAAGCCAGAAAGTGTCATAGTGGTATCAGCAGGAACAACAGGGAGTTCAACTGGCTGGTAAGCAACATTGATATCTCTGTACAAGATGGTATATTTGGTGATAATGCCATTTCTCTCTGCCAAGAGTGGCATCTGCCAAGTTAATTGAACTGATGTAGAAGTAGAGCTTTCCGAGTGGAGATTTTGGGGAAATCCACTGGGTACCTCTTCAGGAACAGAAATCTCTTTAACCATCTCCTCCCCAAAGCCCACTTTATTTCTAGCTGAGAGCCTGAAGACATAGGAAGCTCCTTTGTGAATGTCTGTGGCCGTGAAGTGGTCTTCCTTCTCTGAGAACTCCATGGTTGTAAACGTATCCATGTCTTTGCGACCAAACTTCAGGAGATAACCCTGCAGCGGGCCAAAAGTGTCCACAGGAGGGTGCCACTGAATTAGAGCCGTGTTCATCTGTGTGTGGCTAATCACAAGACGAGGTTTGCCTGGAACTGTAGCACAAAGTTATTTGAAGATGACATATATACAAAGAGAATTGCATGTACAATTCTTGAGGCTAGTTTAGTAGAAACCAGCATAAGTTTACTCTTCTCTCATTGCTAGTTTCATGAATTACTGTCTTATGGAAGAAGTAATGTCTGCCTCCTGCACTATTGAGTAATACAGTATAATAAACTATGACAGTAATGCCATTTACTGTTGTCTTCTACTCTTACCATCATCTCTAACTACACAGAACATTCAGAGGCACAGGACTTAGGAGCACAAGTCGAGAAGTAAAACTTCAAACAGATGTCTTATGAATGGATCTGTCTCACTTGAAAATCCTTGATTAAAAAAAAAAAATCCTACAAATTCACTAATTTAATCCAAAGTACATAATGACGATGGTAATGACAACAACAAAACTGTTAGCTCTTGTACTTCTTGTAACAACAAGTAACTACAAGTTTCTAGATTCGCCTAATATAACTTTTGTCATTGACAGTTACAATGTGGTAGAAGGGAAGTCAGATCAACCTTGCCTTGTAGTAAATATTACTACCCATGATTAAACCCTATAATTCCATTTACACAGACAAATCATCTCCATGGTCTGTTTCAGCTTGCAGTAGTAGCACAATTTGGAATGTAAACTCCTAATTGTCCTGGCTTATCACATATGATTTAATTTCCATCACGGCTATGGTGAATGTGAATGTTTTCTGTGAGAAAACTCTTCTTAACCTATATGCTGAAATCCATAATAAAGACCTATGGGTGTGAACCGATGAGTCTTCTTTCAAAGAAGTTTGAGGAAGTTCTGTCTAGGGGATCAAATTAGCCTGAAGTGAGGGGGGAATCCCACGATATAACCTGCATCTTGTCCATATATGGAGTCTGGATTTAAAGTGTTCTCATTCCCTGTTTCTGTAGTTTTAATTTGTCAAAATTAATTTATATACAAATGTATTTCAATTCTATTTTTATTGGTATTTCTGTTTCAAAATAGTCTGCTTCTATTACAATGGCCTATTTGATAATATCTATTTAGAAAATATAGATTTTGAGAATATCTGTTTAAAAATTTTGTATTCATTGTGTACTAATGCCTCACAGATCAAAAGACTAGAAGAGTTTTGGTAGTAGCAGTGCCACAGTAACATAGTTTTCCACAAAGACTAGTTAGTTTGACCTTCATTCCAGGCATTCCCATGTGAATGTAACTGCTGCACAGTGAGTCCTGGCTCCTGCATTAAAACACTTTAATGGATTTTAATACTTCATTATCATCAGAAACAAGGTAGAAATGATACAGTTTGAAGAAAATGACGTGTTTAAGAAGATATTTCCCTGTAATATCTGTCATAAACAGTGACAAACTATTAATTCCATAAGAATTATACCTGGTTTTTATGGGTAATTTTAATCTTTCCTTCTTTTTAAATGTCTAGTTCACCTGCAAGTAGCATTCCCAGGAATGTTCTAAGTTTTTTCCCAAAGTTCAAAGTCTCTTTGAACTTCAGAACTAGTCAGAGAACTAGTCAGAGAATTTTCCTCCTTGATAATGATGAGCCTTTATGGAACAAAGAAAAAGCTGTGAAGGCCTTTTTGCCAGACATATTTTTCTCTATCACTACTAGGGAAACCAACCAGGAATATCAAAAAGCAGAAGAGTTAACACAAATAGAATAATGATTCCTTCACTCTTCTAGAAGTGAGATTGCTGGAAGACATCACTAAATTATTTTTCGTGAAAAATTGCCTTTTTTCTTTTTCTTGTGGTAGACTAGTGGCAACCAAAGAGAAAGAAATCAGTTGCTTCATGCTTTTGATCAGAACATGAGAAGGAAAAAAGTTTATACATCCAATAAAATACCCTGTGGTTAAAACGGTAAGTAACAGCAATCATTTCCCCACCCTACCCCTACATTAATCTGATTTTGCAAAGTGTACGAATTTCCTTTGGTTAATATACGACTACTGATAAAGCAAAAAAAAACCAACAAAAAAAAATTGTGTCCTTTCTTATTTGCAGATATCTTTCAGTTAACATTTTCTTTTAGTATCATCACTTTTGAATATTACATTCTTGTGGAACAAGATTGTGTGCATTCCTAAATAAATTATTATTATTATTATTATGGACTATCTCTATCTAGGAATTTCTTCTGATAATAATATTTGAATTTGACATGAGTTCAAATTAAATGAAATTGCCTATGAAAAAATATACTGACCAGTCTAGTGAAAACTACTTCTGCTACTATGCATCAAGATGTCCCTCACACATCCCTTCACAACAAAATTTTGTAATGGCATGCTCTGTCAAACGATAAGAAGTAATTTGTTACTCTTATCTGCAGTACAGTACAACACCTTCAGGAAATTTTTTCTCCTTTTAGCATAAATCTGTATTTCAGGTGTATTGTCAAGTAGAGCATAAATTCCAAATAATGGACATATGGCTGTCCTATAAGATATTTCAAATACTGTGACTCAGAAATTAAAGTTCTGACTGAAATCTCCATAAAGATTGTATAGTACTACGGACTAGTAAGTCTTAATTTTTATCAAAGTCCCATTTTGTAACTTCTGCCCCAAGTAATAAAAAATTTTCAAATATTTTGTCTTGAAAATAGTAACATTTTTTTCTTCCCTTTGAACATAAGATAAAAAATATTAAGAGCATTCAATGACTTTACAAATACCTATAGTTCCCATACTGTAGGCTCACTTTACATTTAGTGAATCTTTCCCGTCTAAAAAATGTAAATGATGTTTCTACATCATTAACTGGTCACAGCTGAATAGTTATTTATCATCTGAATAACTTATGAATAGTAAGCTTCTTCAGTAAACATTTAGACCTTTATTCTTCTTTCATATGTCTTATAATTTCACTCATTCTAATATAGCTGCACCTTATCTAAACCTTTAAACCCTTCATTTCCTTTACTGTAGTATCTGAAAAAAAAATCAAATGAAATCTATCAGAGAATCGGATGGTGTATTTCAGACCTACAGACACCTGGGCTTAATGCATCATTCATTCACCTGCCTGATATATTCTCACAGAAAGCCAGTGACCTGGAAACTCTTGGTACTGACTGTATTTATTGTCTTCTTTTTCAAAAACCTGCACATGAATTTTCCTGATAAAAAGAGTTCAGCCACAATAAACTGTAAAAGCAAGTGAAGAGGTGTGCATAGAACCTGGAGTGTATGAAAGAGCAAAATGGTAACTAGCTGTTATCCTAAAGGTGAGGAACAAAGATTACTTGTTCACAGGGTGAAGCGACCAGCAGGAACAGTGTAATGTGTATTACATTTACAGGCATGCCTCTGATTCTTAACTGGTCTTCAATTACTCAGGATTTTATGGGATATGGGATTGTTCATTTATCTAAAGTAGACACACACATCAGAGATCTTGAAAGAGTGCAACATGAAGAGTCATGTAAGGACATACTATTATACAGCAAGGACTAAGTGCAAAGAAGCTTTACGTTTTGGAATATCTTTAATGGTTAGACTGAAAAAAACAAAAAGGAAATGAACATGTACAGGCTATGAACACCTGTAGGTGATGACCATACTAAGGCTGTGGTAACATCATTTTGTTAAGAAGTGCCATAGTGAATCATTTAAAGACACCTTCTTCCTCACCTAAAAGCAATTTGGTTGTTCCTAGCAATGCTAATCGAATCAGCTGGATTGGTCACGGAGTCACCATTTAGCACCACCTGTGTACAGACTGAACACATGGGCATGGTGTACTTCATGCCTCAAATTGCCACCAAGGCAGTATGGGTTTCACAGTTTAACAGTCTAGACTTTCATTCCATTTTCTAATTCTCCACTTTAATAATCACATTCTTTTGACATAAACTGTCTCTGTCATACAGACAGTTTCTTTCAGTGTTCTTACTGACAGGTAGCATGACTGCTGTACTTCACAAGTTCTTGAAATACCCCTCACTGCAGAGGTTTTCTTTTTCCTCTCTAAGAAGACACCAGTCAGAATGGAAGAGCTACTGTAAAGTATAAATATTACATTTTGGCTGCATCTTGAACTGAGCATTAGAATTGCCAAGTACTGAAACAGAGAAACTTACATCCTATTAAAAAAAAAAAAGCATCCTGTCGTGCTTTTCAGATGACAAGAGACTTCCAAATACTAGTAGCACAACAGTAGTGGGAAAGGGCTTATTCAGAGACAGGCATGTGAGTATTACCTGCACCAGTAGTGGATATGACTTTGGGCTTGCTGCGTGCTCCATCACCCTTTGTTGTATAGGCTGTCACAGTGAAGGAGTACGTAGTTTCAGGCTGAAGACCGGAAATTATCATTTCCTAAGATGAAATAAAACAAGAACAATTTATTAAAAGTAGATTGTTTTCCAGAGGACCACAGAATCCTTTGGACAAACTGTGTATCATATATACAGTGTGCACTTTTGTGCTACTGGCCGAGATAACCAGCATTTGAGAACACCAAGAGACACCTCTGTTCGCAATGCTTTATAATGCAAGATGCTTCACTAACTTAAGCAATAAAAGACAGCACATGTAGCAATCCTTAGGTAGCACAAGGCACAAGGCCAAAGGCTTAGTGGTACGAACGGTGAATAAAGCCTGAAATACCTTGAGAAATACTACTGAGACTGTGAAATTAACGCGTACAGAAATGCTGAAAACAACGTTTACCTTAGCCGTTTACAGGACGTCACCGATAAGTGTATAAATTTATAAAAGTAAGAACAGTGTTGCATTTACGCCCATACTTTGTTACAATGCTGGTTCAGCTGAACAAGAACGTTCATAATACTACGGCTGCAAACCGTGTCGCTGGTTGGATTATGTAGCTAAATATCTCAAAGCACTTCGGAAACAACTCACTACATAAAGTGTCATTAAACATTTGGCCAGAGAATACATCTTACAGCCTTTAAACATACGAAGGTAGCTACAAAACAAGTAGCTACTAGCTACTTCAGCTACTAGATGTGAATGGGAACAAAATCACACTCTAAGTGTCAAAGCAGGGGAAATCTTTTTACACATGCAAGTCCACATACATGTATACAAATACAAAAGACAGTAAAGAGCCAGCCACATGAAATTAGCTGAACTTATGTCTTGCTCTAAGGGCTGCCAGAGGTATTTAAGCCTTAACACTCATGATATAAATAAATTCTATATACAAATCTAACAGGAAAATATTTGGAGGCAACTTAGTGCCCCAAACTTCCTGACTCATCAGCTTCCATTCTGTAAACACTGGAATACTCATTTGCATTTTCACATGCCTGGATGGACTTACACTAAATTTCACTGCTGGTAGAGAAATGGTGTATTGATGCATCTAGAATAAATAGCAAATGTGCAATCACATGGCCCTCGGATGCAACAATCATAGAAGTTAATAAAAAAATTACTGGGTCAGTCTGTCAGCAGTAAATGGATTTTTCAAGATAGCAGGTATGAGTTTAGTACCGATGTGACTAGAATTCAGCATTGTACTTACAGTCAGTTATTACAGATACAGAAAAATAGAAGTAACAAGGTAACGATCAGAACAAGTGGACAAAATAGCTCAAATAGCAAAAATAAGAACATATTTAAAAACTACAGAGAAAGCTGTCTTTAGATTCTATCTCAGTAATGAATTGATCCTAAAGCGAAAATCAGTAAAACAGACTTATTTCACAAGGAAACTTCACGTGATTCTAGGAAAACAAAATCTCAAAAGGCACCCCAAAAAAAAAAAAATTGCCATCCTTATAAAAGAGATGGAGATAGTAGCCTTCGTCTAAAACAAACTGTACTTCATAGTGTAAGAGATATGATTGCAATTAGTGTTGCAACTTAAAAGTGTGATTTGTGCACAGCAAATGCTATTCCTTAGGTGTAAACACCGCAGGGCATTTGGATTTCCTGGCAGCATCAAAGACGCATTTATCAAATCACCAAAAAAGCAAGCACAAGTGACTTCAACTTCCAGCTATGAAAAAAAGTTTACGTTAAAATGAATACAGAAAAATCAGAGTATTAGTATGCAACACTCAACAACCACATTCATTTCTTTTTCTAACAACTTATTGGAAAAATGAAATTGTGAGGCAAAATCCATGACAGCCATCAAAAAGAGGAAAACACAAGCCAGTTCTGTACATTTTGGCACCATGCAAAACCCCAGAATAAGCAAACAATGGTAACTCCCACTCACCCTGAGAAAAGACAACAGAAAAAAAAAAAAAACAGAAAAAGAAGTGTGCCATAAAGGAAACATCTTTCATGCTGGAAGCATGCGTTTGTGCAAATACCACGAAAAAAGAAAACTGAAGGAAACTGAGAACAAAAAAAGAAATAAAAGTACAGGCAAACAAGCAAAAAAGGAAATTAAATGTTCCAAACCAAACACTGCATAATTGTCTGGACAGTCAAAAGCTACTCACATGTTCAGTAGCATCATCATATTCCCACTGATTGACAGTAAAGAATGTTGGGAGGAAAAGCAAAAAGAAATGAAGACATTTGTAACCTGTTTAAGGTAATGTTTTCTTCTTAGTAGTATAATAAATATAAAAAAAAATCAGGAAAAAAATCATGTAAATTTGAATTAATTGTGTAGAATCACACATAATTTGGTTAATGGAATCAGGCCAGGCATCTTTAATCAATTTCTGCTCTGCCCACTGTATTATCAAGGCAGAATTAACCCAGCCACTGTATTATCAGGGCAGAATTAAAGGTTTATTCAGTCACGTTACCAGGCTGTATGTTGGTTTTCTAAGTCAACTCAATGTCCAGTTTACCATCAAGGTCTTTGTACCTGGTACAAACCCTTATCAAATGTATCATAGAAGCAGACTGGAGAGGTGGAAGAGGAAAAGAGGTGACAACTGGTGCAAGTGCAAGGTCCTACGTCTAGGTTGAGGTAACTGCAAACACAAATACATTCTGGTTGGTGAATGGATTGAGAGCAGCCCTGAGTAGACGGACTTGGGGAGTGGTGGTACATGAGAAGCTCAACATGAGCTGGAAATGGGCGAGTGCAGTCCAGAAGGCCAACTGCATTTTGCTTTGTATTAAAAGACGAGTCAGCAGTAGGTCCAGGGAAGCAATTCTCCCCTTTTACTCTGCTCCTGTGAGACCTCACCTAGAGTACTGCATCCAGTCTCCAACACAACCAGGACATGGAATTGTTGGAGCAAGTCTACAGGATGGCCATAAGGATGATCAGAGGGATGGAGCTCCTCTCCTAAAAAGACAGGCTGAAGGAATTGGGGCGGTTCATCCTGGAGAATACTCCAAGAAGGTCTTATAGCAGCCTTTCAGTACCTGAAAGGTGTTCTACAAGAAAGCTGGAGAGGGAAATTTAACAAGGAACTCTAATAATAGGACAAGCAGGAAAGGCTTCAAACTAGAAGAAGGTAGGTTTAGATTAGGTCTTAGGAAGAAAATTCATCACTATGAGGGTGGTAAGGCACTGGAACAGATTGCTCAGAGAGGTTGTGGATGCCCGCTTCCTGGAGGTGTTGAAGGCTAGTTTTTATGTAGCTCTGCGTAAACTGGTCTACTGGGAGGTGTCCCTGTATGGCAGGGGGTTTGGAATTAGATGATCTCTAAGGTCTGTTCCAACCTCATTCTATGATTCTATGATGAGTCTATGATTTTATGAATTGAGCCTTTCACTGAATAACTGTCTGGATGGCTGAGCTCAAAGAGTGCTGTTGAGTGAAGTCAAAACAAGCAGGTGGACAATCAGAGTGGTATTCCCCAGGGGTCAGGATAGGGGCTTGTTCCCTGTAATGTCTTACCAATGATCTGCATAAGGGGATTGAGTGCAAACTTAGTATATTTGCTGACAACACTAAGTTGGGTATGTTTGTCAATCTGCTTGAAGGTAGAGCAGCTCTATAGAGGTATCAGGACAAGATGGACTGATGGGTTGAGGCCAATTGTATAAGATTCAAAAAGACCAAGTGCTGAGTTCTTCACTTGGCTCACACCACCTGTATGCAACGCTACAGGATTGGTGAAGAGCATCTGGAAAGCTGCCTAGCAGAAACAGACCTGGGGGTGTTGGCTGACAGCCAGTTGAATATGAGCCATCAGTGTGCCCAAGTGGCCATGAAGACCAACAGCATGTGGGCTTGTATTAGAACATGGTCATCAGGAGTAGGAAAGTGATTCTCCTTTTGACCTCAGCACTAGTGAAGCCATGTATTGAGAACTGTGTTCACTTTTGGGCACCTCAATACAAGGATATTGAGGTTGTTGAATGTGTCCAAGAAAAGGCAGTGAGGCTGGTGAAGGGTCTAGAGAACAAGTCCTTTGAGGAGTGGCTGATAGAGCTGGAACTCTTTAGCCTGCAGAAAAGGAAGCTGAATGGAGACCTTACCACTGTCTACACCTATTTGAAAGGAGGTTGTAGAGAAGTGTGGGTCAGGTTTTTCTCCTAAGTAACATGGAATAGGAAAAGAGGGAAATGGCTTCAAGTTGCAGCAGGGCAAGTTTAGTTGGGTAGTAGGAAAAATTCTTTAGCAGAAAAGTTCTAAAGCATTGCCTAGAGAAGTGGAGGCATTGGTACCTCTGGAGTTGTTTAAAAGACACGTAGATTTGGTATTTAGTTGCATGGTTTAGTTGTGACCTGGCAATGCTCAGTTCATGGTTGAACTTTATTATTTCAGACTTATTTTCCAGCCAAAATGATTCTGTGATTCTGTCTGTGATAGTGTGAGCAACAGCAAGAAGGTAGATCAAACTAAATAGAGCAAAATAAAAAACAGGACTTCATGATATCTAAGCTTCAGTCTCTCATCTAGTCTCTTGTTATTGACCTTCTCTCTAAATGGCTACCATACTAAGGTAGAAAGTGAAAATCTATGCAAAGAAGGGGAGAACCAAAGCACAGCAGCACCTCCTTGTACATCTCTTCCTTCTCCTTTTCCAACCTGTTTGCATCGTTTCCACTGAATTTAAGCTGTAAGAACAACATAGTTTGCAAAGCAGTTAAGTACATACAGATAGCTAGACAGACTGTCAGACAAAAATGCATCAAAGGTCACGGGCAAAAAGCAGGAACAGAAGCCTTTTAAAGGTAAATTTATTAACTTCAATTTTGGTTGATAATTTGTTATTTCCTAGTCATAAACCCAGAGATACCAGTTAGAACAGTTTCAAAATGGGATGGTATC
This sequence comes from Phoeniculus purpureus, assembly GCA_028565055.1. Taxonomy (NCBI): domain Eukaryota; kingdom Metazoa; phylum Chordata; class Aves; order Bucerotiformes; family Phoeniculidae; genus Phoeniculus; species Phoeniculus purpureus. The sequence continues at coordinate 18,981,973 of JAOXOE010000874.1, forward strand.
TCTAGTACCAGGAGCTTTGGGAATTTACAGTTTTATAAATCATTAGTGTATCCTGATCAGTAAATTCCTACTTCTATAATCTTTTTAAACTTGATGTGATCAGAAGTTTGCTTTCACCGTGTCTCATAATTTGTAAAACAAACAAGAAATTATGGAAAACTATTTAAACTAAGCTCCTAGTATTATTGTCCAGTTATTGATATGAATGTTGACAAGTAAAAAAACCTTGGGAATTTCTGAAGTTGCACTAGTAAATTCATTTCCTGTGAAACACATGGTGAGTTGGATACACACTAATGACAGAAACACTTTAATAATGATCTAACACAGGCTTCCAATAATCCTAGGTTCTCTACTGAAAAGAGAAGGCATTGCACAGTTTTATACATAGATTGTGGCCTGCCTCAGCTCTCCCTAATGCTTTAAAACTTCAGAGCACAGGTATAGGGCCAAGTCTTCAAGTTTAACAGAGCTGTCAGAATAAAATATCTTAGCATTTAGTTTCTATATAGAAAAGGGTGCCTAGGTTTGGATGAAGAAACTGTAAACATACGTATTCTGTTAGAGATAAAAAATGTTAACAGGCTGGCTGAAGTAAAATATCCTCATTATAGTGTACAAAAAAACCCCATAAAATACTTTAATTACCTGTGCATCAGCCAACATGATGTCCTTCAGCATGGGCTGACCCTTTGGCTCTCCATTTTCCATCCTCACATAGTGGACCTGGTATCCTCGAATCTGACCATGCTGCTTATTTGGTACAGGCGAGCGCCATGACACTTTTACAGCAGTAGAGTTGACAGCCTCTACCTCGACTTTGCGAGGAGGACCACTAGGAACTGGAACAACATCATTGGACAGAAGACAATTACAGGCATCTGTCTCACTCATGTCTTTTGCTTTTTTTTAAAGGGCAGACTCACTACGTTTTCTTTGAAGAGTACAAATTGTTCAACAAATGATAATGCTCAACCAATCGGCTCTACCTTTAAGTGAAAAGATCAAAAAACATGACTGATGCAAAAAAATGGAAGAAAAAAGGTTATTAGAGAAATAGAAAAACATGTAAAAATATACAAAAGCCAAGGAAGATGCTTTGAGATCCAAAGCATTATAGTACAAAGAGGTATTTTAATAATTGAAATAATAATAATAAAAACAGAAAAAGATTTTTAAAAAGTTTCCCTTGTTTGCTTAGTTCTTTGTTTGTATTTCTTTCAGTAGTAGTACAAAAAAGGAGGCTCATAATAGGGCAGTCTTCTGTCACTGTCAAGCATGGAAGAAAAGAAACTGTGTGGAGCATCAGTTTTCCAAGATAAAAAAACCCCAAACAATCAACCCCAGAAAACCCAAAGCAAACAGCATAATGTTGAACAAGAAAGCAGTTAAAAAAAAAGCCAAAACCAAAACCTGGAAAAATGTTCACAGACATAAGTGTTTAAAAACAACCATGACTGTACAATGAAAAGGCGGAAAGATTTTCTGCTGAGAGTTATTTTTATGTTAAAGGAGGAGCAAGAAGGGTATGCATGTGCTAAACAGGGCAGCAGATTCATGTAACTCATAAAAAGGTACTTTCTGTTACAAAAATAAAAATCCCAAATACAAAACTGGTGTTGAACAGGCAAGTCTTTGATTAAAAAACAGAGCGTGATTATATCTGTGATTTGTGGAAAAAAGAGGAGCAGAAAAATGTACTGTTAGCCTATGCAAAAGACAGCAGATCGACAGAGAGTCATAGAGGTGCAAACTGATGGAGTGGAGGCAACATACCATCTTCATCTGTCCGAATCAATACTGCTAAGCTCTCTGGGCCAGGTCCAACATCAGTGTGGGCAGTCACAGAGATCCGGTATTCAGTCCATTTTTCCAGCTGTTCCAAAAGGTATTGGGTACTGTCCGAGGAAATTCCCAAAATTTCATGGGGCTTGACATCTTCTCCATCAATCCCAATGTACTTGATGGAGTACCCAGTGATAATCCCGTTCTGTTTTTCCACTGGTGGAGGTTTCCAACTTACCAAAATGCTAGTGGAGCTGGGGCTTGTGCAACTAATGTCTTGAGGAGGAGCTGATGGCTCTAATTTCAGTAGTGGGTTAAAGGAGGATTTGAGTGAAAGGATAGGAGTGATTGAAAAAAATGAACAAAAGAAAAAATAAACATAAATAAAAGATAACCAAATGAAAGTAAAAAATAAAAAAGCAGAAACTTAAAAAAAGCAAAATGTCAGATAATAGTATGTACCTTGGCTTATTAACATGAGGAAATTGAAAATGAATAGACAAACCAAATGGTGAAAAAGGATGTAGGGGAAATACATGAAAATGAAACCTCAAAATAATATTACCTACCTGTAATTAAAGTTCTTCTTGAAATAAAACAAAAAATGACACTTCTATGACTACTGATCTATTTTTATAACTGTTGCAATTAGTGCAAGCTACAGTACTTTAAATGACACGTGCAGGTATTTACTTACAAATGTGTATGTATCTCTTTCAGGTGGGTTAATTTCTTTGAGAAAAGTCTTTTACAGAACTCCTAAAAACTTGCAATAATTGCTAGAAATTGTTCCATAAGTTGCCAGGTTTGTAGCTTCCCCAATCTCATTAACAAGTTCTTATTTTCTTCCGTTTGTATAACTGAGTCTGCCTGGCACAAGTCAACCTCAGATTGCATTTGAGTAGAAAGCATTTATTTAGCGTATGCAACATACTAGGAACATGCAGTCAATAGAAGACAAAGAAAGTCTTAGTCAAAGATTTACCTACCAGGAGAATGTGACAGGCTTGTTGATTCTGACTGTAACTTGTACTTACCCTAGATCAGCTGTCAGTTTTATTTTTTAACTCCTCTTGGAGACACCTTTGCTAGCAAAGAATTAAATCCTACCAATAATGAGGGTGATTTCTACAGGGAAAAAAAAAATATCTGCCCCCAAAAATGTGTCAGGAAAGCATGTTACAGAGAGAGTTCACAAGCTCAGCATATCAGAACAATGACTTTCTGACTTTGTTGCATCCTCTGTCATCAGCATCAATCTTCCAGAGCAAAAGTGCTCATATTATTGGTTTGTACTCGGAGGACTCTGATAACATATTTACCTTTTCCAGGCTCCAGAGCATTTAAGCACGTACATCATTCCACTGCTTTCAGTGATTACTGAAAGTTAGGTACACATTTATGTGCTTAAATCCACTTTGACTTAGCAAAGTCAATGCACACCAACGAAGATGATTGAGAGCACAAAAAAAAGAGCCATATTTCAAACTCACTTGCAGAAGTAGTGGGCATTTCCTATTTCTGTGGGCAACTCCTTACCTACTCTGGCCTTCTCTTCTTAATTTTGGGTGCAAGATCCTTATAGTGCCTTTTAAAAATTTCTTTGGTCTACAATATTTTCCCATTTCTTACAGGGAAAAAAAAAACCAAATGGGTTTCCAGGACTTAACACTAGGCACAGCAAAAACCAGTAAAGGAACAGAGAATGCCTTAGCACCCTGCTGTGACCTATTGCATTTACACATGTATCTTTCAGCTCCCTACAGCTTTTCTACAGGGATCAATGGTTTTTTACTCAGTATGGCACACTGTTCTTCCAAAGGGAAAACAGGAAGGAATGTACCAGCATTTCAAGTAACTAGAGGAGGTAGATGAGGGGGACAGATAGAATTACCGCATTTTTGTGAGAATTTTATGACTAATTCAATAACCAAGTACTCAAAATGTGTTGGATCCCTTCTACTCTTCACTTGTGCAGGAAGTAAAATACAAGTAAAATTCTCCTTAAGGATCTTGAAAGTAAAGAAAAGAATTCCTGTAGCATCTTTCTCTGAAACTAACATGAAAGGCAATAGCGTACTTTTGTGAATGTTGCTAATAAACTCAAATAAGTTTATTAACCCTTAATCCAAAATACTCTGTCAGTGCTGAAGTAAATGCTAAGGATAATCTGTATGCTACTTGTGTGGTTACTTTTATTAATGTATATACTTTTTTTCTTAAAACACACATTTTTTGATTTTTGTAGTGTATTCAGGTGGTAACCAAGGTCTGCCCATTGACATAAACTGGATTTTCCTACTCTCCAAAGACATAATGCTAAAAAAAGTACTGCATATTCGTGTAGTCAAGAACAGAAAATAGCAATGTGTTTATATATGGGACCCATATATGTAAATGGGTTTATACATGCTACCTTGGCCCCTAGATGTTTATATTGTTTTCATAGTTTAAGTAATCTTCACCCAAAATAAGACAACAAGCATTCTTTAGAATATTTCAGTGTGCTTATCAGAAATGGCTCTCAAAATAAATAAATACTTCTTTCTTCATCAAATCACTGATTCTGGACTGCTGGAATCAGAAGATGCCTTGCGTTGTATCTTTTATGCTTATTCCAAATGCTTCGAAGTGCTTTAGAAGCACATTTAGATTTGGCTAAGGTTCTGCAGCACTGTATCACTAATCAGACTGATTACTATAAATATATAAGAATAATAAAGAATCATGGTGTGATCAAGTCTCTCATGATTGCAAATTAAGAAGTCTCCATGTCAACTAAGAATCTGAATTTTGTGTTTTGAATAGTATTAGCACAAGAAAAGGCCATTTCATTTTAAATTAATACAAATAACATTGCACAGAGGTTTAAAAAGATACTATGGTAATGCAAACCGTGAGGAAAGCATACCTTATCAAGCAAGAGTAGCACTTCTGGACATCATCCTTGAATTTGTGATTCTTTTAATGAAATGTTTATTTATATATCATAAAATGTATTTCTAAAACACTGACAAATAACTGCATCTCATTTGAAGACAAATGTGATGAGCTCCATGACTTTGTTTCCATAAGCATCTAGCCAGAAAACAATTTTTCTACTGATATAAAAAAAAAGACTGAACATCATATAAAGCCTAGGTAAAAAAACCTCTAACTAAAACCCAAAATGATCAGCTACTACAGAGGAAGAGTGATGTGGAAATTTTAAGTACAATCTACAACACTCAAAGTGACTCATTCTATAATTGTAAATTCAGGGAGGTGCTACAGGAATAATATTATAGAGAATCTGCACACTGGACAGCTGGACTTTTTTGTATGGTATGATAAACCAATTTATACTTTTGCAACACAGTATTTTTTTGAAGCAAAATTTGTCTCTTTGATACTAGTTTATAGAGGTGTTTTCTGAAACTATCTAAGAGTCATTCATACATTAAGATGACCACAATACACCTACAAAAACACACATTTTTAAGCATCTTTTGCTGTTTTAAACAACATGAATGCTGTATTTTCATTACTTCGCCTTCTTCTCTGTTGTTGTCTCTCTGGGCTAGTGACATTAATTCTCTTTGACAAACACAAGACAAGCGAATAAAGTCACCAAGGAAAGACACCTACTTGACTGCATGGTTCTTGCTGAGATTTCTGCTGTTGAAGCACCCAGGCCTTGTGGAGAACGTGCAGCTAGACGGAACAAGTACAAGCTGTTTGGTCTTAAGCCTTGCAGGCGGTAAGATGTTGTAGGTTCAGTGGAAACCCGTTGCTGAATGTAGGCAATAAGAGGATGGCTGGATTAATATTAGATTCTGAATTACATACATTGCCTGTAGAAGAAATGCTTTTATACTCTGATTATGACAGCATTGAGAAAAATTAAATTTTAATTTGAGAAAGTAAATCAGAACAAACCCAAACTAAACCAGAACAAACGTGAACACGTTTCTTTTGACAAACACACATTAAGGAACAACACTTTTTTGAAGTTGGCTGTTTAATGGGTGAAAATCAGAGCCAAAAATATAGTTTGACAGTTTGAGGAAGAAATAGCTACACAGAAAGTATAAAAGTTTTTTAGACAGTAACAGGTCCTGAATACCTTCTTTGCCTCAATTTTCAACAGTGAAGAGGGAGGAGTTCAGGGCAAGTGGCCTCTTGAACTGGGGGATGGGGTTGGGGAGAGGTGTGCAGACTTGGAAATCCC
>JAOXOE010000874.1:18988067-19001480 GCA_028565055.1 Phoeniculus purpureus
CATGTTCCTGTGCAACTGGATCTAGGGGATCCTGCTGTGGCAGGGGGATTGGACTACATGATCATTTGAGGTCCCTTTCAATCTCTAATGTTCTGGGATTCTGTGCAATATCCAGCTATTATTTGGAGTTTCCAGCACACGGAGTTAACAGGATGGAGTTTTTAAAACCTTCCCGAGTAAGCAAGATCTCTCTAAAAAAAGAATACAAGGTCCTCACTATTAATTGCTAACTATTAATAAATTAGAGTATTTCTTCCTCTTCTCCCAGGCATCCTTCTATATAGATGCCCAAAAGCTTTCACACATAGAAATGAGAGTGTCTGATGATATCCACAAAGCTTTGAGGAAGACAACCAGCAACCTGAAGTGCAGTAAAGAGACCAGAGCAGACACATGATCTCCAACTAGCAGAGTCTACAGCTACTGTGACAAAGGCCAAATTGTAAGGAAGCCTCAAAACAACGGAGGCTTCTAACCACAAGCATGTCAAAGTGCCTTTACCGTGTAAAATTTGGCTTGAAGTCACAACCCATGTGGGCATGTGAGGCCTGGGGGCAGGGGCAAGAGACAGCTCAGGCTGCAGGGAACAAAGAGAAGGCACAGAGATGTCCTTTAAGAAGACAGTGATGTTTCTCACACAGGAGGCTCCATCTCATGTGCGGCTTTCCTCCCCCTCACATCTTCCAATGAATGACCTTAGCTGCAGAGTTTTCAGTAGCCACGGCTGTCGAGGTCAGAGAATGGTTCTCTACATCATCAGTTCATTCTGTCTCCTTCAAATTGTTGCTCTGCCAGCAAAATTAAGTTGCTTTTGTGCTGGGTATTTCCCCATGTGCACAGCCCTATGGAATTAAATAAGCTCTTGCTGCTTTCTGCACTCAGGATAGCTGAGAAAACGGTCAGCCTTGTGGCCAAATAGCAGGAGCATAGTGCAGATGTGCTAGAACTTCTTCAGCCATACACCTGCCCCATAGTAACCTGGCTAACTCAAGGAATCCCTCGAGCAGCTTGGGGGGAGTTCAGTCCCACAGGCACAGAAGGGAGTGCTGTGAGATACAGGTGAGGACTTTGAGTCTTTAAGCATCTTAACCTGCCCAGCAGCAAGTGCACAAGTAAACCACAACACCCAGATGTTACTTTGCACCCCAACAAGGAGAAATTCCCTCCTTTCTCCCCTCCTCTAAAAAAAATAAATCTCTGTACAGTCAGGAAAACAGCACAAGCTGTTATATCAAAGGGCACTCTAGCCAAAGAAATACCTGCTCATGGCTGAATCACAGAGCATTAGGGATTGGAAGGGACCTCAAAAGATCAGCCAGTCCAATCCCCCTGCCACACCAGGACCACCTAGATCAAGTCACACAGGATCATGTCCTGGTGGGTTTTAAACGTCTCCAGAGAAGGAGACTCCACAACCCCCCTGGGCAGCCCCTTCCAGGGCTCTCTCACCCTCACTGGGAAGACGTTCCTTCTCCCTATTGATGGGGAACCTCCTCTATTCCAGCTCACACCCACTGCCCCTTGTCCTATCATTAGATGACACTTAGCAGAGCCTGACACCTGCCCTACACTTATTTATCAACATTAACCTAGTCACCCTCAGTCTCCTCCAAGCTAAAGACCCAGCTCCCTCAGCCTGCCCTCATCAGGGAGATGTTTCACTGCCTTCACCATCTTTGTGGCTCTGCACTGGGGTCTCTCCAGCAGCTCTGTGTCCTCGTTGAACTGAGGGGCCCAGAGCTGGACACAATATTCCAGATGCAGTCTCACCAGGGCAGAGTAGAGAGGAAGGAGAACCTCTCTCGATCTGCTAACAACCCCCCTTCTGATCCACCCCAGGATGCCATTGGCCTTCTTGGCTACAAGGGCACACACGGCCGCTTCACAGCGGTTGAACTTCCGATTCCCTGCAAGACAGACCTATCTCTACATCACTTCCTCCACACAGAAATCAAGAAAGTGCTTCTAAAAACATCAAGTACAGTCTTCAAACACTGAAAGGTAACCTGATAATTGGGCAAAGCCTAAGAAGCACTTCCCCTACACAATAAACTGCTAGTATGTGAAAGCATAGCTTGTCCTCAGCAGCTTCAGTGCAACTGGACCAACCCTTACTAACTAGGCAGCCTGCTACTGGTCAGTACAGTGCACTCTGCCAGAAAAAAAAACACACCCTTGTTGGCAAAAAATAGCAGCATTCTAGTCTGAATTAGCAAGAAAAAACAAGCAACTGTGATTTGCATCAGCTGTTGTTGGTAACAATGAACAGAGCACGTTGTATTTACAAGCCAAGGACTGGAATGTCTTGATACTAATTCTCCATGTGTTCTACTTTAAATTCTACACCAACACTATGGTATTCACCTAGGAGGCTCAAAAATCAGAGGAGAAAATGCTTCAGGATAAGAGTCACTTTGTTAAAAAGTCAGTTCAAAAGCCACTTAGGAAAAAACCCCATAAAATGAAGGGCAAGGTCCCCAAAAGCAAACAAGCTAACTGTCCAGTACTGGTCACTCACAGCTTGGACTTGGCTTCTGGGGATTTGTTTAAAGGGAGAAGGTGAGATTTACACCCTTCACAGAATCACAGAACATTAGGGCTTGGAAGGGACCCCAAAAGACCATCCAGCCCAATCCCCCTGCCACAGCAGGATCACCTAGATCAAGTTGCACAGTAACATACCCAGGTGGGTTTTAAACGTCTCCAGAGGCAACTCCATTTAGTTTGGGGTTTTTTTTCCTTAAAATATATTTTTAGTTGTTGACGTATTAAAATGGATTAAACCAGACCACTTGTTTCTGCTACTTTATGTATTTCCAAGACGTTTTCCCTTGTTGCATGATAAGCATCTGCAAGACAGATTGCCCCACTGAGAGCTGGCATCTCCTACTGCAGTTATTTATGTCATTCTTCCAAAATAATCTTCATAACACCACAACACTAACTCCAGGGAGTGGATGTTGCCAGCCAAATCCCTTCTCCCAAAGCCTAAAGTGACGATCACGGTGTTGCCTTTCCCCAATGGCACATATAAGAAAATAAATAGCATAAAGCTGAGGGAGCTGGGTCTCTTGAGTATGGAGAAAAGGAGACTGAGGGGTGGCCTCATTAATGTTGATAACTATATGAAGGATGGGTGTCAGGAGGATGCAGCCAGGCTCTGCTCAGTGGTATCTAATGACAGGACAAGGGGCAATGGGTGTAAGCTTGAATACAGGAGGTTCCACATCAATATGAGAAGGAACTTCTTCCCAGTAAGGGTGACAGAGCAGTGGAAGGGGCTGCCTGGGAGGGTTGTGGAGTCTCCTTCTCTGGAGACCTATAAAACCTGCCTGGACATGTTCCTGTGCAACTTGATCTAGGTGATCCTGCTGTGGCAGGGGGATTGGACTGGATGATGTTTCAAGGTCCCTTCCAATCTCTAATGTTCTGTGACACTGTGATAAGCTCCTCTCCAGTCACTTGTATGAAACTAGCCTTGAGAATTAAATAGTCATAAGGTGAAAAGCAGAATATTGGGTCTTCAGTCAAACACGAAGTCCAGTGTTTGCAGACTGCACAGTAACCATTTTGGGTTAAAAATAACCTGTGAAACATCGTGCTAATAAGGCTGTTAGCCGGCTATTAAAGTGCCCATTCTAATGCTCAGAGATGAAAGGGTAAACATCAAGAAAAATTTCCCACATGTCATTTCTTTATTAGAATCCTGTCATGCAGGGAGTGACACAGAATGGCCCTGCCCTCCAAAGAGGCCAAGAGCTTACCTAGAAACTGAAAAGCAACAGCAGAAACAAAAGTCCCCGACAGTCTTTAATTTATTCCTTTGCATTTCAAAGGACACGTGTGTTTGCATTAGTCAGAAGATCAACCTCCCTAATACGGCCAGCCCTCAAATATTGTGCGTAATGCTAACTGAGGGTCCAGCTAAAGAGTTACCTGCTGGAGGAACCTGCGAGTGAAACAAATCATGTAAGAAAGCAAGCCGAGCATGCTTAAGTATCATAAAGCCTCTTAAAATTATTAGCAGGTTTACTCTTTAATCTGGCGAGGTAGCAAACTTTCAGCGGCCAAGAGAAGAAACACAACGAGGAAGAAGCATTATATAAATACCCCGCATGCCAAAGCCAAAGGCTTATTCCACTGCAACAATGCGCTCCTGTTTAAACCAATCCCCACCAGAAAAAAAGGGGCTTTCTCGGGAAGTTATTTCTACGTTAACGCATCACTTCACAGCGCGGAATCCTCTTGTGACAAAGGCTGCTTGGAGTGTCCCTCAGTGGCAGCGGCCCCTTCGCGCACATGCCGGCGCTCAGGAGGGCTGGGTGTATCCGTCTCACGCTGGATGAAAACACGAGCCTGTTTTCCAGATCGGCCTCAGCCTTGAGCCGCGCTGCTGCTGCCAAGAGCTGACCACAGGCACGCAGCCTAATCAGCATCATGGGCCTGATACAGGGCAGTAATGGCTGCTCCGAGCACAGGCGCTTCTCATCCAGAGCAACTTCCACCTCTGAGAACAGTCCCTAACCTCACAGCAGCTTCAGCTCCAGCAAAGTCTGCGAAAATATTTTAGTAGACCAAAGACCATCCCCCTAAAAAAGTCCTGCGAGAAAGGAGAAGTCTATTCCACAAGCCATCAGTCCCTCGCCTAACTCAGGGCTATTTCCCATGTGATTTACTCCTCACAGAGCGGGAATTGTGAGAGCAGCGTCGCGGCCGGCGCTCAGGAAACACCCACAGGCGACAAAACCAAGGGTTAGTCAGGAGAAAAACCTGAGGACACCCAGCAAGCACTGCAAGGGAACGGGGGGAGACGCAATGCCCGCCTGTTCCCACCTTCCCCTTCCCACCCAGGAGCTCCGGACACGCACAGCCTGGTCCCGCGGGGACTTCCCGCAGCGGTGTCAGCCAGGATCGTGGAAGCGTTGAGGGGCGGGAGAGGGAGAGAACGAGGTGGATGGGAGAGATGGACGAAGGGGCTATTCAATTCAGGAGCCGCGTGTTTTAATAACCCCATCACCGTTAGCCCGGACTAAGAGCGGCTGCTTACTTGAACTAGTTCAAAAAGTTCTTGCTTCGCTTCCAAAACTAGCGAGAAGCTTTGACTTCGGAAGTCAACCCGAGGGAGCTAAAACTCGGGCCGGAGGGGATGTTAAAACTTTGGGGGCAGGTTGTTAAACATCGCGGTGGGGAGGGTAACCATCTGCCTGAAGGAGAATGGCGCCTACCTCTGTGCGGGCAGACAGTCCAGACGCGAAGGGGACCGAGGGTCGGGGAAGACCCCCGGGCACAGAGGCACCCCGAACCTGCCACCCTCACCGAGTCCGATGCGAAACTCACCTTCCCCGTACCCCCAAAACCCACCGATCCACGCGGCGAAGAGCCCACAAGTGCACCAACAGGTTGGGAGAGCAGGAAGGAGCGGGGAAGCTGCTCCCAGGCGAGCGGCGCCGGGGCTGTCCCTGCCGGGGCTCCCCGCGAGGTCCCCTCCGAACGCGACTCCGCAAAGTTCTCCGCGCTCCGCTCTTACCCTTAGTCCAGTCCACCACTTGCTTCGGGCTCCACTTGGTCACCGGCTCCATGGCGGGGCCACCGACAGCCCCTCCGCGGGAGACAGCGACCGCGTTCCGCCCGGCTCGGCCCCCCTCTGACGCCGCGGTCCCTGCCGGGCCTGGCTCCTCCCTCCCGCCGGGCCCGCCCCGCTGCCGCCGCCGCCCCGCCCACAGGTGCGGGGCCGGGCCGGGTGCTCCCGTTACGGGAGGCCCTGCCCCGCAGCTGCTGCCGGAGCTTCCTCCCCGCACAACCGACCGCAGCTGCAGCGCCCGGCCGGCCCTGTGCTTCGAGAGGGGCCTCAAAGTGTTTCATGCCTGAAAGGCACCGCTTTTTTGGGGACCATGTGGTGGCACGAATGGTTTGGGTTGGAGGAGACCTCAGACATCATCCAGTCCCAAACTCCCGTGCCACGCGCAGCGACACCTCTCACCAGACCAGGCTGCCCAGAGCCCCATCCAACCCATCACAGAATCACAGAACATTAGGGATTGGAAGGGACCTCGAGAGACCAGCTAGTCCAATCCCCCTGCCACAGCAGGATCCCCTATATCCAGTCATTAGGGATGGGAAGGGACCTCAAAAGATCATCTAGTCCAATCCCCCTGCCACAGCAGGATCCCCTAGATCCAGTTGCACAGGAAGGGCTTTAATGTCTAGGTGGGTTTTAAAAGTCACTCATCCTTGAACACTGCCAGACAGAGGGTATTGACAACTTCTCCGAGCAGCCTGTTCCAGTGCCTCAGAACCCTCATGACAAAGAACTTCTGAATTTCTAATCTAAAGCCTCCTGCATTCAGTTTGAAGCTTTTGCCCCTCGTCCTATCACTACCAGTCCCAGAAAAGTGTCTCTCCCCAGCTTTCCTATAGGTCCCCTCCAGATCCTGGAAGACCGGAATTTGCACAGGGATGTCCTGGCAAGCAGAAAGGCCATGATTTGGGAGCCACCCAGCATCCTGCCCTGGGAGCAGTGACCTGCCCATAAGGTGCTGCGATAACCAGGTTCTTCACCCCACTTCAGCAGCAGCTCTGTTTGAGACACAGCCCTACGGCAATTTTAGCAGCAACTGCAGACTGCCGTCAACCGCACTTGTCCCAATATAGGCATTTGGGCTTCTTATTTCTGAACCCTGTATTTACAAGAGTCTGTGTATGTGGAGGCTGTTTCACCATAACAGATTATGTCTGTTTTGTTGCTTTTATTTGGGAACTACATTAAGCTTGGAGGAAATGCGTCACTTGTGTCTTGGCCACCTCTTAAATCCCATGTAAACTAGAGACTTAAGCGCTGACTTCCAAAACTGTGTGCCCAGCATGCCCACCTAACCATTCACAGAAACACAGAACATTAGGGATTAGAAGGGACCTTGAAAGATCATCTAGTCCAATCCTCCTGCCACAGCAGGATCACCTAGATCAAGTCACACAGGAACATGGCCAGGCGGGTCTTAAAAATCTCCAGAGAATGAGACTCCACAACCTCCCTGGGTAGCCCCTTCCACTGCTCTGTCACCCTCATCGTGAAAAAGTTCCTTCTCATATTGATGTGGAACCTTCCATGTTCCAGCTCACACCCACTGCCCCTTGTCCTATCACTAGATGATACTGAGCAGAGCCTGGCTCCATCCTCCTGACACCCACCCCTCATATATTTATAGACATTAATAAGGTCACCCCTCAGTCTCCTCCAAGATAAAGAGACCCAGCACCCTCAGCCTTTCCTCATAAGGGAGGTGTTCCACTTCCTTCTTCATCCTCGTTGCTCTACACTGGACTCCCTCCAGCAGCTCCGTGTCCTTCTTGAACTGAGCGGCCCAGAAGTGGACACAATATTCCATATGTGGTCTCACCAGTGCAGAGTAGAGGGGGACAAGAATCTCTCTCGATCTGCTAACCACCCTCACTCCGATCCACCCCAGGATGCTGTTGGCTCTCTTGGCCACAAAAGCACATTGCTGGGATAGAGATGTCTCCCCCTCAGCTGTTCCTCAGAGCACTTGAAAGGGCGTTCGAGACCTCACTAAACAAAGTTCCTCGTGTCAGTGGCTGCCCTGCTCTGTGTGAGAGACTGGCCTGGAGACCCCACACTCCCACCAGTATCTCTATGCAGGCAATTAGCATCGCTGTGATGCAAGGTGGGTGTCATCTTACCAGGATGAGTCTTAGGGCTCCTCCAAGACTGGGTGAGTACATGACTGTGCCATGGGGATCTGATGGTCAGAGCATCCTCCCTCAGGATCCTCCCAGCTGTGGCTCCTGGCAGCTGCCCCAGTCTGAGCAGCTCAACCTATCAGCCTGTTCTGCAGATGTGACAGCTCCATTCTTTGTGGTCCCACTGGGAAGTGGGTAAGGAAACAATCCCCAGTAAATATAGTCCTTGCAAAAAATTGTGGAGCTGCACTCTGAAATGCCCCTTCCTTTCCCTGCAGGCAGAGCAGCACAGGCATGGAGGGAAGGCAGGGACCAGGGAAGGCCACAGGTGGAGCTGGCCCTGAGCCTTCACCAACTGTGAGAGGTGCTGGCCAAGCCCTGGAAGACACCAAAACCAAGAGACCAGCATATCTGAAGTTTGAATTGTCTCTTCTTGGCTTTTCTTTCCTTGTCAAACCTCTCTGAGCTCTTGGCCCCCATCTGTAAGAGACCTTGGCAGCCTCACCTGGCACTCATATCCACCACACTGCTGGGTGCTCAGAGCCTGGGGACTCGGGGAAGATGCCGAGCTGAGACACTCCACACTCTACCAGCGATATTCAAACCATCCCTGTAGTGTTATGGGCTCAGTGTTAGATTATCCCACAGCAGGAGCAGCTCAGGAGCAGCTTGCCCACCCTTGGCACTTGGCCATGGGCACATCCCAGCTAACGTAGCCAACAGGATTAAGCTGCCCCTGAGAAAAATGCAAACATTTGATGACTGGCTGATTTGCTAACAGCTTGTAAATCCCCATCGAGATTAACCAGATCTCACAAAGATAATAGTAATTAGGTTGTATTTATCGCTTTGTAAGCCCAAACTGCTGGATGCTCAGGAAGTCAGGGTCCCACACCAGGGCAGTCAGTGGTGGAAGGAGGTTACGGCCAAGGCATGGCTGCACCTGGCTGAGTCTGTGAACTCATGCTGACCACAGTGTGATCAGAATGGGGCTGTTTGCTTGCTGAGCTTTTCAGACTGGGGGGTGCCCTGAGCAGGGGTTTGATCACATGGGGTGCAGAGCACATTGCATAGGGAGGACCAGCAGCACATGGGCAGCACTGTCGGGATGCAGAGCAGGTTCCAGCCAGAGGAAAAGATCAATAATTAAAAAGAGGGATGAAAACAAAGCGAGCCTGAGATGCCATCTTCAATGAAGAGGTGCTGGCAGGGCAGGGGAGGCTGGAAATGAGCCAGTTGGGCAAGCTGGGAGGTGAGGATGCTGGGGGTGCTGCTCAGGCAGGTTACTATCAGCTTATCCCCAGGAGAGACACCGCCCTGACCTCTCAGGCTCCCAGCCTTCCTCATCCCCAAACTACCAGGATTTGGAGAGGTATCATGGAAAAAGTCTATTTCCAGAGAGCAGCAGTACTCCCATGGTCTTTAGGGGCAGGATGGAGTTTAGGTCCATGACCGAGAGTGAATGGCTTCATTCAGGCTGCCACAACACCACAGTGGGGTGAACACAGGGTCTGTGGGCAGGTGGGGGGCGTCTGGATCCTCTCGAGCTCTCTCATCCACTGGCAGGTGGACACTGAAGGGTTTACCCTGTAATTGTTTCAATTTACTAATGTGAGACCACAAAGCTGTAATAAACCCAAACAGAAGTCTACTCGTGGAATTCTGGTCAACGTTACCACTTGGCAAGTTAATTAAATGCTGAATCCCCCAGCACCGCTGTTTTGGTTTTTTGTAATGATGGAGCCAGCAGGTTTCAGCATCTTGATTCAATGGGAATTCCCTGTTTGGCAACTCAGAGGTCTGAGAGCCTTGGTGGGAGCCAGCAGTGCCAGAGGCTTCCCAGCAGAGCTCCTGTCTGCCAGTCCAACCATCCCTACCACCCTGAGACCCTTGTTCTTTGGCTTCTGGGAGATGCACAGCTGTCATCATCCCAGCACAATGTGCTCCTCGCAGCAGTATCCCTAGGACTCTGGTTATCAGTGTTCTAGGTTGTTATTTTACACAATCGATATGATATCTATAAAATACCAGGACAAAAACCTGTACACAATAAGAGAGACAGCGTGAGGTATCTCCCAAGCCAGATCTCATCTCCCGGCATTGAATGCAGTGCATCTCACAAGAATATTTCATTTATTTGCTGACAAGTACTGCGCAGGACTCAGCACTGTGACAGATAGTGCCTGGAAAACATGGAAAACACTTCTGGTACCTGAATCAAGATCCAAATTAACAAGAGCCTCATAAAGTCACATCTCAAACTCTGCTCTCTGCCCCACTTGCAGGACACCTCCTGTTTAGGGACATCCTGATGCCATCCACACTCTTTCCTGCAGCAGCAATGGGGGTATCTCAACATGTGATCCCATCTCCCAGCAACCTTGTGCTAAGAACCCCGCAGCTCTGTCCATACTAGCAGGGGTTTCAGCACAGTTTTAAATGAAAGGGACTGAGTCATGCTTGATCATTGTATGCTAGGGCTGCTTCAGACCCATCTCTAGCAGTGCTTGGGGTCTGGCAGGAAAGAACAACCCCAGGTACCAGTACAGGTTGGGGACTGACATGTTGGAGAGCAGTGAAGGAGAAAGGGACCTGGGGGTCCTAGTGGACAGCAGGATGACCATGAGCCAACAATGTGCTCTTGTGGCCAAGAGAGCCAACAGCATCCTGGGGTGGATCAGAAGAGGGGTCGTTAGCAGATCGAGAGAGGTTCTTCTGCCTGTCTACTCTGCACTAGGGAGACCACATCTGGAGTATTGTGTCCAGTTCTGGGACCTTCAGTTCATGAAGGACACAATGCTGCTGGAGGGTGTCAAGTGTAGATCCGTGAAGATGATGAAGGAAGTAGAAGAACACCTCCCTTATGAGGAAAGGCTGAGGGAGCTGGATCCCTTTAGCTTGGAGAGGAGGACACTGAGGGGTGACCGCATTAATGTCTATAAATATGTGAAGAGTGGGTGTCAGGAGGATGGAGCCAGGCTCTTCTCAGTGTCATCTAATGATAGGATAAGGGCCAATGGATGTAAGCAGGAACATAGGAGGTTCCACATTAATATGAGAAGGAACTTCTTCCCAGTGAGGGTGACAGCCCTGGAACAGGCTGCCCAGGGGGTTGTGGAGTCTCCTTCTCTGGAGACGTTTAAAACCCTCCTGGACATGCTCCTGTGCAACTTGATCTAGGTGATCCTGCTGTGACAGGGAGACTGGACTAGATGATTGTTTGAGGTCCCTTCCAATCTCTAATGATTCTATGATCTATGAAAAAGTTATTTGCTTCAGTGTGTGTCAAAGAACTGGAAAAAACCAGTTTTGGCAAATTTGTCGCTGCAAAACCAAAACTGTCTATTCATGAAACATCAAACACCAGCTCACGTTATTTGTGCCACGCTACCCATCTTGTGTTTGACATCTTTATCAGTAACACAGAGCAGCTGTTAAAGGGCAAATGTTCCAGTCTGCAGATGAAATCAAGTTGGGACAGACCAGTCCATGTATTCAAGAGCCAGGGTGCTGCAAAGAGGGGGCTGGAGAGTGGGATGAAACTGTCCAATGGTTCATCACAAAGTTCAGTAAGGCCTGTTCCAAGAGGGAAGCCCTTGGCCCAGACAGGCAGCAAGCAGACCCCAGGTAGTATGCAACAGGAGTCAGCAGTACCTGGGACAGTGTGAGCCGGAGGCAGCCCTGTGAGCCGGAGGTGGGCAGGGACTGTCTCAGTGTGGGTGAGACCCGATCTAGGTACTGCACGTCATTTCAAGACCTGAGCACGATGTCTCTTGACTGGGGTCCCTGACGCTACAGGAGTGAGGCTTATTCAACTGGGACAAGGGATGGCTTCACGGTCAACCAACAGGATCCCCAGGATGGAGGACATACAGCTGAGCTCTTCACAGCAGTTTGTGGTGGGAGGGTAAGTGTCAGCAGCACAAGCTGAAACATGACAGGTTAGACTGGAGGTAAGAACAAACATTTTCCACTTGAGGACAGCCTAGTGGTGGACCCAGGGCCCAGAGTGGTCAGATCATATCCAGTCTTGGTGGGTTTTATGTCTTAACTGGAAAAAGCCCTAACAGCTGAGTCTGATCCCACAGACGAACCTGCTTCTGGCTGGGCCAGAAGGCCTCCCCAGATCACCCAACCAATCCGAATTGTTCTGTAATACTATGACCTGTTAATAAAATATGGATACATGCATTGTAGAACACAGCCAAGCAGTAATGTAAATGACCAGTTAAGTCACATGAAGGCAGACAACATCTGCTATAATAAACACGGCAGCTGAAGGAGAACTAGGGCATTTTCTATCTCATCTGCATGTTTAAGATCCTTAACCTCAATGTATTAAAAAAAAAAAAAAAGCTGTTCATGGACTTAACATGATGCAATTTGCTATCATGTTATAAGAGAGGTTGATGGTTAACTGGACTTTCACAAATGTGGTTTGCCAAAATAATACCTTACTGCAAAATCTTATCTCCCGTCACATGTTTCAACCACAGTCAGGCAACTGTGAAGCTGGAAATACTCAGAAGAAAGAGGTGACAGGAAATCTGCACTGCTCCTGACAGACAAATGGAGAAGAAAGAAAACAAAAATGTAGCAGAAGCTAAAGAAACTGTATGGCTGATAAACTGTGGTAGAGAACACAAGGCTCAAGCCAAAGTATTAGGTAAGAAAGTGGAACAGTAACTTTTTAACTATTAAAGACTTACTCCTAGGAGAGACAACATTTGCAAAAATATCTTCAGTAGCACACAAGAATGAAGCCAAGCTGGATTTGCTGATAGAAGGTATTGTCTCATTTAAAGATATTGTAAAAAATAGGGAAACTAGAAAATCTACGTAACTGGACTTGGTAGTCTTGGTGAAGTGCTTTTAATTATACGGATAAAATCTAACTTTCCATATTAGTGCTGCATATGTTCATCTTACTGAAAGGGATTGTTGTGCATGAGCATTCTCTCAATTTATACGCTTAACAAATATACATTAAAGTCCATAACTTCCTTGCACACTAAGTAGATCTCTGATTTCTTGCTTATAAACATGAAATAACTTAGGTAATACACTACAACACGGTAGCAAAGCAAAGAACAAAGTCCAAAATAACTTTTTTCAAAACTTCATACCAAGTTTTATACCTTTGCTTGCCTAGTCTTCTATATTTACTTCTGAATAACCAGAAACAAACTCAAACTACTGGACCTCGTTCTGCATACACGATTCTATGTTCATCCTGGATTGACGTGCCAGAGCACAATCATAAAATTGGATCTCTAACTGGGAAGGCACTTTAGTTTCCTACACAATTCCTCTTCTGCCTGAGTTAATGAAAAAAACATTCCAAGACTGTGCTGGATTTGCAAGTGACACTGGAAAGAGAAGAAAAGTTTTGGACTAGAAATTACTCCCTAACATTGCTAGGGTGAAATGCATATCAACAGAAAAACTCAAATCAGCTCAACGCTTTTGTAAAGGACAATAGTTTGATGAAAAGGTGACCAAGCGGTCATAATCCCACTTGTTCTAAAGAAGCAAGAAGCCCTACAGAGAATCTCTTAAATTAGAAAAGTTAATGTGCTTCAGTTTGGCTTCTTTTGCAAATCAATATTTGTATTTTTATTTAATTATAAAAGTAAATTAATAGTGTACTAATTATATATGTATCCTGCAGTATTAAATGCAGAACCACAGTGTTCAAAACAATTCACAGATCGG
>JAOXOE010000874.1:19001490-19016520 GCA_028565055.1 Phoeniculus purpureus
CAATTCACAATGTATTTTAACCGTTTAAACAGACATTTTGTGAAAAGCAAGCAGAAATCCATACTTAAAACAGTATTTGTAACTGACTTTGAGGGAATCCACAAAATACAATAAATTTGTTGGCCAGTCATAGAGACACAGTCTGCACAGTCTTGTTGGAACGACTAGAGAATATAGTGAAGAATATCAACAGAGCATATTTCTACAGTGTAGCAGTCAAGTTACTTAAAACTTCTTGCACACTTAAGTTCAGTGACAAAAGCTATGTGTGTGTGTACTTCCAGTACTTACCTACGTATTTGCTAAAATCAGAATTCTGGACTAGAAGAATGTCAGAATTGAAAAATATAACAAAATCTGATATATATAACCTATTTTGAGTTCTAACCAGAAGAAAGACAGGGAGATCAAAAGCCAGAAATATCACTATGTAATTAGTTTCATCACGTTAGCATTTAAACGAAGTAAACATAGAGACTGAGGCACTTAACAGAGGGTAACCATGATTTGAAAGCACGTGGAGTTATTCAGAAGCTGAAATAGTCTTTCCTACATGACCAGAAATGATTCTTAAGGAGAATCTTATTACTTAAAAATCTTTCTGCATGCCGCTTCAGCTCCGAATTATTCTCCTCCAATCTGTTTTCTTTGCATTATGGTTTGAGTTTCCAGTTATATGCTTTCAAACGTTCCCTTGTGGAAGTTCATTTCTCTGAAATGCTTCACTAGAACGCTAGTACTGTTGAGTTTCAGAAACTCGGTTTCCCTGTTCATGTGTTCATGAAAAAATGTGTAACGTCTTGCAAAGTAGCTAGGTTGCTACAACACAGAAATGTATTCCCTTGCTACACAGTCCCTTCCTCAGAACTTCTTTTACAATAAGAACTCCAGAACCATTAGCTCATTTGCCTTGAGTTAAGGCTCCATCTATGTAAATCAGGTACCTGAACTTCTCATTACTGACCTTTTCCATATGTCCAAAACATTAGCCTTTTTTAACTGTAAAAATCCTTAGTCTTCAAACCACTGCAAATCCACGGATTAAAGTTAATGGTAAGTTAACTTTTATACTGTAAGTTCTCATTTAATAAAGCATTTGTTTACAGTACACATTTATTTTCTATCTTTCTCCAACAAATCTTGTGTATTTTTCATTCTCCCTCTTTCAATCTTATCTCAGACTAAAACCAGGATGCATTCCTTCAAGTGCTAGCCTCTCTCTGCATATTGAAAACAAAACCAAACAAAACTCAGAAATTATTTTCAAAGCTCAAGAGTTTTCCTAGTATACACAGGTTGAAGTATGATGCTTGGAGACTACGAATATTTTTAACCAGTCTAAACAAAGAAAGGATGCATGAAAAGATGCTTAAGTGCAGCTAAGTTGAGAAAAACCAACAGAACATTTGTTTTTTGAATGAAGTAAAGAAAAAAGGCAAGAAGCAACACATTAAAGCTTCTATTGACATTTCTTTATTCTAGTACACTAGTCCTGATTCCATCCTCAGCGGAATCAAATTCTTTGACTCAAACTGCAGACTAAGGACTTTCTTAGGTGTAGCTTTTGGAACTGAACATTCATCCTTCAAAAGACTGAATTCTACAGCTGAGCTCTGATTGTTTCATTTTGTCCTCTTATGCTGAAGAAAAACACTACTGAAAACAATTCAGCAAAAGGAATTAACTCCTTAAAAGTTAAGGCAGAATTCTGAAACACAAAACTGAACGTGAAACTATTATTTTTTCTTTAGTAATTGGTTGACTGAAAAATGCTTCATCCTTTTCCACTCAAACTACACATTGCCAGTTAATATTTTGCTAGAAACCTAATTGTCACTATCAGCAGAATTCTGGGTAACCTGCAAATTGAGCAGCCACTCAAACATCCATTTCAAAAGAATAATTCTGCTGTACTAAAAAAGCAAAGATTGTTGTAAACAGGGTATTTTTGAAACAGATGACTCCCTTTTTATAATCTCTCAAATGATCTGAAAACACATAAGGGAGGAAAGCTTTCAAGCAAATCAAACTTTCAGAGCCTGTAAACCACAGCTGTGAATCAGATTTTGTTGTATAAACACTCCAATATCACCAAAGCAAGCATAAGGGTTAAAATACAGATCTACAATGATAGGCTTATTTGTGCCACAAAAGGAAAATTAAAAGCAAAACATAATAACCAACCCACTCCTACTTTTACTCTTTTACATATGTTTCTATTAAATCCATTTTCACTGGTTTATAATGGAACTTTCTAAATCACAATATTTATTTGGATGAATTTCAGTTTGAGAGATACTTAAATCAATACAAGGATATTCAGATTTAGATTACAGCAAATGTGAAAGATGAGGGCAAGGAGGGCATTTTATTCTGCACTTTTTACTGAAGACAGAAAGATGGAGATGGATAGAACAATGGAAAAACCTTAGCTTTAAAACACCCCTTGAAATGGAGAACTGCAATAGACTTTCTTAGCTATTTCTCTCTTTCATAGCTTAAAATGTTCAGATTTCAAGCACAAATATCAGTGTTTAAAAATGCCTCTTGTACATTGTATTTTTGGCTTTCTTTTGATTCTTAACACAGTCAGAAACAAACAAGGTCAAGTCAAATTTTTATGTAGTCAAAAACACCCTCTGAGAATACTTACTGCACTGCTAACATCACAGTTCCTTCAGATTGCAACAGGAAACCGACAGGCACATTTACTGGCAAGTTCTATAAAGGGTTTAACAAACACAGCTTTTCTGAAATGATCTTAGCTAGTAATGTAACTTGGGCCGGTCCAGCTGCACCTCACTGCTCACTATCTCAACTGCTTCACTGTGCTCTTGGAAGAACACTGACAAATTCCTGCTAATCTAAAAGCTTTATGGTTGCAAGTGAAAACACAGATGAGCTCTTATTTAAGAGCTTTTTGCACATGTATTGAAAGAGAAGCCAGATGCAATATAAAAACTAGTCCATGAAAAAGGTAACAATTATCAAAACTAAACTACGTTGTGCATATTTACGTTTGCATGCACATACAGTCACATTTTAAGGTACCATTAGAAGGCCTTAAAAAGTTAATTTAGTAAAGTCAGCTGGGATACTGCAAACAGTAGCACCTACACCCTTGTGTAATGCAGCACTTAGAAAGATTCCAGAACAATACCTCAATTTCTGCTTCTTAAAGGCACATTGATAAGCAGCAGAATTAAAAAGTGGATTGAACATTAGGGTCTTCCATATACTTTAAAAATACATTTTTTACAAAACTGCAGGATGCTAAATTCTGAACCATTGGACTAAAGGAGCTTTTATTTCTTACTGCTGCAAAAAATCACTTTCCAAGGTGTAGCTTCACCAGCTCCAAAAGCTTCTTGCTTTTGATTTCACAAAAGTTATGTGCAATGTTTTTAACTCTTCTTGCTTTTCCTGTGCTAAAATAACACAAACCCATGGACCTAAAACTCCTGTACAGAAACAAAACCACCTAACTGGAAACATAAAGAAAGAAAACAGCGACCATTTTGTATGCACACTGTAGGGGGCAAGGTGGATTTGATTGTAAGGCTTCTCTGAACCTACACAAAGGTTCTCTTAATGCTTTCACATTTTACGTGTTTCAGAATGTTACCAGCTATTTGAATTCACCAGAATGATGTGGCGTAAGGGAACCACATGACACCTAAACAAAACCCATCAACATGAGTAAATCCTCAAAGAAAGCTATGAACTATTTGATAAACTCTTCTGGTACACAATGAATTGTCAAACAGAAGCCATAGTCTTTTGAAACCTCTAGCTTTAAGGTCTTCCTGAGACTTTCACTTCTTGAAAAAAGTGATGAAAGTGTGAGGGGACTATTTCCAAAACCCGCCTGAATAAACTGTCCTTGAGAGCAAGTTTTTTTCAACGTTTAAAACTTAAATTCTCTCCCTGCAAAATTTCTGCATGTATTTAATTTTTTCACACAAGTTCTATTTCTTGCTAGCTTACCTCCTGTTTGAGTGATGACTTGAATGTCACTAGAAAGCGGTCCATCTCCAACAGAAGTGAAAGCAAGAACCTTCACGGAGTATGTTTTCTGAGGTACCAGATTCCCAATAGTGGTAATATGGCTGTCAGCTACGTTGTGCTTCATCCAACTGTTGACATGTTGAGTAGGATCCATGGTGTAATAAACTCTGTAACCTTGTATTTGCCCATTAGGTTCTTCAGGTTCTTCCCACTGTACCAAAATGGTGGTAGAGCTCAACATACGGGCTTGTACATTGCGTGGTGCACTTGAAGGTGCCTGTTCTGAAGTCCTTGTCGACACAGGCTCACTAGGTGGACCTCGCCCAATGTTATTTACAGCAACTACACGAAATTCATACTCTGAATATGGGCTTAGGCCAGCCACACTATAGCGTGTTGTGGCCACCCCATCAATTTCTTTATATGGCTCCTCAGAGTTTTTAGGTTTGTGTTGAATTATGTAGTAAGAGACTGGCTCAGGGTTTCCAGAATCCCAAGTCAATGTTATGCTTGTTGCTGTGCTTTCTGTCACCACAGGTGTTCCAGGAGCTTTGGGTAAGGCTAAAGGTAAATGACAAAAAAACACAGATAACGCTACATAACAGCAGACATTAGTTATTACAGTAAGTGTCTTAAAAAAAATAGAAACAGCAATAAAAACAAAACAGGACAATTGGAATGGAAGAAAAGAGATGTAATCTATTCTGAGCAAGGTTTTGATAATTATGATTTACACTAGAGATCTATCAAATTTGTTTGATATATATATTAATTACACTGACTTATACAATAGAGCCAGTAAAAACAGGGAAAGATGAATCTTAAAGAAAAACAGTGCACCAGTACAGTTTAATTTTAAGATATTTCTGGAACCTCCAAAAATCAAAGGACTGGTTCATGAAGGCTCCTGATGTTGACAAGTACATGTAATATACAAGGCCATTTACTTATTCTAACTGAAGGCTGGGAGCTATACATAGGAGAATAATGGAACATTAAGATGTCTGAATCTTTATTTTGTCTTATGCCACTGACCGGCATTTTTCCTCTTATGAATGTATTAGTCCCTTTCAGTGTGATATGTGTGCTTGCAATATGACAATGAACAAACAAAAGACTACATTATGTCCAAATGTACGTGCTTGGGATGTACCTTTAACAGTTATCTGTGCTATTGCTTCTATAACACCAAGGGTAGACATAGCAACGCAAGTATAGTTTGCAGACTGCCTGACATCATTAAGCTCAAGGACGTTCCTCCCTATTGGCATATCATCCTCAGGTGTCAAATCTTCTGCTCCTAGCATCCATTTCACATATGGCATTGGTGACCCCACAGCAACACACGTGATATTTACACTCCCGCCAGGCATGATCTCATGATTGGTGGGGGGGATGGAGAACCTCGGTGCTACCCGTCGAACTGGAACAAAACACAAAAAAGGTAATAACATATACAAAAAAAAAGAAAGCGAGTCTTGCATATATACTACATGCAGTGTACAGACACAATTTAACATCTTAACGCTATTCCGATCTGCCAGAAAATACGTGTGAAAGAAATATAAGACTAAACAAGAATTTTGTCTGCACACAATGTGAAGTATTCCATATTTACTTGAGGGTATGATTAGGCACATTCATACAAAGGCTGATTTAGTCCTATTAGGGCCCCACAGTTAGCTAACTACATACTAACGATACAGAAACACCATGCAAAAGTTACACACCCGCGCACACACACACATACGCACACATATATATATATATATATATATGCATTTATATGCCCATACATATATATATATGCAAAGAAGAAAACTGGAAGGTGAACAGCATGCTTGAGTTGATTACCAAAACCAACTTCAATGCTGCATGCTTCCAGCTGATGTGAATAAATGTGCTAGACCACATAGTCACATCATAGCCCTGGAACACATCGCCTACAGTACACTGGAAGTGCAATTTCATTTGCTTTCAGACTCAAAAGTAGATGCAGCCTCAAGACCTCACACTAACATTGAAACAAACATAGAAAAAGAATTACACACAGATACAAATATATATATATATACATATATATGAACATACATCTATATAGATATATAGATTAGTATATAGATATATAGATATATAGATAGATAGATATAGTTACGGAAAGAAACTAGGCAAAGCCAGTACAAAGTACTGGATTTGGTCATGCAGGCAAGCAAATGTCAGAATCAACAGAGAACCATGCTTTGGGAAATGTCTGAGTACTGAAACTGCAGAAAGAAGAACTCAAAGAGAAATATGGGGTGAGGAAACAAAACTTGAAAGGGACAGGGATAGGACAGGCTGACAATTATAGGTAAGAGGAGCATAGAGTCTGAGGGGGAAGGAAATTGGATTAAGTTTAGGCGATTAAAAAGCAACTGTTAGGGAAGGGCCACTGGGAAAACAGCAGAATGTTAAACATTCAGGATTCCACTATGTTCACAGTTAAGGAGAGCAAAATAAGCTATAAGGATCAATAATATTAGACATTTCGTATTGATAGCAGGAGGTGGCAACCTTAAACACATAGCAGAACATCGCACCAACAGAGTAGTTAATATTTAAGCAAACACAACACCGAGAAAATTACCAGGCAATAACAGATCAGTGTTCCTGCTTCAAATATTCTCAGTGGTGTACACATGTGTGGGGGAGGTGGAAGAGAGAGAGGTAGCTGAGAGAGGTAGGTTTGTATTTAGGCCTTTCATTGGACTGTCTACATGAAACTGTACTCGTTAAGGGTTTAAAAGAGGCTAATCATTAAGACCATTTTAATTCTGAAAAAAACAAAGTTAACAAAAAGACTATGAGTGAGTTTTTTTTAAAAAAAAAAAAGCCACTGATGGAAACTGTGTTAGTCTGAACCCTTTTCCATTGGGTTATGTTACGTTTCTGTGATCTTTAGAAGGGGCTTACTGCAATGGCCTCATGAGTGAATGACAGGCAGAAGGGAAACAAGCAGAGAGCAAAACATCCGTAGGTGACCAATTCACAGAGGCCACACAAAGCAAGCAGCAGGCAACAACGAATTTCTTGTATTGAACACAATCTTTATAGACAAAGGAGAGTTTAGTCTTCATGCGTGAGCTGTTTAGAAAAGCAACTGCTGAAACCATTCCTTAAAAAGCAGGCATCAGTATAAACAAGAAATCAAAAGGGAAGAAAAAGCAGGAACACTGACCAAGTTTACTAGCCACTAGTGTTAACGTTATAAAAGGTTGCCATGCATCCAGGTTCATTCTCTCTATCATGCACAACAGTTAGATACCAACACTCGTCAAAAGGCATGACCAGGGCATTCTCTGCTTAAACAGAACATTAACTTAAAAAATGCCACAATGCAGCTACATTCATTTCATTTGTATTCTTTGTTATTGGTTTAATTAATAGTTTTGTAAGGTGGGTAAAAAGTAAAAAACACACCAACCTTCTCGCAGCTCTGAGGGATGTAGGGGGTTTGATGCAGAACACAATGAAATGAGGAAAGGAGAAAAACAAGGGAAACACAGAGAGAGTAAAAAGGCCATATCAAGGCTTTCAACTGCTACTTGAACATCTCTACTTGCTCTAATTAAACCTTCCTACCTCATTTTGAAAAGTTAGCAATTTCCACAGCTACAATGGTGTTAGAAACAATAGCTAGCATAATTTTGAAATTTTCCTTTGGATCAAAAGGTATACATGCCTCATGCAGTACAGGAAAGTCAATATGTTGAAGAAGAGAAAGAAAAAAAAAATCAAATAAATTTCTATGGATATCATAACTATGAAGAGTTCTCCGTTCTTTTTTTTCATTAGCCAAAGAGCATACCATCTGAAAACATATCAGGTTTGTTGAAAAATCAGCTCTAAAAAAAAATTTCAAAATCAAGCTAGGCTGTTTTGTTAAGGTCATCCATCCTAAATTTTACAGCTGTTTATGCCTTCAGTCATATTTCCCCCACCCATCCCCTCACATTGTAGACACACACACACACACATATATATATACATATACATATGTATGTGTGTAATAGGCTTTGTTGTACAGAAAGCTACATCAACCAACCTTTGGAAATACTGCCAGAACAAAAGCCTTTCTTTGTAGTTGAACCAACAGAATAATTTCATATGTTAAAAAAATTAACCATTTTAACTACCTAGAATATAATGGTTTCTTTATGAATCATACCTCATGAGTGGTATGATTATTTCTTTAGTGTCTTATTAACTAGACAGGGAATCTCTTAAAAAAAAAAACATGGGAAATCGCCCACTATCACTGTAAGGACTACCCTTCACTCACAAGTCTTACACTAAAGATATATAAATATATATATATACACGTACATATATATAAAGAAGAAATACAAAAGAAGAAAATACAGTTGAGCCCTGAATACATATTATTATAAAATTAGAAGCTAATTCTTTGCAATCACACAGCAGAGGTCAAGTAGACATACACCTCAATGCCTTGGGTTACATTTAGATCATTAGTAGCACACCAAGCAGTCACCTTGGGAGTTTGAAAAGAAAAGCAAAACCAAACAAAACCAGTATAACAAATAAAGAAATAAATGCAAAGCACAATTTAACTTAATGCAGGAATAGTAAGTCAAGATGTAAAAATATAAGCATACTTACAAACCTCAACTTGGATTGCCTGGACTCAAGGGTGCTTTAAAAAAAAAAAAAACAAAACAAACCCCAAGCCTTTCCTCTAGACTTTTAAATTAATCTTACAACTGACACATTTACCATGGCATTTTCATTATTACAGTGGTAACTGTGTAGATCCTGAGAGAACCTTAGCCCTGAACCTGAATGAAGAGTGGATGCCACGGTTATGTCATTCCTACCTCTGACATATAGATTGGCAGGGGCAGAATAGCGTGTACCCGCGCTGTTGGTTGCAACACATTCATATTTGCCTTGGTCAGATTCTTCGCTCAACTCAATTTGAAGGGCACCTGCATGAATATAAAATACATTGCCAAAAATACGGTCAGAGGCAGTTTTTTAAGTCCATAAAAACACACCGCTTAACAATATGAAAAGCTTGTATGCGAAGGTCCACTCAACGTCGATTCATTTTCTTGCTAAGGTGCACAGACAGAAAATGATGCAATGAAAAAAACAAAGAGATTATTTTTTTCACATCATCAGTGCTAGCACAGGAAAACAATTTGCATTTGGCAAAAAACCGCCCCCCTCTCTAAACAGTACTCTTTCCTAAACCGTTACAATGAAGATGGGTGAGACTGCTTCAAGGAAGAATGGCTTTTGAATAAAACAAAGGAGATTAAGTAGCTGGGTCATTATATTTTTTTCAGTTTTATTTCATTTTTTCAATCTAGTAACAAAAGCAGCACAAAAGGTGGCACTCATAAAAAAGGCAGCACAGGCTTCAAGAAATCTTCTGCTGAAGAAAGCAAAAAATGTGCAGCAAGAACAAAAAGGCTGCTTGAAGTGAAAAAAAGAAACTGCATTAGTCATTTATAATTATCAAAATATTCTTTTAAAGAAACAAAACTCCCTTAAGACATGCAGAATGGTAAGAAAAGAAAGACAGTTTTCCACAACTTACAATCTTAAAGTACGTTTGCTGAAAAACAAAGAGCAGTTGAATTAGAAGACAAAAAAGTTAAAAAGCATGGTCTACACCAACAAGGAAGAACCAACCAACCACTGCTGAGGAACACGGAAGGGCTCCCCCCAAGACACCCATCAAAATCCACAAGTGGGATTAGCAGTGTGGTGTCACAAAACCCAAGAAAAATACAAAACAAGAATTACAAAAGAAGTAAACAGATTCGCAAGATTATAAAAAACCAACAGTACCATATAACACCAAGAATAGTAAGACATTAACCTTTTTCATTTCCAAAGCCTGTAGATTAGAACATTAAAAAATCCAGAAAGTGAGAGAACTCCAAGAAAAAGAAAACATTAAAAAACAGTAAAGGGAAAAAAAAACCATTTCTGTCATTTTTTTAGGGGGGAGGAGGGAAACACATAATTTTCAACTTTACAAAGTTAGAAGGAAAAAAAGCATTGAAGAAGAACAAAAATAAAAACCTTTTATGAAAGATAAGACAAAAAGAAGATAGTCCATGTTGTCTTCTGCATGTCTGCTACTGTTCTCCAGACCATCTTGGCTTTGGTCCAGGACAAGAACAGCTAAGGAAGAAAAAAAATGATCTTTTTTTGCTGCAGTTGGACAAAAAAAAAAAAAAGAGGAAGGAAAAAAAAGAAAAAAAGAAGAAAAAGAAGAAGAAGAAAAAGAAGAAGAAGAAGAAGAAAAAGAAAAAAGAGGGACAAATGGTACGCTGTGACTGGGCTATGGCCAGAAGACCTGGATATGCTTTCTTTGAAGCATATCACAAATCAAATTATTGTTTCTTTTTTTTTTTCATGAATAAACAAAAAAGGGAAAGGAAAAGGGAGTGTGCAGAAAGAAAGATCACAATATGAGAGTCACTGATCATAACCAAACAGGACAAAGAAAAAGAAAAATCAGATGATGGACATTTCTGTACTTTGGGTTTTGTTTTTGGTTTTTTTTTTTGTTCTTGTTGGGTTTTTTTTGTTGTTGTTTGTTCCTTTTATTTCTAAGAAAGAAAAAAAAAAAACACACAAAACAAAAACCCAGGACAAAGATGAGAGGGATGAAAGGACAGAAAGAATGAGTAAGATCATTCTGTGAACGTTAGTTCAGCACTCTTACCTCTTATTGGTGTACCACCTGGGTGGATAATATGAATGCAAATAAGATTAGAAAGAAGAAGCATTAGTACGAGAAGAAGGAGGCTAGGGCTTTGGAAGAAGAATCAAATTAGATTTACAGAATTAAATAAGGTCTTAAGAGAAACTTGTATTACTATACTGTTAAAGCAGGAATATATTAGATAGAATTATCAGGTTATAAAAGCAAGTTTCACTGTACCACAAAGGGCAAAGACGCTAAAACTGGCTCCATTGCCATTCTCAGAATAGTATCTGAGTTCAGAGATGTTTGGTTATATAGGGTTATAGATATATATCGAATATGCCTCAAATACTTAAAGGAAACTTTACAATACTGTACTTATAGTTTAGGAATATACTGGAAATTCTATTTAAATATATATATATAAATATATATATATATATATAAAAAGAGGATACACTGAGGGTTATCTCAAAACAAACACCGTATTTTAGGCTGGATATGGCATTTACTGTTCTACGGTTATGTGATACATGTGTACTGCTTCTTTTAGGTGTTGCTATGACTGGTAAGACAGTATTTCTGTGGAGGTGTGCGTGTGCGCCACTATAAGGATCTGGTGACTACACTGACTGTTAGTAAAATGCATGCCATGCATTTTAAGACTAATAATAGTAATCATATAATAATAATCATAATAATCATAATAATATTCTCAATATGAAATTAGTGGGGGTGAAGTGCGCTTCAGAACTGAGCACTTACCAATAGATTCTGGAGATTTAAATACGGAGAGAAGAAAGACAGCATAAAAATATTATTATATTCCTTATAATTTGGTACAAAGTTTTCAGTTAAAGCTTTATATACTAAATAATCTATGTCACATGTGAAAAATTAATTCTTAATTTACATTAACAGAAGGTTAATTTATACAGTTCTGCTGACAACAAGCAAAAAGTCAGTTAACAAGACGACTTAACATCACAGGACAGGTCAAAAGCTGAGAATTCTGGGAAGACATGTGATTAAACAACTTAGATTCTACAACAATATCTACTACAATCGCCAAAGGAAAAAAAGCTCATTATATCCCAGGTATCTTATTTAGGGATAAGCTTTAAATGTTATAAATTTAGAGGTTTCCTTTTTTCTTTTCTTAATCTAAAGAGAGCAAAAGAATAAACTAGGGCAGGAGGAGAGTAAAAGAACTGCTAGGGAGGTGCAAGGGGCAAAGAGAGAGAGAGAGAGCAGCAAAAGCTGGATTCTACACCAAAAGCAGACTTCTGTAGATCCAGAAAATGTAGGATTTATAAAGCTTTAGCACAGGCGCACACTACTGTGGCTAAATGTGTTGGAAAAATGCTCAGTCAGCAAAAAAACAAACCCCTTATCCATAGATTGCCCAAGGATTTTTTTTTTTCTTTTTTGAAAAAAACAGTTCTTCTTAAGGTATAATTGTGCATGGGGAAAAGTATTGTGTTTTATGTATTTGTGAGAGGAAAGAAGATGTGTCCAAACTGGCTAATCTTTGGTGGAGTCAAATGTGGAAAAGACAGCACAAAACACATTTTAAATTTTAATTGAAGTGTCTAATGCAGGTTTTGGTTTCGATGAATACAACCATTGGTACTCCTTGGAATTTCTGAATGAAGTCCAATGTTGAAATAAATTTGTTAGAAAAAAATAAAAAGGAAAGAAGAAAGAAAGAAGAGAAAATGGATCCATCAAGTACTGCAATAAGCAGTAAAGAAAAAATTATCAAAAAAGTACAGTCACAGCAGTGAGCAATGTGGAGTAAACAGAAGCTGCAAAACACATAGAGACAGACTCTTAGAAAAGGCTATGACAACATCACAGACATGGACAACACACTCAGTAACACAGAAAAGAGAGGAAGAAGAGAAATTATTACCTAAAAATAAAAATAATTAAATAAAAGAAGAAGAGAAACAAAATAAAGAAAAGGTGAGAGAGAGAACAACTCTGGGTGTTAGTGGAAACAGTAACAAGACCCTACCTGAGCGTAACTGCTTGATGCGGCCATTGTTGTTACTTGTGTCAACAGGCAAGAAATCTTTGAACCAAGTGATTTCGGGATCGGGATTGCCACTGGCTGCACATAGCATGGTAGCTGTACGAGTTCGTTCAACCACCTTCAGCTGTGGGCCCATGTCAATTGTGGGGAAACCTCGGGGAATTTGATCCTCTGCAAAAGAAATATATGATGGGAGGATTTCGCATCAGTTCCATAATAACTTGTGAAAGCACGTAGTCGCCACCCCGCTTACCATTCAAAGGCCCTCTAATCACATGCAATGAACTGATGAAAGTAATAAATTCTCAGGCAGTACTTTCGATAACTTATGGTGATCAAAATGCTGATACAAAATTGTTCACAAAAAAGCAGCTACAAATTTCACTCTTATAAAGTGCATTAAATTGGCACAGATACAGTATGTATTGCTTAATCACTAGGCTCCCAACATGGCACTTTACAACAGTGATTTTGCCCTGCTCACAAGAGACTCTTTATAGTTTTATATGAAGTACTAAACTGTCATGCCTATCCACGACATTGAGAAAAAAACCTTTTCATGAGTCTACCGCATGAGGAAGTATGATCACACAGCACAGGATCTGATAAAGGTCTTTAGAGACTCGATGTATTGCTTTTGCTGTTACTACCTATGTGTTGCCCCGTGCTTCAGCTGTGCATCTGTAAGGATGAACATGCTTTACTGCAACAGAGGAGTGTTTTGAGCATGCAGTGACTGCACAGCATTAAGAAATCTTAAACACTGGAATTATACAGTTGCCAAAGTTAAAGTGACAGAGTACTCATAACAATCCTGAATGGACAAAAGTGGGAGACATTAGCTCTGTATGTTAGCAAGTAACACTGGAAGCACAGTGGGATCAGGCAATTTCTCAGAAATCAAGTTAGAACAGGTAAAATTATGTATTGAATTCCATCATCTTGCTCTTCATTTTCATTAAAATGGCAAAAATAATTGATTATGAAAGAATTTCTATTATCTCAGTTCAAAAGGGACAAGCAAAAAGTCAAATAAATAAGATCAATACTAACTACAAAACGTGTATTTTTAAATGTCTTGTAGTTACTGACATGAAATAGATGGAAGGGTAAAATTAACTTAAAAGAAATTATTCAATGTCAACTTTCTTTTATGAAAAATGTCCCATATTTTCAAAGGAAGTCTTTAGACATTTTAGAAAAATGTACAGCAAGTAACTAGATCCTAGAAATCTTTGCAGGTCCCAGGGTCTATCCCAGGGTATCCATGTAATACAGATGTACTATACTACTCTGGTAGAACAAACACAATTCTCCAAGAATTCTGCATAGTCGTTCTGTTCTAATATGTCTATCAATACATTCTTAAACATCAAATCCTTCACAAGGTATAGGCTTTTCCCAAATAAAATATGTTTAATGGTTGTTTATAAGCATGAAGTCTTTGCTGAGGGAGTAACTGATAAAAATAGACTTATGACACAGAACAGGGTTTTTACGACCTGACCTTTCCTTTCCTCCTTGGCTAATACAGAAAACCCTGGAGTCCGTTGTGCAAATATATAAAGTGTACAACAAAGATAATCTATCTTGAATACTAATAGGATGGAGTAGTAAAGAGGTTTTTTTAATAAGGGTAATTAAATTCCTTCCATCACCCTTATGCATAGAATCTCTTTGAATGAATGCTCTTCATGAAATTTTCATGAGAAACATCACAATGTAACAGATTCAAATAGCCAGTACTGTTTTATTTTTGACAGTTGTGGCTCGTTTCCAATCTGGCTTTCAGGTACTTGGCAATAAAACCCAATATTCAACATAAAATAGACTAGGAAGATAATGAAATTTCTAATTGGAGTGCTTATCACAGTCAATTTAGTTTTTTAAGATGTTAATTGCTTTTTTCCCTCTAAGTTTATTAGTGATTTGTATAAAACTGTCTTTACATTTTGAGGATATCAAGTTTGACACATCATCAAACACACTGTGCTAAAGAGCTGAGTATTAAATCAGTGAACAACTACTTCTTATCACAGTAAGAGAAAGAGAATTATATTCTGATATACTGGTAGCTCCACAACTGTACATGAGATCAAAATACAGGGTTTTTTACTGGTCATTAATATACTCATTAGGCTTTAAACTATAGTATCTATCACTCTTTCCTATTAATATTTAGTTCTAGTGACCTAGATTCCAATTCATCAAGTATTTAAATCAGAGTCAACCTTCTAGAAACCATTTGGTACTGTCA
>JAOXOE010000874.1:19021537-19032933 GCA_028565055.1 Phoeniculus purpureus
TGACTTGGTCTAGGTGATCCTGCTGTGGCAGGGGGACTGGACTAGATGATCTTTCAAGGTCCCTTCTAATCCCTAATAATTCTATGATTCTATGAACAAGGGGCAGAGAATATACTTTTTAAAAAAGTAAACCGAACAAACCCTGCATATACATAGTGGTACTACACATAAGAAAATACGGCAATAGACAAAAAATACTTTGCAGACATTCAGAAATCCAGCTAAAGTTATAAATTTATTTATTGTCTAGACTTGGAGTTGGTGAATGTAAATCAGCATGCATGAACAGGCTCTAAATCTTCTATTTTGATGTTTTGAGATATTCATAGAATCACAGAATGGCTCAGGTTGGAAGGGACCTTTGAGATCATCTAGTTCCAATCCCCCTGCCATGGTAAGGACACCTCCCAGTAGACCATGTTGCCCAGGGCCACATCCAACCTGTCCTTGAACACTTCTATGGAAGGGTCATCCACAACCACTCTGGACAACCTATTCCAATGCCTGACTATCCTCATAGTGAGAAATTTATTCCTAAGATCTAATCTAACTTTACTCTCTTGTAGTTTGAAACCATTCCCCATTTTCATATCACTAGAGTTCCTTGTAAAACAGCTTTCCTGTAGGCCCCCTTTCAGGTACTAGAAGGCTGCTGCAAGATCCACTTAAGAGTCTTCTCTTCACCAGGCTGAACTATATTCCTCTGCTATATCCCTCTGACCATCTTTGAGGTCCTCCTCTGAACTTGCTCCAGCAGTTCCATGCCCTGCTTGTACTGGAGACTCCAGAACTGGACACGGTACTCCAGGTGAAGTCTCACAAGAGCAGAGAGAGAATCTCGTTCCCTGACCTGCTGGTGACACTTATTTGACACAGCCCAGGAAACGGTTGGTGTTCTGGGCTGCATTTACACGTTGCTGGCTCATGTTGAGCTTTTCATCTATCAAGTCTTTCTGATCAAGAATGCTCTCAATATTCAGTGAATGAGTCAGAATATGCACATATCCCAGTATCTGTCACTCCTCCCACAAAATCTTTTAAATCAGGCTTTGAAAGTCTACTATGAACTTATTTTTCTTAGTCTGGGGATTCACTTCTATGTAGATACTATTTTTGCATTCTGTATTGGTAACTGCAATGCCAATACGAGCAGCTCAATGATAGTGGTTAAGTTTATTTTATTCTGGGCCATGAAACTGGATGTTTATATGCAGTAAAGTAGATTAATAGCTGCATTTTTTCTAATGGTTTATATGTATTTCATTGTAAAGGTTTTGTGGCTGCACAGTTGTCACCGTATAGACTTGTAGTTTGTCCAGCACAATGGTGCTTCAGTTTTGATTGGATACATTGTAATATACATACAATATATGTTGATTGAAATATTAGATAAATACATGATGCTGATGAGACCATATTATTCTCTACAGGGATTTTTGAATCCACTATTCTTTTCACTTTCTAAAACCTGAGTGCAGTTAGTGAAAATAGAACATTTTCATTCATTCCACAACGCAGCAAATGCAAAATAATGACTTAATGTATGATAAGAATATGGCTAGTGAGACTAGCTCTATTTTGGTAAATAAATTACTTTGAGCTATCACATGCCCCGAAGTAAATAGACAGCTGCAACAGTTTTCAGTAAGCTATTACTGTGCAAAGATAAAATTATGTACTTTTTGCATAGACAAAAGCCTGGTAAAATGGCCAAAACATCTGATTCGCTAGATTCATGACTTCATGCAGACTGCTAGGAAGAGTGTTTAACTTTCAAACAGAGAGATGAGAATCTGACACAATTTAAAAGGCTATTTCTGGGCTGTCAATCAGAGCACTGGATTTGCAATGTGTTGGGAATGTACCAAATGTAGGCACAGAAATTAGACTGCTACATTAGTCTATGAAATTTGGATTAGAGAAATACAAGAAAAAAGAAAAAAAAGCAAGTGGGAAATAAGTGTGTCATTGATCAAATGTCAGGTCATAACACAAAATTATGTGATTAATTTTTTTTCACTTACTTGCAGTGATAAATTATTAAATAAACTACAATTATCTATTGACAATAGCTTTCAAAGCTAGAAAAGGAAAGTCAACATTTGTTTTCAATAATGTAATAGGGAGCTTATGTATTGTCGTAGGAAAACTAACAAAATACTGTTTCTGCTGCATGTATGTTCACACATATTCTGTACTCCCCTTTCCTCCTCATCCTGAAACTTAGTGATACATATTCCAAACATTTTCTATTATGATTCTTATGGGATGTTTCAAATTAATAAATACTGAGAGTATAGGCATTTTCAACTAGGAACAAACTCAATCTTATTTTGGCTGACACGCTTTACTGTGACTTCACGGGCCTTACAACAAAATTGTAAAATGAATTGTTCATCAAGACATGTTGCTGTATTTTCTTAGTCTATGAACTCTTTAAGCAATCTATTGGCTCTTCTATTTCGTCTTCTTTAGAACAACTAAACATTGATACAACTTTTTAAAAAAGTATTATCCAGGGACCAGTTAGCCAAGGATGGAATTGCAGGGGAAAAAAAAAAAAACAGAGTTAAAGAAAAAATTGTTTCATATTTTGAAGTTACATTATTAAAACTCATCTCATATAAATAGATTTGTTCATTAACATCACCTTGTTTAAGTCTTCAATAGTAGTATCTTACACAAATTTCACCCTTCTTTCCCTGAAAAACTAACACGGCAAATGAATCTCATAACTCTGTTTACCATTTGTGCCTGTGGTATAACCTTTTTTCTCTCTCAGATAAAAAACTACTTTCTCTCCAAGTAACAGCCTTTATGTGTTCAGCATAAGATTCAATAGAGTTCAAAAGGATAGTAATGAATGAGGGAAAACTTTGTACTTCCAATGCTTTTAGTTGGAACCCTTTTTATATACAGTCCAGTGTGATCTATGGGCTTGCTTTTGCTATCAAAAAAGACTAAAACACATTTTTTCCACCTGTCTTCTCTCATTCTGGCTAACCCAATCTTCCATTCCTCCTTTTCTTCTTTCTTCCCTGCTTGCCTTCCTACATCCTTCTTTTGTGACTATCTCCAGAAAGCATCATGGAAGCACTACAAAAAATCTTAGTCCGCTAAAAGGGAAGTATTCCTTTATAGTTGGTGCAGCAGTGCTGAAGGAATGTCAATACAGTAGATCTGAAGAAAAGTAAGTAAGTAAGGCCAATTGACATGGAATTTGTAAAAATTAAAGGAGAAAACAGTAATTGTAAGTCATAAAAAACCCCACCTCTATCGTAACACTGTTTTTATTAGTAGAAATGTTTCTTTGTTGAAAGATACAGACCTAGCTGGTGATCTATGAAGTTACAAAATGTAAATAAGTATCTTCTTTTTCTACGACAAAAAACACAGTTAATTTCCTTGTTTCATCTTGAAGACAGAATACATAGTACAGCTTCCTTTTTCTTGAAATGGGCTGCAACACAAGCACTGACTATCACTGGGAGACCTGTTACACAACTTGAATTTAAGACTGAATGAAAAGTGTTACCACCTGAGCCAACAAAGGCGGTACAGGACAAATTTCAAAACCATGGTTACTGCATTTCAAGAGGTTTTTTTGATTTATCAGAGAAAATATCACATCCTAACACTTAAAACTCTAACTAGAAAATTGTCTCATAGGATTCTTTACAAAGATTGGGGTTTTTTTGTGATCATGTTTTAAATGCAAATCTTTAGCTATACAAAAATTCACTGCAGTGGGATTAACTAGTTTGGAAAATGGTCTTCACAACCTTCTACAAGGAAACTGCATGCTATATTTTCTGTTGTTCCACATCATTTCCAAAGGATCTATTTGGAAAGCAGTTACGAGGACAGAGCAACGTTCTCACTTCTCTGCAGTTCTCGTTATTCACAAAGAAGTACCATTTTTACTTGTATTCAAGTAAATTACGAATAGCCTAGTATCACATGGAATCATAGAATCATTAGGTATTGGAAGGGACCTTGAAAGATCATCTAGTACAATATAGGTCTTCATAAGATTTCAAATTTAATAGCTGTTTTAATTTACTAGTGACTAGCAGAAATTAAGTAACTACGCAAGAAACATTTTTTTAAATCTTTAAGTGTTATCTCTATTTTGCAGAAAATTAAATGCTGATACAATGAAGCTTTACAATTTGTCAGTTACTGCATGTCAGGTTAGTGGCATAATTCACAATAAAACGCTAAAGCCTTAGCTTTGCAAGAGCTGTGTTTCCATAACTGGAAAATCCTTTCTGTTCATATAATCATGATCCTACATGCCCTCTAGTAAATAATTGCCCTTGTTACTCAACAGTATAGTTTGTTGCCCTTATCATGTCCGTCATCCATTTAACAATATCAAAGCATATTAGATAAAAAATATCCAGGACTGAAACGTACAACATATGCAAGACTGAGAAGGACTTGTACCAGAACTGTCAGTTAAAAATACTGGGCAGCACTGAATGAAATTTCCTTTATATATGAAATGAAAATGCTTGGCAGAAAGCTTCGGCTTCTCTCTGCATTGCTCAATCCTTCCTTCTAAGCTGCACCATGAATCTGAAAGCCTGATTAACTGCAACACCCTGAGATGTGGCTGCTATAGGTAATTGCAAACCTGTGGATGATAGTCAACTCACAGCAGCTTGTGTTTGTTATTGCCACACAGTGCTGATTAACACAGAACACCACAACCAAAGAGCCCTCAAAATGTCTTTAGCAAAACACAGGCAAAATCACATTATTCTATTTAGATGACCTGAGGCTCTAGAAACTTTTATAAAATGCATTATGAAATACTTATCTTGATTTTTTGCATAGTATGAAGTGTATTTGGCTAAACAACAGTCATTCTTTCTAGTCTTTCAGTCATAAGCCTGCAAAGCAGCAGGCTTTTTCTCTTTACTGGTGATGCCTCAAGACGAGTAAAGCTCCTGCCAGTTATTACAGCTTTTTTGCCTTAATTAACGGTTTGTGACTGCCATGGACTACATTCTCTTGAATTTAATTGATCTGTTTAAGTTGTTTACTGCAAGTGTATCTAATCACTCCTATGAAACTATAATTGCATTTTTGTAGCCAGGATTTACAATCAGATTTATGTGGCACAGAAAAGTAACCTCATACTGTCACATCTTTTGAGAAAGTCACCTTTGTGGGTGCAGGTAAGACAACAAAGTTATAAACCTGCACTCAGGAATTATGGGGCAGATTGCCGAAGAGGTAAAAAAAAATTCTCTATGATTTTTAATGTAAAAATTATAATGGAGACTAGCAAGATCATTTGTGACACACTAATATCCTACAACGGAATGGTGAGAACAGGCTGTTTTTAAAATCCTGCTTCAATTTCCAGCCCTGCTGGTGACTTGTTCAAGAAAAAGCAACACTCTCACAATCTTAGAAGATTGTAAGAGACAATATTCTCCATCTCAATATAGGATCTGAAAGTTACTGAAAAAGTCTAGGTCATCGAAGATGCCCTCCGTATCAAAGTAATGCCATTAATACAATTTGTTATAACATACATAGCAGCACTCACTCTACTGAGATATTTGTAGTATTGCCCTGTTCCTGGGTCTTCAATGATGATCTGGAGGTACCAGTAGGTGAGATGGCATTTTAGACCCTGCATGTAATACACAATCATTGGTCTTTTCAGAGACACAGCTAACAAGAACTGCATGTGACACAGTGCTATCATGATTGCGGCTTCTGTTAAGTGGACACCTGTCTGTCAGAAATAGGGATGCAATTGCAGAATCCTGTCCACACAAACTGCTGGCCATTTGGCGTTATAGTTACAGCCTCCCAACAAAGAGAGTAGTTAGAACAAGGAAATGGCTTTTGAAATTGAACTCTTGGCCATTATAATTTTATTACTGAGCTTTTCTATATCATGTGTGGAAATCTTTTCAATTTGAGGTCAACGGAGTTACTATTTTGTTGGTTTTAAGACCACAACAGTACTTCAGCATTGCACCTTAGTAAAATATTACGAGGCATCCTATATAACTTTAAAAATACCAGCAATCAGTGACAGGTGACAAATATATCAGAAAAGGTTCATCCTGACTGCATTTCATTTGGCAGGGATTTTGAGCATTCTTAAGAGTGCACTCCTGTGCAAGGCAGCAATGGACATTAAACAATAGGAAAGACAACATGCTTCAAGGTATGTCTGAGCCTGCCTATTTCCTCCATTATTTATCCCTTCCCTCAGGGAGAAGAGTCTGCATGTGTTAGAAAACATCTTAACAGACTTCAGTATATAAAATCAAGGAAGAATTAGATGCATCAACTATACAGCAGTGGCACAGCATATACAAGTGCCACTTCCTGGAAGACTTTCCTTACTGCATTTATTTGTAAATACATCTACTTTACTTAAATAACATGAGATTCCGACAAAGCATGAATATTTGGCCATGAATATAGTTTATTAATACATTACATGATGAGGTGAAAAATGATATTGCTCGAAGAAAGCAAGGGTATTCATTACATTAACCCCTGTATTAATATGTCTCAGACTGTACACATCCACACTAACTACTGTGCAAGCTGTCTTCCCATTTGCTGGCCAAATTTTTTGAATGTCAGAGAACACATGAGTTTTATCATTCAGTTGTCTACTAGACGACTTAAGTAGATGCTAACTAGATGCAAACTTACATTTGCCTGCCAGTGGAGGTACCCAAAACAGAACTCAGTTTCTACACAAGAGGTGCAAAAAATGTTCATGCATAGTGTACAGTTACAGCTGTACACACACAAAAATTTGCCATCTGTAATAGTTGCTGGTTTCATTTCTTCCACAGTACAAATCCACATTCATTGTCTTACTTTTCTAAAAATAAACATGTGAACCGCACATCATTGCTAAACATAGCAAATACTGCAAAACATTCCTTCAGTAACAGGTGGGAAATAATGAATACTAAACCCTAAGGATTTAATAAACTTAAAAGTTTTCTATAAAGCAGGTGCAATGCTTTGTGCATTGGTTAGAAATAGAACAAAACCAGTCATTTAAATTTTAAACTTAGAAGAAAAGCTTCCAACTTAGAACACTTTATTCCCCTTTTTTTCCCTCTTTTATGAGCATAACCACATAAAAATGTGACAGGCAGAATTTCAAGTACTTCACAATGCAACGCTAAAAAACAGCTGATTAGAATGCCCTGTACAATTCAAATCCTTTTAGAATGTGAAAGTGATTTAAAAAATGGGTGAGTGCAAGAGGAAGTGGTTCTTCCCAAACTGTCATTTACTGAAAACTGGAGGATGAAAACGTTTATTTTAACATGTATTTTATGTAACAAAAAGTCCTATGAGTTATCTTGTACATAAAGCTTTACATTCGTGACCAGTCATATTTCAGAAGCAGTCTTCTGATCCCTTTCTTCCTAAGGGTGCCAACTACATGGAAAAAGAGTGCAAGAACCTATGGAGCGTGTCTTTGTATCGTATTTTCCCGCGCTCTTTCAAATGGTTGCCTTGAATTCACAGACGCAGATACCTGGTTGAGACAGTGACTGATAGCAGAAGTGGCACATTAAAGTTGATAGTGGTGTAGCAGATAAACAGCGCTACAGAAAAGTTGAGTGAACACAAAGAATTGCTGAAACAGTTAGTGAGCAATCTGTGCATCTTTCCATCACCTAACCACTTCAGACAGACTTAATCTGTAATTCCATAATGCAATACTTGATTCAAAATTTGCCTCTAAGTATCCATCAGGGAGGTGGACTCCCTGTGGGATCACTGATTCTGCTGAAATCTGCACAAAGTTCTACAAAAAATAAAATACTTGACGGACTTCCTTGGACCTCTGGAGGGCAGACACTGTCCTTTTCAGGAGACTGGTTGACAGAGTGCCTTGGAAGGTAATCCTGAACAGCAAAGGAGTCCAGAGAGACAGGACATTCTATGAGAAGAAAATCCGTAAGGCG
Organism: Phoeniculus purpureus; assembly: GCA_028565055.1. Taxonomy (NCBI): domain Eukaryota; kingdom Metazoa; phylum Chordata; class Aves; order Bucerotiformes; family Phoeniculidae; genus Phoeniculus; species Phoeniculus purpureus. Next base: position 19,029,514 of record JAOXOE010000874.1, read on the forward strand.
TAATAATGAGTTGTCCCAGACTCTTGTAGGATGAGCCAGAAGGATAGAAAACCGGCCTGTCTGAACCAAGAGCTTTCACTAGAATTCAGAAGTAAAGAAAGTCTACAGTCTATGAAAGAAGGGGCAAGACACTCCAGAAGAGTATAAAGACTTCATGAGGCTATACCCAATTAGGACTTTGGTTACCGTCAGAAGGCAATGAAAAATGCTTCTCTAAATACAGTAACAGCAAAACGAGAGTTAAGGAGAATCTCAGTCCTTCACAGGACTAGGTGACTAAGGATGAAGAAAAAGCTGAGGTACTGAATGCCTCCTTTGCTTCAGTTTTTAATAGTAAGAACTGTTGGGTTTAGAATGTACAGATCCTTGAGTTGGAAGACATGAATGTGGAAGGAATGGTCAGTAACCTAACTGCACCATTTAGACGTGCACAGTTCTAAGGGGAAAGAGGGGGATCCAAGTAAGAGTTCTGATGGAGCTGATGGAAGCACTCACCAAGTCAGTTTCCATCACTTAAGAGCACAATAACCAAGGAGGTCCCAGCTGACTGAAGATTAGCAAATGAGATGATCACCTACAGGAACAGCCAGAAGGAGGATCCAGGGAACTACAGGCCTGTCAGTTTGACCTAGGTGCTGGTGAAAGTTATGCGGCAGGCAATCTTGAGCGCCATCATGCAGCATGGACAGGACAAGTAAATGATCAGGCTGTCAGCTTGAGTTTATGAAAGACAGGTCCTGCTTGACTAACTTGATCACTTTCTGTGACAAGATGACCAGCTTAGTGGATGAGGAAATAGCTGTGGAGATTGTCTTCCTCAACTTTAGTGAAGTTTTTGACACTATTTCTGGGCTTCACATGGATTGGAGGAGTGTATCTTGGCTCTGGTTTTGGGTTTGGATGGGCTGTATAAAAACAGTGTTGAAGGGCTGGGCCCAAAGGGTGACAGTGAATTGGGTTAAATCTTGCTGGTGACTAGTCACAAGTGGTGTCCTCCAGGGCTCAGGCTTGGGACCTGTACTCTTTAAAATCTTTATCATTGTCCATGACAATGGGATCATACGCACCCTCAGTAAGTTTGCAAACAACACCAAGTTAGGAAAGCGTTATGATCTGCAGGAGCAGCAGGAGGATTTGAACAGGCTGAGGCCAGCGGTATGAGATTCAGTAAGGCCAAGTGTCATGTCCTGCACTGGGTTCACAACAACAGTGCTACAGGCCTGGAGGACAGTGGCTGGGAAGTTGCCCAGTGGAGAAGAACTTGGGGATGCTGGTGAACAGCTGACTGAATATGAATCAACAATGTACCCAAGGCACATTGGCCAAGAAGAATAGTAGCATCCTGGCTTGTGTCAGAAACTGTGTGGCCAGAAGGAGCAGGTTAGGTTGGTCTAAAGACAGGCAACAAGGTTGGTGAAGAGACTGGAGAATAAGCCTTATGAGGAGTGGCTAAAGCATCTGGGGGTATTTAGTCTGAAGAAAGGAGGCTGATGGGAGGCATTATCACTCTCTACAACTACCTGAAAGGAGGTCACAGGGAGATAAGCATTGGTCTCTTCTCACAAGTAACAACAGGCAGCACAAGAGGAAATGATCTCAAGTTATGCCAGGGGAAGTTTAGGTTAGGCATTAGGAGAAACTTGTTTGTTGAAAGGGTCATCAGGCATTGGAACAGGCTGCCCAGGGAGGGGATTGAATCACCATCCCTGGATGTATTTAAAAGTTGAGTGATATGGAGCTTAGCGCCAGGGCTTGGTGAATGTTTAGACTTGGTGTTCTTAAATGTCTCTTTCAAATAAAACAATTCTGTGGATATACAATCAAATCTTAGCTAAGAAGTCTGAAGTGTCTCATGGAACAGCACCAGGCACGTAAGACAGGAAATCTTAAACCCAGATTATATTTAATTCTCAACAGCCTTAGATAATGAAGTGTAAACTAATTCAGGGAAATCCTATGACCTATATTATGTAGAAGGCCAGACTAAACATTTGTAGCAGTCCTTCAGAGATTTAAAACCTATGGAATTCTGAGGGCTCAGTCTATTACTCTGCAAGTGTTCATTGCAGAATTCACCGTACAACTGTACTAGGGTTTTTTCTTTCTCTATGTTGAAATGCATACTGTTTCCTGACTGCTCTATTTTACAAAGATACAGTAAGGACTAAGTAACCAGTGACTGTGTATTGCCTTACACATGTGGAAGATTGTGAATCCTTAGTAACAGAAGGGCATTATCTAAAGAGACTTAAAAAACATAAGTCATGTATGGTAAGATTTTGCTTTCATTCAGAGCTGCTTAATGAAAGTAACCAAGTAGAGTAGTGTGGAATAGCTTAAAGACAAAATAAATGAGATGAAGACCACTTGCCAGATTTATTCCTGAATTTCTTGGAGATTATCCATGTAAGTAATACCAAAACATTTACATAAAAACTCTTTTTTTATTAAAAGTAAGATCTCACGGACTTTGTATAATAAAAGGTTGTTAACATTAATGGTACTTTCGGAGTTATTCCAGTAACTCTGGAACATAGCGCTTTGCAAAAACTGGCTTGAATGTGAGAAAATAGACATAAAAAAATAGACCAAAGTTAAAAACCACTACCATATCTGTAGTAATTGGTGTTAGCCTTGAATTATTAAACATTCTGATGTTTACTTTTAAATACAAATTGACCTATAGGCATAATCCCTGACCTGATCACCGAACTAGTACAATGTTATAATTGTTCAGGTTTTGCCATAAATTTAAGGTATTTTATAGGCCATAATGAATGAATTGATATATGTGAATATGAATTTACAAGTAGGTGAATACTTGTAAAGAAATGATGTAAATAAACATATGCATTGTTTTCTACCAGCAACAATGTACCAGTAATTACAGAACATTAAATAAAAACTCAACTTTTTCCACCTGATTACCAACTGTAATTGTATCTTTCCTTGAAGAAGGCAATGTGGTACTAACAAAAACCCATGGACCATATTTTCAACTAATACACAAATTAGCACTCAAAAAGTCATATCCATGCTAGATTAAACTAGCTAGATTTTTCACCACCAAAGTGCCTATGGCTAAGAGTATGATTTAAATAGTTCTGCTCTGGGGCTAAATATAAATGAAACAATCTAATAAGTATTTTTAATAAAAAGCTTTGATACAGAAAACAAAGCAGGACTAAAGCATTCAGATGTGACTGCTGTAGTGTGCTGGCAGAGCCTAATGTATGGGTGATCTTCACATCACCCATAAGTCCTTTGTTGAAAATCATCAGGTCTAACAGGGAGCTTTCCCTAGTTGGCTTCCACATACTCCAGCAACTTCCTAAACTCTTTCGTCTCTGCTGTAATGTATTTCCAGTACACATCTTGTAAGGTGAAGTCCTTGGTGAGAACAAACAGGACTGATGGTGA
>JAOXOE010000874.1:19033033-19060788 GCA_028565055.1 Phoeniculus purpureus
CCTAAGCCATGACAGTAAGAAAGGCAGACAGCTCTGGAGGTCTCTGACTACAGTCTTCAGTACTGCTCTTACTGTAGTGGACCAGATGAGTGCAATTGCTGTTTTCTATATGTGTAAACCTTGTAGACAGTGGAAGTACAGGAAAGATAGCATACAGCACCAGGAACTTTTCAGAACTACGATTCCCTGTTATCAGCTGATCCACAGCTGATTAGAAAGAAGAGTTTTCATATTCCTTAGTTCTCTCAAAAGGCACTACGTGGCTTTTGAAATCCTTTTTATTTGTGTACCTCCATAACCACGAGTAGAAAGCACCAAGTTGGAAACTGCAAAAAAACCACCACAAAAATTTTAGGATAAATGCAATTAATTGAAGATCGCAACGTGAAAGAACCATTGAGTTATTTCGAAACTCTGTTTTACATGGGAACACCTTTAGAAAACTTTAATAGACACTACTTGAATCTCTGACGAAGAAAGGACATTGTGGATCATATCTTCTGGACTACTAGTTGCAGGTTCTTATTTTGATAAGTAAACAGACCATAGAGGTTTATCACTAATTTTTCAAACACTCTCATTAAAGCAGCTTATGATTTTAGCATTTGCTCTGAAAAAACCCTGTTTTAGAATATCTTCCCACTTAAGATCCTAAGTTTCTCAGTTTTCTTGTTCCCAGATAGGAAAATTCACACAAAGTATAAAATAATTGTTCACTAACAACAATATTCTTCATGTCAGTATTCTGTTAGTGGAAATTCTTCTACAAATGTCACTACACAGAATGATCCATGATTCCATAAAGAACTGAATTAAGGAAAAATCAATGGAGTCGAAAAAAAGGATAAAAACGGGAAAGAGGACATGTTTGCTTTACAGGTGCATTCTGTGTTCAGGTAAATTTTTGTACTAGTGTCATGTATCCTCACAAGACATACAATTTTATTCTATTCATAGGCAGTATTCTGCAAGTGCACAGGAATCACAAACAAATAGAAAGTGCCTATGGCTAAGAGTATGATTTAAATATTTCTGCAGTAGAGCTAAATATAAATTAAAGAATCTAGTAAGTGTAAGATTCTTTTAATAAAAAGCTTCCATACAGAAAACAAAGCAGCAGTAAAACATTCAGACGTGATTGCTGCAGTATGCACGTTGCAGAGCCTAAGGTATGACAATAAATATACTAAAGGAATGTAGAAAATCTACTATTAATAGCAACAAATGTCACCCTTTTTCTTACTAATAATAACCCTAAAGCAAAGCTCTTGAGTTTACTCCATAGCTATTGTTATTTTTCAAGTATCTTTTCACCATTTAGGCCCTGATTTTTTTCCCCTTTTAACTCAGTGTTGTGATTGAATCAATACAAATCTGCTCTTAACATTTCTGTCTCTGACCTGTGTTTGTTTTAAGCTGTATCATTCATAATAGTGATCAATGGGTAATGCTATTGCATTTTCTCCACAAAAAGCACAGAGCATTAAAAGTGCAGATATTTAATGCCCAAGGTCAAGAGAAAATTAATGGATAAGAGCTAAATAAAATGGAGTTCAAGCTGAATGGGCTGAAAGCTCTCTACAGGGTACAGCCAAAGCAGGCAGTACAAAGTCCATTATACTCAAATGCTCTTGAAGCATTTTAGAAGTGAAATTGTTTCCACAAGCTAACTTTTCTGTTTCACAGATAGCCTACAGGCACGTAGTCTTCCCTACCAGCAAGTGCTCCTATTCAGGATTTTATTTAGCATATTCCATTTATCAATCTTTACCTTAAGCCATAAACCCATTTTGTGTTTATGACTGAAGTTGTGCTAGCTATGTTTATTTGTCATTACTGAACTGAACTTCCCTGCTCATTCTCTCACATGTTCCCTGCAAGAGAGCAAGTGAACAACAGAGGCTTTAAAAAACAAGACCCACACGTGCAAAAGCATGAAATTTTAAAACTTAAAGAATGGAATGATTATGTAAACATGTCACTTATCACTCACTATAAAATACGGTTTAACAGTTAAGAAACCATAATGTAAATATTTATTTATCAAGTAAAAGTCAATTTCATTGCAAGAGGGCCGTAGAAATGTTGGAAAGCATGACCGAGAAAAGAGAATGTGTTCAAGTGTTGTGTGATGGACTGTTTCTAACTCAGCCTTCCCCTATGTCAAGAAAATTGTTCCAGAACATGAAGAGCAAAATGCAAACAGAATATGAAGTTCACTTGCGAGAAGACTGTGAGAAGCTACTAAGTAAAGATGCATTATAGAGGTGCTGCAAAATGCAATTTATTTATTGAAGAAATAAGAGTGATCATGTCACATAAGTACAACAGAAATACTGTCCTGGAGCTTTATTCAACGTGTTTTAGTGTTCATGACCTTCTTACCACCTAAGATTAGAATAAAACATAAAGAGCGTCAATTACAGAGGAAATATCCCTACTGACCACTTAATTCTTTTTATCTCTTCATCATTTACTAGACAAAGAACATGGCAAAATTTGAGCACCAGATTGCATAGCAGATAAATTTGGAGAGAAGTTGAATTAGAAAAAAGTACTATTTTCTCATCGTCTGTATTACTAATTACCATGAAGAAAGCAATTGGTCGCCTGGCATGAAGATAAGGATAGGAGGTTTTAAGTTACATAGCAATTGAATAGCTTGCTACTAACAAAAAAAAAAAAATGAAACAAGAAGAAAAAAACCCAGACCAACTAAGGAAAACCAAGGCATGGTAGTCTCCTCTCCCAACAAAATCAACCAAAAAAAAAAAAAAAATTAAAAAATAAAATCCAAACCTAGAATATGAGATAATCAACAAGCAGAATAAAATTCAAAATACTTAAAAGTCTCAAAAATTTGACTAAAAGCAAAAAACCAAAAGCAAACAAACAGGCAAATGTTGTAAGTGTGATCATTCTGTGAGACATGCATGAGAAATCATCACTTCACCTACTATGTCACTTCACCCAAATATTATAGGAGGAAATCACTCCAAAACATTCACATGACTTCACAAACGCTTCACAGTGTCTTCATGACTGCTATATCTGACTGCCTGCCTCGAATGTGCAAATCACAGATTTACGTACCTGGTGGGCTGTTGGATATCCAAATGCCAATATTGTATTTAAGCAGAGATGTATTAGCTATGCTAAAGTCCTGGCTTAGGTTTCCCAGATTCCGATATAAGGTCATGATAACTTACTACACTTCATGACAAATTTAATTTACATGGAAATTTTTATACCAATTTTTGGTCTGTCCCTTCCCTACTTCCTAAGGCAAACTGCAGGGCAAAACGAAAAATGCTAATAATTTACCTAAACTTTAGTCTTGGAATTCTGCAGTATTTCTGAGCTTCTCAACAGTAAGAAAGAAACATGAAGGTCAAAACAGGCTAATATGCTGATGTTTCTAATATATAAAATTAATGTATTGGTGCATCTAAGTAATTAATGTAACTATTTTAAAAATAGATCATTTCCAGAAAGCCTCTACAATGCAAACTAATTGAATTGGGATTAGCTTCTACACTATAATCAGCTGTGCCTTCCTTATGTTATGATGCTATTGTGTTGCCACATTTTACTTACACCAAGCATGTAATGCTAATTGTTTATTACTGTGATTAAATCCCAATGAGAAAAAAATAACATATTGTATTAGTTGACTGCTATTTATATTACTCAAAATAATAATATTCACTGTAATTCTTTAATCTCTAAGGATCACATTTTCCTAATAAATAATTTAGCAACATTGTTGAAGTATTCTTCACAATGGTGTAGTATTCAGCTGTGATCTTCATTATATAACAAGGCAAATGGACTGGTCTACAGTTCTCTGGATTTTTCTTCTAGCTGTTTTTTGCAGACGAGCATGTTTGCTAACCTTCCGTCAGCTGGGACCTCCTTGGTTATCCTGCTCTTAAGTCATGGAAACTGGCTTAATGAGTGCTTCCACCAGTTTCATCAGAAACCTTCCATCCACCTCCATAGACTTCTTTGTGTCTACGTGACGATGGGGTCTTCACTTCCAGCTCAAATGGCCTTTTTTCAGAGAACATCAGTTCTTACTATTAAAAAAAACCCAGCAAAAAAGGCATTCAGGTCATCTACCCTGCTCGCTTGTCTTATTCCACACTAGAATAGCTTCTTCTTGTGCCTTAAAGTCTTTCCTCTTAAATAAAATGTTTCTGGACTCCACTGCCCACAGAACTGCCTCCCAAGAGACTCTGTCAGTCAAGTCTCCTGTTCAGGCCAATGTATGCCCTTCAGAAGTCCAAGCTGGCAATTGTATTGACTCCTTCCTTCTCCAAGTTCTGAAAGCTTCATGATCATCGTGCCTAAGACAGCCTCTAATCTTCACGTAAGTTCTTTGTTGAAAATCAAGTCTAACAGGGAGCTTTCCCTAGTTGGCTTCCACATACTCCAGCAACATCCTAAACTCTTTTGTCTCTGCTGTAATGTATTTCCAGTACACATCTTGTAAGGTGAAGTCCTTGGTGAGAACAAACAGGACTGATGGTGAGACTTTCCTCAGATGATTAGAGAAGATTTATTTACCTCTTCATGCTGGTTGGCTGGTCTATAACATTCTCACTATGATGTCTGCCCTGTTGGCCTTTCCCCTGATTCTTCCCCATAGGCATTAAACCCTATCGTAACCAATACTATGGCCAAAACAATCAAAATACTCCATAACACAAAGGGCCACTTGAGCACCTCTCCTTCCTGGCCTATCCCTTCTGAAAATTTATAGCCATCCAACACAGTGGTCGTATTTTTCATTGTTTTATACTGACTTCATTGATAAATTACTGGGGGTTTTTTGTTTTTAATGAAATTAATGTTGTTTTCCCTAGTTAGGTCTTTTTAATTTTCTCTCCTTGTCTTGATCTCCACCCTTTCAACATTTGTTGTATTTTCCTACTGCCCATCACACTGGGCAGAGAGGGGGTTGCAGGAGTGAGCGAGTGAGCAGTTACACGGTGTTTGAACGCCGGCTGCATGTGCCTAAGCCATGACAGTAAGAAAGGCAGACAGCTCTGGAGGTCTCTGACTACAGTCTTCAGTACTGCTCTTACTGTAGCCAACTCATGATGAAATGTGATCAAAATACTTTCCAAAACCCATAATTTAGAAAGACAGAATTTAAATGCACCCAGAACTAGTCAATACATCCTAATTTTACAACATAACATTTTTAAAAAGAATAGTATAATTCTTGACACCTCTTGTGATTTTTTTTTTTTTAGATAATGAGCATTACATTCTGTTATCTTGTTGTTGGTTTCTCTTACAGTAAAGAAATGTACTGCGCTTTGCAAGAGAGTTTGAGATTGCATTATTACTGTAAAGGTTCATGCAACATTTTCACTAGGTTCTTGAGTCTTCCCATTTGTCTTTTACCAAAACCAGTTATCTTTTCCATTCCAAGCTTTGATTTATTGTGTGCTCTCCCAACCCCAAGAGCTGTTAAAGCCAATTAATTCCACAGATCTTCCTGCATCAATTTAACTTTAGCCGTTATCTGCTGCACTAGATGCAAACGAGGGATGCAAGCTGGAAGTGCAAACACTGTGTACACAGAGTTTCAGATGCAAGTAGTAAAGTGTCTTGTCAAATAAACATATTTGTACACTAGTTAGCAATCTGTCTAATCGTAACTTAAGTCTCTTGTCTGAACTGACCATTGATTAAAGCAGCAAGAAGAGGTCATATGAACCCACAATATTTCTAAGCTTTTTTCTATTATCCGTGAACCATCTTAACTGCTATTGCTTTAGGTGGCAAACAACACAGAAAGATCTCTGACCTTGACTGCAATACTATGACATTCCAGTATGTTTATATAAGACACTTCTTACGTATGCTAGAGAGGAGATGTATTTCCCCTGAAGCTACAGTTCACTGACGACCTATGTTTTGTTCACTGAAAGGCTATTATAATTGACTCCTAATATATCAAACTCTTTCATGCAAGCAAATCCACTTACATGCAGATTGATTTCTAGTTTCAAAACCCATACACTCTAATTTTTAAATACCCAAGATTACATTGTCCTCACATAAACAGCAGAGTAATAGAGAAATAACAGCAATAACAAAAGCAGAAACATCATTTTTACAAAATTTCTTTAAGAGGTGTTACAGGAGGTCTCTGTAGTGGCTGTGTAACAAATTGAAGGAAATAACTGTGTTTGTCCAGCAAACAGAGTAACTACATAGTTACTGAGGAGTTGGCAGTGTCAGCCACCCTGGTAGAGGTTAACTGTTCATAATAAGCAACTGAGATAATAAATATTATTAACTCCGGCTCCAACACAAACCATCTTTCTTCTCTGCACTTTGGTGTCAGAATAAGATGAACTTCCTGACTACTTATCAGCTTTTACCTCTTTAGTGATTTTATTTCTGTGGTTTTGTTCTTACTACTGCACTTGACCTAAACTGTTGAAACTCAGTCTTGCCCTCTGGTTTGGTTAAAATAAAATAGCAATAAGGAGTTAATAATGGCCTTGCCACTGGAAAAACAAATCAAGAAACAAAATAAAACATCCAAAAAAAACCCCAAACATGAAATAATTGCAATTGTATCAATCCTGTCAATAGACTATCAAGACAGTACCAATCCAACTTTTCCTTCTTCTCTAACACTACAGTACAGAATGTAGTAATACTGGCATACACCATTTGAACATTCAAAACCCACAAATTTATTTCTTAGCTTAGTTTCCTAACATAATCCTGTTTTATTGATGTAGGAAAAAAGTAAAATACAGCAGGACAACGATGAAGACAAACTCTGAAATCTAACACATATGAAACCACTAAAGTAGAAAGTGGGAAGAGATTCAGTTAGATAAAGGAGATACTACTTCACTAATGGTGTGTACAACTGTGAAGTCTAAGAGCAGTATAAGAAATCTAATTGCTGTTGTATCTGGCGACACTTCAAGGGTTCCTGCATCCTCTTTCAAAGGTGTGAAAGTTTTCAGAAATCTGTGAATTATCTGTAAAATGTATTTTATATATAAAAACAGTACCAAGCTTCAGATATTATCTGAATCTATGTAAAATACAATTTTGACTTAAGATAAATTGTTTTCTACTTTTGAAGACACAAAGGAAAGTTGACAGATTTGACATGAGTGTAATACAGTTCCTTATAAAGTAACAAAACTACAAAAAAACCTGCTAATTAAAATATTTGTCTTTAAATTTCATCGTTTTCAAGAAAAGCTCATATTTTTGGAGAAACTTTGAATCAGGCTGTCAGGTCTGACACTGTTGTAGGAAAAATCAAAGTGTAAAAAGTTTCTTAGCATAAAGAACATTCTAATGACATTCTAATTGATAAGCACAAGGGTGATAAATAGATACACTGACACACTAACGGAGTGAAAGAGGTCTGAAGTGGACAAAAAGATGCCCCACTGAAGGAACCGTAATGCTGTGCTGACAAATAAAAAAAAAAGGCAGCTTAAAGTCACAAAGGCTAGTTCAGGTCATTTAATTTTCTGTTATACTCTCTGGTAACCTATTGTTATTGATTTATCTGGAGAGCTGAATGAGCCAATCTTGAGCAGGTACTGCTGAGTAACAGTTGCTAATGAAGTAGTATCTTTATTCAATTATAAGTAACTTTGAAAATCTCCTGAAGTTCTATTTTTCTGTATGGTTTTTTAATATATCTTATTAAGATTGATGAAAAAAAACTGTTTACATTTGAAATAGGAACTTGGGAAGAAGGCACAGACAACACACATTCAAGACAGATAGCACAGCGTAGAGGCAGCAGACAAATCTTTGTTCTGTGCACAGCAGTTCAGTTATTATAGCAGTTTATTCAGAGGACTGCGTTCCTAGCATTCATATACACTGCAGCAAAATGCAAAATCTGCCTATAGTTACAAGTCTGTAAAAATTGTACTATTTTTGAATAATATAGCCTACTAAACAAGAATTCTTTCTCTGCTTGGGCTTCCTTTTTACACAACATAAAATCAACCACACACTCAGGGATGGCTTCTGCTATCTGTATTTGCTTTAACTAGCGTTATTTCTCTTAAGTTGCAGACCTTACTCTTGATTTACCATCAAATCTCCAATACAAATGAGTCTTACACAATCAAGGATAAATTAGGAGACTTCTGTAATTCCCTGTTGTGGTAATTCAGCCTTGTCAAACAGTCAAAGTCCTCCCAGCTCTCTCACGACCCTTCCTCAACACTAGGTAGATGGTGACAAAACAACTTTGAAAGAGCTACATCAAGGCACAGCCAGACACACTGACTACCAATTACGTTAGTGGGCAAAACTGACTCTGGGGAGAAAAAAAAGAGGTAATTAAAATAAATGTGCATAGTAAGAAACAAAACAAAAAAATTAAAATACAGCCTCTTCTGTAGATGTTTGTTCTGCCACAGAGCATCCCCCACCCTTCTTCTCCCTTAACCCCACGGAGCATCCCCTACCCGTCTTTTCCCTCAACCTTGCTGCTCTCTGTGTTGTTTCCCATTCTGGTTTTGTTCCTTCCTCCTTTGCCCCTATAGTATTTTTGTCCTTTCTTAAATATGTTTTCACAAGAACCATCATCACCTTCTCTGGTGGGCTCAGCTGTGTCCTGGAGCAACTCCATCGCAAAGCTGGCTGGAATGGTCTTGAACCAGCTGAGTCTGGTACTGGTTCCCACTCAACGAACCCTTGCCTGCAGCTGACCCACTGCCAAAACCTTACCTGCTACACCTAAACATTACATGTTTATATTGTATTTTAACTTCCAATTTAACAAGACTAGCCTGAATCAAAACCTAAAATCCAGGAATTTTTGTTGCTGAAATGGAAACGGTGAAATGGGTTTTATTTCATCAACACTTATGCCACTGGACGTGACATGGTTTTCTGTTTGTTGCAGGTGTTCATGAGAAATCTCAGCATCTGTGCTATCTTTCAAGTAACATGTATTCAGAAGCAAATGGCTGCCAGTCACACCCTGATGCCACAAATTTTCACGCAACTTAAACAGCAGCTATATTTTGCAGCTTTGTAATTTGAAGTATGTGGAATAAGTATTCTGGTATGCAAGCCATCATGTCTACGTACCACATAACAAATCTGTATTTTTGTAAAATATTCGTTGTGTACACACCGAGTTTCCATTTTCCCTCTGTCTCGTAAATAAATAATAATTCACTTAATATTTCAAAAGCATTTGTAGCAAACACAAACGATGTGTAATTTAATGGTCTTTCAATGTAATCCAAGGGCCGCATAATTTGGGAAACAAAAAAGAAACACTGCAAATATAAAATGGGATCTTGTTTTTATTGATGCACATTAGAAAAGGGAACACAAATAAAGCCATTATATGGTATATTTCAAGGCATGTAAAAACTAGAAATATTTTTAATGAAAAACACTGGTTGGATTACCATAGTTTAAATAAATGAGCAAGTGGGCTCGTAACGCAGTGTGTGATATTCAGTTATGCCTCATCAATTTGATTAAGAGTAATGTTAAATAGAAAACTGTAAGATCTCAAGGCCACCATAAAATCTCATTTTTGTAAAGTTCCTGGAGATAAAGCATACTTCAAAGGCACTTGCTTTGAAATCTTGTATGAAAGACATGCAGTAATAAGAATTGAACATTTTAGGCTTGACATCTGAATCTATAAAATATGTGCCTGTGGTTTTTCCTTTAAAATATGAATAATCCCTTCCTGGTTCAGTTCAGATACATGTGTCTACGCTCAGCTGAACAAGCCAAGGATCAACCACGTGAGCCATTTTGCTCCAAAATGCTCTACATATAAGAATTATGGTATTAACTGTGGGGAAAAAATAAGGTAAAAAACTAAACTTATTTCCACGTAAACTCTGAGAGTTTTTGCAAAGTGTCTGTGAGAAGATAGCTAAGTACCACAAAACACACCTGGTGAACTAGGCACAGGGCACATCTGGTCTACAGTTTCGTCAGTCTACAGCCACTCCACACGTGTACGCTGTACAGCTCTGTATGCAGCAACACTGTCAGGGCACTGCCCTGTCCTCAAAAAATGGCCACCACAGTTGCCTGTAGCGTTGTTCTGGTTTTGGCTGGGTCATTTTTCTTCATAGTAGCCGGTACAGGGATGTGCTTTGGCTTTATGCTGGAAACAGTGTTGATAGTACAGTGAAGTTTTATTCAGTGCTGAGCAGTTCTTACATGTCTGTAAAGGTTTTTTTCTCCTCACATCAACCCACCAGCAAGTAACCTGAGGGTGCAGAAGAAACTGGGAGGAGACACAGCTGGGACAGCTGACTCTGACTGAAAGAAGTAATATCCCATATTGCATGACATCATGCTCAGCATGTAAATCTGGGGGAAGATGAAAGAAAGGGGGTACGCTCAGAGTGAGCAGACAGCTGTGTGGTCGTTAATTGTTGTCTGGGATTAAACACCTGTCTGATGCTCATTTCAAGAACTCCTCATACAAATACTTACTTAACTAGTTGTATGGCTTGATTTCTTTTTCTGTAACTCATTTGCTTTGATTAGATAAACTTAATATTATGCTTTGCAGTAATGACTTTAATTCAGGGAAGAGAATCTAGGTCTGCCTACAGCAGTAATACATTTTTGTAGTCCACTACCCTCTGCTTAGTTTGCCACAAAGGTCCCTGTATCCTACCTAGACTTTATGTTCCTGATGATCCCTGGTAAGTATACTACATAGTCTCTTCTAAGCAAAGAGGAATCAGTGAGTTGCAACATGATTTCAAGACATGAGATTTTAATATACATAATAGAAGTGACTCCCATATTGCATTTATAGTAGTCTTTATGTGAAAATTCACAGAATCACATAATAGGTTTTGTTGGAAAATTCTTCTGAGATCAATTAACCTAGCAGTGCTAGGTCACCACTAAACCATGTCCCTAAGCATCGTATCTACATGACTTTTGAATACCTCCTGGGATGGTGATTCTGCCACTTCCCTGAGCAGTTTGTTGCAATGGCTGATAACCTTTTGAGTGAAGAAATTTTTCCTCATATTCAATCTAAACCTCCCCTGGTGCAATGTGAGGCCATTTCCTCTTGTCCTCTATCGCTCACTACTTGAGAGACTAACCCCCACCCAACTACAAAGCATGAAAAATAAACACATTCAGCTAAAGGCAGAGTAAAATGGAAAGGAGTGTAATGCTATACCCTAGTGATATTTATATGATGCTGCTGGTAACAGGCTTCAAATTGGATTATCAATGCTTTGCATTGAAGATTGTCAGGTTTGCTCTGCCTTGAACATGCCTGAAGCTTCATTTTCACTTGGTTTAACTGTAGCAGCAATTTTTCTTGTGACAGGTGGCTATCACTAGTTTGGTCTACTTTTGCTTACCTGTGAATGCTACAGCTGCAATTTTTATACAGAGTCATAACAAGAGGTTACTTTGCGCAGAGTATGGAGTTCATGACTAATGCAATGCTATACATAGAGAAATGCAGGCTTGGTATGACTGTAGAGGCTTTGAGAAGTGGAGACATGGTACAGATCAGCACAGGCATGGGATTGTCAGAAAAGTAGAGCTGAGCACTGCAGACCTTGCAATGCTCTGGAGCTCAGTTAAAGAACTGTGGGTCTGCACACCTGCAGATGGGTAACAAAGATGAAAGCAAAATACCATCTTCACATGTCAGATGCATGGTGTCTAATCCAATCAGATCTAGTATGAACTTGGAGACTAGCACAGTGGTGTATCAAACTGTGCTCTCAAAAACACAGAAATGATACCTGGTGCATCATACAGGGAGAAACAAGGATCAACAGCAACATCGCATTTCTCACACTTGCAATACAGGACATAATTTACAGCTTGTGCTGCCAGACTGAAGCTATTAAACTCTAGACCACGAGGAGCACAGCAACAGATAAAGGGGAAATGCTCTGAAACTGTGTAACAAATGTAACTGTATTTTTATTTTTTAAACTTGTTTTGTATTCTAGTATTCAGTATTCAATAGGCTTTTTTCATTCTGTTCTCTAATAACTGATTTTGGACTAATAACATTTGTTTGATTTTAGTGTCATTATTTAAATTATAGAAACAGAAAATTTATTGTCTTGACATATCTCTTTCGTGCTTAAGATCCTGACTTGTTTGGAAGGCCAATAGACCAATGTAGACAATGGTGACCTGGGAAAAAAATAATAGAATCTTTCTGAACTCAAAGTAGTCATGTATAAAATTCTTCGTGAACTATTGTGTGAGGAAAAGTAAGTTCACCAGGAAAACATACATAATGGTCCAAACATGCTTCTATATTGCCTTAAAGCCGAAGGTCTTGGTAAGACTTAGAGTCATAAATACTTGGGTTTTGTATTTGTTGTTTTTTACCGTTCAGTTTTTTTTTTCAACCTTAGAATTGCTTTTTCTTTAAAATTACAGAAACACTGTTGATAATAAAAAAACGCAGTAATGCCTTCTCTATTACTTTCGTGTTCTTTTCTCAGTTATTTTTTTACATGTAAGTAAAGATAGTAACATCTATAAATATCATGCTCCTTTAATGCTGCCTCTGAACAAATCCCATTACAATGTATTCCCCAAGAGAAAACTTGAATTTTAGCAGAAGTTATTTGTATCCCTTTGCTTGGGCAGTTCAGAAAAAAAGGGGGGGGAAGGAAAGAAGAAACCTCCTGTACTTTGTAAATCAAGTTGCAAACCAAATTAAAAAAAAAAGGAGACATTCGTGCCATAACACAGTAACTCAATAGCAACTCAGAAAGGGAACTCCTCACATGTTACAGATGCTTCTGTAATCTATAAAAACACACTTTTTACAGGCGGGAAATTCTGTTTCTAAATATGCTCCACCACCGCCTCAGCCCAGACACAACATGGTATCTGTGATGTAACTGATACATAATAGAGAATATGAACAAACACATAGTGCAAAGTTGTCTTCATCTAAAAGTATGCCTTTTACTACCTTACTCAGATATCTTTCTTCTCTAACAGGACTTACATTTAATTTTGAAGAATACTGGAAGCATGCCAAATAATTACCTCACCTCTCACCAACTGAGCTGCTCCCAGAATACTATACAGGAAGGAGAAAACCAGATTTCCAAGACAGGACTGAGGTGACAGCAGGAGGTTATTTTTACATGTTTACAATAAGCAGTTCTTCAGGTGCATGAATGGTATCTATATGAAAATACATTTAGGCAAGAAAGAGCTATTTAATGTGATGCTTCCCATCCCAAGAAGTCCTAATGTGACTTTTAAATTTAGAGTTTATTCCCATTTCATACCATTACCTATATGGCTGCATAACTCTCAGCAGATCCGAAGTTTCTACATATAGACCTCTGTTACAAGCAACTCCACTCCTCTCTTTCCCCTCAAGATTACATGCTATTCAACTATGCCAGTACTTTTTCACAGGTTAAATAGAGTAAGTGATAGAAATGTCCTTCCATCTCTTTTCCTTCTGCAACTATAAGGTAGCTTCTTTCCTCAAAGTTTCTAGACTGGTTTAGATAAATGTTCGTAGTTCTCTGTGATTCTGAAATCCCTTTAAGTATTTTTAAAAGTATTAATAACTCTGTAACATAATGGAATCAGACTGTGAAAGTACTCAAAAAAATGCACGTGGCTATAAGAATGTTACCCACAGAGTTATACCTAACATTAAACAGTTTTTAGCCATGTGTGAAATAGTGCTAGACAGCAAAGGCTGTACTGCTATCAGCAAAACTTCTAACTCACTATAAGGTACAGCAGAGGTCAACGCTTTCAGCTAGATTGACTTTGCATAGTGTTGAGATAGGTGTTGTGGATAAGATCAAATAGAAAGCTTTTAAAAATATGTTATGCTTTTTATTTTCACATTTTCTGTCCTTTTTAGAGAACAAAAAGTTGAGCTATAAAATAGATACAGTCATTGTAGTATTCTACTGTCTCCTTATGATGAAAACAGAGAATTACTCTCTCTAGCTCTTCCATAAAAGACTTTTACTCCTAAGTCGAGTAATACATAGGACTTAGGCTTCCAGCACAGTTCAAATATTTTTTTCAAATATACTAAATGAGATATTTTTAAGCACAAAACTCTCCAAACTTTTAGTTCTGCTCTACTCAGTGCTCTTGTCAAGAGTAGTATTAAACTATGAAAGACATAAATTATATCAAGCACTGAGTGACAACTTACCAGTCTGTTTGTTGATGATACATCACTGATTTCAGTACTTCCTGATTGCTTTCTAGCTTGAATAGAACTAGCTGGCAGAAAATGTTCAAAATTACGGCATTCAACACAGTTATTAACAATAGTGATCATCTCTCATGCCTCCTTTATGACTACATTCACAAAGCTGCAGGACCTCCTTCTTTGTCACATAACATATTTTTAACGAAGAAACATTCTGTAACATTAATTAGAGTAAGACAAGCTTGGATTACACAGAAGAAGAATAATAGACTTTGCTGAATTCTAGCGAAATTAGGTTTTTCCTAAATTTTAAGTACTAAATTGTAAGCTTAACTTGAAAATGAAGATAGGTCTTTAAAAATTCTACTTCACAATGTGGTTCTTCAGTAATTGCAACATTTGGTATGTTCGAGTCACAACTTAACTTGAGTAAGTTAATTTCATAAGTATCACTCACATCTTTACTGAAGCTTTCTTATCTGTATAGCTACAAGTAGTTGCTTACGGTGGAAAGAGCATGATGCAGCAAGACAAAAAAATACGGTACATATCTAGACTACCATCTTCCAAAGGACAAAACCAAACAGATGTAGCTTAAAAAAACCCTTCATCTGTAATTGGTATTTCTACAGAATTCTATTGACCTTAGCATTTCTGCTTCTTAAATGCATTTTGATAGGTTTGAAGACCTTGTATTCAAGCTACATAGCATTTGTGTTTCAACCTTCATGGCTTACATTCAATTCTAAAAGTAAACAGTATTATAGGTATACCGTTTATGATCTCAGCCCTGTAAGCCTATCTGCCAATGCCTGAAACCTTTACTTTAGGAAACACCAACATTGGGAAGCATTCAAAGGTAATTCTGGATTCTTTTCCTGACACACTTTACATTTAAATGGCAAACTTTACTATCAATGTAACTTTAAAATTTAATTATTACATTTAAGTAATACAATGGCTACCGCTGTGGAGATAGTTTTTGGTTGGTTTTTTTTTTCCTTTACACTGGTTATAGTCACACACAAGTTTTAGAAGACAATACTGCGTTTGGGAACTGATGATAAGTAAATAAGGCTTATGTGCTAAACAGGTAAGTAGTATAGTTTAAGGCATGCAAAACACTACAACAGTAAGAAAATGACTGTTAGGAGATCCAAACTTAAATTTAAGAGAAAATACCTGACATTATTCATTCCACTTCTCATGTAAGTCCCTCTGGCTTTCTCACACAATCACCAGACCGCTCATTACATTCAGAATTAAAATGAAGGTTGGCTAAGGTTCCTTTCTCAACAGACTAGTCAAAACACCAGGGCAAAGGCTGAAATGAAATTCCATGCACTGTCAACTGCACATTCAGTGAGTATGCCATTAGTTACTTTCCTCAACTGACTAGTCATGCTCTAGTCATGCATAAAGGAGCGCTCCATGTAGATTCTATTGTTCCACATTAACAGCTGTTTTCCATATAATGAGGACGAAGCAGACATTATTAGAAGTTTTGGTATCTGAAACATTTACTGACACATTTCCAGGCTTCCATAGACTTTATATTTTTATATGTAAGATGGAGACTGTCATGGGTCGTATCTTAAAATGTGTCACAAAGCCAGTAGTATTTGATTTTCTTGTCTTTTATTCTGGTACTCATACCTTAAAGTTTCATGTTGGGAATATTAACAAACAACATAGACAACACGCTGCAGTGAAAGAGGTGTTACTAAGAAAAAAATTCCTGAAAGGACAAAAAAGCTGCGCAGATTACAACCTAACATGAAAAATTAACTATATTTGTATTATCAGAAGTTAAATAATAGAATAAATATTTCTCCTTTGTTTCATGTTTTAGGCTAGAGGTTGGGATTTTTTGGTTAACAGAAGTTTTTTGAAGAACTAATTCTTTACAAGTGCCTCACCTGCTTTCCAGGCTCCTGACATCTCTCTGGCTATAAGAAATACAGGTGGTAGCACTTACGCACAGTACTTAGGAATATGAAATAGAATAGGTTTATTGGACCTGGCAACAGAGCTATACTTTTCAGAAGACAATGTAGTAATGATTTGATTTTTTACCATCATGCTTGTTGGTTTGGGGTTTTTTTGTTTTCTGTGAATGATGGAAAGAAATGTATATTTAGAAAAAGAATGGAACATAAGCTATTCACCTGATACTCTCCAATAATTAACTCTGCAGTAATTAATCTTAACTAATGTCTGTCTTGCTTATGTTTTTGATTTAAAAAGGACACAGAACCACAGAATTACTCTAGTTGGAAAAGATTCCTGGGTTCGTCGAGTCCAACCTTCTACCCTACCTTACAAATTCACCTGTAAACCATATCCCTCAATACCTCACCCAGGGATGGTGACTCAACCACCTCCCTGGGTAGCCTACTCCAGTGCCTGACCACCCTTTCTGTGAAAAGAAGTTTTCCTAATATCACTTAGCTTCTAATTTTCTTTCTCCATATGCTTCAGAACAAGTTTCCTGTTCTTAAAGAGACACTAACAGAGTTACTTCAGAAGCTGCCGCGGTCCATACTGTATAATACATTTGAAAATAATTGTACAGAACTAAAAACTATATACAGAAAGTATGTATAGATCTATATCTGTATCTAGTACACAGACAGTAGAACAAACACTTATTATATGTTAGCATTAAATGGTCAGCTAGGTTGAGATAGAAATATAAAATTAAACAGTGGTGAATACACATCAAAACATGAGTATAATTTCAGCATTAGCACATTAATTTAGCATATTCTACTAAACCAGTTACAGAATCTGATGCTGATTAATGGTGATATTAAATGTCATTCTGAAGGTCAGCGTCACTGAAACCACTAAAATTAGACTTGTTCTTCTCCTACATCTTCTTGACACAAAGGATGAAATGTAGTTTAATTTTTTGAGTACCTGGTCATTATTTTAAGTGCAGATTCAGCTCAATTTTCTCAGTTTCAATTAATATAACAGTTTAGTGGAACCACAATAAATACAAAGACAGGACTTAGGTCACCCAAATTAGCTCGGTATGATTGCTTTAAAATGTCACAAAGTTATGCTCTCTGTCTATATCACTCCTTATAACATTTGTCTTTGAAGTTCAATGCAAAAGAAATTCACTCGCCTGGTAGGATTAGAAAAAATAGATCACAATTTGTCTGTATTTACTAATGTATTTGTTTCTGAAATCAAAGTTGAGACATCAGTCAGCACAGCAGAAGTTGGACAAAGTCCAGTAGGGAAGCAGGGGACTTCTACTTGCTAGAAAATAATAGAATCATAGAATGGTCTACGTTGGAAGGAAAATCAAGGATCATCTAGTTTCAACCACCCTGCCTTGGGGAGGGACACCTGTCACTAAACCTGATTGCCAAAAGCCTGTTCCAAGCTGGCCTTGAACACATCCAGGGAGGGTGCATCCACAACCACTCTGGGCAACCTGTTCCAGTGTCTCACCACCCTCACAGTGAGGCATTTCTTATTCAGATCCACTCCCTTTTAGCTTGAAACCATTCCCCCTTGTCCTGTCACTGGGTCCCTCATAAAATGGCCCTTTCCAGCTCTCCTGTAGGTGTTCCTTCAGGTACTGGAAAAGGGTATTTTCTGGAAGAGAGTCCTTTAAAAGGTGACTGAATGCCACAAGAATCTTGCCATCATACCAGAACAGCAACCAGTTTACCAAAATCAGCCATTATTCCCCAGAGAAGCAAAAAAAAATCAAACTTGGATGACTTCCAAACCTTGAAGACCTTGGTATTTAAGACCTTCATCATGGTTAGTCAGTCCTTGAAGTTATGGCGCATTGCCATTTCCCAGTTCTTGAACAAGATGAATAATTTGGATTGTGCTGTGAGAACATCAAAACTGTAAAATTGACTTAGAGAAGAAGGATGTTTTGGACTGATGGACACTGTTTCAAGTGTGTATTTCATCTGAGAATAATTTTGTACACAGCTCAGCTATAGTAATGAAAGCCCAAACCCCACAATGCAGTTTTAAAAGTGGTGGTAAAAGTGTAACTGGGAAAATAGAATGAAACCAAAGCTGGCAGAAATTTGGGCAGATTTCTTAGTGATTATTTTAAATAATACTGAGAACACATACCAATAGAATGGGCAAGGATTCAAAGAAAGACATAAAGACTGGCAGAGACACATAGTAATGCTATTAAATAATAAATGGATGCTGCTTATCACAGAATGGCATCTCTATCAATAAATCAGTAGATGGGCTGATTCAAAGTATTTCTAGATGTCTATCGTTGTATCCAAGAACTGTATCTATGTTTTTCTTCACATAGAAATACACAAATACTTCTTGGAAGCAAAGCATTACAATTCTAATGTGTAAGACACGAAAAATGTAGAATTTGTGTGCTCTGTTTATTGTTCATCAATATTCCATTCATTTTTCTTAATAGAGTACATTGCAGCATGATCAGACAACTCCTAACTGTAGGCAGGTATACATCTATCATCTGCCTTTACTTTAAAAACAAATAATTAATACTTATTTTACATAGTAAGACCAAAGCAGAGTTCTCCTGCATGCAGCACTGCAAAAGAATCAGACAGCATGGCATATGTTTTAGTTAAAAATTATCTGTTAGAAGACGATTTCACTGTACTATTTTATCTATGTCTATGGACATCATCAGTTACTCTGCTTTACATGTAATATTGCATAAATTAGGATAATATTTATAATTATAAAAATACAGTTGGAAAAAAAGTGGAAAATACTGGTTTTTTTCTGTATATTTAACAAGATAGATAAATTCAGCCAAATGTACTGTATATAGTGGGTTTTGGGATAGCTTTTATAAAATGCAGAACTGTGATTGTATTACTAGTTAGTGATATACACAGTTTACCATAACATTAAGTAATAACAAGTGTGTTAAGTACTCAAACGTACTGACATACCCGCATTCATATGAAACACTGGTTAGAGATGAGAAATGCTCAGGTAGGAAGACGAAAGTCTAGACAGTGTTAAGTGTCAAATAATTCCTTGAAATTAAATTAAAGTACTCCCACCACTGATGATACAGTATTCTCCTTCTAATCTCAGAGGCAAACTAAGGTCCTACATCTGGGGTGTAGCATTGGGTAGTGACTGGAGTAAGAACAGTCCTGAGGTGGATTTGGGGATGTTGGTAGACGAGAAGCTCAACATGAGCCAGAAGTATGAGTGCAGCCCAGAAGGGCAACTATATCATAAGCTGTATCTTAAGAAGTGTCAGCAGAAGGTCAAGGCAAATGATCCCCCCCTTCTATTCTGCCCTTGTGAGACCTGATCTGGAGTACTACATCCAATTCTAGAGTTTTTGATGCAAGCAGGACACGGAATTGTTGGAGCAAATTCAGAGGAGGTCCACAAGGATGACCAGAGGGCTGGAGCACTTCTCCTAAAAAGAAAGGCTGAGGGAATTTCGGCTGTTCAGCCTGGAGAAGAGAAGTCTTCAAAAGGATCCCACAGTAGCCTTCCAGCATCTGAAAGGGAGCCTACAGGAAAACTGGAGAGATACTCTTCACAAGGGATAGGACAAGGAGGAATGGTTTCAAGCTAAAAAGGGAGTAGATTAGCTTGGATCTTAGAAAGAAATGCCTCACTGTGAGGGTGGTGAGACACTGGAACAGGTTGCAGAGAGTGGCTGTGGACGTGCCCTCTCTGGAAGTGTTCAAGGCCAGCTTGGAACAGGCTTTTGGCAATCTACTTTGGTGACAGGTGTCCCTCCCCAAGGCAGGGTGGTTGGAACTAGATGATCCCTGAGTTCCCTTCCTACCTGGACAGTTATATGATTTCTTCCTTCTTTTCCCAAACTGCATTTAAGTATAAAAGAGAAGTGTAATTTAGAAAAAAAAAAAAAAAAAAATCACCCAGTTACAAATTATCAAGCTAATACAGATACATTCTAAAAATCAGAATTTCTTCCAGGAACAATGACTATCACCAGGTCTGTAAAGTACTTTTCAAAGAAAAGTTTATGCAAAAGTAATTTGTAGGATCTGTGAAAGTACCTTATGCAGCACAACAATCACATAATCCATTTGTTTGGAAAATATCTTTTAGAGCATAGAGGTCAAATGTTATCCTAGCTATGCCAAACCCACCAATAAACCAGGTCCTTCTGCATTTCATCTATACAACTTGTCAGTGCATTCTATCACTTTCCTGGGCAGCCTGTTCCAGAACTTAATACTATGATTCTTTAAAGGGAAGGATTTATTCAGCATCTGTAGCTTTTAACTTATTTAAAGCCTGGTTCCACGAAACAAATGTATAGGGTAAAAGGTGTGCGAAACAGAAATACTCTCTCTGACACACTCACCCCCTTCTTGGTAACTTTTTGTACTGACGTGTATATACTTGTCTAACAAAGCTTTGTTTGATGGCAATGATTACAGAAATGTGTGGTTATAAGTTTAAATCTGCATATAAAAATTGAAATATCAGCATTCAGAAGCACTGTATCACTGGACTTCACTAGGGGAATTTCATCACATGGACGAAGAAATTATTGGTGCATGCTCATTTCTGTAGCTTTCTCTCTAAGCCTGTTGCCTCTCAGAATAGTGTGATATAGTTTTACAAGAGACAAAGAATATTTTAGTCAAAAACCAAACAATTTCAACTTAAGCTTCAATGCAATACACTGAATGTACTGCAAACAACAAAGCACACAGCTCATACCAGTCTCATCTACTAGAACAATCATGTGTGCTCAGGTTGAACAGCCCAACTCTAGCTCTCCTTACAAATGTGCATAGCAAATAATGAAGTGAAAGTAAATTTATCTGCTGACTCTGCTGTCTGGTTTGTGCATCAATATTCAATGAATTACACATCAAAGATTCATTGAGATGTTATGACAGATAAGAAAATATCTAAAAAATTCTCTAAATATTTTTCTAAAAACACGGTCTCTATTTTTTCTTGCTTTAACTTAAATTCTCTTCTTTAATTATCTTTTAATAAGTATAGTTGTGCAGGATAACCTTCAAAAATCAAGCATTGAAACAGAGACAGTGTCATGAGGTATGTAATAGCTAAGGGCTTCCTCCAAAGTGATACTTTTACAGACTAATAAAAAAATTCAGTCCTTTCTACATCTATTGTGCCATGTAACAAGTGTGTTTATAACTGATTTTTTTAATAGCTAAATGTTTGAATTCTGTATCATATTGGCATATAAATGTTAAACAGATTTAAAGCAGTAGTATATGTTTGTAAATCATCTTAAGTAATACATTGACCAAAAAAACCCCAAACATCTTGCTCTTTATTTGGTGTTCCAGGACACAAAACTGGGTTCTTTAATTTTCATTTTACCTTTATCAGTAATTACAGTAATGCAAAAGTCCCCAACTCTGAAGACTACTCAGCAGCAATAACACCATCTCTCCCAGCCCAGTCTCACAGGATCCCCTTGCAGGGGAAGGGCTCCAGCCCTACTAACTCAGTGGGCTTTCTGCAGTTTCTGTCTTTGAACATATAATTTTATTCTACTGGTGTGATCAAAACTGCAATCAGTAACCAGAGGTGGTCCAATGAGCCCTGAAAAATTCCCAGGAGGAATAATTCCTGACTTAATCTTCTGGCTCTGTCCCTGCTCAGGCAGACCAAGATACTATTGCCTTTCTTAACAGAAATCCTAGTCATTTGGTTATATGATGCTTAAGCTGACTTCCTTAAACAGCATATATCAAATGTGTCTGAGAACTTAGCTACTGTAATATTAGCACAAATATCCCATTTCCTAAACATACAATTTATTATAATTTTTGTTTACTTAGAGACACTGTTGTAACATGAAATTTGCATTCAGCAAGGTGGCTGTACCTTCCAACATAAAATCATTAATACTGTTAAGAAGCTGTTTTCTTTTGGAAATACATTTGAAAACAACTTGTTAAGTTGTCAAATTCTTTTCTTCTTGGGCATCATTAAAAAATCTATTCTGTCAACAATTTCTTCAAGAAATCACTTTATTAGAAATAATGTGCCTTAACAGATATTAACACAGTGGCAGTGAGACATTAAAATAGTCCTATTTAGCATGTTTTTTTACCTGACAAGCTAATATTTATTTAGTCTATAACTGCCATAAATAACTAGAATAAAACAGTCGCCTTCATTTTAATGGAACACTGTGAGGTTGGTTTTTTTTTTTGTCCTCGTAATTTATTTAATCATTTTTGCTACAAGGAGAGAAAAAAATACCAAGAATTTGATATCAAAGCAATTTTACCATCACATAGGGTTTATGAAACTTTTTTTTTCACTGATGTTTATTAAGAACATAAA
The DNA here is from genome assembly GCA_028565055.1 of Phoeniculus purpureus. Lineage (NCBI taxonomy): Eukaryota > Metazoa > Chordata > Aves > Bucerotiformes > Phoeniculidae > Phoeniculus > Phoeniculus purpureus. The sequence goes on from JAOXOE010000874.1 coordinate 19,055,562, forward strand.
ACAGTCACTGTATGGGAACAAAAGAAAAATATGCAGCTTAGTGCACATCTGTCAATACCAGAATCAGATATGAAGATAAGAGTGTAATAGGACAAAAGTCTTATGAACACTTCTAAATGAATTATCTCAGCATCTAGTGATACGAAGTTCAGGCATCTGTTTTATTTGTATACTCTTAAAAAATGCACTCTGATGTACTTGCAGAACAGAAAAGTGCAGCTACTCCATGCTCTGTTATTTTCTGTGTTTTCTATTAGAACTTTATAATCCTACATATATAAATTTTAGAAATATCTGGAACTGCTAGAAGTCGGAGCAAGCTATGGTACTAATGACCTGGAACACACTTCAACCCACACAGGTGTTTGATACACGTCACTTCTACCTAATCTCACATTCACTAAATTACAAGAGGTATTAAAATCCTTTTAAAAAAGAACTGTTTACTGACCCACAGTGAAAGACATGCTTGCCTTGAGAGAAACAAATGTGTACAGAATGAGACTGACTCGAATTTTAAAAATAAATTAAAATGCCCAAATAAGTGGTTATAAAATAAATACAAATATTTCTAGGGGATGATTTTTGAGTTCCCATTTTGCTTTAAAAATGCATGCTTATATTGCCAAATGTTAAGGAAATCAGCAGCACAGCAATTTTAAAGACATCAAATAAACATCCTTTTTATTACAGTGAAATACAAATACCAAGTCTTAACAAGTAAACCAGGGTCTGTAATTTTAAAACAGCAATAACAATAACCTCAGGCTATGTTTTCATTTTGTGGTTGACTTTATGAGAAAAAACTTATTTCTATGTAGCACTTCAGCAAGTCAGAGACACTCTCATTCAAGCTAAAACAGTAGTAATCTGGCAGTAACTGTGATGGAAAGTCAATGTTTATTGGTAAATCAAATCACACTGCCCACTACACTGCCTGTTACAAGGCTTTTAACCTATTTCAAATTTCAGGAAGATTAAAACTTACCAGGAATATCACTGAACTTTGTGATAAAATTCTGTAAATAGCAAAGGTCTAACACATTCCCTGAAAATCCAGACAATTACACTGGAGTTTCTTCAGAGAAGCAGGAACAGAAATTAATGTTTTACCCTATGTGTGGCTGCCCTTCCATAAAAATTCACTTCTGTTTCAGAAGACAGGAGTTTTACAGATGGAACTAACCTCTATACAAGTTTTGAACGGTAGAATATATAAAACCAAAGAGAATCTGTCCCAGAGTTACATAAGACAATTTTGACAGTACAGGTACACTCACTGATTTTATTTCCTGATATACAAGAATACCATATAAGGAACAAATAGTTACCCACACACTTAATTACGGTTTCCGGATGGAACTGATACAATAAAATAATTCTGATAAAAGATTGTACATTGTCAGAATTTCATGTTAACTCAATTCCTTAAGGCAGCAATACAAGTGTAAAAATTTGGTACTCATAGTGAATAATACGCAAATTTTAAAATAAAATTTATTACAAATAAGATTGTCAATGAAGAAAGTCAGTGAAAACGTCTCTAAATACAACAACAGCAATGCTTGACTTTTTGAGTATATTAGGAGGATCATTTGACTTGGGTACTAACTCAGAGCATCTACTCTCAATTCTACTTGTTCCTTAGAATGTTAAGTGTCTCTTACAAACTATGGTCTTGTATGGTTCTTTGGAAGCCTGTCCACCAAAGGAGTTTTTAATTCTTTAGGCTTGAACACCAAGTATTCAATCCAAATTACGTCTACACAAATCTGCACAGCCACCTACGAAATGTTAAACTTGACAACGAGACTCCATGGTTAGAGGATATCTGCCTAAAATGTGATGCATTTTACAAGACAATAAGCCTCATGGTCATAATAAACAGACATAAAGCTCCACTATAAATATTTTTGTATTTCTCTTTTGTGGTCAGAATCAGTTTTATAATCTCATGTCACTAAGGAGGTGGTAAAATAGATTGGAATATAAACGTCATAGTCCAAACATTATGAAAAGCATAAAAGAGGTTTTTACCTCTGCCAAAATCCTGACCTACATAGAAGTGGTTTAAAGAGTTTAAACTAGTTTAACTAGTACTAGTTTAAAGAGAAACAGCTCCCCCAAGACCCAGAACTACAATGCCACCCATGTGGTGGTTGGAACAGGTTACAGACCTATCATGTCTTTAGAAGAAATGTCTTTCCTACTGGTTAACAACACTTTCCCAAATATCTACTTAGTGTCATTTCAGATATGTTAAGTCTGAAGCACTCTCAAAGAATATGGGAGAACATTTAAATTCCGTATCTTGAAAAATACACACATCTAACAAATTTACTACAAAGGCAGCAACTTAATGCAAATCAACTGAATCAGCAGCCAAAATGGGAAAACAGGAGTAAGGTGCAAGCACTTAATTTTGTTGTCCACTCCTACATTACCATGCTATGTTATATAACAATGTGGCCAAGCACAGAAAGCATATCCCCTAACCACCCAGCAATGCTAATTTGTATTGTCATTGACTAGATCTGCTTTTATTGGTCTTTCCAATAATTGAAGAATTTAAGTGTGTAGCTGTTGCTGAGATAACAATTCTATGCTTTGGGCATCTACTCAAACATAATTCTGTTTATGTTGTTCTGCCACATCCAGAAAGTATTGATGACAACAATTTATGCAGAAATGCTGAACATAAAAAATGATGGTAAAAGTCATCCCAGCCTGCATTCCCAACTTGGCTACACAAAAATCAAAACTAAAAAAACAGAGAAAATCATTATGTTTGCCCAAAGCTCACTCTCCACATTTTCTTTACTGATGTTGTTTTATTTAACATGTAGGAACTTTACCTGAAAAAAATACAGGTTTTGAGTTTTGGTACTTATTTGACTGAAATAAGGATCATTTTCCAGATGAAACAAAAACAGAGTATAGTACTTTGGACTTGGATACACCAGAATTCCACTCACTGACATCCATTTCTGGATTCCACTCTCAAGATTCTTCATATCCTTTACAGCAGCTGCCACTCCACAAAATTGTGCCAGTCACTAAAACACTACATGAAAGAGCACAAGGGACCTCTACTGTAGGCCTTAGAACATTTCATAAATAACCTTTTAATCACAAAATTCCTTGTAATTACTCTCATATCAAGACATACTCCTTCCTAGATGAAAAACAGCTACCAGTTATTTGAAAAAACTCTCAAATTAATAGAATTATGTGCAATTTACAAAGGTCTCGTGCATTGTTCATTGTGATTAATCTGTCAAAGTCAATAAAATAGTCCTAAAAAGAAGCAACAGACTGCACTAACAGAGACTGAATTGCCAAGATAAAATACGTTCCCTTAAGTATCAGTTGGTTCTATGATTTTGCAGGGTAACAAAACCCCAAAGGATCTCATGTCCATCAATGAAAACACTGGATTAGTATCCCACTATTCAGAGTTTTATCCAAATTCAAGTACTTTGCTCTTAAAATGAGTAGGATAGACCATAACAGCAAAACACCTGTATTACTTAACTCTTCCCAGGGCATTTAGACTGTATGTCTAGTAATAGTAAGTGTCTGATGGAACCGAGGTGTTTAAGTAGCTTGCCCTAACTCCTCCTAAAAAGGAAGTAAGTAATTGAAATTCATAGAATCACAGAATCATTAGGGATTGGATCATCTAGTCCAATCCCCCTGCCAGAGCAGGATCACCCAAACCAAGTCACACGGGAACACATCCACATTGTTTTCTAGAAGTTCTAAGCACCTACAACACAGGCTTTATAGAATCACAGTCTTTGGCTGTAACAGTTTCATTTGTCTGTGGTATCATGATAAAATACCTCCAATGGATGCAAATATGCAATGAAAAAATTAAATAAAACCAAGTATTTTCTACAGCTATTCATATTGGCAAGATTTTCTATGGTTGGAAAAAAGCAATTTAATTGAGGTGGAGCTAGAACAAATTTTGGTCCACAGATTCGTCAACATTTTCCTTCAATGAAAACTCATTTTTTCAAGTAGCAATAAAACTCATAATCTCCAAATCACACCCATTAAACCAGTTTATGGTACAGTTGTCTTTGCCCTTACTCCAACTACAGAATTAAAGAGTGGACAGAAACGCTAGGACTCAATCTATCTCTGGACGGTGCAAGATGGTGCTTCCTGCACTGTCTTAATAGTCTGTCCACAAGGAGTGTTTACATGCTTAAAGAAAAGAGAACTATCCTCTTCTAGAGGAAAACCAAAGTGTCTGGGAGAAAGAAAGCTAAGCATTTAGATCTAATAAAAGTTAAAAAGAACTGTCTGCTTCTGAAATGGTAAGTGTATACCTTGCCATTTCATTAATCTGCTTTTTTGTCTATATTTTAAATACTAGACATGTTGACGCTACCCAAATTTTAAATGGCTCTTTGTATTTCACCTAAATAAAATGTCTTCACACTATACAATTGTCTTGGTATGAGGAACCTTGATTAGAACTGCACTGTCAGAATATAATTGATGACCCTTTCAACAATATACCTTCTACGATTCTGTGATGTTTCTGCAAACTAGAATGAGATCATTTCAGGCATCTGACCCTAGAAGGATCTACGTTAACAGCTGAAGATTAAAGCCACACTGTCTTATGTTCAGCCTGTACCTTTCCTTCTGTTCTTCCCTGTGGTGTTCTTCCCCGCCACAAATTTGTCCATGAGGTTCTTGCCTCTATCTTCTTTGTATTTTCATCTAAAAATCTAATCGTGAAACAATTTGTATTCTCTTGCAATTGCTATCCTATTGCGCCATTCTCTTTTTTTCATGCAATAAATGTCTGCGAATGAAGAAGTTACACTAGCAGTAAATACCTGAAACATCACCTTGTTTATTTCATTCTTTCATTAGAAAAAAATTCTCTACAATAAACACATCTACAGTTTTCTGTACTTAGAGATTGAAAGAGATTTCAAGCATGCATAAATTTATGTTCAATATTCATCTATTTTATATAATTCTTCTTCATGATTTATCAACTTGCATTGAGGCTAAATCCACACAGGTTCACAGAATCACAGAATCATCACGGCTGGAAAGGACCTCCAGAGCCACCGAGTCCAACCTTTATCCTATTATCTAGCTGCTAGACCAGACCCCTAAGTGTCGCGTCCACTCGTTCCTTAAACACCTCCAGGGACGGTGACACCACCACCTCCCTGGGCAATCCATTCCAGTATCT
>JAOXOE010000874.1:19060888-19075528 GCA_028565055.1 Phoeniculus purpureus
AATCAGAGTCAACCTTCTCGAAACCATTTGGTACTGTCACTTTGAGAGGCTGTTAAAGGGCGTATTTCCCTGCCCTTGTGCTTAGGGAGTCATACATATAACAAATACTTTGTTTAGAATACAAACAGATTTAGAAATAGACCACAACCTCTGAATTTGTTAGGTGTCTTAACAGTGCTGGATTCCATTACTGGCATTAAGAGAATGCCTTTAGTACTGTGCTAGTAAAATTTCTGATTCCTTGTAGAGATCTACAGAAGTTTTTTTCACTGAATGTATGATTTGAACAACAAGGACAGGCAACTAAAGACTCGTTGCCACGTGAACACTTAAGAAAGAATGATACAGCATGGACTTGCCTCATTTCACATCACAATCCTTAGTCTTTCTAAACTGCCTCTCTGTGTACTAGTTTGTGTGACACTGCTTATCTGTAAACAATGTCCTTGAAATTCATACACTGCTGACACTTATGTCAAAATGGTAATGGCTTCCCTTCGAACCAACACATACGGAAAAAGAAAAGAATCACAGAATCATGTATCATTTAGATCACTGAGTCGAACCACCTAACTGTACCAAGGCCACTACTAAAATCATTTCATTAAACTCCATATCTACACAACTTTTAAACGTGTCCAGGGATGGTGATTTAACCAAATAGCAGGTCACTCTGTTCCAATGCCTTATGACCCTTTCAGTGAAGAAGTATAATCTAGACTTCCCCTGGTGCAACCTGAGGCCATTTCCCCTTGTCCTATCACTTGTTACTTGTGAGAAGAGGACAATACTGACCTCTCTACAACCTCCACGTTAGCCTCCACATTCACATTTCACTGTATCTACAGACATTGTCCAACATCTCATTTCACATGATGGTGCACCTGTCTTAGAGTACAGCTTCTCATAACAGACCCAACAGTACAGATTTTAATTCAGCTTTTATGTGTAAACAGTAATTTTGATTAAGTGAAGAGACCAACAAGTTTAAGTACTCTACCAAAAAGAAACCTTACCTACCTTTATGAGTATCAACAAAAAAAAAACCCAAAAAAAACCTCTGAATGTATCTGTGCCGCAACTGTATATTAGAAACTCTGTTCTGCTTGTCTTTTACTGTGTTTTTTCCTAATCTTAGAGGAAAAAAAATACACCTTTTCAATTCCTTTTTCTTAAATGGCATAACTCTTTCATAATTACTTACTGTCAAGCCTACATTGTATACAAAAGCTGAATATAAAGAAAGAAGAGGGTTTAATGCAAATCCAGTACAATGGATTTAAATCTTCATTGTAAACCTACCCAGGTGTAAAACACCACTAAAATAAAGAAAAACAATGATCTTCATCTAGCATTGAACAATACATTCTTAACATTCGACTACTGTTCTTGTAAAAAGCTACATTCAGATCACGTCTAGATCCTGCAGCAACTTCCTAAAACAGACTGGTTCTTGGAGTCTTACAGTTTTCATAGGTATCCTGCTGGATCACTTTGGCAATCAGCATCAACTTTTTGCAAGTCAAAATCGTGTGAATAACCTTGTCGGTTACAGTATATTATGATACATGACATGGATAAGAAATGGAAAGTTACACTGTTTTGGGTTAATTCCTGACCCCTTGACAGATTCTATAACATGACCAATGTGAGAACCAGTGGATAGCTCTTTTCCATGGTACTATAAATGGCATGTGTGAGGGCTGAACTCTCTTTTCTCCCAGAAGAAGAAGAGGAAGACCAGATGCTGTTATCTGCTGTGTCCATCTTGCACACAGAACTGGTGAAGAGATAATCTCCATCCTCTCTTCTATTTTCCCTGGTATCCTCTAAGTTTCCTTTCTTGCATTTTTGCTCATTTTTCTCTCATTCTTGATTCAGTGCTAGTATTATGTTATCCCCATACTAATTCTCTTTATTTATTTTTTCCCTTTTTTCTTTTCCATTACAACTACCAGCCCATTATATGTTTACTTCTTATTTATTTCCTTTTTTGTTCCTGCAAGGGTAGTATTTTGCTGTTTGTAAGGTGTGTGGCAGGGGGACCTTGTTCATCTCAGGAAGTCCTTTGTTGGGTGGCTGATTGACTTGCAGTTGCAGTGGGGGTGGGGCGGATCTGTTTTGCTGGTAGTTTATGGGATATTTTTCTTCCCTTTTTCTAACTGTTTCTTGTTCTTTGTTAATAAAACTTTTTATTTCTCTTTACCATAATACTGTCCTCAGGTTTATCCTGTCTTGAAGACATTTGGAAATAAAAACAAGGAAAAGTACCCCAAGCAAATTTTGATGACTTCAGTTGTAGGTTGTGGAGTTTAAAGGCAAAGCCATAGAACCAAACTCCAAGACTGGACAATTGACAAGAAAATGTTAGTATTTCTACACTAACTATCTGCACCTGTCAAACTCCCATGTTCGAGAATATTCACATTAGATCTCTATAATCTGCCCACCTAAAATACACACCCACAGTGTTTCACTATGTCCTTTAAAAAAAATACTGTCCTATGTGAGGCGATTCAAGTTGTGGAAATGGAGGGTGGTTTTCCATTACATGCAGGAAGAAAAAAAAGATCTATTTCAAGATTCAGTGATAGCTTTGCCACAGGCAAATTTTAGTCATTCTGTAGCTCACAGAATAAAAAACACACAAGGAGTATTCCCAGAATACACTAGAGAAACTGAAGATAAACTGCTGCAATAAAGTTCATTATTTCAAACAACAGTGTAAATAAAGCTTTTATTTCCACTATTCCAGATGGCGGCAGCACATAATTTGCAGTTTTGACATCATGACTGTATTATTCAAAATCACTCCTTTCGCAACTGAACACAGGATTATGAAAACTAAAATAAAAGAGAGTAGAAAAGGAGTAAAATATGTTAGTATTCCATACTGTTACTGAAGGACTATGTATACGAATGACGTTAGGGGAAAATAGCCATTTCTAATTATACATAAAAGGCTAATTAGGACTTACAAGACACAAAGCATCAGGAAAGTACCAGTTAACAAACATTATTCCCACTGATTCATTTGACATGGTAAATTGTGACCAAAAAGAAGTCATTATAAGCACACAATGAATTCTTATCCCAGAGTCGCTTCTTCAAAGCTGCTATGCACAGAAAGATACTTTTACTTAAGTAAAGTAGGGTGATAGCTGCACTGTAAAAATAGGTCTAGGTACATCATCTCATTTCTCTTAAACTTCACGCAACTGTATCACAAAAAGAAAGGGGATTACACATTGGTAGGATGATCAGAGACTCAGTAACATTTAGTAACTATTCAACATGAAAAAAGTCACATATACTATGCCACTAAAACCCAGGCATTAGCAAATATTCTTTATATACTGAAGAGATGTGCAAAGCACTCTTGATGCAAAAGAAAACAAATTTGTTTAGCAGGTCTGTATGCAATTACCCCGCAAATTGCAAAGTAATGTCTATATAACAGAACACAGAGACACTTAGACTAAATTATCATTTGTATGAACGTTGGAGCAGCAATTTCACATTGCATTAAATCACTTAACATTCATTGTTATTAGCATTTAGCCTTAAATAAGTTGTCTGTTTTAACAAATGAGTTCACTGAGCCTGCGAAATTAGACATATTCATAAAGACATGAAGATGGAAAAAGGAACTTGGACCTTTTGGCAGTTCTCAAGAATCTGCTAAATTAAAGACAGCACAAAGCAAGCTCTTTCAAAAGTGACCTGTCTTACTCATGTGAAAAATGAAATACCTCTCACTTTCCTTTAGCAATGAAATTCTGAACCACAAGGACTAACATTTGGAGTCATATTCACAGGAAAGCACAAACCTGAAAGTAAGGTTTATTCTCACATTTGCACTCAGGCACTGTCATAGCTTACAGCATGGCATATCATCTGAACATCACACATCCAAATCTGATTATGGCTGAACTACTGGATGTCTGTTCTACTTAATGGAAATGGGAATAGAAAAGTCTGTACACACTACCAAAAAAAAAAAAGGTTTAAAAAGAGTAGGGATTCCAAAACTGTCCCTTTGATAACACAAGAAGAGGAATCAGACAGAGTTAGGGTAATGAAACAAAGGCAGAGAATGTATGTTTTAAGTGCACAGTATCATACATTTAGGAAAAGAAAGACTAAACTTCTGAAGCAGGGAGAACACATCATTCCACATATCTCCATACGCACATGTCCACCAGAACAAAACTATGTATCTTGCACTGGTGAATAAAAGACAAAGAAGATGCCAAAGGGCAGTGATACGAATTTCCGTGATTACCATTTCTAATTTGAGGCTTAGTTTCCAGACAGGGTTAGGATTTAGATTACACTCAATCGGGGTTAAACTGAGGCTTGCCAAGAATGAGGATTAGGAGAATGCATGATTGCTCCATCTAGTCAACATTTTTAACAAAGCATTTGTGCTTTTACATCTCCTTAGTTTTATTTGAAAAATAAAGCAGAAAGAATTATAGTGGTGCAGTGGTGGCAGTCTTTGCCTTAAGTGTTGCTTTTTCACAGCACACAGTTTTATAGAGCAGTAAATTATGAGATCAGCAGCAGGTTTGTATCTACCGGAACTTACTCAGTGGTCTGGACATACAGATTGGTGCAGACGTCTTAAAGGCATTTGCTTTTTCTTCTTCATCTCTCTACTCATTAATATTCTCTGTTATAATATTGGTATTAGTAAATATTTAAGAAAATATTTATATGCAATCACCTCATATGAATTCTTAAGTATAAAGCAATGAAGCATGACAATAAAGTTGTACCACATTTACTTGAACTGAGAAGAGTGAAGAGACATCTCACTTTAGCTTTACCAAAGATGACAAGAGATCAGTCTAGCAAAATTGCTGTCAGATCATACATCCCGTTTCTCCCTCCTTCCTCTGCATTTGCACATCTAAACCTTTGTCCAACCTCAAAGGAGTGGTATCACTCCCTAAGACAGTCAAATGAAGCTAGTTATGATCACTGCCATTTCTATTACTGAGGTTACACAGCTTTCAGACTTGTTTCCTCAATGCCATCATCTTACTGAGCACATTTTAGCTCAGTCTACACACTCTGCAGCACAAACTGACAACTGTAAACTATCCTAACTGCATTCATGTCATAGCTGCAAAATTTAAGGGCCTGACAAACTGGCAAACCCATCAAATATTTTTTTTAAAGCCTTGTTGCGAAAGGACAATAATAATTTAATAAATATAAAAATAAAGAAATACAAAACCAATGGTGTTTCTTTGCACTTCTAGCTTGTCATCAAACTTGTGCATTTTAGAAAGAGAAAGGGATGGATTTTAACTTTGGTAAGCATGTAGAAAGGTGTCACAGATGACCTACAGTTTGATGCCTCAGGAGAAGGAGACGTGGAATAAAGGTGACAAAATTGTATCCAACAAGTTTTACAAAAGATGCATGGGTCAGGATATCAAAAGCAAATTTGATGCTGTGAATTAAGCAGTAAGTTATTCAAGGTAGAGTCTATGCATTCCAACTGCTTTTTATGGTTCCTGGCACAGCAATGAACCCATACAGACGTAACAATCTGGATGGTATTGCAGTATTTCAAAAAATAGCAAACATGATGAATTAGAAACAATAGAAGTGCTATTATTGCTAAAGAGAATGAGAAAAAAGGAGTGTGTTGCCAGAATGGACAATGAACTCTGGAAAAATACAGCTGAAGAGAATACCCCTTGAAATTCAGTATAATTGAGCACGACACTAATGTCAATGGTACAAAATATGCATAGCTCTTCTGCATCTAATGCAGCATTCATCTTCACTGCTCTGGAAAGCATGTTTAAGGTGTTCGTAACACTTATCCAAACAGGTGACTGTAACAAAACAACAGACACAGTAGTTTCTGTTTTTGTGCTTTGTTTTCTATTTTCTTAGAGTCTTTCCACCACTGCGAATAGTGTCTATCAATTAAGAAAATGCTGGAAGGGACATGATGTAAGACCAAAAAGAAATGCCTTGAAGTAACATGCATTCCTAATATTTCTGAGCAAAAGACAAACTCTGAAGTACTGGAAAATGTTAAAACATGGAATCCTTGAACCTGTATGAATTTTTAACAGAATAAAGTATTTCCTTTATGAGTGTATGGTGAATGCCTTCCCTGGTGACTTGGCTATGGAGAGAATGGGTGTACTCCAGACTTCATTCTATCTATATGAGAGAGGTACTCCTCTTATCTCTTATGCCCACCTATGGCAAGATTTCTTCTGTCTCTTAGATACTAAGAGAGTACCTAGAGATCTGCTAGAAGGGAATGATAGGCATAACAGGAAAAAAAAAAAGTAGATATTAATTTGGTTTTTTTTTTTCCTATTGAGGTGAATTGCACCACTTAAATCAAAATAGAGGAAGTGTCTGTAAGAAAACTAGAAGGTATTTTCTCCTGAAGGAAACAACACCATTCACTTCTGTTGTGGAAGATTACAAAAGAGCTTTTTCTGTTGCAGAGGACACACACAGCTTAAACCCTAACTTTCTCACAGTTCTGTATCCATGTTCAGTAACTACTGAAAAGTATGCTTTAATGACTATGGAGTTACACAACACAATTTCATACCAGCCCTTAACAGTATACATGTGGGTGAAGACATATACATAGGAACACTGAAATACTATTTCTAAGGCCTAAGGCAGAGAACACGTCAAGGTTTTAATCTCAGAAAGATTCACAGGTTTGTGGTGCAACATGCATCGTTTTGGTATGGATTATTTTGTCCCCAAACATAATTTTAGAACTGGCTATGGTCTAAGACTTTGACTTCTACTTGAAATTTTGCTGCTGCTCTAAACTGAAGCCTGACCTCAAGCTGCAGCAGAAAAGGTTCAGATGAAATGCTAGGAATAATTTCTTCACTGTAAGAGTAGTTAATCATCGGAACAGGCTGCCTAGGGAAGCGATGGAGTCGCTGTCCCTAGACATGTTCAAAAAACATGTCGATATGGCCCTTGGAAACATAGTTTAGTGGTCATGCTGGGGTTCGGTTGATGGTTGAACGGGATGACCTTGTTGGTCTCTTCCAACCTTAATGATTTTATGGCTCTATGATTCTAAGTAAATGACGTGGGATTTAACATGTTCATGCTGTAATAGGAAGAACTGCTTTCATACATGACAGACAACATCTGTACTTTGAGTCACTGCGTGGACAAAAAACCTCAACATCCTGTAACACTTTCCAGCATAGATGATGCTTTCTTTAAAAGTAGACACAAAGGGTCTGGTGATGCAAGGCAATGCTCATTCTAACCTGCTGAGATCTAGCACTTGTGTTCTTCCTTTCACAGTGGTAATTGCATGGCACTGAAAGAGCTAGTGTTAAGAGTGCAGAAATGACCTAAGGGAACTCAAGCAAGCTTTGTGGAAAAGTGAATGCGAGAGATGCACTTGAAAAATGACACTTCCACATTTCTCTAGCAACAGAAGATAGTATTTCTCATGGAACTGTAAATGAGAAATGGCAAGGGGATTCATTCATAAGATGCTGAACACTGAACAAAATCAGCTTTACTCACCTCTCCTATAACTTTTTACTTGACTAATTGGACCATACATTATATTGTCACTAATTTAAAATAAAAACTTTGCTTGGCACAAGAGCACAGAATGATAAAAAGTCGGGGTTTTTAATACTGTTTTACATGCTGAGCTCGAAGCTCACAACTGTAAGTCATTCATAATTATTTAACTAATTATGAAATTCAGAGCTACCTCTAAAAAATGAGATGAAATAAATGCCACCATGCCCATCTGTTCAAGTGTCAGATTTACACGTTTTTGAGCATGTCCAAGGACTGGACAACTGTTCCAGTACCTGACCACTCCTTTAGTGCAGTCCAATCCTCCTTTGGCACAACCTGAGGCTATTTCCTCTTGTTCTGTCACTGCTGACTTGGGAGAAGAGACCAAGGCCCACCTCTCTACAACTTCCTTTCAAGTGTTTGTAAAGGATCTGTTCTTTGTAAGACTTGTCATCCAGGCCCTTCGCTTGCTTTGTTGCTCTTCTTCGGACATGTTTCAGCATCTCTGTGTCCTCCAACTGAGGTCCCCAAAACTGAAGGCAGTATCTGAGGTGATGCCTCACTAGTGCTCATTTTTGCATCTTTCTGTAACTTTGCATAAGCATAAAAATTGTGAAAAAACAGTATTGCTTCACATTTCTTAAACCTAGGCAGTCTGTTCCAAATGCACACTTGCAGCAAATAAAACTCCTGATTGGCTTCAAATGGATATGAAACCATTTCGTGACATTTCTCTAACTTAAAGCAAGTAAGTAGTTTCATTGAGAAAACTGACTGTAATGGACTTACAGAAGTATGTTGCTGAATCAACTGTCACGTTTTTGAAATTCATTGCCATATTATTTCACAGGCTATTTTATATTATGTCTTCTTCCTACTTTGAAAGCAAACGTGACAGATACTACATTGTCTTTTCTACAAATAAAATCAAGTTTAATATTTAACACTTACTTTCCCGAAGATTCATAAAGCACTGTTTAGATTTTATAAAAAATTTAGACATCCATTACCAAGAGCACTTCACCTCACCAGGGTACTCAAGCTAGATCTTATGCTAAGCAGATACAGCATTGCAGAGGAATAGATGCTTATTTTTTAATATCCTGGGTAGAACACGGAAGTAATTTAACCAGTAATTTAACTAACTGTAATATTCCTTAGAAACTAAACAGATAACCTTTTCATACAAGCAACACCAAAAGTTAGTTATTTAAAAGCAAGATAAAAGAGCAAAAGGTTATTTTCAAGCTGATGTTTTGGCAGTGCAGTAAGACAAATATTCACATATGCAAACCCTGATTAAAAGTACACTGGATTTGATCACCATTCATGATTAACACATATTTGTTTTTAGAGTATCACAGAATACTAGGACAAACAGCACTGAGCTTTTAAGCACTATGCCGAAGTACTGCTGAGTATCAGCTAAACTCTAAGACTAGCACTTTCTACTTTAGCAGCTATACATGTTCATTGAAATACCTTTGTTATTTAGAGCTTGTAAGATTGAAAATTCGCAGCTGGATGTTGTAAGGAAGTAGGCAAAAAAACTGCATTCTCTTCAGCACAGGATGTAAGTTTAGCACTTCTTGCAGTAAAACACATATGGTGACGTGCACATAATACTCATTAGCTTGAACAGGAGATACATAAGTGCATCAAAAGAAAAGATGCTATAAAACCTTGAATTCATCTTTAACACATGAAAACATTATTGCACCTGCTTGTAGGAAACTCTAACACAAAGTGCCCTCTAAATTGAATAGCACTTGTATTGTTAATGAACAATGTTAAACTTGAGTCATTCATATTATACTGATTTTATTTTACTATGTGCTTATTAGTGTTTTAAAGTGATTTCTGTTTTTCCAACTGTACATAAATTTTATTGTAGTAAGGTTTTGCTTCATCTTTCCAGATTTTTTCTCTACAGTACTGTAATGAGTTACCTTTATTTCTGTGAGACTGTGGCGAAGACTGCATAGAAGAGATGGACTTTTCTGCTCTGGTCATCTTTGTATTTTTACTCTGGTGATAAGTAAATTCTAGAATTTCTGTTTGTTTTTTGCTTTTTTTAAATTTTCATTCACAGTCTTTCACAGTCTTCTTTCAGCAGAGGAGTCTTTCAGTCACTGTTTAATGTTTTCAAAACTGCATCCCAAGACAGTTTTAACTGCTTGTCAAATCTCCCAAAAGCAAATATCAGATTTTAAAGTAATCCCTTAGATTTAGCTGCAGAGTTAAGACCACGTTCCCCTCCAATTGACATATAAAAACTTCTCTTGAACTTGCTGGTGCTCTCAACTTGGGCTATTTGCCTAGAGACTTGATGACTAATAATGTTTTCTAGTTGCAGAGGCTGTCTTCTGAGAGCTACTGCATCAGTGAAATCCACTTCCCATTCAGATGTCTAAGTGCTGTTACATGCTTTCTGATAGCATGTTTTGGTGAAGGGTTTGGTGTTAGTATCTGTACTGTCTGTGGATAGCACAAAAGGAAAATTAGGTCTCAAACATTATACTGACATTTACAAAATTCTGGTTAGGATGCATCTCTTCATCCCCAAGATGATAGCTCTCCTGGTTTTGTATTGATTTAACACGTCTACCTGCAACACTGACTACTAGAAAGAAGGCCATCAAATAAGATTTGTTGGCACCACTGCTGTTCCTGAGTGGTGGTGCCACCCAAGAAAAGTAAAAAAAAAAAAAAATTACTTTTTGAGGTCTTAGACTATTGTTTAAAATCAAGTTCCCACCTCTCAAGCTGTTTAAGAGATTTTTGTTTGTTTTAGGTCTGGAAAGATGAAGGTATGGAAAACAATTATAGTGACTCACTCATTTTTGCCTGCTCTAGGATGTTCTTCACAGACAAAGAGACCACTAAGTTCATAACAATGTGGAAGGAAAATCATAATATTGTGTGCCACGATATAAAGGGTAAAAAGGCTGTGAGTAAAACTTCCAAAAGAATAATACACATGCCATTCTGGAAGAACTTAAAAAAAATAGTTCTAGTAAGTAACAGAACAGGAGGAGCAACAGATGGTTTCTATTTCTTCTTGTATGCCAACTACTAGACATCAGGCAGCCAATGTCTTTTTAGTGGTGCCACATGACAGGATGGGGGGGCAACAGGTACAAGTTGAAGCACAGGAGGTTCGACCTCAATATCAAGAGAAACTTCTTTACTGTGAGGGTGACACAGCACTGGAACCAGCTGCCGAGAGAGGTTGTGGAGTCTCCTTCTTTGGAGACTGTCAAAACTCACCTGGATGTGTTTCTGTGTGACCTTCCCTAGGTGGTCCTGCTTTTGGCAGGGGGGATGGAATACATGATCATCAGAAGTCTCTTACAACCCCTACCATTCTGTGATTCTGTGACTTTGTGAATGACATTCTTAATGAACAACTTTGTAAATGATAATCGGTCACAGAAATAAAACATTTCCTTAAATCATACTCCACCATTTCTAGAACTATTTATTAATTTACTTCAGGTTTACTCTAATTGAGCAGCAAATCTTAGGGGAAGTGGAAAATATGACCAAAAATATAGAAATGAAGTGATTGTAATCTGAAGGCATAGATTGCTCCTGTGAATCTGAAGCTCACAAATTACACGACTAAAGTACAAGATATACAATCCTATTGAGTCCTATAGAGGACTAGCCTCAGTAACAACTTTTTATCAGAATATTATCCATTCATTTTGGTTAATGGCTAATTAATTTTACTTCTTTCAATCATCTCCTCTGAACTAAAAGTCCTTCTGAAACTTTTGGGTGAGTTAGGAAAAAACGAACAACCCAATCCCCCAAAGCCAAACTCAAAATGTAAAAGGCTTATCCTAGAACATTTCTGGCTGACTACAGAAAGTCAATGCACAGAATGTCACTTTACATTTTAATGAAGAATCTCAGAAACATGGATGATGATTACACAGTTTGTAGGAAAACTACATACTAGAAATAACAGGTTTCCTTAAGAGGCATATGGTCAATGCACTATAAAAAAAAAAAAAGCAGATCAGCTTCATCACCGGATGATGGTTTTTTTGGGGAAACAATATTCATATCATATATAATCATACGATTTTCTCAAAGCATGGAAGGTTTTGAGACAAGGATTCTGTATTTTCTACTCATACTAACCAAGTATTTTCAAGGAGTACTGTAGACCACAGGGCTGTTTTAAAGCCCCTCAAGTATGAGCAATTACTATTTTCATAAGCAAGTGAACAATAATGAATCAAACCCTGATACAAGTTTTAAAGCAGGGCGTATAATCCCGTAAAACAAATAAAGAACTTGTAGCAAAAGAGAGTTTATGCATTACAAAATGATCTCAGAATTTAGAAAACAGTTCTGCCTTGCATTTTCACAGCCAGCTGGTCTGTGACAAAAAATAAGATTCTGTGTTATCTGTTCAGTTATTTGTCAAACACATGAAATAAATGTTCCCTATTTAGGTTTTTCATTCAAAGCACCTCTCAGTACCTCTCAATAATATTGTCTTTCTAAACATAAATGGAATTAGGGATGAAGCAATTCAATTTATGCTAGAACAACAAAAAAATGGCTTCTACAAGCATTTCAATGCAAGCTGATGTAAGTGAAAAACAAGAATATTGGTATTTTATGGTGTGCCTTGTGAGACACAAGACTTCAAAAAGTCCACCTACTTTAAAGCCCGTTGCTCTTCTTGACAGTTAACTCAATCTGACACCTCACTAAAATTCTGAGAATAACTTACCTGCTCTCAGAGATCTTAGAAAACATGTTCCAGAAACTCATATTGCCAAATTTATTATAAACTTTGCAGTGTAGAGATTTTAGAGTTAACCCTACCTCTAGATCATCAGAGGTGATAGATCATACATCAGACTTTGCTGATCATAATAGCCTAGGGCTCAAAAGGAGTCCATCTGCCTTGTGGTCTGTCTATGGTAACCATAGTTTTGTTTCCTCCTTTATGGAGGAAAGACAATTCTAGTGGGGAAGGAGGTCAGAGTGTCTGAGACCGACGGCTAATTCCTTATGCCGCTCTAAATGTTTTGTTACATACAATACTGGGCTATATTCTCCAGCATTATCTAACTCTTGCTTGGGAAGTTACTTAAGTAACAAGAAAACCCAAAACTGAGCGAGGCTTTAAGGTTTCTAAAGATCAGATCTTCAGTATTTATACTGAAAATCCTGTTCTGATGGCAATCTGCATTTTTTCCTCTACCCAAATGAGCATAACAAAATATTTTCCAACCAAATACCTCTACCTAACACAGTATGATGTTTCTCCTCCCTCTGAAAACAAAAGCAAAAAAACCTAAATAATACAACATTTTTAAGAACTTGTAAAACAACGCAGTCTGTAATTTCAAGCGTAGGAAAGCAGAATATTCAACAGAATAAAAAAAAAAGGCTGCTGTTGAATTTTTTTTAACCTTTATGTATTATGCCCTGCACATGAATCCTGAATAGGAAATATGCTACTAGTTTCATAGTATCACAATATTTTAAAGATGGAGAATTCATTATACCTCTGTGCAGTGTCTAGATCAGCGCATTTAACCTCTTTGATCACATCTTTGCTGGGAACATCTTTTTACCTTTCATTATTAGTAGTATTCTTTCTCTACAGATTCTTTAGCAGGCTTTGTGAATTTAATCAGAATAAATGCATTCTGCCGTATGATTACATTTAAGTACATTCTGATTTCACCCACTGACAATAGCTGATCCTGATTTTTAAGCTTAAAAATGGTATGAAATCTAACTGCATATCATGTTTTACAATCAGCTCTTTACAGAAATCTTGAGACAGACAAATTCACACTCTCAGGATCACTGGCTAAACTGACAGGCAACATATGTAAAGGATGTATGCTACAAATGATAGACTCTTGAAAAAATATTTTGTTATTCACAGCCAAAATACTGAAAAGCACTTTAGCTCTCCACAAGTTAACCAGATACTTTCAAAAATTTTAAATATTTTAAAAATATTTGCATGAAAGGTTCTACAAACTGAGTTTCATTTGAAAGACTTAAAATTACTTCTCTGCGTTTTTCATTCAGCAAGTGAAAGAGACTTATTCTGTAGCTCCTGAAAAGGAGATAATAAAATGGCATCTGTTCTGAAAATACTGTTCTGAATACAGCAGGTTTCCTCCATAACTGTTGGATGAAAAAATTCTATCAGGACCCATTTGTCAGGACCACTTTTCCTAAAAGAAGGTGCATTAGAAATAAAACAGAAAAATCTTCATATGAGTTATCATCCACAAACATTAAATTATAATAGTGGTGAGAAAGTCAGGTAAGAGTGGACCTTCTTTACGGAAGAAAAGATCTCATGGGTATTTCAGCTAAACAGAAAATCATTGGATCACACAACATATTTGTTCTCTGTATTGCCTGGGGAATACCAAGCCGAAACTCATTTTTACTAAAACATACTGACAGAGTAAATAGACTTCAGGAAATAAAGACGAAACTTAGGAAAGTAATGAAGTTTACTGTGCAAGCTTAGAAGTGCTCTCTACTGTTCTATTAGCAAATAGTTAGAATAGCAGTTCAGAAAGCAGAGGATGAGCACAAAAGTACAGGTATGGCATGAGAAAGTCTTTCAATTTGTCATAAGCAGAATCATAAAGTAGCTTAAGAAAGGAATCACTGATTTGTTCCCAACTCTAATTTAACTAGACAAGGATGTTGAAGGAAGTGGAGCACCTCCCTTATGAGGAAAGGCTGAGGGAGCTGGGTATCTTTAGCTTGGAGGAGACTGAGGGGTGACCTCATTAATGTCTGTAAATATTTGAAGGGTGGGTGTCAGGAGGATGGAACCAGGATCTTCTCAATGTCATCTAGGACAAGGGGCAATGGCTGTAAGCTGGAACATAGAAGGTTCCATACGAATGTAAGAAGGAACTTCTTCACAGTGAGGGTGACAGACCACTGAACAGGCTGCCCAGGGGTCTCCTTCACTGGAGATATTTAATACTCTCCTGGATGTGTTCCTGTGTGACTTGGTCTAGGTGATCCTGCTGTGGCAGGGGGACTGGACTAGATGATCTTTCAAGG
>JAOXOE010000874.1:19075628-19086186 GCA_028565055.1 Phoeniculus purpureus
TTAATTCAAATATCTTTAATGGAAATAAAATTGTTATCTTTTTGCTCCTTCTCCCTAAAACCATATACATAGGCAAATAAACCACAACATACGGCAAAATAAAACTGAATCAACATAAAAACATGATCATGGGCAGTCTTTCACTGTTTGGAAGCCACTTTGAATGAAAAGTCCGTGACCAGAAAGGGATAAATTTTGTGATGTTTATGATTTGTTGATTTCTGTAGCCAGTTCAGCTCTCTATACGTACTACAAAGTGTAAACAGCTCTTGGCACTAGGAGGTCACATTTAAATTCATGCTTTGATTTCTCACACTGTAGTAAACACATAAGCGAAGAATTATATATAGGTTAATGAGTACATTCCAATGCCTTTAACTACTTTTTGAACAAAAATAGGGCAAGCAATGAAAGTTTTTTTCTGCTGACGTACATCCAACCTGAAACCAGGGCAAGCAATCTTTCCAAATGCTACTAAAAACTATCACAGGAAACTTCAATATTCAGTCAATTGTTACTATGTATATTTTAGTTCATTTACTGATAAAATGCATGCCACAACAGCTTTATATGCACATTAGTCATCTCCAAAGAGCTATTTTCATTCTGTAGAAGTATCTTTTTTAACACTGAAAATAGAGATTACATACAGTGAGAATTATACTCTATTAATACCAGTTTCTGCATACATTCTACAAGCCTTCTCCCATTTTCTGTTGTTTTTGGTTCATGTTAAACCTCAGTTTGTATTTGATATTAATTATTAATGTAGGTACAACATGGAATAGCATTTGTTGTCTAATTTTCCCCAAATATGGAATATCCTTTTAAGACATTGTTTTCACTGTTTGCTTTAATTGAATGTTGTGGAGATAGTGGAAACAGCATTTTCTAAAGCCATTTCCTAGTTATTTTTGAGAAAGAATCAAAAGCAAAAAGTTTTACATTTTGCCTTCAGCAACAGGGACGATAGTATCTCTGGAGCTCTGGTCAGCAATTACAGAAACAGAAGCAGCAGATCTGTTCAGTGCTCACTGTCGCAAAAGGAGGTGGGTTGCTCTCTGCAGAGAGCAATCATGGCTCAAATATTTTCCCCCATCTCCTTCATGAAAAAGGTATCAGGCTGAGCTTAAGTATGTCAAGGCTCCCCAGTTAGATTATGCCAGTTTAGAAAACAGAACTACTACCTTTCTCTTTCAAAGTGTTATTGCATAACCAGCTTGCAAAATAAAACTGTAATTAGAGTGCTCCCATTAAATTATCCCAGATAGTCTTAGTTATTTTGCTTAATCACTGATAAAAAAACACACATATTGTAATTGCAAGTGAGGTTGGAATTAATGGTTTTCAGAGGAACAGAACAATGGACCTAATACCTCAAATCTCTGATTGCTGACTTTCTTTCCCTTTTTGTTCCAGACAATTTTAGGTCTTGGATCTCCTGTGGCTTGACAGATGAATGAGGCAACTCCTCCAGAAACCCCTGTCTGGTCAACGGGAGTTCTTGTAAACTTTGGTGGTGCTGCAACAAACAAAAAATAGTAAAATTTATCTAAGCAGTAAATAAATTTTTAAAAAAAGCAAACATCAAGATTTCAAAACAAATAAGAAGAAAAAGAATGAACTGTTTTCTTTCTTTAGTGACAGTGTTTACCTTTGTAAGAAATCATTGCAAACATAACTAAAAAGTCAGGAAAAACAAATTTAACTAAAGACATTTACATTAAAATGGAAACTTGATTGGATCAGAATATAGACATCATTCTTTATATCTTATCACCACTATAAATAAAAAATCCAATTTGTCTTCTGTTGCAAAATGAGATCATCAATCAGCTGGAATAAGATCACAATTCATGATTTAAAGTTATGGTCACAGGCTGTCATGAAAACAGGATTCTCACCTTTGAGCCATTAAAATCAGGGACATTTAGAAGAAAGCATTTCTAAGTTTGCAGTGATGAAGGTAAAAGAATCCACAAAGAAGGGACTACAAAATAAGATAGATTTATGCTTGGGCACTGTCTAATGTATAGCTCCTGTCGACTCCCATATTATCCTACACCGTAAGAAAGAAGCGACAAAAGAAAAGATCCAACTATTGAAAAAACCTTCTGTTACAACATAATTAACGTAATTAAAACCAACATTAATTTGTCACCCTTTTGGTGAAACTTTAAAACTTAAAGCAATGCAAGACAACTTCTAATGATTTAATATTAAAAAAAAAAAAACCCGCTACATGGTTATGTCTAACCACAACATAGCACAGTTGAAGAGTTCCTGTAAATATTTACATTATTCTGTTTCTTAGCTAAGAAATGCTTAGATATCAAAGGCTGACCTGCATAACAGGAAGTCAACAATTAGGGATAATACATAGTAAGAAATGCAGGTTGTTGCTACATGGTCTTTCTCAGTTTTTATTACACGTAGGTCCTTTACAGAAGCTGTTGTGATTCTTTTTTTAGGTCTACCTCTTTTAGGTCTGACATTTATGTACCTGTACTAGTTTTCATTTCTAAGTTGGTGCCCTTCACTTCTGCTGTTTAACTCACTATTCTGCTGAACTAGTGTTTCCACAGGCAGTACCTCTTGTCAGCATGTTTATTTAAATGTCAGAAGCCCAGCAGGTTACAGCTATGCGTGTATGCAACACCGGAAGAAATCCTAAAATAATTGACTATGACAATAAAAGATGAAGTGGCAATTGCTAAAAAAAACAACCCAAAAATATTGACTCTATGTGACAATATGCAGGTTCTCCTAAGTTTGCAAAATGAAATGAGTCTTTTTTAGGGAGTCATTAATGTCGGAAGAGACCTCCACAATCACCACATCCAACTGTCATCCAGTGTTTGCTAAGGGAACAGTGTCTCTTCCTCAGGGCAGCCCACGTTCCCCCCAGCGCAGCACTACAACTAACGTATAACATACCAGTGACAAAGACAACTTTAAAAAATGCAGCAAAGATAAGGTGTTCCTGAAAATCTCCATGTTTTTTTCTTTGACAGTGGTGCCAAGTGAGGTTGTTACTGCTGAACTTTTCAGAATGCTCAGGGTTTCTTGAACTATCTGCTGTACTAATTTTGCCTGGTGAACACATGAAAATGTTCTGAGAATAGCAAAATAGTGTGCCACTGATGCTATGAGTAATATATGAAAGAGCTTCTCTGATGTAAAAAAAACTGATGAAATGATGGCAAACAAAACACACTTAGAGCAGAGAAACGACAACTCTTTTCCCAAGACAGGCTGTATGCTCTGAAGAGCATCTAGATATCACCCAAGGTTTCAGTCCTTTCCTATATTAACTCAGCACTGTGATACATAGAGACACATGATTAAATCTGATATCCTGATGTTCGGTGCTACAAATTGTGTAACAGGTCAAAAATTATAATCTGCTATTCACTATTTGCTTATTTTGGAATTCAGTATTAAACCTGAAACCCACAAAAGAAAGCACAAAGTATTTGTAAATAGTCGCTTATAAGCAGATTTTTAATTCTGAAGTTATGCCTCACTCATACATTCAGTGACTGCCCAACTGATAATTTCAACATTAATGATGGAATTTACGTCCATAGAGATGGTCTGGTTTGGAAAAACATGCCAATTTTGCCATGCACTACAAAGAAGGGAAAGCAACACAATTTGAAGGCCATGTTCTGCATTCTTTCCTGCAACATTTGTCTTGACTATCTTGGGACCAGGACAACTGTATATTTTTAAAAACAAAAATTAAAGCAATTAAAAGTGATAAACAAAGACTATGTTGAATTATGGTAAATTAGCTCTGAAAAAAAACCCCAACAGAGAAGCCCATTATCCTATTAGCAGTCCTTCTACTGGGTTTATGTCACTCCCATAACACCTCACTGTATCTATGGTTGGTATGGTTTTATTAATATATAGTATATTGCACTAATAATAATAATAATTTCAAGTGGATTCACTTCCCTCCTCATCCAACATTCAGGGACAAATTCTCCATTAGCACAGTTCACGTAAACAAAAGACTGCTTGCAATAATTTACATCATAGGACAATTTACTTTCCCCACTGCCACTGAACACAATAGAAGCAGCCATAACCTTGAGCAGTCTGTAAATGGCAAGGTCATCTACCAAGTAGTGCAGATAGCAATATAGATACTATAGATACTCAATTTTTTCCCAAAAAACTTAACTTTTGTAGGTAAAACAAGTTTCCTGACAATTTCTTCTTTTGCAATTAGGCTAAAGTAGGTAAAGGACTATAACTGCTACTTCTGCCTATGAAAATTTCTTAATAGTTTCTGTAGAGCTGTATCCACATAGTAGGTCTGGAGAAAAAGGGCTGAACACGACTTTGGTAGCTATATGAAAGAGAACAGTATTTTTCCAATCCTGTATGGTATTTTGCTGGACTGACAATTAGTAAAGCTCTTGTATGTTTTAATACCTGTCAGTTATGCACAGCTGTTACATAATGATGTAGAGATTTTTCAGTAAAACCAGGTTTTTAAGGTTGTGTGTAAAGACCACAAATTACTGTACATACAGACTGATGTGCTCTACACCAATAAAGAACTTCACACTTCAGTAGAGAAGGAAGCCATGATGTGCAAGTGTTTCACTTAGACCATAATCAGTGTATGGCTGATCAAAGCTTCCTCTCACTCAGCTAAGTAATTCTCTTTAAAAAACATTACCACGATTCTTCAATGCCTAATTTTGAAAGTAAGACAGTTATCTTTGAAATAATACCGGAAAAAGTAAACTATTATTAGAACACAGATAATTATTCCTGAAACAGGAGACTTATAGTGGTCCTGAACGCTTCAGACATTTTAAAGAATAAAATGGCTGTTTTCCGCAGTTCATCTTCAAATTCACCAAATTAAATGTAATTTGGTAAACCAGTTAAATTTTATATTTCAGACTCAGCAGCTGCACCAGAAGGATAACAAAGTCTGCAAGTTCAATAGGTCTTGTGAGGATAAACTCATTTATGGTCAATAGATGCTCTTACGGTGATAATACCGTAATAATAGCAAGCAATGTTGAATGGTAAGTACTATGCAATCTTTTTATTACTCATTTAAGATGTTCATCTTGTTGCATATAAAGTGACCACTATCAATATAAGGGTTTGTGAAATCATCACCAAACAGAACCAAAAGTGAAAAGTAGTAGTTGTAAAGCTTATTAATGAAGGCTTGACACAAATTATCTCCACAATTAGTGCTGTCAGTTTCTTGACATTGATTCTGACCTAAGCTGCTAGGCAATCTGATAGCAAACACAATTACACTGCACACACAGTTCTGCTTATTAACATGAGCCCAATTTTGATTGAGAACTGACAACTATTTTTAATCTCCCTTAACAACAGCAGTGCAGAGTCCAACAAAAACTATCAGCAGCACACTTCATTAATCACAGTAACAATTTATATAGGAACCTTCTAGTGAAATTAACTCTGCCAAAACCATCAGATGTAATAGGTTCCCGACTATATCACCGCCTTTCAGCACTTCTGAAACTCTACTTGGTTACGTTCCAATACACCTCAAATTAAACTAACAGAAGTAAAATTTGGTTAAAATCTGCAACTCAGACTTCTGGACTTGAACTTTTGTGGGCATCACCAAAATTAAAGCAGTATTGGCTATTAAATGCAAAGAACACAAGTTTTATTTGTTTCATCTTGTTTATCTACCTACTGAAATATATTTTCCTCTTTTGAACTTCTATACTGCATTTTCTAAGTAAAATCCTGAAGTAGTGGAGTAAACAAATTCACATTTCATAATGTTACAGAATTTTCTGTTTTAATTTTGCTGTTCTATGCTTTGTGGTGTCCTTTGAAGATACGGAATATGTTTCCTCTGTACTTCAATAAAGTGTAAAACAAAATGCTTTTGAAATTAGTAGTTCAGTTCCCTTCATTCTACAGCTATATTTGTGTAGAGATCTTTTAATGGACAGGAATTCCCTAAGTAAAAGATGAATATAGAATTATAGAATGTGTTGGGCTGGAAGGGACTTTCACAGGTCATCTGGTCCGAACTCCCTGCAGTGAGCTGAGACATTTTTAACCATATCAGGTTGCTTAGAACCCCATCAAGCCTGATCCTGCATGCCTCCAAGGAAAGAGCTTCAACCACGTCTCTGTGCAACTTGTTCCCATGTTTCACCACCCTCATCGTGAAGAACTTGTCCCTCTTCCTGTCACTACACACCATTCTGAACAGTCTCTCACCAGCTTTCCTGTAAGCTGCCTTCAGGTATTAGAAGGCTGCTGTAAAGACTTTTTGGAGCTTTGTCTTCTCAGAGACGCTCTCTCTTTCAGCCTATCCTCATAGGAGAGATGCTCCAGTCCTTTGATAATTTTCATGGCCCTAAATATGAGCATAAGACTTTGTCTTTACAGTGGGAGCTAACAGAATGTATGCACCCCAAGCTCAGCATATGGACCTGCTGTGGAGAAGGTACATAGGCATTGCAGACGTGCAGGCTTTACTCTTTCTAGAGCCTCTATTTGGTGTGTACGGAAGATTCTAGTACACCTTAGTTCAATTTATGATTAAACTTGTTCATATGCCTGAAATATGAAAAAGCTTTTGAGATCCGAATAGAAATTTCCCTAATTTGTAACCTATCATACAGTTTAATTAATAGCAAGCGTGAATAAAGTAAAAAAGACACCACGAAACACTTAACTTGCTAAGATGATTCACTAAAACGTCTTATTTACTTGAAAACTAACACTGATGTTTCAGGAGACTTCTGAAAAATTGCTGTACCTTTTTGGTTGTAAATACCTGGCAAATAAAAAGACCTAGCAATAAAAGCTGAAGGTGACACAATCACAGCTGTTCCAATGGAATCTTTTCATCTGACAATCCAAAAGGAGGGTTGAGTACGGAGTAAATAATGCCGTTTGTAAGGTGCCCATGCACTTTGGAATACTGTATACACACAACCACAGGAATTGCTGTCACTTGTGGAATATTAGGTATTCCTTGCCTAGACACATTCCTTCTTATTAATTGCTAAGTCATTATTCTGATTCCAAATTCTTACATAGGGTTAAAAAAAAAAAAGAGAGAGAGGATAATAAACACCCTTTGTTCACCTCACATCCCACTTTGCAACATTAGTTACACCCCACTGACATATCTTGAACTGTTAAGTGTTCTAAGTATTTGTTATGGCAAACAGGCCGTAAACTGGTTCACATTCAATAAAGGTGAAGGCTCGTGTCCTGAGATAAATGAGCAAACATCTAATGTCAGCCAGAAAATCTGCAACTTCAAATTACATGAGTTACTCTTTACCCAATTTGTCTAGGAGTTAATATACTAAAAAGACCATTTTATCTATCAATCAATCAATCAATCAATCATTTATTTATTACAAATACATTTTAAAGGCCATTAATTCACAGCATTCTCTGCTAAGTTACTCATGAATCATAATTTGTGACATAAGTCAGACTGATCATTGTTATAAACAATTGCTTTGCTTTAATTCTAACCTGTGTTTACATTGGACCTGCAAATTGGTTATATAAGAAAGTTAATTAGATTTTCATTTCTGTAAGGATGAGTGACAATTTGTATTCATGAAATGCGCATAAAGAAACCCTGATGTTACCAACTAGTATGTTTCTAAAGGCTCTTGTCTGTCAGTGACAACTGGCAAACTGGTAACAATTTCCTTTATCAAAAAAAAAAAAACCACCTCAAAACTGCATCATCCTTATATTTTTCAGAAGTAATAGCAACAACACAAACTTCAAATGACTTCATAGTCTGAACAGCTGAATAGTTTTATTATCATGTGAATGAAAACTAACAGTTTTTAATCTTTGAACTACTAAATGCCATCCAGCTATGCCAACTAATTCCAGATTAAAACTTTGACCCTCTGGGTTCACAAAACTTATTTAAAGGTACAAATGCAGGTTTCCCAAAACTCAGCTATTTCATTTTGCAGCTGTCACAATGTCCTCTTAAAAATGCAGCCCCTATGACAAAACAATAACATCTTTACAACATAATCACAACGTTTCTTTCCCCACCTTCTTTCTGACACTCCTATTCTTCTACGGAAAAAACACTAAAAGAAATAAGAAAGTAAAACATAACTTGTTTGGGGGGGGTGTTGTGATCTTTTTCAGTCTACCAGTCATCTCGAGCTCCCCAGCCTTCAATGAACCAGAGCATTAGGATCCTACAAATTCAGTAAGCAGTCCAAAAAGAGATTATTATCACTTCTTGATCTCTCAAGGATAATATTAAAAATCAAAATAATCAAAATAATATTAAAAATCTATCTCTGTTTTCAAATGTTCTGCAATGCTCTGTGTCATTTTACCAGGCTGACCACAGGGTTCCTTCCTTCATTAGATACGAAATCAAATCACACACCCATAAGTAAGGTCTTACAGGTAGAATAGGTAGGATGCATTTTCCGAAAGGTCTATCGTGTTAAAACTGCACACTCAGTTTGTACCTCTGGGCTGTGCAAACCTTAGTACCAGTTCATTTCATTGTGGCTTATGCACGCTTTTTTAGAGACAGACGTTATCGGCACCCTAGGGGCACAGGATGAATACAAGCCAACACAAACAGCAGCAGACATTTATTTGCCAACTCACACCGTGACACCCCACCCGCACACTCACACAGTGTGTGCACACAAATCTGTGTCTATTCATAGTATCTATCACATACAGTACATGTAAAATCTGGGTGGGGCTTAATCTACCCGAGTTAGAAAGGGGAACTTGCTAGTTAATCCACTACTAAGCCTTCTCTCAGCAGCAAATGAAAAGCATAAAGCCCCCTGAATCTAAAAGGTTAGTGACGTGCACCACGTCATCCCACAGGAACATTACATGACCTTGTCAAAGTCACTAATTTAATGAAGGGGAATTCTGCTTCAAAGGTCTCTACTGCTTCTTTTTCAAATTTTAATGTCTGCAGACTGCACATGAAGTGTTTGGTGACTGGGAGCTGACACTCCTTTTCGACGTGCAGAGCAGAAGCCAGGCAACGCTCACGTAAAACGCCAGAAAAGCTGATCTCTATCCAGAGCAGTTTTGTACTCAGAGCAAATAAGAAATAACAAGATCCTGCAGGTAAGAATTTTAACCACTGGCTGAAAGAGATTATCTGTGTTGTCACTACAGAGCTGGGCTTTACAGGTGTTTCAGTCTTACCTGAAAAAACATGCTCCGAGGCTAGTAAGAATTACAGCTGGGTGAAGTTCCCGTTCCCTTTTTTCCTTTTTTGATTTATCTAACACTACAAAATTCATACCTGGCCATTGATACACAGGACAGACTGCAGATGAAAGAGCAGCTGTGACAGCAAAATCACCTTTGAGTCACTAAGATTGACTCGAAAGGAAAGAAACCCCTAAACTCTACGAACTAAATGTGGTTCAGGGTTAACACTTGGCAAGGCACTCATGTAAGCAAACTTCCATAATTCCTCTTCAAGCAAAGGGAAATTAATAAAATTCTGCCTGAAAACAGACCACATGATTCACTTTCATCTAAATATCCTTCTATTTTCTCACAACAGGGGCCATGTGCCTTGTTGCCAAGACTCCAACTGGCCGGTACATCAAAGAGGAAAAGCGTTCTGTTAGAATCCAGCTGTCATGGTAGTAACCCAAAATCCTACTGGGTGAGATGCTTCAGTATTATCTACCTCCTATGAAGTCATCTCTAGCTCAAACTATGTGAAGCAGAAAGCAAGAAACATTTATAAAACTCAAAATACATGTTAGGAAATCTTACAAGGACATGGATGATAGAACATTCAAACTAATCCACTCTTCCTACTGCAGTCACAAAAACCAAAAGACATTTCTTTTCCACTCCAGGTACGGTGAGGAGACTTAGCCAAGCCCTTGGCCAGATACTGGTTTCCAGTTTTCTTCCCCAACAGATGAGGAACTGACACATTTTCTTCCTTGTGCATGTGAAATCAAACTTCAGATTCATCAAAACCGTCTCAAATATAATAGCTGACCTCCAACTTCGTGACAACGTGGTTTATATCTTCTGCTTCGCAGCATTCTAGACAGAAGCATTCCAGACATGTGCTGTTCAGGTGGTAACCACACAGTCCTGCATCTCTGTTGGGTTAAACTATTAAACTGCCAAGGGTCTGCCTTGTTGCTAATTGTGACCTGTGTGTGTCTAGTCAAATATCACAGTCCATAGTTTGGGGCAATGGGGTTTTTTTCCACTTGCACAACAGCTTTACTATCGATGTGGCATGACTTGACATAAGCATAATCTACTGAGCTAAACTGGTCAACAGTAAGACTATCAACAAGCTCGCTCTAAAATACCAAATACTGGTAAGCAGAGAGTCACAAATCTTTCTTTCTTTCCTTCATTCTAGGTTATAACTACTTCATTCCAAAACCTCACTAACAGCCCTCTCTGTATTAGCTCTAAAACAACATTGATCGTTTGCTTACAACAACAGCTCACATGGAACCTTATGTAGGTGTATAGTCAGTGGTATGTATTTTCCTCCCGTCAG
>JAOXOE010000874.1:19098976-19111590 GCA_028565055.1 Phoeniculus purpureus
CCACCCCTCATGCCCCACCAGCCCCTCCTGGCTGCTACCTGCCCTTTGCACTTTGACACCACCCCGCCTCCCCAAATAGAGCCACTGCATGGGTCAGCTTGGCACAGCCTGCAGCGTCAAGGCTACAGGCCTCCTAGCTGGAGGAACATGGATGCCTGGCACCCCACCACTGCAAAGAGCCTGTGCCCCCTCACACTGCCCATAGGCATTGCTGCACTGGTGCCAGCCCGGGTGCCAACATGCCCTGTAACTGAAATGAATGATGGCGATTGAGTCTGTCCTGCACTGGTACCTCACGGGCACCCTGGCAAGGGCATCTTCCGCCCCTACCCGTGGCACCCTGGCAGCACCCCTTGTCCTGCCCACACCAAGGTGGCAGGGCCATGCAGGAGGTGGTACCCAGCTCCCTGGCATACTCTGAAGGCACCACAACACCAGGCAACCCCCACACTGGGGTACACTGGGCATTCCCTCTCATGTCCACTGGCACCATGGTGATGCCCAATGCCCCACCAACAGCTGGATGGGCCCTGTGCCCCCCATGGAAGGACTCTGGGGTCTCCTCTGCCCCACAGGTATGGGGCATGAAGAGAATAGCCAGGGGGTCAGTGAGCACGGCCAGAGGCCCAGGACCCACAGCCACCTGGCACAGGATGCCAGTCTTGCCTTGGTAGCCCAAGCGGAAGCCTCAGCGATGCCACGCTCCGGTCTCAGTGCCAGGGACAATGTTCAGCCCAACAACACCCATCCCAGCAGACACTCAGCTTCACTGCAGGGTGCCACTGCACCAAACCCCCCACCCCTGGCACCACATGCGCAGGACGTGGCCCCCACCCTTGGCACCCGCCCGGGCACCACTGGGCAGAACCACTCACCAGGCGCAGGGTCCGGATCACGTCGCGTTCCCTGGGCTGCCCGGGCACAGCGACAGAGAGCAGGAGCAGGCAGAGGCAGAGCGGGACGGCAGGCACCGTCCAGGCAAGCAGAGAGTCACCAGAGCAGAGAGACGTCGGGGATTAGAGGGGCCGTGGGGGGCACAAAGGGGGCACAGAGAGGGCACAGAGGTGGCACCGGCAGGACTCAGGGCACTCCGGAGGGGTGCCAAGCAGGATAGAGGAAGGCAGAGGGTGCAGGATGAAGCAGAGGGGTGTGGGGTGGCAGCAGGAGGGTCCCGGAGCATTGGCATCGGTGTTGGCACCTACCAGGGTGTCCCCCGAGAGCACCTCCAGCAGCGAGATGAGGTTGTGGCCATCCCGCAGGTCCTCATAGAGGTCGTTGACATGGCGCTGTGCCTGCAGGCATGGGGTCACGGTGGGCTCAGGGTACCCAGCGCCCACCAGCACCCACCCAGCACACAGCAGGTGCTCACACGTATCCCCAGTGCTCACTTCAACCACCAACACACCAGCATTGCCCACCACACGGGGGAGAGGGGGTTGGCATCACTCTGCTGTGTGCCAGGGGCTAGCAAGTGTTGATGGGGCATGGTGGTCACCACAACACATCCCAAGGGATCAGAGCTGGTGCCCACCATGCTGGCAGCAGAT
This sequence comes from Phoeniculus purpureus, assembly GCA_028565055.1. Taxonomy (NCBI): domain Eukaryota; kingdom Metazoa; phylum Chordata; class Aves; order Bucerotiformes; family Phoeniculidae; genus Phoeniculus; species Phoeniculus purpureus. Next base: position 19,100,524 of record JAOXOE010000874.1, read on the forward strand.
AAGGGGGTTTGGACACAGTGCCCACCATGGGAGAAGCTTGGGATGGTTGGACATGGTGCCCATCATGCTGGCACCACCAGGAATCTCAGAGCCAGTGCCCACAATGCAAACAACTAGGGGCAGGGGGGTTGGACATGGTACCCACCATGTCAGTGGCCATGGGGGTCTCAGGCCCGATACCCACCATGCAGTCATGGGGGTCTCAGAGCTGGTGCTCACCATGCTGGCAGCAACAAGTATCTCAGAGCCAGGGCCCATCATGCCAGTGGCTGCATGGCACTGAGGGAAGGGGGCAGGCAGAAGGGGGCACTGGGGTTACCTACCTCTGCTCGCCAGTGCTGCACAGGGAGAGGCAGAAAAAGAGGTTAGAGAACAGCAGAGCGGGCGCTCCATGGCAGCACCACTGCTGGTGCAACGGGACTGGCACCATGGGCATGAGGGGACATGCCAGGGCACAGGGGATGGGGATCCGGTGCATGCCAGGCAGTGACGGGCGCTGACATGATAGCAGGGCCTGGCACTGCTGTGGCTGACATGGGGATGAGGAAGTGGGATGGGGAAGGGGTAGTGTGGTGGGCATGGGCTGGGTGCCTGCAACCCCCCAAAAGGCACTGTGGTGGTACTGGGGCACAGGAAGACCTTGTCAGAGCTACCTGGCATCAACAGTGGCAAAAGGTTCCTAAAATGTCCCCTGGTGCCAGAGCACTGTCCCCTCCCAGCCTGCCCAGTGCCTGGCATGGCCATGGCACAGCTTCTGGCACAGCAAAAACCCTGGCACCAAGTGGCCTGAGCCACCATCATAGGCAGCCAGGCGCTGGCACACGCTGGCAGGGTTGGGATGCAGCTAGAGAAGCTCTGGGGGCAGGTGGCACCGCTGGCACAGCCCAGCAGGCACCAGCCAGGCACCATACCTTGATGAGGTGTTTGTTGACCCATTTGGTGAAGGTTTTCTTCTGCACCCGGTCCCGCTCATCTGCAAGAGAGCAGAGGGCATAGTGAGGTGGGCAATGCACCCCTGGCAGTGCTACTAGCACAGCTGGCATGGCATGGTACAGCTAGCAGAGGAAGCCCTGAGCCCAGTGCTGGGCCAACACCTGCCTGGGGCAACCGTGGTGACTCACAGGGGAAGGAAGTGGCTAACAGGCACCAGTCTCTGCATACTCACACCACAGCCTTGACACAACTCATGGCGTTCAACAAGACCAAGTGGAAGGTCCTGCATCTGGGTCGAGGCAATCCTAAGCACAAACACAGGCTGGGCAGTGACTGGCTGGAGAGTAGCCCTGGGGAGAGGGACTTGGGAGTGCTTGTGGACGAGAAGCTCAACATGAGCCGGCAGTGTGCAGTTGCGGCCCACAGGGCAAACCGAATCCTGGGCTCCATCAGGAGAAGTGTGGCCAGCAGATCGAGGGAAGCGATTGTCCCCCTCTACTCAGCTCTGGTGACACCTCACCTGGAGCACTGCATCCAGTTCTGGAGCCCTTATTACAAGAAGATTGTGGAAATGCAGGAGTGTGTGCAGAGGAGGGCCACGAGGATGATCAGAGGAGCACCTCTCCTATGAGGATAGACTGAGAGAATTGGGGCTCTTCAGTGTGGAGAAGAGGAGGCTCCGAGGTGACCTTCTTGTGGCCTTCCCGTATCTGAGAGAGGCCTACAAAAAGGCTGGGGAGGGACTATTTAGGATGGCGGATAGTGACAGGACTAGGGGCAATAGAGCAAAGCTGGAGATGGGTAGATTTAGACTGGATGTGAGGAGGAAGTTCTTCATGGTGAGAGGGGTGAGAGCATGGAATGGGTTGTCCAGGGAGGTGGTTGGGGCCCCATCCCTGGAGGTGTTTAAGACCAGGCTTTTGGAATATAATGGATGAGGCTCTGGCCAGCCTGATCTAGGGTGGGGTGCCCCTGCCCATGGTGGGGGGATGGGAACTGGATGATCAGGTGGTCCCTTCCAACCCAGAGTGAGTCTGATTCTACAACTTCTCCAGTGAAGTGATCCTGCTGTGGCAGGGGGATTGGATTACATGATCTTTCGGGGTCCCTTCCAATCCCTAATGATTCTATGACTCTATGATTCTAACTACCAAAATAGCTTCACCTGATTTCTACACAGAGCAAGTCATGGTATTTCAACTAGTATCAGGAGAGTAACTTCTATTTACATTTTATTATAGAAGTATCTGGTCTTGAAAGAATTAATTCATATATTCAGTATTCTACCACATATTCAATGGTTAATTATGTCATTGCTTATAACTATTAGGACTGAAAACCTAAAATGACACCACCAACTATTCCCAGAGAAAGTATTTTGTTCAAATGCACAATACTGCTAAGATGATAGTACTCTAAGCACAAGCAGAAAGTCTGGATAGCTGGAGGGCACCCCAACCAGTTTTTGCTGACTACTTCATCCCTGCCTCTAAAATTATCACATGACTGAATTGCATAGTTTCACCTTGCAGGGAGAGCAATTAGTCTGCCTACTCCTCTCCCACTGCAGACAGAACACCAGCCTCCCACAGTTCAGAAAAATACACAGCACAGACAAAATTTTCCCTAGCTGCTTTAAACAATAATAGTTTGGTTAAACATAATTGCAGTCTTCCTTGAATCATACTAAACCATCCCCCCTATTAATTCCAGTGTTAGAAAAAATGCATATTGGAGAAAAGGAGTAGGTAAAAATAGAAGTAAGTACAAAACATTAATTTCTTTTCTAAAATACTGCTCCTCTTCTTCAATATTGAAAAATTATATTGAGTCCATATATTTAATGTCAATATGTATCATGAGAGAGATCTCTGCCTGATTTTTAATGATCACTCTTTATATCTCTTAATGTCTTCTCAACAGAAGTGTCAAACAATGCATTAGTGACAAATTCCCCACACTGTGCCCTTTCAGCCCTTGGAGTTTAACTCCTATCACATTACAGTATTTATTGAATTTCCAAGCCAAACGGTGTTCTGCTCCATAAAACTCTGACAAGTGGACTCTGCCAAATGGCTTCATTCTGCTGAAATAAACTTATTTCACTGCGGCAAACAAAATGACATGACCTGGAAAGGTTATTTTCAACTGGGTAATGACTCAATTCAAACCAAGCTTCTCTCACTAGATTCCTGAATACTGTTAAGACAAATTTCTTAAATGTAAATATGTCCTAACAACTGTTTTCTTCCCCTGCTCACTTTCTGGGCATGGTTATGGCAAGTATTTTCAGGTCTGTGTTGTCTGATTTTTTCTACTCAATAGGTTTAGAAAACTGGTTAAACAACACCTAGCAAGAATTCATCTGCTGAATGACCTATCAAACTGCACACTCATACAGGGAGGTTGTACCCTCACACCCTCTTCCACACTGCCCCCATTTCAACACATGTTGTTACAGTAACATCGCCTTAACATGTAACAAAACTGAGAAGTGCTGTTTTGAGACACATTGTTTTAATAGTTTTTCCCTCTTACTATTACAATTGTTTTGACAACATTGTTATTAGAAAGATGTGAATAATAAATTATTAGAGACCTAATCTGACCTTCTGGAAAGGCTACATCTTCTACACATATTTAGATTTTTTTCTTAATGGTCATTAAGCTAGTGAATGCTAATGAGACAGTACTCACCAAAGACCTTTTCAAAGCTACCTATATTCTGCCACTAATATTATGTATTTTCTGAAGGCTACATACAGAGTATAATCACCAGTTTCAGGTCACATCTACATGAAGTTTCAAATGATTGGAGACCGAAGAAAACCTTTGTCAACAGCTGTAATCTTGTGCAAACATGCTACATCCTGCCAGGCTGTCTTCTGAAAATCTTGACTGCAAACAGCCAGGCAACTTGTGAAGCAGTTTGCTAAAGACATGTTAGAACTCCTACTGAAAAGAAAACTATAATAATAATAATACACCAAAATTATGAGTTTCAGAGAATAGAAGAAAAAAAGACAGGAAAAAACCAAACTACATCAGGAAACCACAAATGTGAAAGTAGGAACACTGTAACTCTATTAAGTAATGTGGCATGGTCTGTACTAGTCTGTAATATCGACAGTACTGGCGAAGAAGTAAGAAATTTGAAATGGTGCCTGAAATTACTCAAGAATAAGCTAGCAAAACGTAAAAAGCTAGCTATATTTATTGGGTAAATCATCTCATTCCTTGTTTATAGTTGTTTTTTTTGTTCGCTAATAAATGCATCCAGACCCATCAGAAAGTTTCCCAACAGGCTGTTGAAGTCTCTAATCTATCAACATAACAGTTAGTTCTGTTATTAACAAATCTTTCACTTAACATAGATAGCTAATAGTATCCTGAGCTGCGTTAGGAGGAATGGTACCACCTGGTCAAGGGAAGTGATTCTTCACGTCTAGTGAGCCACAAATTTTGTTTCTCTTTTGTGAGACTGCAAGATACACATGTTTATGATTAGTCTTTCTAGGAAATAAGATGTGTCTAAATTAGTGTGTCTATTACTTCTGGAACACTTGTTTCTGTTATCCTATTAACTTCCTCTTAAAACAATGTAGGAGAAATGGACCTGGGGTTCCTGGTGGACAGCAGGATGACCATGAGCCAGCAATGTGCTCTTGTGGCCAAGAAGGCCATTGGCATCCTGGGGTGGATCAGAAGGAGCCTGGTTAGCAGATCAAGAGGGGTTTTTCTCCCCTTCTACTCTGCACTAGCGAGACCACATCTGGAGTGTTGCGTCCAGTTCTGGGCCCCTCACTTCAAGAAGGACACAGAGCTGCTGGAGGCAGCCGGGTGTAGAGCAATGAGGATGATGAAGGAATTGGAACATCGTCCTTATGAGGAGCGGCTCAGGGAGCTGGGTGTCTTTAGATTGGAGAGAAAGAGACTGAGGGGTGACCTCATTACTGTCTATAAATATGTGAACGGTGGGTGTCAGGAGGATGGAGACAGGAACTTCTCAGTGTCATCTAATGATAGGATACAAGGTAATGGGTGCAAGCTGGAACATAGGAGGTTCCACATAAATGCCAGAAGGAACTTCTTGAGGGTGAGGGTGACTGAGAATTGGAAGGGGCTGCCCAGGGAGGTTGTGGAGTCTCCTTGTCTGAAGAAGTTTAAAACCCACCTCAATGTGTTCCTGTGCAGCTTGGTCTAGGTGATCCTGCTGTGGCAGGACAATTGGACTAGATAATCTTCCTTTCCAATCCTGAATGTTCTGTGGTTCTGTGATTTACATTTTGCAATGTGGTTCCTGTTCAGAATGCCCAGCTCTTGAAGTCAAGTAGACCAAGTTCTCACTTGAAATAAGTACTTGTTTTGTTTCATGACAGAAAGAATGATTACAATTTGAAAATTCCATAACCAACCCCCAAAAAACCAGAACAGGTATAACATTAACTACTACAGAATACTTTAATTGTCAGCCCTAAAATCAGTCACACCACTAAGGTTTAATGCGAGTGCAACAATATTGCTCACACCACTCCTTAGTTTGTTATTCTACAGCATAAGCTGCCACAGTTTTTATTGATACTGATTTGCAGTAAATCTGAGAGCACTTACATACCTTGATTACTCTTTCACAATATCAATCTGGGAATGGCAAGAGCGTGCTGTTTACTACTCAATTGATTGCACTTAACCAGATTTTTAGCTAAAAGTCCGGTTTTACTAATCACCTGTGTCTATCACTACTACTTTGGTTTGTGGTAGGAGATTGAGCAAAGGTAGCTAAATTGTGCATCAATGCTATCAACTGCACATTTTAATTCTGTGTCTTTAGCTGCAGAATCACAGTAAGGATGAGGCTAGAAGGGACTTCTGCAAGTCATTTGCTCCACTTGCTCATATTCTATTGAAATTGAATAGATGACCCAAACCTGGGGAGTTTCTCAAAATCAGACAGGAAATCAGCTGCATACTTCTTTTTTTTTTTTAAATGCTATCCCCTCTTAAGAGTTGCTACCCACCAATTCATTTTAATTATAATGAATCACGTTACATTTGATGCAGAAGCACATGAATGATTAAAAAATACATTGATGTTTTGTTTAATAGCAAGTGATTCAAATGCCTATTACAAATTGGTTTTCCCCAGGTACTTTTTCATTTCACTTACTTTCATTGTTCCTTCCACAAAATTAAAACAATAGAAGCTGTCTGGTATGTAACTGCTAAGTATACAAATTAAAAAAAAACAACAAATGAACTATTTAGTCAATGAGGTCTATTTATAGGTTCACATACTTTAATACAAACTGCTACTGATAAAGTATGTAATTTATAAAATACTAAAGAATTTAAATTAAGAGATGGCTAAAGAATCTTTCCATATTAGCTGCATGGCCTATATTTAGAGATTTCAAAAGACATATATTTTTAAAATGATATCAAAAGATAACACGTATGAAAATTCACAACTGTTTGGCAGAATGGCAGAAAATGTAGCATAGAGGAGATTTTGTTAGACACCTCAAAACAACAGATAGAAAGCAAGAAACACTTTAGTCACGCAATTTAAATCAAATAGATGCAGCAAAAAATTACATTAAATCAATCCTAGCCAGACTGATAAAACCTAATAATCCTGTTGCTGAATTTATAAAGAGAGATCACATGCCATTCAGGCAAACGCAGCAGGCAGATTAGCAGTGAATAAAAAAAAAAACACCCAAAAACGCAGAAGCATCACAAGCAGCTATGTTAAGAAGAAAGTTGTGGAGAAAGACCACAAAGCTATGTACTGGCATGCTGCTTTTACACTGGTTAAGTGGTGATTATAAGAAGATCTAACAGTCTGCAAATACTTGAAGGGCACAAGGAAACTGGGATATAAGTAGTTAAAGGTAATAAATTCAGTGATTTCCAGGAGAGCATTCTGGAAATAAAATTTATAATGAAGGCAAGAAGTCTTCTATACAACAGAAACACAGGAAACCACTCAACCTTTGGTATTTTAAAATACTCTATACAAACAAGAAAGTTTGCATAGAAAACAATCACAAGGCAAGGACTATGAAGTCCAGAACAGTTAATACATTTTTCTTTCTTCCTCCCTCCTCCAGATAAAGCAGACTGTATTGTAAGTTGCTGTTAGATTTATGATCTCTTTTGGAATACTACATCAGTCTTACAGTGCTTTTTTTAGCATGTCAGTGAGTTCTACCCCTTTTCAAAGAAACATATTTGTAATGGCTTTAAAAATGCAACTCGATACTGTATTTATTCCAAAAAGAATATGTAGAGCAAGAGTTTTGGATAGTCAATGACCAGCATAAGAAAAACCCCATCTAGAGTATGCATAAAAATTCGAGAAAGCACAGGAAGAGATACGTGTGCAGAACTATAGCCTCTTACACGTAGAAGTAAGAGCTAGAGGCTGAAGCAAATGTCAGAGACCTCTTTTTCTTGGATAGGAGGAAAATTGATGACAAAAGTAGTGCCAACACAACACTGAGACTAGAGCTTTAGAAAGAAAAAAGATTAAATTCAATAGATGTTTATACAACTCATCAATCTTAAGCACATAAATAATTTTAGCGATCAAGTGCTATAAATAGCTTCTGTGTTTTACACAATCAGGCCTGTACAAAAAAAATCAAAAATTAGCAAGCAGAAGTACTTCCACAAGAGCGTTTAACAACAACCACAATGTTGTGTCTTCATTTTGTGTTTATTTAACATTTCCAGCCTTGGATTTTGTGAAACAGCCACTCATTATCACATGACATAGGAAAATCTGACTAAGAAGAGTCGATAGAAATGGAAATATTCTTGTGGCTAAAGCATGTCATCTTCAGCATAACGGTATTCATTACAACACATTTCAATACCACTCATTTTTACTACACCAACTGGATTTACTAGCCGTCAGCTTTATTCCTCCTGGTAAAATCCATGCATTCCCAACAGGTGTTTTAAACTTCATGCAGGAGAATGGAGCTCCTTCAGACCCACCTACAGCCCAGAAAATCCTAAAGCATCTCATCTTAAACACACTTCACCACTAACACAAATAGCAGAGCTCTAGAGAACAGACTCAATTTTCTGTGTGTACAAAAGTGGTACAAGATCAAAACAAAACACAGGAAAAAACCACACAAAAATAAAGAGCAAGGCAGCCTGCTAAAAATTAAGTTCTCAGATTAGGAAGAGCAAGAGGTATTCAACCGTGACCTTTTACTAAAGTATGTGCTGTACTGAAAAATCATGGAGAAACGTAATATAGGTGAAGGGAAGAAAAGTGTAGAAAATTAATACACCGATGGTAAGAAGAAAAGAACCCCTCCTGGAAGACAGTTAGATCAACTGAGTTCAAAACTCCGAAGTAGAAATAAGAAACTTAATTTGATAGCAGCAGGCTGCTAAAGACTGAGTGGAGAATATGGGAAATGTCATTCAGTTTGTAATCTCAGGTTTCCACTGTAGAGAGAGACTAGCAAGTGCTCAAGGCTAGACATGCAGCAGTCTCAACGCAGGTGCGTATCCAGGCTAGGACTCCACATTTTCTGTTATTTTCACAGATTAGTACTGCTAATGACATAAAAGCTGATCTATCTGTCTAAAAATTACAAAAATACAATTTGCTAGTTACAAGTGACATGCTTTCTGTCTCACATTCACTAAGAGCAATGACAGAGTGCTACAGATACTTCCACTTGACCAGCAAGTAGGAAGTGCCCCATATGAGACTCATGCTCTCAAATTAACCTCACTTTGTCTAAAAAAAGAAACATCTCTGTGACAGATGAGCTGCCTTTCATTTCTTCCATTTCCATTCATGTACCAACGTCCTGAAGAAATGGCCTTTCATTCATAACGTGCCAGATGAATAACTACTAGTTAAAGGATGATTCACTGCGCCTATCTAAATTCTGGCATAACACTGTTACATGCAAAGTAACTCACTGACAAGTGTCCTAATCCCTTGCTTCTTGCCTGTGATGGAGTCCCTGACCTCTCCTTTTCTCATTCCACACAGGAAAACTTCATGCAAAGAATGAAACGACTGAAACTGTCAAACAGCTTTTTGTTGAGCTTGTTCTAGAAAAAATGTGATAGGACTCTCGTAACACATAACTTGGATGAAACAAAGAATCTACTTCCAACATGGTTTTTTTTCACACTGTCTTAACTTAATAGCAAAAAATGCAGAAAATATGATTCTCCAAAAATGTACAGGCATTGCAAATGCACATTCATCACTATGAGTGTTCAGTATTCTCCCCTGCCGTGTAAAACAAGCACTCTATGTTACTTACATCAAACAAAACAAATTAAAAAATGTAATAAATATACGTACACCAATACCAAATGCCTTACAAATTAAAATTGGCAAAACTAAACATTTCAATAAACTTCTATGCTACACTGTCATGCTCTGAACCTGCTACACAAACATTAATGTATATAATTCAATGCAAATAAGCCCTTATTTGTAGGTGTAAGAAAGCATATGCTGCACATGAAAATGTTCTAAATAGCACTATATATGTTATTCCACAATGTGCTGGAACCTGTCACACACATAAATGTTATCCTGCATAGCAATATATTTAAGTAACAGAAAAACACGTGCTTTTCTCAGTAACCAAACTTTTACCCCCAAAAAAGATGAAGATGATGTAAATCACAATAGAAACATAAAAAAGAGGCAGAGAAGCTTATCAAGATCAACAGACAAAGGAGAACAGAAGTCAAAGATGATGAACAAATATATCAAAAAGGCAGTACTCTCCTGGTAACTTGTCCTGGTTTATCCCTCTGATTACTGGTATTTTTTTACTTACTAAAGGCCAGGCTGGATGAGGCTCTGGCAAGCCTGGTCTAGGGTGGGGTGTTCCTGCCCATGGTGGGGGGGTTGGAACTGGATGATCAGGTGGTCCCTTCCAACCCAGAGTGATTTTCTGATTGCATAACTTCTCCAGTGAAGTGATCCTGCTGTGGCAGGGGGATGGGACAAGATGATCTTTCGGGGTCCCTTCCAATCCTTGGTGATTCTGTGATTCTATGATTCTATAAGTCAGCTATAACATACTTCCAAAGACACGTTCTTGACTCCAAGGCTATGTGAATTCTCAAAAAGTTTAAGCCAAGCTTGTCTGAACTGGATTCTCATCTCCTCAGCCTCAGGCATGGGACCATCATTTTGCCATCTGCTCACCGAAATGAGCAAAACCATTAACAAATACAGACTTTATGTGGATTTTGAGGACATCCGAAACTGCAAGAACTCGCAGTTTCTAATGTTGTTTCTCAGTTTCTCAAGAACCGATGGAATCAGTGACTGAACAGGCAGGAAGGATTTTGCCCTACATGTTGGCAACCAGGAAAGTCTCAACCCATCATACAAGTCTGATTTGGTTCAAAATATGAAAAGAATTGGAATAGAAACCTAATGTTACGTGGTCCACATTTTGTAAAAGGCATTTCAGTTAGAAGATGCAACGTTTGAAAGGTTCAGAAATAAAAGCTCGCACGTTCTGGCAGGAAAAAGGAAGAAAAACCTGGGAACACAAATAATAAGAAACCACTAGAGCTGGTTTAAAGCTTTTCCTAAGAAATATCCTTCTCAGATCTGGATTACTGGTGGATCAAATGTTTTTAAAGGGAGTGCTGCCTTTCAGTGGGACATTTAGCTTTTGGTTATTCCTGACGTTCAGAAATGACATCCTAAATGCCCTACACAACTTTTCATCTGCAGAAACACAATGAGCTGAAAGAAAACCAAATCTGAACAAACTTCCAACATGTGCCAACAGGCACAACTTCATCTCCTGAAGACAACAGGACTCCTTCAAAGTGATTATTTTTAATTTATCATAATTACCTTTGCAAAGCTGAGAGGTACTGCATTTTGTTATGTTAGCTGACAGGAACTGAGGTGTAATACAAGGCTTTGTACAATGCTTTCACAGAATCACAGATTGATTGAGGCTGAAAAAGCCCTCTGAGCTCATCCAGCCCAGCCCAGGATCTAACATCACCCCATCGGGCAGGGCACTAAGGCACTTTTTAGGATGGCGGGTAGCAGCAGGACTAGGGCCAATGGAGCAAAGCTGGAGGAAGTTCTTCCCCATGAGAGTG
>JAOXOE010000874.1:19111690-19144562 GCA_028565055.1 Phoeniculus purpureus
AAATCCTTTTTTTACTTTTCTGTTAATAAATTCCTTATCTTAATAATAATATCCCTGGGTTTGTGCTTTTGACACTGAGAGAAACAAGCAAAACCAGGACAGTGATGGAGCATCCTTCAAGAAGATAACAAACTTTTATCTACTACTACATATGTATTAAAATTTGTCCTCATGATAAAAAATTGGTGGTTTTTGATAATCTAGCTACCCTAAGTTCTTAGGGCATTTTCTTCCTAATTTTTACACTTATATTTTAAGTTTTTAAGCTTGACCTGGGAAGCTGATCAGTCTCCCCACAAGATGTTACTTTACTCATTTTAAGATATGGAAAAAAAGAAGTAGAGATATGATTGTCTTCTTCCATCTTGGTTAAAAGATTTGTAACAGATAGCTTCATAGTGTATTAGCGCATTCTCTGAAAGCTGTCAACATTAAAGGTAATGTAGAAATGTAATTTCTACTCAGTTACTGCTAAAAAGTTCCACATTAATTATGTATGTTTAACAGGTTTACATTGCCAAAGCACATGAACTTTACAGAAATATTCATTCATAGGATATCACAACACAGACAAGATGAAACAAACACAGAACCAGTATTTCAATATTTACCACATCTTCTACCAATTAGTCTATCATACCTGTGTTCTGTGTGTGAAGTTTAATTTAATTGTACCTACCTGGTCAAAGAAACAGGTATTCCTTAATACTTAAATAAACACTATGTCTGTACTTATTCTACATCTACTATATTCATCAAAATACTGCCGGATTTACAGCAAGTTTTTAATCTCAGAGGAAGTATATGGAGCTTTGCCTGAGAGACTGCACTCATAATTTTTATCTTCATTTTCCGGTCATTAGAGTTGTTAAAAATCTTCGGTTTTAATGCTTCAGAAACAAACCTTGAAGGACAAAAAATGCCACAGCTAAGAAAGTGACATATCTATTGCCCAGACTCGTGTTTTAAAGAGATACTGTATTAGTTATTTTTAATTAAAAGTTTAGATAAATTCTTTGGAATCTTGTGCAGTATTATATGCACAACTGCTATAAGCATTTGACCTCTTTTACTGAGATTATTATATTGTATTTCAAAGCCATGAAACAACACAAAAATACATTGGGAAGTTATTTCAATTGTGATGATTAATTCCATTAATCTAGTGCAAATTTTTAATTCATTGGCTTTTCAGAAACTCACAAGTACTCAAACTCAACTTACTGAACCAACTGAACAATTTTTTTACACTGCACTTATTAAAACCATTTACAAAACCAGTACATACTTCTTAAATAACTTATAAAACTTTGATCACTGTTTAGTATAACAATTCAAAAACGTAAAAGTGGCCTTGTATAAAGGGTATCTTTACAACAGTAAGTTAGCATTGTTGCCTACCACATTTTACAGTATGAAAGTTACAGCCCTTACATTCAGTCACTCTTTAATACAAAAGATATGAGGTAGAGCCTTTCAGACAGCACTTCAAGAGGGCAGCCAATGCATAACCTAAATCATGATGAATACGAAAAATGAAGACATTCACTGTGCACATGAGAGAACTGAGGAGGCACAGCTCCATACTTAGCCTCGAGTAATAAAGTGAGAGATCAAAATCTCATTCCTGAGAATAACCACATTGTTATTATAACACTGTCATTGTAAAAAGCATCCATATCATATGTTCTCCGATACATCTGTGTTTTCTTAACAGTCACTTTCATATCCATGTGTATTGTCCAGGAAACAAATGTACATCTTAAATTCCCTGTCTTTTCCATTGTATTAAAACATAATCAATGTGCAAGGCAAACAAAATACAATTACTGTGACAAAAGTAGAATCAATTAGAAATGTAAAGGGACTCGCATGCATTCTGAAATCATAAGCAACTTCTTACTGAGAAGCCTAGAGTTCAGAACTTCGTAAACTAGATTTTGAAATAGCTTCAGTGTGTCTGCACAAATTTTAGGGAATTATTTTGATTATACCTATGCTGACATGTTTTGCCTACTTTTCAATTTCTTTCTCAGTAGAGCCTTTAGACATTGCTACTATTAATAAATATGCTCCTGCACCAGAGAAAAATGCTGTTTCACCATAGCAAGAATGAAATGCAAGGTAACAAAACCAAGGAATAACCTTGCACCCTCTTCTTGTTTTGGTAGTTTTAACACTTACTTTTATTATATCTAAGCATGGCTGGGATATACTTGAAGAGCTTTTCTGAGTGTGTTTTTAGAAGGTAAAAGCTCAGACACTTGCTAGAGCTCCTGCAACTACTGTCAGATTTTATGACAGATTGTACTGTTCTCTTAAATGGGTAAATCTCATCTACGTCAAAGGTGCCACCATTTGCATTACAACCCCACTTCACAAGTGAAATGAAGCACTGAAAGAACATGGTCTAGAACTTTTCAAGAGGACCATTTCCCATAACGGGGACTACCAGAAGGTAATGATAAAGTCACATTAAAACACTGGTTTACCTAAACATGGCCAGTGTTTTGCTGGATTAGGAACTCTGACATAAAATTTAACCCTCCATGAAAAATCAAAAGGTGTAAAACACAAAAATACTCATAAAAGTCTAATGTGCCACAACGCTGCTGCTTCAGCAACTGTGAAAATCAATCCAACAGTTTATGGTTCGGTAAGCACCTTCCTATTTGCCTCTGCAAGTATGACAGAGCAACATCGATTCTTCGTTTTGTTGTTTTGGGGTTTTTTTTGTTATAAACAGAATATAACAGCAGTAAAGACCTGAAGGCTTCTCAAGTGACCTAAGAATATGCTGTATTTTGCTGTATTTGTGACATTTATCTATGCACTGCAACTGTATTGGATTCATTAGTAAAATGCAGTCATAGCACGTGCAAAAGCAGAGAGAAAAAGAAGCAGATGCAAACATCATTTTGTAAAGAACTTTACAGTACAACCAGATACTGTGAATACTGGTAAGACTGACATATGTGCACAACCGTGTGTCCACAGGTCTTTGGAACTTCTAGGAAATTCTGAATAGCTACGTTCCCACCTTTCTGAGCAGCAGTCTGAGTTCGTCGCATCTAGTAAGAACTCAACATCTGGTGAAAAGAACCAGCAACAAAAGCATTGCACAGTATGTGCATATAGCACAGAAGAAATCTGAGATACTTGAATTGTTCTCCTACAAAGGCTAAGAACTATAAATTATTGCATCTTAAAGGCTCACAATATTTATTACTTTAGCTTTTAAGAATTTAAGTATTTTTACTTACAGGACCTCTTCACAAGTAACAGAGAAGAAATTATTAAGATTTAAATTTATTTTAAAAAATTATTAAATTTGGATTTTATTAAGTCCAAACAAGTAACAGGTAATATTTAGGTACTTATGATACATTTCTTACCACTCTATTCATTTTTAGAAGTATCCACTCAATATTTTTTATTGAGAACACGGTGTTAAACCAGTCCAATTAGGGCATCGCTGAATGCAATCCATTTAAAATAATAGGCCTAAAATTGCACATAATAGAAGCTTTTTGCAAATGTATGCATTCCTTTAATATCTAGTACAATATTCTTAGGCATGTATAATCAGCACTTACAATGCTAATAATAACAGCAATAATAACTGTATATTAAATCCATTTTGCACTCTTGTTAAGTTTAGACAGCAGCTACGCTACAAGAGCAAAACAAAACAATGATTTGTTCAGCCACGGATTTCTTCTGATAGCGGTGCAGTGCACAGCAAAGGTATCACATCCTCTAGAGGAAAAGAAGTTTTCTGCTGCACAGTGAGCACCATGACCGAACATAAGACTCATCAAAACAAAACCAATATGCAAACAGCTAAACTAAAACTTATGGAAGAAAGTTACTAGAAATAAACTTACAAATATTTTCCATTCCAATAAACAGACAAAAAATTCATTACAATTCCAGTAAACAGACAAAAAAACCCCACTAGGATTCAGAATGTGTCAAAAAAACCTCTTACATACCACAGGTTCCCTGGAAGTTACGCTTCATTCCAGTTGCTACATGTACAGTTTATCAAAGGTATATTCAGAAAAGAATATAGAAGACTGTTGAAAGCAAACATCTTTGTTCTTCAAAACTAAACAGACAGTATGCTTTCAAGAACACCAACAGTGACAGTTCATAACGCTAGACTGAATTCTCAGCTCTGTATACTGTCTAGCAGAAAATATGACCACCTCCACAATGTAATAGCAACATGAAACACTCTTTTCTTTTGTCTGAATGGTGCAGCAATGACAGTACAGGCAGTACAGAGGTAAAGGCCAATATCAACACTCTTTAATCTATTTACCGATTTCAAATTCCGGCAGGCTCTCTTCACAGCGATTCTCTTACAATTCATCCTATGGCTATGTCCCTAACTACTTCTTGAAGGAGAACAGGCTCACGCTGCTAATTTCCTACCCACTAAACCACACAGTCCAAATCTAACCCGCAGAGAATTTACATTTCAAGACAGTCTGCCGGTGATTCACAGAACAAAACTTATTTCTAATTAAAAAATGCATTCACAGCAAATCTGAAGGTCTGGCTGTCACTGTTGTTTTAGATTCTAAGGCCAGAAGACAAAAAGCACTGTGCTTTGGCTCCAACAGATAAATTACTGCAATTCAAGTACGCAAATACAATATTTTGAATAAAATAATTAAAGAACTAGTAAGCAAGCCAGGGTGAGTACAGTAGAAGGATCATCATGAGGCAGACATGGCATCTCATTAGTTCATTGTATATAAAGGTTTATGATCTTTAAAGGCTGTGCTCCATGTCACAAACTTTCGGTGAAACTTAAGTTTCGTAAGTTTTCAATTGCCTTAACACTCATACGCAGCTGATGAGCACTAGAGCACCCAGACAAAAAAAAGCCCAAGCAGTGCATATTTCAGGCCTACTGAGCAATAGCAGAAGTAATGTAAGTCATCATGGGAATACCTTGGCATAAGAAATGAAGGGAGGATCAAAACTAATTCCTTCAAGTTTTCCTTGAATAATGTTTCTACGCGCTACATGCTGGCTTCTTGGAAACCTGTTAGTTTATTTTAGATGCAAGTTTTACACAGACAAGAGAATTCCTAATGCTTTGAATAATGATGAACCTGCACAAGTTCCTCTCAAACATTTCCTGATCTCTATTATGGAACATGTAAACCAAACCCTACTCTTCAATGTAAGTGGTTCCCACTGCTACCTACTAGGTATAGACCAGCAACTGTAACAGCAGAAGCCTATACGGAGGGTGCTGCAAGACAGCCAACAGCAACTCAGAAGTCAATCACACTGATTATGCCATTTTTTCTGAAGAAACCAATCCTAAACACATATCACAGAAAAAACTGCATTAAAGCTATACTCTGTTTCAGTGTCAAGCAACCAAAAAGTTTGGTAGGTACAGAACTGTGATACAGCCATAAGATGCAGGATCTCTTATTTTCCCAGAGGACTTACTTCAGTTACTCTATAAACCCCATGCACAAAGAAAAGAAATTAGACTGTGCCCTGATGCAAGACTGTAATCTCATAGTCTTTACATTTATAACACAAGTAGTCTTTTTACTTTCTAGCACAGTATGCAGGAGATTTTTATCTCAAGTAGAATGTATAAACACTTAAAAGATCCCTTATACATTAGCTCAAAGTTAATTCGGAAATGTCTTTTTCTTTTCAGGCTATTCATGAGCTAGCTCTTCTTTCCCTACCACAATAGCCTCCCTGGGTAATCCCTTCATGTACTTTTTCTCACCCTTTATATAATTTTAGGTTTCTTTTTCCGAGCGCTGTGATTTATGGCTGACATAAAGCCCCTTTGCTGCTATGGCTCTCTTCAGTCACCCACTTAACTTTTTTTAAATCACACTTAAACTGTAATTTTCTCCCTAATTTATAGGCAATTTTATATGAGAACAAGATGTTTTAAGAATGTTAATGAGATATGGGGGTTTTAACTAGATCAAAGTCATCTGTAAGCACGATAGGACACTGAAGATTTGGTGATGTGAATGAAGGAAGATGCACTGACAGTCTCCATCTGACTTCAAGTAGTCAGATATGTGCATCATAACTTCACATAAAGCAGTAAGACTCCTGTTTGACACTGGCAGCAGGGAGGTCATTCATCAAATAGGTGTTAGGAAATAAAGCTTTCAAACCAAGTAGATGTTGCTCTTTCAGATGATAATAAAAGTACCTAAGCCCAAAAAAAATGCAAGAACACTGGTTATCTACAGAATCTGCAGTAATTCTTGCATGAAAGACAGTGGCATTGACTGAATCAGCACACAGATTTTAGATTAACAACCACTAAATATCTTTGTGTTTTATCAGATTGCATGTATAAGCATGCTAAAAGTGCAATGCATATTTGATTATAAGGTTTAAAAGGTTACCTATCTTTGCTCTATTTATCTTTTTGTTTATTTTTGTTTATTTACAGCATTCTTATTCACTTGAATTTAATGCTTATTAATGGAAGAAAAAATAAGAGCACAAACGGCAATAACCATGCTTCATGAAAACAGATGCCATCTCAAGCTACATGCTGAGGTCTAATTAAGCATAGTGTGGGACTAACACAACCTTGCTTGTATATTTATTCAACCACTAAAACAAAATAAAAAAACACTAACTAAAGTAATTAATATGCAAGCTCTGAAATACACAACTTGTTGTCCTACTTCAGAGGTGGGAAAACGGCATTGAAAATAGTCATGTTTCATACTACTGTCTAATGCCACTTTGTAGGTCAAAACAACATTTATTCAAAGATTTCAGTTCCAGAAAATATGACCTAATATACTCAAATAATGCCATATGAACAGGTTGTTCTAAAAATAGTAAAAAATACATTCCTCACCAAAATAGCCCTATTTTCCATGGAAAAAACCACAACCACAAAAGAAAGGTTTTATGAAGTTCAACATAGACATTTGGGTAAACATGGGTTCAAACTTGAAGATTACTGTGCACTTTCTTACCTTTTGATAGCTCCTAGTGAAAATACTTCTGTATTAATCAATTTATATTCAATTTGGTACTTCACTCTAAGTGTCCCAGGAGAGCTGAAGGTATACAGTTGTCCAGATTTCTAAGATAAAGTACTGTGGATTCTGTGCAACACCAGCTATACCTGTGCAACAACTGGTTCATGTCAGATCTTCAAGCCACCCATACAGATTTATTATATCCAAATGAATTCTGTTTCCAACATCCACTCAAATGACTGAAGGTTGACTGTAACAGTAAAGCAGCACACTGTCACACTGTTTTATGACCACATAAACAGAAGAGATGCGAGAAACTAAGTCTTAGATTTGTCACAAGCTATCAGCACAGATTCTTAAAGGTATTCATCCTTTGAGGAGGTTTTTCTGTATTCCATGTTCATTCCTCAATCAAATGGAACTAGAATGGAACCATAAAAGGAATAAATTTGAATTGGCATCATAGAATTTTATTCACTCATCATGTATTCTTGCAAGAGAAGATCTTCCCTTAGTCAAAACAAGAAAGAAAACACATTACAGAATCACAGAATCATTTTTGTTGGAAGAGGCCACTAAATCATCAAGTTCAACAGCTGAATCACAACTACCAGGTCACCGCTAATCCATTAGTCTTCTTGGCCACCTGGACATACTGCTGGCTCACAGTCAGACAGCTGTCAACCAACACTCCTGGGTCCTTTTTAACTACGCATCTGCCCAGCCACTCTTCCCCAAGCCTGTAGCATTGCACTGGGTTGTTGTGATGCAAGTGCATGACCCAGTACTTGGTCTTTTCGAACTTTATACCACTGGCCTTAGCCCATTGACTCAGCTTGTCCAGATCCCTGTGTACAGCCTCTCTACCTTCAAGCAGATCAATTCTCCCACCTTCAAAACAGTGGTCAGTGAAGGGTCTGGAGAACAAGCCTTGCAAGGAGCAGCTTAGGGAGATGAGGCTATTTAGTCTGAAGAAAAGGAGAGAGAGGGAAGGGAGACTATTGTTTTCTAAAGCTAACTGGAAAGAGGCTGTGGAGAGGTAGGTATGAGACTGTTCTCAGAAATAACAAGCAAGAGGAGAAGAGGAAATGGCCTCAAGTTGCACCAGGGGAATTTTAGGTTAGGCATTAGGAAAAACTTCTTTATTGAAAGGGTCATCAGTCAATGGGCAGGCTGTCCAGGGAAGTGACTGAATTGTCACCCCTAGACATGTTTAGGAGTTGTGCAGATACGGAGCTTAGGGCCACAGAGCTAAGCAGTGGGCTTGGTACAGTTAGGCTAACAGTTTGATTTGATCTTAAAGATCTTTTCAAACTTAAACGATCATAAAATTCCAGTTTGTATTGTCAGTAGACTTACTGAAGGTGCACTAAATAACCTAATTCCAATAATTTATAAAGATGTTTGAGAGAACTGGTCCAAATTCTGAGCCCTGGGGAATATCACTTGTAACCAGCCATGGACTGGATTTCGCTTCTTTCACAAGGATACTTTGGGGTCAGCCATTCAGACAGTATTTTACCCAATGAAGAGGATGCCCACCCAAGCCATGAGAAGACAGTTTCTCCAGGATAATGGTGTTGCAAACAGCATTAGAAGGCTTCAGTAAAGTCTAGGTCAATAATATCTATAGCTCTTCCTCACCTACTAAGCATGCTACCTTGTCATAGAAGGAAATCAGTTAGTCAAGAAGGACCTGACTTTCATAAACCCATGCTGGGCCTGATCATCTGGTTGCCCTATACCTGCTGCATGTCAACACTCAAGATGATCTGCCTAATAACCTTCCCTGGCACCAAGGTCAGACTGATAGGCTTGTGGTTTCCTGAATCCTTCTTCTGGCCCTTACTGTTCATCGGCATCACACTTGCTAACCTCCAGTCAGCTGGGACCTCCCCCATTAGCCAGGATTGCTGATTACTGATGGAAAGTAGCTTAGTGAGCACTTCTGCGAGTTCCCTCAGTACCTTTTATCTGTCTCCATAGACTAGCGTACATGTAAGTGTTGTCACTGACCTTTCCTTCCTGGATTATGGGAGTTTCATACTGCTCCCTGTTGCAGAAGCATGGAAGGTCAACCATGTCCTGCACTGTATATAAATATGTGTGACCAGCAGGTCAAGGGAGGTGATTCTCCCCTTCTACTCTACTCTAATGACAAGTCACAGGGAATACTGCATCCAGTTCTCAAGTCCTTCCGAGTTTAAGAAGGACAAGGAACTGTTGGAACAAGTCCAGAGGAGGACCACAAGGATGATCACAAGGCTGGAGAACCTCTTCTTGAAAGACAGGCTAAGGAAGTTGTGGTTGTTCAGCCTGGAGAAGAGAAGGCTTTAAAGGGATCCTATAGCAGCCGTCCAGTAAGTTGGTGAGAGACTTTTTATGAGAGATTCTAGTGATAGGACAAGGGGTGGAATATTTTCAAACTAAAAGGGGTCAGATTTATGTCAGATTGTAGGAAGAAGTTCCTCAGGGTAGTCAGGTACCTGAATAAGGATGCCCAGGGGAATTGTAGACATCTCCTCTCTGGGAGTATACAAGGCCAGGTTGGATGGGGCTCTGAGCAACCTCTTTTAATGCGAGGTGCCCCTGTCCATGGCAGGGGGATTGGAACTAGACAATCTTTAAGATCCCTTCCAACCTAAAGCATTCTGTGAATCTATGACTATGATTCTATCCCTGTCTTAGAGATCAGGTGAACATTTAATAGTAAGTGGTCTTACTATTAAATATTGAGCAAAAGATCAGTTAAATCAGTGAACGAGCAGGTTGCTCCAGAAGTCTTTAAATTATAGCATGATTACAGGGTAAAATGCAAGTTAATTTCCACTTTACCTTGCTATAAACACAAAGCAGAGTTACTTGGCACAAATCTGTTTTACAAATAAATATAAGAGACATAATTATTTCATATTTATGGTGCCAACACTGAAATGCTTTATTTTTTTTTTAAATGTTAATTAAAATCCATAAATAAAAACACAGAAAGTGAAAAAAAAAGAAAAATTAAAACACAAAACTGCCAAATTTTTATTCCATAGTGAAGTAATTCAGAGATGGGAAAACACTGAGAAATCTTAAGTGTCACGTCATTCAAGGAATATCTCTTTTAGATACTGCTAGTACCTCATTACAAATTATATTTTATTTCCTGTGACTTTAAATAGGAAACTCAAGTGCCAAAAATGTTAAGTACAACTTCAGAAGAGCCACAATTAGTCAAGACTACTCTCTACAATAACACTAGATCACTAAAGAAATGAAGTATTAAAAAAAGGTAGGTTTTTCTAGGAAACTTCCCTCAAACTAACTCATGTACATTAAATTTGTGTGTACGTTACAAAATTTTGAGAATCAGTCTTTCAACCACCTCTTCCTGCAGCAAAAGAATCCTCATGTTTCAAACCTTTTGCAGATTGAATGCCTAAAATGAATTTGGTTAGTCTATCTAAATACAGAAACTGCATTATTTAAAATACATTGGAAACAATAATCTGTCTTGTGCATGGTACAATGGACGGTTCATCAGAGAGGTAGTATGCACACTGAGGGTTACAGTAACATCAGCCACACGTGTCCTTTGTCATCTTTCCTCTCATACAAGATCACACATACAGCTACCTACACGTTGTGCCAACTGGCCTTAATGATTACAGAAAAAAAGTATGAGCTACACTGTTGGTATTAAAACTTGTGAGGAAACCAGGGAAGGATGAAGGCAGGAGTAAAAACAAAAACAAGATGCATAATTCATCATGCACTGGTGATAAAAGCAGAACAATCGGTAGCCTACAGCAGAACCTTGTAAAACTAGATAAGGATATATTTGGAAATTACTTCAAGAAACGCCAGTATTTTTTAAATCCCACTAATTAAAAAAAAAATAAATTAAATGCTCTCAAAATATCAAATTCTAATGCATGCAAACCCCAATCTACCGTGAAATTCTCATGACTTCTACATGTGTACATTTGCCTGTGTGTACCTACGCATGCACACGTGAGACCTTAGGTCTAAAACAAGAAGGAAAACCATCTGTTTTGAAGTAATCGGGATGGTTTTCACTTCGTAGGGAAAAATATTTATGAATTTATAAATATGAATCCATGTAGCTAAATTCTACATAATTTTTATGAGTCGACAGCGATAGTAAATATTTCAATCATACAACGCTACATTGAAAGGACAATTCAGATATACTAATTCGGCAAAAATTGCTTTCTAAAATACTATTTTTATATATCCTGTTTATTCTTTAGTGATTTTCTGACAGCAGAAATAGGCACAAGTTGTAATTTACTTGTAACAATTTCCTACTTTATTAGTGTCCGGTAAAATAATTCAAACAGCATGACAGATAAAAGGCAATAATGAAAAGCATTTTCAGTCTTTGGAGAGCTATAATGTGCACTGAATACCAACAGCAGTTGGAATAAAAATTAAAAAACAAATATACACATACTTAACAAAGTCCTGCTGGTAGCTTGTAAGACAATTCCTAAATATATTTCAATATCCAGCAATGAAAATGTTATGTAAAACTATGTGCATTGATCCAGTAATCCCCAAAGCTCTTAGAGTGACTTTAATTTACCTGAACACAGAACTGCTTTGAGAAAAATCTTTCTAGACCTTGCCAAAATCTGACTGCAGGGAACAGCATATTTTTATAGTCATAAAAGCAGAACAACAAAAAAGATGTCAAACACAAGGCCAATGGCACCTGAAGCTATGATGTATTTTACATAAATAACAGGAACAATGTGAAAATTACTGGCAAAGCATGCTATGAAGTACAGGTTCAAACTAAAGTTGATCATGAGCGCAAGTAAAATATTTAGGAACAGCAGCCTGTACAATCAAAGGGATAAAGATTATATAAAATGAAAAATGTACACAATCATTTTCATACTATAGACGTATATTTGACTAGAAGACTGTTCTTGCTCAAGTTTATGTTCATATTAAAAGTTCACACTGTTTTAAATGTAGTGTTCTGCACACTGTCGTATTCTAATTCCCACTAATGACAACGAAACACAAAGCAAAGACTCCATAATTTTAGGTTTTTAGTGTTTTCAATTATGTAATTTTTATATAAAATTGAATGCTATCCATGTTTAGGTTTCCTATTTAGCACTTTCTTCCAGGGCTCAGGGATGGCTTTCTAATTGTGTGCGTGTGTGTAAGAATTGCACAGAGCAAAAGTGTATCAAAATTGTGAGTCCTGTTATAGTACTAGAAAATACTGACAAAAAAACCTAAAAACCTAGTGCTTTAAAAATGTAACAGGTAAAAATAAAAAACAAACCACAAACCCAGAACAACTCATAGTAGATTCTACAGATGACAGGTTCTCTGTCCCACAAAATAAAACAAAATTATTAATTCCAAGACAGCTTTTATTCTCTCAAAGCTGTACAAAACTGGGGTTCAGTGTTACAATTATGAAAACGACTTTCCTGGCTCTGCCTTTATTTGACTTGTATGGTTCGCATCAGGCTATCTCTGATTTATTAATATTAGGTTTTATCACACATACAGTCACCTGATTGCACTTTATTACACTACTTATTCCTCTACTGATAATTCTCTGGGCTCTGAATTCAACATAACTACATATAAGACAAAGAAGAAACTGGGAGACTAAACCCCTAAGTGTTTCATGTAATTTAATCGAATTCTATTAATTATTATTATAGCAAATGCTATTCATGTCAGTCCATGTCAGCAAATCAAGCTGCTAAAATCATGCAGATTTAAAATTACTCTTTGAACTATCTAGAGAAAACAGACCTTCATACTCTTTCTCTACATAAGAACAGATACAATTTCTGAAGTCTTTTGGTCTTCAACTCATCTAGCTTAATAAAAATCTATGAAAGGCACTCAGCTTAGAGAAAAGAACACAGAAGAGCAGCATTAAAACAAGAATAAAAGCTTCTTGGAGGAAAAAAAAAAGGCTGGAATCTCTAAGAGAAAGCAAGACTACAGGTAAGCAATGATGGACATAAACTTCATCTTTAAAAAGCACACATCACTAATATGTGACCACGTCACATACAAACCCAGAGACAGGAAATTACTTATTGGCCATAATTAACAATTAAATGCCAGCTATTATCCACAATTAGTTAAGAAGATTTACACAAAAAATCTACTTGCTCGCTGTTTTCAATATTTGTTCTTTTCGGAGTGCAAATAGAAGTTGCTGAAATATTTTACCTAAATTATTTCTCCACCATCAATTTATGATATTGTGAATAAGCACAAGGCACAAGCTAAAAAACTAAATAAACAAACTTAGTGAAAAAAAGCTTAATTTGTCTTGTAATATGCAATTTATTTCTGCCAACTTTCTCAGTTATCAGATCAAAACCACAGAACTTCGCCTCCACCTCGATGGGGCAGGCTTTGGGGGCTTATCTGTGGGGTGATTCAGGCCAAGAGCAAGCCAACAGTTGGGGAAAAACAGGATTTTACACAACTCTTTATTCTTTAGACAACACATCTGGATTTCTGTTCTGCAATTGCTCTGTATGAGAAATCACTGCCAGTATTAAGATTTAAAACTTCCATATTTCCCTCCTAAGACTTTAAGAGTTTCACCTGTAGCAATATAGAGTTTTAAAATGAGTAATAATGGCTCATTTTAAAAATGATTATGCAAATGACAATAATGAAATGCAAAAGAAAAAAGGATTTAAAGAAGCACAACAAAAAAACCAGCTGTTCGGTGTTCATCATACCTCTGAATCTTTGTACAGACCTCCACTGATATTTGGATAAATAATGAAACAGATCTTCACTAAAATATTAGCAAGTATTAATCTATTATAAGAAACTCTTGGGTTGGCTGTGTTTAGCATTTCAGTCCTGCTTTCTGGCTTGGTTAAAGACAAAAAATCCTAATAGATTGATGCCTATAACAGAGTTCCTGTATCACATGGGATTTAAAAAACGTGTATTCATGAACTGAAGTTATCACACTTATAGGTGAAGATTGTGTCTTGTTATGGACGACTTCTCCTGTAGTCAAGTGACAGTGTTCCATAATGAACACAAACAGAAATACAGCCTGGGTCTATTTCACATTTCAGTAGTTTGGATGTGCCTGCTCTGTTTGCAAACTGAAAAGAAAAACAATATCGAATAGTAGAATATTACCTTTATTTTTCCCATAACCAAGGAAAGCAGTAAACTATTTCATCCTTTGTCAGCTGTCTTAGTAATATTGATTTGAACATAACTGAAGGAAAAGGCAAAAAATAGAATAAAGCAGAACTCAGCTTTTATTACTTACTTCCTGTCCACAGAGTTAAGTCTCTAAATTTAAAAAAAAAACATTTTCATGTGCATACCTGCTTGCAAACCACACATGTGCTTATTTTAAAACCCACATTCTATCATGGATTTCAATGATGTTAAGTAGCAGTGAAGTTACCTAGACCTACAGCTATGCGTATAGGTGAGCCTAACACCACTACCAAATCCTATCTTGAATGAAAATTTACCATTTCTGCCCTTACTTACATTGTCAAATATATGTTTCAGTATCTGTTAACATATCCTTAAAAAAGAATAGAACAAAGAACCAGCTCCTATAGCTTGATGTGTGATTAAATCCATCCGATACTGTGTGAGTATGAGCATGAATGAAGTGAGCCATACACAGCACACATATTTTATTATCAGGCACTGCTTGCACCCCAGGATTGTCTTTCCAAAATGCTCATTTTTAAACAGTCCTTCGCATATATATGTATGGTAGAAAATTTTGTTCACGACAAATAAAAGCACCCCAATTCCTTTTCGATTTGGTTTAATATTAACAGCAGCAGCCATAAATACTTTTGTATTTGTATTTTTAAAGTCATTAAAGGGGCTCTAGTTACAAGATTCTTGGCACCTACAGTTATTTTACATGTTTATTTATAAAGAACACTTTTTTCCAAAGTTATCCTTAAATTTTGAGACAATTAATAAAGGATAAGAGGGAAGAGTTTAATTCATTCTGCATTAGGCAATGACAAAAAAAACAGACTAAATTCTAAACTATAAACTGCAAAAGGCGTGTGTAATTCTCTTATGTGTAACGGTGCAAACAGTAAGGAGATTTTTGCCAAGTGCAGCTGACTAGACTAGTTTTTATCATTCTGCAGATCTGTGTAATCTCTCTGTCTAGGCAGTGTATTTTTGATGCTTAAGTGTACAGCTCTTTCATACCTCTGAGACAGCTAAAAATGCACCTCTAATACTACTTTGATAGCTCAAGTAAAACTAACAATGCAAAAGAATGCATTATATACACAACCAGTTGCATATATTGATGCCGAATAAAGGACCACAGAGCTACCTAAATGATGTCTAATTTAGTATTATTTATTCCATTTGAGATCTAACATTTTGCCCATCTGAGAATATGAACTAATTTCTGTCATCTAAGAAATCAAACATCAGCTTACTCCACTGACGCTTTTTCAGTTATCAGTTATTTGATTGCCAGCCACATGCTAAACCTCCTAACACAGCTGTAACTTTTAATGGAGGTATGCCTTACAACTAGCATGAAATCTGTAGCTCGAATAAGGGAAGACATAAGCTTTCTGACAGACAACTTCACCCCAAATTTGGGGTAAGAAACATCAGAAAATTGCCTTTTTATTTTCACAGTCAAACGCTGAAAGGTAATTTCTGAATGTAAAGGATACTTCCACAGGTCTCCTAAGGAAGACTCTGAGTTTTCTAAGGAGTACTTTGGCATCTTGAAGGGAATAGTGTGAAGGCAAAGACGGCTGTCCTGTCTTTCTCCCAATCTAAATAAGATTAAGAAAACCAGAAAAATAATACTGAAACACAGTGGGGAAGTACAGCAAAGATTATCTAAATATGTTTTTCCTTTCAGCAAGTTTGAATGAAAAAACAGGAAAAAGTTTACCAAGGA
Source organism: Phoeniculus purpureus (assembly GCA_028565055.1). Classification (NCBI taxonomy): domain Eukaryota; kingdom Metazoa; phylum Chordata; class Aves; order Bucerotiformes; family Phoeniculidae; genus Phoeniculus; species Phoeniculus purpureus. The sequence goes on from JAOXOE010000874.1 coordinate 19,127,645, forward strand.
ACAAAGCACTGATGAATCAAAATCTTCATCTGCCAAATATCTGAACTGCTTCCAATCAGAAATCAGACAAACATCAAGAAGACCTGCAACATGTTCTAAAGTGTAAGGTCTCAATGAGAAGACCTTCTTAAAACTGGTCTTTGTAAGAACAAGACTCTGAAAATATGCAAGTACTAAAAGTCACCCTCAAGTGGCCATAAACTTAATTCTGAAAGAAGATTTGGACTCTGCCGAGATTCAGACACACTATTCATGTTCAGTATTAACTTCAAATCATTGCAAAGGGCAATCAAAAATCACAATCAAACATCAGTGTCAAGGGTGTCTGGTTACCTTCAATCTTAGCAAAACACAAGACTTCTACACAAAGCTTCTACAATCTCATTCCCAACAGTAAAACTGTATACTCCACTCAGCAGTTTCTAAATTATTAAACACATGCAACACAAGCTATCTAGCAACACAACTGTCATCTTCCCTACACTAATAGAGACAAAACTTAAAACGTAAAATTTGGAAGAAATACAGCTTATTGTTGTGTATGTGTGCTTATGTGTGTCAGTCAAGAAAAGTGGCCATTGTTGGCCCCTAATAACACCTCAGAAATTCAGCAGGTGGAATAATATATCACTGAAGAAAGCACGGTGAGAGCTTGCCTTTAAATTCTCTGACACACTAAACACAGTGAAGTAGTGTAGTGCACAAGTACAACGAGTGTGACAGTGTCTGACAAGTGGTTTCTGTTAAGTAAATCTAAAGATTAACACAGCAGTTTTGTGTTCTTCCAGAGAAATATATAGTTCTTTACTTGGAGACGCTGGCACTGAACTGAGCTTGAAAGCCTGGGATTCTATACTCCTGGAGTTTCTCACTGGAATATGAACTTGCAACTCTTTCACCAGGTGAGTCACCTGTGAGAACAAGATAAGGATGTGTCTCAACCAAAACGGACTCACTTTGACAGAGATAGGAGTTACGTAACTGGATTCAAGAGAATATCACAAAGACTTAAACGGAAGTCTGTACCTGCAGAGAAGACCACCATCACCCACAGTTAAACTTAAACCTGCAACCTCTGCACAACCACTAAAATGGCATCAGACAGCTACATTTCTTTGTTGTTATACTCATGCAGCTCTTCACATAATCCAAGGGGAAGTTGTCACAAAGCTCTATTTCTTTACCTGTGTTCCTTCTTTTTATGTGAAGATCCTCCTGAAGCGAAAAATAGTAAGTAGTAAAGAGAGCAAAGATTTCACAGAGAACCAAAAGAAAATGTTGTATCCTATTGAAAACATAAGCAAAAGCAAAGACTTTAAAAAAAAAATAGGCCAGATGCCACAAAGGCAGCAGATGTAGAAGTACAGTCGTCTTAAAACACAGCAATGGACAGAAAAATCTACATTGAAAGACTGCTTTCCAGGCATCTGTGTATAGTCAAAGACACTGGAGATGAATACAAAAAGGACAAGACTGAAGCACTTAGCTGAAGATGCAAAAAATATAAATGAGACCTGTGAGATACTAACGACATTAGCGTTCAGAGGGGATTTCTAGAATATAACAAACAGAAGACTTAATAGTCACAATTTTAGTAACATTCTGAAATAAAGCTGGAACATAGGAGGTTCTACATAAATATGAGAAGGAACAACTTCTGAGTGAGGGTGACAGTTTTTTATGTCACCCCAAAACTCTTAAGTGTTCTCAAGTGTTCTTTTTGTGTTAAATAGGTATCAACACCACCATCTAAGCAACTGGTACCAACTACAGAATATATCTCTGCCTAATTTTCTGAATGGAAACTAAAAGGCAAGTTCTTCACCTCATTACAACAATCATGATAGAAAAAGTGAAAATGCAGCTTGCCTACCAGTAACAGTTTAAGAATGCATCTGTCATGAGAATACATCTGTTAAGCACTGTTTACTATATAAGCACTTCTAGCATCTCATTCATCATCGTGGTAGAAAAATCCCATCTCACCTCTCTTCTACAAAGAAGTCACAATCTATTTTCATCTTTTATTAATTTCTCTCTTTCTCTAACATGGACTACTGCAGAGATCAGCACAGATTAAAAACCAGTTTTAATGCCACTGTGCCTTTCACAGGTTACATACTCCCTTCCAAATAACAGAAAAACTGATTGAGAGTTCAAATTAGAATTGCCCAAAGATAGAGAAATCCTCTAAGAACTCCAGAAGATATTTATATGCTTTCTAATACTTTTGGAATAAGATTACCCTTGTGCGGTAGATTAATAAAGCAATGCTATGAATAAATCAGCAAGTGATACAGTTCTAGTAAGTGTCCTTTTAGGGATGACATTGACTAGAAGGAGATATATCTGTTCCATCAATTCAATGGAATGGGTGCAGAATAAGTATTTCCTTAAAATACATATATATACACAGACACACACATACACTCGACTGTATATATATCTATAAACACTAAATTTCAAAGCTATGTGAAATACTACTGCTCAAGTCACAACTGTGTTTTTTTAATGAGAATCTGTGTAATCACGAAAAATTAAACCTAAGAAATGTTAGGATTCTTACAAAGTACAAATGCTCTTGCAATCATTCACTACCACCTGTTAGCATTAGAAAGTACAATGGTCTCTTCATTATCTACTGCATTTGACATGTGTGAACTTTTCATCTAGACAGTATGCTGAAACTTCATGTCACCATTTAAGGCAGATTTTGAAAATGTTAAATGGTAAACAGGTGTAAATTCTACACATTTAGCTTAGCAACAAGAAAAACGTGCACTGGTTAGCCACCCCAGAAATTTCATGTATTTTAAATGAAATATCTTACCTAAAATGTCACACATTTTCTTTCACATCATGTAAAATAGAAAAATTCAAGTATTCTCATGCTAAACTAAAGCAATCTCCAAAACCAGTCATATAATCAAACTAGTTAATCAAAGGGATTTTACTGTTTGGAAAATTCTATAATCAAGAACAGGTCACTGAGGCACTTAATGATAATTTGCAAAACTATTCTTTGTGAAATTGGTTACAAAATTTAAAAGAAAAAAACCATCAAGTAATTCATTTGCTATTTATAGTAAAACGAATTGGTAAATAGTGTTTATTTATTACTTAAGAAAAGACAGTTTTCCAAACAAAGTTGATGGCATGCTTCCAGCAAGCATAATGTATGGGCTTTTGGCAAAATTCCATTTCCTAAATGTGGATGCATTCTAATATGATACTTGATGGATACATATTTCTCTTTACGAAAATGTTTCTAATTTATGAGGTATTATACAACAATTAATGAGACATATTTTCCAGCTTTTTTCCTATATTTGAACTGAAACCTGCTAGGATTACCCGAGGTTAAAATTGCTACCATTTAAGTTAAGACACAAAGGCACTATGGATCTGATCCAAACAATGCTGCTGTCAAAGGAAATCTTTCTCAATGACTACTGAGGGCTTTGAGCCTATTAAGAGAGCTCTTCTAAGGCTTGACAGAAAAACCCATCTATAACATTACGGTACAAATTTATACAAACACCTCAAAAAAGGTCTGCAAGCTTAACAATAAAATTGTATGTTTTGTTGCACACCGTTCTCTACCAAGATTCACTTTCTAGAAGTTAATCGCATCACCGTTTACTAGGAACAAACTTTAACAGCTCAGAGAAGGTAGAGAATTCATAAATAAAGCCTGAAATTCTGATGTTAACAAACACTTCTGTGAACACAGGTTAGACCTTTCTAAACTATTTTTATCAACACTATATATTGTAATACACAAACCAAAAATAAATACAATTTATACTCTTTCTACCCAACAAATATCCTTTCGTCACTGATGTGTACCAACTCTGCCTTAGTTGCAGAAAAACATTAAAATATTTCCATGGGTCATTTTTCCAAATAACCCACACACTATTTTCGTGTGAAAAAGGTGTATACAGGTTAACAGTGTAAATTCCGAATCTGTTAACATATTTTGATGTAGTATATAAAAATTATACAGCTATTTCTGGGTGTTTCTATGAAATCCTTGTTCGTAAACAGCAAATCTACTCACTCTTTCTTGCTATTAACAACATTCTGAACTATGCTGCAATACAAACTCAGCACTGTGTGTATCCAGTTGTTTTTTCTCTTGAGAACGCTACTGGTTACACTGGTGTAGAGACATAAGGCTGTAAATTCCTAACCTCCATCAGCACCACTGACCTCAGAGCAAACCCCACAACTGGCTACAGGCATTCAACATCCATCATTGCTCCTGAAACCTAATCTTTCAGGGAAGGACAGCTGCACTGGGCAGCAGTTAAGCAGCTTTCTAAGATACACTATCATCCCAAACAAATGTAAATAAATAAATAAAACTTCCTGTCCTACTTTCTGAACAGTGTTTTAGAAATCTCTCACTGCATGTACTTCATATCAAATTCATGAGTTTTATCTGTACACTGGCAGACAAAATTCTAATCTAGTCACCACGGACCACTTTTTTTTAAAATGCCGCTTCTTACATGCAAAATACAGCTCTCTGCTTACTAATAAAAAATAGTCAAATGCCCACAAGTATTAAAACTCAGTACAACTGTAAAGAAGACCTTAATATAATGTAGCGTAAGAGGTAAAGAAATGTTGCACCTGACACTGACAGCACTGAAAACCTAGGCAGAAAATAGCTGGTCCTGCAGCTAGTTTTAAAAGAAGGCCTCCCTGCCTACAGTAAATACTGCAGAGGAAAGCCCTTTCCTTTAAAAAAAAATTGAAAATAAAAAAGATTCATAGGGTTTTAATTACACGGTAGAAAACAAATTAATCATGTCTCTGTGCTAAAAATCATGACATACATCTATCTCAAACCTCTTCTTTCTGTGGCACAAAGAAGATGAAAGGCAGAAAGTACAGAATATGCCTACGTATTATTATGAATTTAAATAAAATCAATTTTTTTGAGAAAAAAAGTAAAAAGCTTTGTTTGTTTAATAAATAGTACATGCTTCAGTTTTAGAAAAGCAGAAGGGAAGAGAGGCAAAGGGAACACAAAAAAGGAAAACAAAAGAAAAAAAATTTTAAAAAACCCACTTTTCTTTTTTTTTACTCCTTGAACATAGATTTCAGCTTGTTTAGGGAAGGTTGAAAAAAGAACATGACCTGCAGACAGTTCAAAAATAAAGTTAAGAATTTTTAAATTCAGTCAGCATAGTAAAGCAAGCAGAATTACTGAGTTCAAATTTAGGAAATAATTATTTTCTAAAGGTCAGAAAGCCTATGACATTGCTACCAGAATGCATTTTCATTTCCTCTCAATGAGTCAAAACAAGTAAGAAAAAAAAAGCCACTGCAAACTACCAAAAGCCAGACTTCTGGATAAAGCAAATGAATAAGAAAAGAGGATACACTGAAATGGGACTGGGCACATTTGCAAGAAAATACCTATTTGCAAATTTAGGATCTATGTCACATTTCTTTGGCATGGACTCCATTCTTCAAGAGAATCGGCCGATTCTGCTATCTAAAAAGCCAGACTTTACACATCACTTACTGAACTCTGACTTGCGTAATTTCCACAACACTAAAAACAAATAAAGAACGAGCAATACACTTGCCTGCATTGGTCCGTATACCACATCTGACACACTTCTTGGAGAAAAAGCCCACACTATCTATCTGCAACAATATGTGAGCAGTTCAGCTGGCACAGATCAGGACATGTATGTTGACTGTCTGAAAACAGAGAATTAATTTGTGTACCGGGGGAATAACTCCAATAATAGTAAGATTATTGAAGATCTAAACAATTAACTAGAGTATGCTTAACTACAAGGAAGCAGAGCACAGCACACAACAGTGTATTAGGGTATGTCCACTGGTATAATAAATCAAAGTCCCTGGAATTCCATCATCTTCAGTATGCTGAGAAGGAAGAAGTTTTTTGCTCATTCTTTTTATTTGAAAGAACAACAGAGTTCTTGGCAGACGTTGGGCAGAAACGTACAAAAAGGGGAGTTGATTTTTGCAAAAATCTCTGGTTTAGGACAGAAAGATTGCCTTTTCCTTTTTTCATGACTTTTTTCCCATTTTTTTCCCTTTTTTTCCTTCTTTGTCTGTTTTTCCTTAATTTTTTCCTTTTTTTCCTTTTTTTGGGGGGCTTTTGGGGTTTTTTTGGTTACTGTTACACTACATTTATGGAGAAAGCTCTCATTGCACGTAAACGTAAGACACGTTACGTTCTTCTGACAGAAGTACACAATACATACAGTTACTGTTAAAAATAAGTTTAAAATGTGGTGATAGTTAAAAATAACATGAAAAACAGTATTTAGCATGCACTGTCAAGTTTTACAAATTAACTGAAAGAAACTGAGTAATTATGTTTTTAAAAAGCAATGCTTCCAGTATTTATGTGATGATTTATTCAATTTAACCTTATTTTTTTTAAAAATAACTATTTGTTTTATTTTGTATCTATTTTCCCTGCATTTTAAATATTCACTTCCTATAGGAAGACATAAGTATGCAATGTTTAAAAAAATACTACCAATTACCGACCAAAAGCCATTTGAGTTTATGAAATGTGAGTTAAAATTGTGCACTAGTAGACATATGGTTCTATTAATGCACAGCGGCTTAAACAAGTGAAAGGAGCTTGTAGGAAAGGAATTTACAGGCAAAGAACTCTCATGCAATCTTTTTCTTCATCAGATGTCTCAGTTGTACTGCAGCTTTTACAGCAGTAGATGACCAAGAGGAGTAAAGCTTCCTCTTTGCTTCTACTTGGTAAATCAGTTAGTAAACAAAGTAGTATTTTTAAACACAGATTCTTGCTTTAGGCTGCCAAATTGCCAGTATAGATTCATTAATTAGCTTCATTTAAGGCCTTTTCCAAAGAAAACAAGGATTAAGCAAATAAACAACTTACAGTGTACATTAAATTGAGAGCTTTCATAAGAATATTGTGTGTGGATTGTGTTATGCCAACAGTTTCTAAATAGAATTACAATGTTAGCTAGCTCCTCTTACAATAGACAGTGTTATGTGATTCTCAGACACTGACCAGGAAAAAGCAAATAGCTACACATTTTTCTCAAATTGTTGAAGAGCAGAAGGACTGTGATGTGTAAGCACAGTTTTACACAAAAATGAAACACAGTAATTTGTGGACCTGTACTATACTACTTGTCTTGATATCAGAAGTGCAAATGCAGTATCTGCATTTCGGAGACACTACCCTGGTTTTCTGATACTCAGACTAACAGTTTTGAATAGGTATCTATCATTTGAGAAGACATTTAAAGTGGACTTCATTAACTTTCAACATGACTTTAACTAATTACAAACAGGCACATTTAGGAAAATTAAATACAGTCAGTATTTGCACAACTGTTGCCAGTAATGGGGCAAAAAAGCCTCTCGCTGTAACTGACCCAACACCACACAATGTGTAAAACACTGCTGTCTCAAAGACAGCATACTATAAAATTAACATACCATAGGGAAAACGCATTTTAATTGTATGACTTAGTGTGATTCAGCTTGAAAATTCTTTTAAATTAGAATTTTCAAATAGCTTAGTAATGGAAGTTCATTTTTAAGGAAATCCAATATGCAAATATTTCAGCTGTGCTCTTTCCCAAATTGTCTGCCTTGTCAATTTTAAAAAACTGAAAATCAACACTGGAACAGTAAAAGCATATTTGACCTTACTGCTTAATGTCCATCAAGAATGCTATGGCTGGTGGATTTTAAATTTCTGGAACTCACACGCAAACGTGTGTAGTGTGTCTTCAGCCCAGGTCCCACAAATGCTGTCTACACTCCAGCCAAAGCCTTGGAGCCACCACACACTCAAACTTACATAACACTTACAAAGCTAGTTTAAATACACCATCAATCTATGTCTGTTCGTGCCTTGAAGTAATCCTGTTTAGTTTATCTTTTAACCCTACGCTTGCATGGAACCATTACTAATCTAATAGAAGAAACACAAAAGCAACAAATCTGATTTTCTCAGCTTGCACAAAATATGAAATGTGGAGAGATACTCAAATCTAATTTTGCCCAAAATTTGCACCTCCCAAGACAATGTGCATTACCAACAGTCTTAACAGTCAAGAGAGCAGAGAGGAAAGAACGATGTTTGACACCACATGGGACTGAAGAATAAAGTGGGATAAAGAACCTCCCAAAAAAGAATATATAATTTGTACGCATCTTCTATGAAGCGACAGTCTCATTTATTAGTAAGGAACAAATCACTGACAACTTTGCTTTTGACATCAGGCACCTGTGCAAAAAATGTCTGGTGAAAGCAGGAGCATATGCCATGTACTGGTAGCTGCTGTGTGAGAGCAGTTTATACAGGCCCCTAGTGGCTCAGCACAGACAGCAGCAGATGAAGGGGGATTCCTGCTCTTCAGCTTGTGTAATTTTGGTCCCTGCATTATTCAAACATAGGAACAAAGGGCAATCTTAAAAATGGAAGGTGAATCGCTGACTAAGACTTAAATCACCAGTTATTTTGTTATCTCGCACACCCCCAAGTCTGTTCTTGCAAAACCTTCCCTAAGATTAAACACTGATTTACTACCACCCATTGAGTTCGCTGACAGTGCTGGTGTTTGAGTTACATAATCATCACAGCAGAAGGCTTAATTCATACTATTCTTTAGCACTCATTTTAAAAGTAGTGTGACTGACAGCTCTAAAACAGGTCCTAAGACCCTTTCTTGAAATCTAGAAATGCAGAGACACTCTTTTTCCTTTCCATACACCATTTCTGACAGTTTTCCCTAGCACACACAAACCATAATGAATTTCTCAGTGTCTACTTAGAGTAGAACTCTTCTACTTAGGCAAAGCTTTTAGTGCTTTAAGTGGATACAGAAAAACTATACATCATTTCTGCATTGAGAGAAACCTAAATATACTGCATCATACTACCACAAGTGGCATAACTAAAATTGGAAAGCTACTCCTGTAAAAAGTACCTCATTAAATCATTTTTTCCTTTCCACGTAACACCCAATGTCTTGAAAACCCCGTGTCAGTCCATTTACAGCCTCTATCAATTTTGACTGGGCAAAAATATAACAGCTGAATTTATTAAACTGACCAGTTTGTCAATTTCATACATTAAAAAATGAGTAATAATGGATCTCATTAGATAAATTCTAAAAACCTACCAAAAAATGACATCTAAAGTAAGGTACATGTACATGTGATTGTATTCAGGAGTGAGGAGAATCTGTTCTTGTTCAGAGTTGTCCCATTCAATAACTAGAATTGTAGGAGCTTTGTGTGCTCCCAGCCCAGGAGAAAATGATGTCATTTACTATGCACTCTTATGGCAAGAAAAAAAGGTTGTGCTCACTATAATATTATAAAACACTAGCAGATAACAGAGGAAGGAAATATTTCCACCATCTCCAACATTTTTCCACTTCCGCACTGAAATTTCCAATAAGTGGCCTGACACAACATACGTTGGTGGTGCCTGAACAAAAGGTTTGTTGGAAGGCTGAGAAGACAATCATAACTTCTCACATTAATCCTAACTTCAAGCAAATACAGGCTTCACCGAAAATACTCATGTCTACAAACAGGAAACTCAAAACAAATCAGCATCTAGAGGCTCATCCCCAACACAACACCGTCTCAGGCGACAAGTGATAGAACACTTAAAACCTAAGCCATTCCGCACAAATAGAATTATCCTTCCCCGTACGCTGAAACTGAGACTGTGGTTAGCATGGTTAAGAAGCTGCCATCCTTCCACGAGGCAGTAACTGTACAAAGGCCAAACAGAAGAATAAAATATGCATGGCACCGTTGTACAGAAGTAACAAGGAGCAGACATACACGAGTGCTACATGCAAGGGTGAGTGGCAACCACTTAGAAAGAAAATCTTATAGTGCTGCCGGGAGAGGAGGGGGTAGAAAACAGGCAAAATACGGAATTCGGAGGAAGAAAACTATTTTATTTGCCAGCCTGGGGGGTAATGAGGAATGCCTCCTCGCCCGGGCGACGGCGCACAGGGAGCTTGTAAGTTTGCTGAACAAATTCAAGAACCCCTTTGTACGCGCTCGGAAAACTGAGTTTCTTACCCAATGTGTTTCCTTTCAAGTGGTTTCGGGAGAGTAAACAAAGAAATCAAAAGCCTAACCTGTGAAAAGCTTCCCATCTCCGTGTCTCCCCACTCCGCGGAGAAAGAGAAGAAGGAGGAGGAGGAGTAGAAGTAGAAGAAGAATGAGAAGGATGAGGAGGATGAAGAGGATTGAGGAGGAGGAAGCCCTTCTCGTATCAGTGCCGGGAATCCCTACCGGCCCCCTCTCCAATGGTGGCCGCCTCGACTCTCACACGTTACCTGACCCTCTCTCCACCCGTTAGGATATAATAATTAATAATTCGCTCGCCAAAGCAAACAGTCAACGTGTAATCAGTGTAACACTCACAATCCCCCGTCACCCCCCTTCCACAGCCGCGTACAGTGGCATTCAGGGGAAACGTCGACTCCGATCCATCACTCGCCCTCACCCTGCCCCATCCCCCGTTACCGCACCGCAGCTCCCCTCACTCTGCTCGCAGGCCGAGCCGCCGGGCTGGGAGACCCGTGGAGCGGGGAGCGGCCGGGGGCCCGGGGCGTGCAGGGGGACAGTTGTGCGTGAGGCGCGCACACGCGCGCACACACCCGCGCGCACACACACACACACATTTCTACGCGCGCTCACACGCACAAACGCGCCGAAAGAGGCGGCAAAGACGGAGCAGCGGCGGAGGAAAAAAAAAATGGGTCAGGAGCGGGGCAGTGAGTTACCTGGCCATGCTGGCTCCGCCGGTCCCAACGGGAGCTGCCTCCTGCCCGCCCGCTCGCCGCCTCGTCCCGCTGCTCTCGCTGCCTGAGCCGATCCCGGAGCGGCCAATTTAATCCAAGCCCCGTAGCAGCAGCGGCAGCAGCAGCTACGAGCGGAGCTCCCCGCCGCGGCTGCTGCCTGGCGCCGGTGCGTGTCTCTCACAGTCCGGCCCCGAGGATGGGGAGGGAGTCAACGAGAGTCCGAAAATCCGGCATCCAGAAGAGCCTGATCCCCGCCTGCCTCCTGCTGCCAGCGCCACCTCCTCGCCGCTCCTCGGTTCCGCTCCGCTCCTCTTTCCTCCTTCTTCTCCTTCCTGCCGCTGCGGCTGCTGCTGCTGCTCCCGGGCGCGCTCTCTATTCCCGAGCTGCTGCTTCGTTTCCCCTCCTCCTCCTCCTCCTTCTCCTCCCTCTCTCCTTCTTCCTTCCCCCTTTGCTCTTTTTGTTTTTTTCTTTTCTTTTTTCTTCGTCTCTTTCAGCCGATTCTTCCGCTACACATAGCAGCGAGGTCGCCCACCCGGTCTCCCCCCGCACTCTCCTGCCCTCCCTTCCAGAAAAAGTGCAGTGCAAACAACAGCGAGGGAAGAGGGCTTGGGGCGGGCGGAGCGGGGAGGGCAGGGACACGGGGAAAATCCCCAGAAACCGGCCTCGAGAGATGAAACACGACCAACGTGTGTCGTCGCCCCCCCGCGCCTCGCTGCTCCGGGGGAGATCGGGGACACGCCGTAGGTACACGCGGGTGGAGGCGACGCTTTCCCGTGCCGCGGGTTTGTCGTTGCGGGCTTTGGGATTGTCGGTTGTTGGATTCAGTGGGGCTTTCTTAATCCTCTTAGGCTGTGTGGGTCACAGGATTTCTACGGCACCAAGTGCTCGGGAAAGCTCGTTGCCGAGCATTGTGCGTGTCTGCGCGTGTTGGGGGGGCAGGGCGCGAGTGCGGATGGCGGCGATGGGCAGACGAGCCCGGCCACGCCGTGACCGAGGCGAGAGCCACGCACCTCGTGCGGACACCGCACACGCACGGCCGGCCGGTGGAGGAGGGGAGGGTGACGTCACGCCGTGCCGCCCCGGAGGGGCGCCCACCGCCACTCCAGCTCCGGGCGCGGGAGGACGGAACGGTGGAAAGGCTGCGGCTGGGGCCGGTGCCGCTGTCCGCTCCGAAAACTTCCCCGCACTCGTCGAGATTCGCCGGCACTCAATTCCACAACTTTTTGTCCGGGTTTGCACTCAGCTGGTTAAGTCTGGGATCTGACCGCCTAGGAGCGATGTTCTGAGTGGGCTCTTAGGAAGTGTTATTTACTTTGGTCAAGCTTGCATATGGCAAATCCCTAATTAATTATTTTTCCTAAAGAATGGTCACATTTCATGCTGAATGACACCACATGTTGCTTTGCACAACTGGTGGCATGTCATAGGGATAGAAGAAAAAAAAATTCTTACCCCATTCTGGCCAAAGAAGGAACACTGTGCAGGACAGGAATAAAGAGAAACCAGGATTTCGGTTAAAAGTGCTTTGGAAAACCTGACCTTTGGCTGATAACCATCTTCAGAAGCGCCATACCACAGTTATTCCTTTGTAAAATGGGGGTAAAGCATTCCAATAAATTCAATGAACACTAATTAGTCCGTATGGCGAGAGGACCGTATTGCTATCGATCCTGATACAATTGGCAGCATTGGCCAGGCTGATGCTGCTTCTCCTCAAGTTAGTGCTGACTTGCAGTGACCTGACTAAGCTGTACAGCACCTGATTCTGAAGTGAGTCGTGGTGCCTTATGCAAAGTTCGTTTCAGATCATCACTGGTTTGGAACTGACTTGGGTGTTTTCAATCATCATATTTTTTCATCCACTGGAAGGTAGTGCTGCCAACATGAAGGCTGACAAAAGTGAGAATAAACCTTTTTCTCCCCAAGATCTATACATTTTTGTCTCCTTTTAATGCTGTTAGTTACACCATGAAAAGTGGTCCCCAAGCAATCTTACACTTAAAAGAGCACTAGTGCTTTCCAAATACTACACAGAATGACTTTATTAAATAATTATTTTGTATGATCATGTAAATATATGAAATGTAGCATGGATGACTACTTTTTGTCTTGTCCAAAAGAAACATTTAGTAAAAGACTAACTTTTCAACAAGCAATTGTGGCTTCAAAGTAAGATGACAAAAATAGGAAGCTGAGCAAACGACGTCATAATAAATGTGGTTAAAGAAAGCAAGAATTAAATTCTCACCTTTGCCCCAGTGATTTAAATGACTACAGGACTGTATTTGCTTTGAAATAGCAGTACTAAATAAGTATTTCAGGTTTTAATGTTATGTCTCAGCAGTTTTTATCAGTGTACTTAGCTGTTTTAGTGCTCTTCACGCTGTGATCCTTGTGTGACACTGAGGCATTGAGCAATAAACCCATGCATTTTATGTTTTTCATGTGGTATCACAATATGGATGTGAGTTTTGGGACTGTGCTTATCTTCCCATTATCTCAGAGTCGTAAGCAGGTTGTGCTCTTCCTTCTGTCCAGTCAGCATCACAGTACATGTTAAGAATTCTTTCTATTGTAGTATTTAAATCAGATCTCACTAATATTGCAAGATTTCCAGGTTTGGTGATGCGAAAGTAAACAAAAAACCCCCTTAAATTCATGAAGCAGCATTAAACCACCATATGCTTATGTCATATTTAAGATAGTAGTGTACACAGATATATGCATAAATGTGTATGCGTAGTTTGATAATACAGATTTAACATTGCTTCACTGTTAGGAGGAGATAGCACATTGAGGATCATATTTTATCTGCCACAAAATAGTCATTAAAGAGGATTTTTTTTCCAACATGCATAAAAAATTCAAACACTGCCTTCTACACTAGTGTTCTATTTTTGCCTAGATTATAGTATGTTACTCTGAGGTTAGTACTCACCAAATTGAAAAACCATTTACACATTTTATTAACTTTAAAACGTTTCCTGTTAAAATGCTGAACAATCTCTAGGATAGTAATTAGATTTTGGAAGATATGAATCTTACATTTCTTTTTTTTTTTTTCAACGTGGAAGAAGGGTCTTTTATGTTATTTGGAATTAAGTATCATGTATTTCCTCAGAGATTTTATGAAAGCAGACATCTTTCTCTTGTTATCAAAGTTAACTCTTTAAATCCTGTTCTTCCTGCTCATGCAGCTGCTTTCAGTGTACAGCTATGTACATTGAAGCTATGTACAGCAGTGCAAGTCTGATGTGAAGCTCAGTGTGTGAGTACAGGTTTGAAAGTCAAAACACATGTAATAAAGAAGGAAGACAAAAGGGTTGACTCTACTCTTCATCTGAATCACTGTCTGCCACAGTGCCATGCAAGAATAGTGACTTCTGCCATAGCTCTTCAAGTAAATGACCAGCCCTAGTCCTTGATGTCATACTCTCAGAAATTTAATGTATTGTATAGTATGCAGTATTATTTTCCTGTAAGCTGTTCTGGTTTGGATTGTTGCTTGCATCTATGGCAAATGGCATCCTACTAAGCTCTTTAGCACAGTGGGACATTCCATTTACAACTGGAACCAGTAAACATTAGGTTACTACACAGCATGATCAGGGAGGGGAGCGGAAGCAGGGGAGGAACCAGAAATGTTTTTCTGTAGTTGCATATCCATTTTGGTTTTTGAGGGGGGTTTTTGTTGCATATGTTACAATAACTGTATATTAGAGCTACTTATGATTAACGTGTTGGCTGTTGGCTGAAATCTAGCAGGTGATTTGTCACAAAACTGCGTCAATGCATATGTTAGGCATTAGCTTACAAAATTATTATGACAAATGTCACTGAGTTGCTGTACTGATGTTTGAAAATTCTCGTTTATAAGCCACAGACACCGTGAGCTCCTATTATTAAAGGTAGTAAAACACTAGTAGACAAATAAACATGTGTTGTCCATGTGCAAAAATGTATTCGGCTATCACAGTTTTGAGTACACATCTTTTAAATGCTGATGTAGTACACCAGCAGACATTCTCAATACTTTATCTAGTAAACATTTGTGATTCATATAAATCTTTTGAGTGCTAGGTGGCTATAGGCAGAGGTATGGAGAAGTTGTTTATTTTAAGCATAGTTTTTTATGGTAATTTTTGCCACATTAGCCATTTTGTTCTTTGCTGTTTTAAAGATGAAGCTTTATAGACTGTGTAGTCTGCCTGGCATTCCAAACCTCTGTGTGCACCAACACATTTAAAATCCATTTTGGAGAAGGATTCATGTCCCATGTCCCTCTTCTAATTTTTTTTTCTTTTGAAGTAGACATTTGGTAGATGAAGGAGATAAGCAGGCTGATTTGCACACTTCTCTGAGCCCATTTGGTGCACCAAGTCTGTCACAACCATACACCCTACCATAGACCCAAGCAAGCTGATGGGAAAAGGGTGGTAGAATCAGGTGGTGCACACATTTAAAAAAAAGAAAAATTGGCTCGATTGTTTCTACTTCTCAGGAAACATCTTGTTGTACTAGCTTTTTGTATGTTTTGATGTGTTGGGGTTTTTTACTGAAAGGAGCAAGAGGCCTAAAAAACTAGTAATTGATCACACAGTTACATGAAAATCTGCAGGGACCTGGAGATGATGAAGCGGAATCAGCTTTATCAGAGTGTAGTAGAGTGAGTGCCACAAACTGAAAATCAACAGCAGCATATGTAGGGAAAGCCGTAAATAAGATTTGTAGATAGAGGAGACATATTTATCTTTTGTTTCTAGAGAATTTAGAGTACCTCAGATGTACTGTGAACTCTGCTAACAATTTAGAAAGAATATACGTAGAATACAGAATACAAGATGGTGATATTTTTCTTGAAACAACATGCATATGTATATAATGCATGTACACACACAGGTACAGGAGGTCTGTATCAAGACTTCTTTTCAGTTTGCTTAGAGTACAGTAGGTGGGATTTTTTTATTTTCTTCTGGCTTCTAAATGTAGCCATCATGGGGAAAAGGTACTCTGAAATTTTAATGACAGCAGCAGAGAGCTAAGACTAGAATATCAGGAATATTTTCTAATATCAGAAAAGGAAAATGAGATGCAATAAGTAAAAACTGATAGCCAAATGACTGCTGGCTTGTTCACACCTTTTACAACAATCAAACAGAAAGAGATAAGAATGCATTACACAGCATGTGTCTGTCCCGTGGTGGCTCAGCATGCACTAGGGAGAATGAACACACTGTTTTGCACCCATAGATCAGAGATCCCAGTCTGTATAATGCTACTTGACATAAGTCGTGGGAGCAAGTAACTGAATTCACATATTTTAAAAGTCAAGCACAAAAGGAAGATACTAATGCCGTAACAGATTCACAGAATTGGAAGATTTGTTACATTTGAACAATGCCTTATAGTTCCTAAGGAGACACTGCTGTTTAATTTATGTAGCTTCTTTTATGTAAGCATTTCCAAAAATAACTTAAGAAAACAGAGAATCTCACAAACTAACAATGGTTGATTCAAGTGAAGCCTCACTCATCTCAATGTATGTTTCCTTCTGCTCAACGTCAGTGAGATTCAGATCACAACATCTTATGTAGGCAGTGCACTACTGAATGAGGGCTGAACAGGGAGTAAAAAGGGTGAGAAGGAGAAGTCTTGGTATACCATCTCCTAACTTTGGACCACTTCATTCCTGAGAAGAGTTGTGGACTAAGTTGCTCAGACATCTGAGAAAGACAATGTTTCTGCGTTCCTTTTGTACTGCCTCCTTTCTTCTAGTAAATAAAGAGGCATATATAAGCACTGGGATAGGGACTCTTCTAGCAGAGGTAATACATTATGAGACCTTGCAAGATAGAATGGGAAAAGAAAAAGGAAAAAAAAGACAATTCTTCTGAGCATCCCTCTCACTACAGTTAATATTTTAAAGTTGTTACTGTTATAGGCCTGTAATTATTTTAACTATAGTGTTGATAAATATCAATAGTAAAAAAAGGAGGATTAGGTTTTTTATTCTTTACTAGAGTGGAGCCTAGTAGACCTTGTCTTTAAGACTGTCTCAGGATGTTCAAGTTTAAACCTCTTGTGTT
>JAOXOE010000874.1:19144662-19162555 GCA_028565055.1 Phoeniculus purpureus
TTGTAGAGCTTATACCCATCCATTGCAGCACTCCACTCATGAGAGTCATCCCACCATGTTTCCGTGATGGCAACTACATCGTAGCAGTTGTGCTTCACAATGGCGTCACAATTTCACAGGTTTTGCACAATATACCTACTTCAAAAATTTCTGGGTTTCTTTTATGATAGTCAGCATTTTTAATATTTTAAAAAACATAGTATGTTAATTTCTTGACATCTGCTTTTATAGACATCTGCTAGTACCTTAATATTCTGTCAACATCATATTACATATTTATGGAACTAACAATTTGAGACTGTGTTGCCTAAGGCAAGCAGATAAGACACAAAAATTCTTAATTTTTCAACATAAACTATGATAAAATTATTAAAGTTAAAAAGAAAGAAGGAAAGACATATATCCTTGCTCTCAAAATATGAAAATGGAAAGATCATGTAGATATTTTTCAACCTATTCAACTAGAAATATTTCCAGGATTTTATTTTTAGTCTGTATGCACTATTCATCTCACAGAAAAATATTCAAATTTATATCAATTTCCTTCATGGATATTTCATTAATAAAAGTTTGTTGACGAATAGCAGTATGACCAACATCAATGTATGGGAAATGGTATCATATTGTAGAAGTCATGACATTAACAGGCTCACTACTCACTACTCAACTGTACTTAAGCTATATACGAGTTGCTCTGCAACTGGCAACCATTGACTCTCACAGATCTCTTTAAGCCCTGGAACCAAGAATGTGTTTGCAAAAGCACAGCTTGTTTTTACTGAGTCACTTCATTCAGGCTGCTAGACAAGAGAAAAGCTGACATTCCATAGTAGTAACATTCAGCAAAGGAATAGTTCACTTGAACTTGCTAGATTATTTGGTACATGAAGGATCAGATCTGCTGTGTACCAGGACTTCGTACTGACTGAGTACTGCAAGAACCTTAATAAGGCTGTCCAGCGCTTAGAGTGCTGAGCTACCAGGAAGATACCTGCCTTTATTCTCTTGTTTAAGGCGCAGCTTTCTCTGCAGATGTCCTGATAGCTGCAATTCACTTTCTTTATGTATACTGAAGTCTGTCTACCCACATAGTTGTCTACCTGTAAATCTACCTTACTTTGTGTGGTAGGCCATCTGTCTCATTTTTCCATACACTAGCAGAAAAAGAAGTAAAATGCAATAAACATAATGCCATGGATTATGAAGCTCAATAGATTCATTACTTATCAAAACTATCAGATGCATAGACAGAATATCTTGAGCAATAATTAAGCTATAAAGTTGAATGGAAGATACTGGGTATAGGCATACACTCTAATCCTTAGGGAGCTGTGTAATACAAGACAAAACGTATAGTATTTCAAAGTGCAAACAGTTCATGACAAACATTCTCCACAGAGACACCTTATTGCTATTACATTAAGTCTTTATTATTGTAAGTTCTTTTGTACAATGAGAAGATAAATCTGACACTTTAGCACATTAAGCAGCAGCTTCAGCAGAGTTCTATGCATCACAAAAGATTAATCGGTCTCCTAGGAATATTCATGAATCAGTAAGAATGTTCCCAAGTCCAAGCAATATTACTGCTGTCAACTAAATGAGGTGTTCTACGTTCTGATGAACTTCCCAGAAATTATCTTTTTTGCAGTTGTGGGGATTTTTTCTTGTTGTGATGGTGTGCTTCAGCCCTCATCAAGATGACCCTTATTTCCTGTACCTCTGCTTTTGAACTAATGATGCAATAACTATGCCTCTCAGTATGACTATCACTTCCTGCTCAATATGGATTCAGGGAAAACAGATAAAAGTACAATAGCGAAACTCTAATTTGAGCAATATGATGAAGTACAAGTCTGATATGTAAATATGACAATGAATCAAACATCTCACTCCCATAAATATTGGCAAACCTAAGAGCCCTTCAAGTTTCCCTGCATGGCAGCTGGCTGTACATCAGGAACTCCCCTTGGACAGGGTTACTTGTCAAGTATACTCCTTGAGGTTGTGAGGTTCCTTGCAACAACAGATCCTTGCTTAGTGACTAAGAGCATAAAAATGATGATGCTTGATTAAGGTAATATTTAAGATAATTGTGCACATATAGAGTCTCCTGACAGCTTTGTCTGACCTTGTCCTGCAGTGAAGTGTCCATGCAGTAAACAATCCGGCATACTTCACCATTTAATATTGTTAAAAAGTCACATTTACTGTTCAAATGTTGTTAAATCACTGATTTATATCAATAAATATATTACTTCTCGTATGGAAGTGAAGTCCATATTTCTAACTATGACATTTTTAAAGGAAAGGAGGGCTGAAGTCTCTGTGTTTTGTTCATACTATGCTGTATCAGGTACCCTATATTGTGTTATTATTCAAAGGATAAAACAGTATTGGAACAAAGTCAGGTACAATATTTGCTTCTGCTGGAAAGAAGATCAGAATAAAAACTAGGTGCCATCTTCGAGAGGAGACCACTGTGAATCCTAAGCATATGTACATTGTTTAATTATAGTGGCATAATTTAAAAACGGGGATTATAAACTCTGTCTCTCTGGTATAGAGTTAGGCTGAGTAGTTTTGTAAATTACTTATTCATTGATTCCCTACCTTTGTTCTCTACAAGTCCAGTTTCCTAAAAATTGGCTTTCTGCCTGCATGACTGAAAGTAATGTATCATATTAGCATTAGCATGTTAATACAATGAAAACTAATTAGAAATACAGCAAATACATGCTAATCCAGATAGCAGCATTTCATTAACAGGGCAAGATACTTATGTTGTTTGTGTCCTGCATTCATTTCAGTTGACAATCTTTAATAAGTCTATTTCACTCAGCTGTCCCTTCAGAAATTTATTCAAGTCTAGGTGGAAGCACTGTGGCTTATTCCGTCTCTTCCTGACCAGATCAGAAATGAAAACAAGAGTAATGGATCAAAGCATCTCCTCTCCTCACTCTCAGGGTATGTGATGAATGCTTCCAAATATGATGACTGTTATTGTTACATAAACATTTCCATAGTTACACAGCAATCCCCTTGGTCTGTAAAAGGAAAGATTTGCAAGATCAGAAAAGATAATTATGCTAAGTAAGACCAATCTTGATTACAAACCCACTTGACCATTTAACTGGAGTGCATTGAGGATAACTTCTTAAGTCAAGTAATACCCCTATTGGTCAATGGTTCTGATGATCACCAGTACAAGTGGGTTCATCAGTTATGTTGAAGTTTGGGGCAGCTGTAGTGGTGTACTGGTGAAGTTCACAGGCCCGAGGGATATGGGTCAGGCAAAGAGTAAATTCATGACCCTGAATTCTAGGGAATCCAAATTCCATCTCTTTAGTGAGTTAATTCCATCTCTTTAACGAGTTAATCAATAGGACCCTCTGGGGAATGGTCCTAAGAGGCAAAGGAGAGGAACAGATCTGGCAAATCTTTAAGAAGACTTTCATAGAGCACAGGAGCTATTGACATCTAGGTGCAAGAAATCAGGCAAGAAAAGCAAGAAACCAGCATAACTGAGTTGAGACCTGATGTTCAAATTGAAAGGCAAGAAGAAACTACACAGGTAGTAAATGTAGGGACAGATATCCTGGTAAGAGGACACAGGGACACTGCCTGGTTGTGTAGAGAGGTCAGGAAGGCCAAAGTGTAGGTGGATCTGGACTTGTCAAGGGACACAAGGAATAACAATAAGGACTCCCAGAGGTATGTAAAGGAAGGTTAGAGAGAGCAAAGCCCCTCTGATGAGCATGACTGGCAAGCTGTTAACATTGAGTGAGAAGACGATTGATATATTCAAAACTTTTTTGCCTGACAGTTGACAACTGAAAACACCTCTTCTCATACCCTCAAAGTTGATGAATGTGTGTTTATTCACCCAGCTTGGGAGGGCAAATTCTCTCCTACTATAAAAGAAAATAATGTTTGTGATCACCTGAGGAACTTGAATATACACAATTCAATGGGACCTAATGAGGTGCAACCTGCTGATGTAATTGCCAAGCCACCCTCCATATTGCGCTTTTTTCCATATTTGAAAAATTCTGGCAGTCAGATGAAGACTCTGGTGAATGTAAGAAAGGAAATACTGCCCCCACATTAAAAAAATCTAGAAAGGGTGACCCTGGGAACTAGTGAGTTGTCAGACTCACCTCTGCGGCTAGGATGACCTTGGAACACATCCTCTAGAAGATATGTTAAGGCACATGGAAAACAAGAAGGTGTACAATACAGTCAGTATAATTTCACCAAAGGTGAGTTCTGCCTAACCAAAAAAGTGTTCTTCTATGATAGAGCAACTACTTCAGTTGTTAGGAGAAGAACTATGGACATCATCTATCTAGGCTTCTATGAGGCCTTTGACACAGACCCCCAGAACATCCATCTCTAAGATGGAGAAACATGGTATTGATACATGGACTGTTTTGTAGATAATGAACTGATCAGATGGTCAATTCTGAGGGTAGTGGGCAATGGCTTTATGTCCAGATGAAGTCTGGTGAAAAGTGGTGTCCCTTAGGGGTACCTACTGGGACCAGTGCTGTTTATTATCTTCACTAGTGACACAGACAGTGGCATCTGATGAACCCTCAGCAAATATGCTGATGACACCGAGCGGAGAGGTGCAGCTGATCCAACTGAGGGAAAGGATACCATCCAAAGGGACCTGGACAAGCTAGAGAAGTGTGCCCATGTGAACCTCATGAGGTTCAAAAAGGCCAAATGAAAGCTCCTGCACCTGTTGTCATAATACAGGCTGGGAGATGGAGGAACTGAGAACAACTGTGTCAAGGACAACTTGTGAGTACTTGTGGATGAGTGGTTGGACATGAGCTGGCAGTATGCACTTGTAGTTTGGCAAACCAAGTGTACACTGAGCTGCACTCTCAGCAGCATGGCCAGCAGGTTGCAGGAGGTGATTTGGCCACTCTGCTCTGCTCTGGTGAGACTCCAGCTGCAGCACTGCATCTAGCTCTGGAGTTCTCACCACATGGAGGGTATGGAGCTGTTGGAGTGGGTTCAGAGGAGGGTGTAACTGTATTCAGGAGCGATGAAGCCCCTCTGCATGAGGACAGGCCGAGAAAATTGGAGTGGTTCAGCCTTCAGAAGAGAGGGGAAACTTTATTACAACCCTTCAGATTTTAAAGAGAGCCTGTCATAAAGATGGGAACGGGCAGTTTAGCAGCATCTGTTGTGATAGAGCAAGGTGTAATGTTTTGAAAATAAAAGAGGGGAGATTTGACTGGGTATGTCAAGGGTTTAAACCCTGAGACAAAATTAAGGTAGAATATTTTTACAATAAGAGTGGCAAAACACCATCACAGGTTGCCCAGTGAGGTAGAAATTGTTCCAGCCCTGGAAACATTCAAGGTCAGGTTGGATGACGTCTCAGAAACCTGATCTGTTTGTCCCTGCTTATTTCATGTTTGGTTGTGTACGTGACGTCTCAAAGTCCCTTCTAACACAAAGCATTTTATGACAATACTGTGATTCTAATACTGAACTTTTCTTGGGACAGTATACTATTTGAAGTAGCACAAAGGGTTAAAGCTTTGCTATATTGTTCCAACAATTTAATTGTGCCAGAACTGCTGCATTAGAATGTCTAAGTTTTTCCCAAGAATTAAAGTAACTCAATCACATGAACTGCTGATAACCATGGGAAAAGACAAGATGCAGTCAAGAGGAAAGGATTTTTGCCTTCATTGATATACCTCTGGCATCTGCAGAACAGTACAGAATATGTGGGAAAAGAGCTATCAGATTACAGTAGGTGAGTTTTCTGGGTAGTCATTTAGTTCCCATCTGAATTTCAAAATACTCTGCAACAGCAATATAAAGTTCCGGGGAAGGGATTCCAGATAAATGAGTACTAATTGGAGTGGCCTTCTAGTAGATATTCTACACAGTTAACCATGTGGTTGCCAGGGGACAATGTGAAAGACAGCTGTTGTCTGCTACCATCTGCAAAAATGCCCATACTACCTAATCCGCGTGCTGCTATTACAGAGGAGTTCACATTTACAGAGAATAAAGCAGTGAATAACACTGAAATGGAAGTCTCTCCTTTCTGAATCCTGCCTGAAGTGGTTCCCCCCCTACTCATGTAAGTGGAGGAGACAATCTGGGTATAAGAGTCTTGATTTGCTATTACTGAACTGCTAAAAGGATAAGGCAAGCTGAGCAGGAGGTGGAGCTGTTTTGAAGGCTTTCATCTTGTTTCCAGGGAAACCCATTTTTCAGTTATTTGCACGTTCAGCACATCTGGTTCATTTGGACTCTGGCTTTTTGAAAGTGATGAATGTGTCATGGGAAAAATGAATGGAAAAATAATTTAAGGAATTAATGGGATGGAAGGAACATAGAATTCTTTTAAAAATGCAGCTATGTTTTCCCTCTCTTTTTTCTCTCTTCCTTTCCTTTTTAAATGCAAACTTTTAGATAATACTCGTTCCACATTTTGAAAGACCTTGACACAGTCAAGGAATTTCACTGTTTTAAATAATACATTTTAAATGTGTGTATCTGTGTATCAGTGTTACTATTAGATTAATGATTGACTCAAGTCACTACTGCAAGAGGCAATATGAACTACAAAGAAATGAAAATTTAAACAATATAAGCATGTACTTGCTTATATATTGACAGAAAACTTCCTATTTTTCTTAAATCAGAAACCATTTTATTTTCAGAAAACATTGTTGGTACTCTAGATCTAAACATCTGAGAAATACAAGATAATTTTAAACAAATGTTGTCATATAAGGACTTCACAGTTAAACACAGTTTGTATTACATAAATATTACATTATCTAGTCTTTTTATTGTAAATACTGAACACAATTAGCCCAAATCCCTTTGAACCGAACAGGAGTTTTTTAGTCTAATAGAATAGCTTTTGTCTCAGCTGCTTAATGATCTTTTCTCGCAGCATAGTATTGAGCACATTATAGAGTTATGTTGTTGTTGTGTGTGCAGAGTGCTAGGCAAGGCAAGAAGTACAGAAAAAGAATTTGAGACTGTTACGTTCCCACTATGGGAAATGAAATGATAGTTTATGACAAATTAGGGCTTGTAAAACTACTAGTATTTGATAAAAACACCCATTAGAAGCTTATGGTTATATACACACTACAGAAATTTCAGTACTTCACTGACTTACAAACTTTTTATGAATGCTGAGTCTTCAAATACATGTTCCCGGTTTTGAAAATTCTGACCTGCACAGAGGTGACTGTTTCTGAACTCTATTTCTATAGCATCACATAGACAACAGACATCTGAAATATGCAGATGGGTGCTGTCATGTCTAGGAATACACTTCATTTAGAAATGTGAAATCCTTTATATTAAGATTCCGGTTATTATTTGCTATTTATTCCAAACATGATGCTCAGTAAAGGAAAGACAAAAATCCTCATCTTAAGATGTCTGCAATCTGTAGCAGGTTTATCAGTGTCAGGGTTATGGGTCAGTGATATCAAACCTACATAAAACTTGTGCTGATAGATTCCTAGATGCATGTTTACAATTTCTTTTGATCTTTGTTTTTTTGTTTGTTTTTTTTCTGTTGGGAAACAATCATACATGAAGTAGCCAATACGTAAAATGAAGAATCAAAAGAAATTTGCACATACTAGGGGAGATGTAGGAAAGCATAAAAATTAATGAGGATAAGGTTGAGACTTGATGGGTGAGAATCAGGAGCTAGGCCAGTAAGAGTGGTTTTATGGTGGAAATCTATTATAAACCACACAGCCAGGATAAAGATGCAGATGACATTTTTTATAAGCAGTTGAAAGAGCTTTCAAAATCACTGCCCCTTTTGCACATGGGGGACTTCAATTTTCCCAATGTCTGCTAGAAATACAATACATCAGTGAGAGAACAGTCCTGGAGGTTCTTGGGTGTGTGGAAGACACAACTGGTGAGACACCCAGCTGGGGAAGTCCCCTCTTGGACCTGCTTCTTGTGAATAGGGAGGATCTTGTAGGGGAGGCAAAAGTTGGAAGTCATTTAAGGCACAACAAACATGAGATGATTGAGTTTTAATTACTCGGAAAAATAAGGAGAGAGATTAGTAAAACTGTTACCTTAGACTTCCAGAGACAGACTTTGGCCTGTTCAGGCAACTGATTGGCAAAGTCCCTTGGGAGGATGCCCTGAAATATATAGGAGTCCAGGAAGGCTGTACATAGTTCAAGAAGGAAGTGTTAAAGGCACAGGAGCAGGCTGTCCTGTGGGCTGAAAAATGGACCAGTGGTGAAGACGACCAGCCTGGCTGAGCAAGGAGCTATTGCAAGAACTCAGGACCAAAACAAAGAGTGCCTGAACTTTGGAAAGAGGAATCAGGAACATGTGAATCAAGAAGTGCTTAAGGATATTGTAAGGTCCAGTAGAAAGAGAATTAGAGATGCAAAAGCTGAGTTAGAACTTAATCTATTAAGGATAATAAAAAGTGCCATTATAAACACATTAAAAACAAAAGAAGGACAAGCAATAATGTCCACTCCTTATTGGATGAAGAAGGGGAAAGGTAACTAAAGAGAGGGAAAAGGCTGATGTACTTAACACATTCTTTGCCTCAGTCTTTAACAAAAAGCTTGGTCATCCTCAAGGTAACAGGGATCCTAAGTTGGTAGACCAGGATGGCGATCAGAATATCCCTCCTGTAATCCAGGATGAAGTAGTTAGTGACCTGCTGTGTCGCTTAGGTCCTAGCAAGTCTATAGGTCTAGGTGGAGTTCGTCCCAGGGTGTTTAAGGAGTTGGCGCAAGAGCTAGCTAAGCTGCTCTCCATCATTTATCACCAGTCCTGGCTCACTGAGGAGGTCCCAGATGACTGAAGGTTGGCCAATGTGATGCCTATCCCCAAGAAGGGCCAGGAGGATCTAGGAAACTATAGGCCAGTCAGCCTGACATGATCCTGAGTGCCTCTGAGCAGCATGTACAAGAGAACCAGGGGATCAAAGCCCAGCCAGGCTGGGTTTAACCAATCTGATCTCATTCTACAACTAGGTGACCCCCCAAGTAGATGAGGGGAAGGCTGTGGATGTGGTCTACCTAGACTTCAGCTTTTGACACAGTCTCCCACAGCATCCTCCTGGAAAAGCTGGCAGTCCATGGCTTGGATGGGTACATCCTCTGCTGGGTTAAAAACTGGCTGGATGAGCAGGCGTAGAGAGTGATCGTGAATGGTGCTGCATCCAGTTGGTGGCCAGTGGCCAGTGGTGTCCCCCATGGATCAGTACTGGGCCCAGTTCTATTCAACATCTTTATTGACGACCTGGATGAGGGGATCAAGTCTACGCTCAGTAAACTCATGGATGACACCAAGTTGAGGGGGAATGAATATCAGCTGGAGGGAAGATGCTGCAGAGAGAATTTGACAGACTGAGTCAATGGGCAAGAAGCCAATGGGATGAGGTTTAACAAGGCCAAGTGCAAGGTCCTATACTTTTCCTATAATAACCCCATGCTAAGCTACAGATAGGAGAATGAAGTGGCTAGAGAGCAGCCTGGTAGAGAGGGACCTGGGAGTACTAGTTGACAACCAACTCAACATGAGCCAGCAGTGTGCCTAGTTGGCACAAAAGGCCAATGGCATCCTGGTTTGTATCAGGAATAGTGTGACCAGCAGGACTAGGGACATAATTCTCCCCCTGTACTGGGCACTAGTGAGGCCTCACCTTGAGTACTTCTGGCAGTTCTAGGCCACTCACTCCAAGAAAAGGCCTGAAATGCTGGAGCAGGTCCAGAGGCAAGCAACAAGTCTGGTGAAGGGACTAGAGGGAAAGTCTTATGAGGAGTGGCTGAGGGAGCCGGGATTGCTAAGCCTGCAGAAGAGGAGACTCAATGGGGACCTTATCACTCTGTATAACTCTCTGAAGGAAAGTTGTAGACAGGTGGGGGTCAGGTTCTTCTCTCAGGCAACTAGTGACAGGACAAGAGGACAGAGCCTGAAGTTTGGCCAGGGAAGTTTAGGTTGGATGTTAGGAAGCACTTCCTCATAGAAAGGGTGATTAGACATGGAATGGAATGCCCAGACAGGTGATCGAGTCTCAGTCCCTGGAGGTGTTTAAGGACAGACTGGATGTGGAACTTCGTGCCACAGTCTAGCCAATGTGGTGATGTTAGGTCATAGACTTGATGATCTTAGAGATCTTTTCCAGTCTCAACAATTCTGTCATTCTGCAATATAGTGATTAGAGCATTTTCATTACAGTCACAGGTATTTACTACCATGAAAGGTCACAGAGCATATGTTAGTGATATCGATGGAACTGATGCAATATTTATATATGTTATTTATATTTATATATATTTTATAAGTATATTGCCATTCTTTGTCACACTCTTTTTTCCTCAGTTTTTAGTTTTCTGAATTTTGTTGTTTGTCGTGATGTACAGGGCCTGGATGAGCATGAAAAATGCCAGAAAATGCTGCAGGAGGAGTTTGAAAAGGATCATTCTATGCAGTGTTCTACCCCAAATTACAAAATGTTTGTAAGTGAATTAAAAAACCCCTATCAATAATAACATGTCCTGGGTTTGGTTAACACAGGGTTAATTTCCACGGCCAGGCTAGCCAGGTGGAAATAGTGATGGATATTCAATACCATGCTGGTGTCATGCCTGGTGTCAATATATTGGGGCTGACTGGTGAAGCACAGGCGGTTTCAAGCAGCAGCAGCACATGTGTGAGGTTTTTCAGGCATCACAGTGTGGCTGGGCCCATCGTGGTGTGGCAATGAGCAGTGCTTGTGTGTCACCTGCTCAATTACTGATACTGGTCTTGTTATCCTTCCCATTTTTGTTGCTTATATTAACTGTGAGTTCAAACCATGACAAGCATTTGTTCAGGAAATACAATCATGACTTAGGATGTCAAAATAAAAATGTTAATTTATTACTCTTCCCTAAAATTAGTACTGTAATGGGCTGTGTGGAAGGTTTGTTACTACTCTCACTTAATTGTTTTTAACTGAGTGCTATAACAACCACACAGATACAAAGAACTAAAGAATCACAGAATAACAGGCACTGGGCAAGGACATCATGGGTACAAGAAAAGCTTCTATAGGTATATCAAAGGAAAAAAAGGAAAATCAAGGAAAACATGGCCTCCCTCTGGAAGGAAACAGGTGATCTAGTAAGCTGTGATACAGAGAAGGCTGAGGTGCTCAATGATCTTTCATCTCAGTCATCACCAGAATGCTCTCAAACCGTGCTGCCCAAGTCATAGAATTCAAAGACTGGTGAAGTTTCCACAAACTGAGGAAGAGGAAACATAACCCTCATTTTTAAAAAGGGTAAAAAAGATGATCCAGAGATTTATAGGCCAGTCAGTCTCTCCTCTGTCAAGACCATGGAGCAGATCTTCTTAGAAATTATACTAAGGCACATGAAAAATAAGGATGTGATTTGTGACAGACAATAGGGCTTCACTAAGGGTCAGTCATGCCTCATAGATTTTATAGCCTTCTACAACAGAGTTACAGCATTGGTGGATAAGGGTAGAGCAACCAACATCATCTACTTGGAGTTGTGCAAGGCATTTCACACTGTACCACAATGTCTTTGTCTCTAAAATAGAGAAACATGGTTTTGACAGATGTTCCACTCAGAGTTCAAGGAATTAGCTGGACCTTTGCCCTCAAAGTGTTGTGGTCAAAGACTCAATGTCCTACTGGAGATCAGTTATGAGTGGTGATCCCTAGGGGTCTGTTTTGGGTCCAGTGTGATTTAACATCTGTGATGTTGCCATGGACAGTGGCACTGAGTGCATTCTCAGCACCTTTGCTGACAGCACCAAGCTGTAAGCTTTGATTGACACACTGGAAGGAAGGGAGGCCGAAGGGACATTGACAGACTTGACAACTGAGCCTGTGCAAACTGCATGAGCTTTAACACATATAAGTGAAAGGTCCTACATCTGGGTTGGGGTAATCCTAAGCACAAATACATGCTGAGTGATCAGTGTATTGAAAATATCTCTGAGGAGGACTTGGGGATGTTCATAGATGAGAAGCTTGACATGAACATGAAAGAGCAGTATGCCCAGGTGACCAGAAGGGCATCCTACCTTGCATCAGAAATAGTGTGGCTAGCGGGTCTTGCCCTGTATTTAGCGCAAGTGAGGCTGGTCTTGAGTATTGTGTTCAGTTTTGGGCACCTCACTACAAGAAGGACATTGAGATGCTGGAGCATGTCCAACCAACCTAGTGAAGAGCCTGGAGGGCAGCCCTTAGGAGAAGCAGCTGAGCGAACTGGGATTGTTTAGTCTGGAGAAAACGAGGCTGAGGGTATATGTTATTGCTCTCTACAGCTACCTGAAAGGAAGTTGTAAAGAGATGGGAGTTCTCTTCTCCCAAGACACTAGCAAAAGTACAAGAGGAAATAACCTCAGATTGTGCCAGTGCAGGTTTAGATTAGACATTAGGAAAATATTCTTTACTGAAAGAGTGGTCAGGTATTGAAACAGGCTGTCCAGGGAGTTGGTGGAGCCATCATCACTGAAGGCGTTCAAAAAAACATGTAGATGTAGCACTAGGGAATGTGATTTGGTGGACTTAATGGCATTGGGTTGACAGCTGGACTTGATGATCTTGTAGGTCTCTTCCAACCTTAATGATTCTATGATTCTTTGGTGCTATAAACCGACAATGTGTGAGTGTAGCCCAGAGGGCCAACTATAATGCATCAAACAAACAGGGATGCATCAAACAAACTTGGATGCATCAAACTAAGTGTGACCAGTAGGTCAAAGGAAGTGATTCTCCCTCTCTATTTTGCTCTTGTGAGACCTCATCTAGAGTACTGCTTCCAGTTCTGGAATCCCCAGTGTAAGAAGGACAAAGAACTGTTGGAGCAATTCTAGAAAAGAGCCACAAGGATAACCAGAAGATTGGTGGAACTCTCCTGTAAGGACAGGTTAAAGGGAATTTGGGCTGTTCAACCTGTAGAAGTGAAGGCTTCTATAACAGTCTTCCAGTACCTGAAGGGAACACATAGGAAAGCTGGAGAGGACATTTTACAAGATTACATAGTAATATGACAAGGGGGAATGAGTTCAAGCTAAAAAAGTGCAGATTTAGATTAAATCTTAGGAACAAATTCTTGACTATGAGGGTGGTGAGATACTGAAAGTGCTTAAGGACAGGTTGGCAGTGCCCCTGGCAACCTGGTCCAGTGAGAGATATCCCAATCTGTGATCAGGGTTTGGAACTACATGGTCTCTGAGAGCCTTTCCAAACTTCTGCAATTCTACAGAAAGAACTCTAGAAATAATCTAGTCCAATCTGCCTTCTAGAGTGTGTCCCACAGGATCACATCCACATGTGTTTTGAATATTTCCGGAGAAGGAGATGTCCACAATCTCCAGTCAGTCTGTTTTAGTGCTCTGTTACCCTCAAAGTAAAAATTTATTTCTTTATGTTCAAATGGAATTTCTTGTGTTCCTTTTCGACTCTATTGCCCTTCATCCTGTTGATGCACGCCACTGAAAAAAGCGTGGACCCATCCTCCTGGCATCTGTTCTTCAGATACTGATAAACATTGATAAGTTCCTTCTCAGTTTTCTCCAGGTTAAACAGTCCCTCAGTCTTTCCTCACAAAAGAGATACTTCTGTTCTCTAATAAATTTCATAGCCCTGTGCTAGTCTTTCCAGTAATTCTCTCTCTTGAACTGAGGAGCTAAGAACTGGACACAATATGACAGACGTGGCTTCCCTAGGGCAGTGTAGGGGTGGGATATAACCTCCCTCAACCTGCTGACAAAACTGAATGCATCCCAGAATGCAGTTTGACTTCTTAGCCACAAAGGCACATTGCAGAGCTGCTTTCCAACGGTTCAACTCACAAACCTGTACTGTTGTATTGGGCAGTTCCTCCCTAGGTGCAGGATCTTACACTTGCTCTTTTTTTTTTTATTAGATTCCTCTCCATCCAACTTTCCTGCCTGTACAGGTCTTGTGGAATGGTGATACATCTCTTCAGTGTCTCAGCCACTCCTCGCAGCTTTGAACCATCAGCAAACTTGTTGAGAGTGTACTGTCCCCTCATTCAGGTTATTGATGAATATATGTAATAGGACTGAACACAGTACTGACCCCTAAGGAGCACCACCAGACAGAGGCCTTCAGCGAGACTGCCGCTCTGAACACAAGTCTCTGTGTTCTGTCCTTCCAGTCATCCAATTCATACTTCTCAAGCTTGTCTGTGAGGATGCCACAGCTTCTTTATTTTCTTACTATGAACATTACAAACTGAAGACAAAATACTTTGCAATTACAGTTTTGAATGGGAATTTTTCAAAATCAGTATTCTTGAGTCAAAATATTACTCTTTGTGTTCTATATTATATTATTAGAATTTTCACTGACAAACTATGGATTTTCTTGTGATTCACACATATCAGGTAAAATCTAAGCAATTTTGAGTTATAATTATAGTTCGTATAAAAAAATGGGAACTCCTTTATGTCTAAGAATATACTTCTCTCTACATTTTCTAGAAACAAAGCAAAATTTTCCATTCTTCAAAAGCTGATCTAACTATGTTTGGAAAGTAGAAAAGCGATAAATATGGCAGCCTTTTATTAACATTTTTACAAAGTCACATTTGACAGCAGCACAGACTTTAAATTGCCCTTACCAAACCTTTTAATAGTCTTGTAAGATGATATGTTTACATGGTGTAATAGTCTGTTTCTAAAGGAAAGAAGCTGCTCACAATATTAGTACAGAATTTCTTTCTATTGCTAGTTATTTCTGTGGACATAATTGGAAGGAAGATAGGGAATAAGTAACTGAGAAACCTGTTGAAGACAGACTTTTAAGGGTAAGTATTTGACAGTATTTAAGGATAGGTGTTTGACAGTCTTGTTGGAATAACTGCTTGGATAAAACCCGAAAGAACATTTGTTTATTTAAAAAAAAGTCACAGAACTACTGGGTGTGTGAAACTGGATATTAACGATCTATTCTTTCACATGATACATGCAAGGGTGTGCTACTTCCACAAACTCTTGATTTTTTAATGAGTTTCATCTGTACTGTTACTGTCCACGCACATTAGCCTTTCCTCCCAGGTTTGTATCATCAGCAAACTTGCTGAAGACTCACCGTCCCTTCTTACAGCTCACTGATGAATATGTTGAATAAAATTTGACTCAGTACTGAGCCCTAGGGAATGCTAGAAGCTGAAGCTTTCAGTCTGACTGTGCCACTGATCACAGCCCTCTGATCTCTGTCATTCATTCAGTTCTCAATCCACTTCATTGTCTATTCATTCAACCCACAATTCCTAAGCTTCCCTATGACAATGTTATGGGAGACACAGTGGCATTCACTCAAGTCTTAATAGTGGAAATAATTTTGCTCAATATCTTTTAGTGAACTGTAAGTGTTTGGAGGTCATTAGAACTGAGCTTTCCTGGGTATCCAATTTCTGGTAACAAAGTCCTCAAGGACCTCATAACATGGAGCAAGAAAGCAAAAATTGTAGATGTATTTAAGGTTTCTAGGGAAAAAGTAAACAAAGCTATACGTACGGGATGCTGAATTTAGAATGACATTTCTAACTCAATGGATGTATGTTGGAATTGTATCATTGACAACTCTGTGAAGTCAATAATTTACTGTGGCATGCACAAAAGCCAATCACATGCTTATCAGAAGGTGTAGCAAGAAAAGGATTGAAGGGGTCATAAAAAAATCCTGGGATGCTCATATTGTGAACACTTTGCAACTGTCTTCTTTGCATCTATTCTAAGGTAAAGTGGATTTAAAAAAAGATAAAAAGCATTACAATGAGGCAGAATAGATCTTAAAGAGGAGGGAGTAAAAGGTCTGTAGCTCTTTCATTGAAGAGTCAATACAGAAACTGGGTATATTTGTGCAAAGATAGTGAAGCATAAGGTAAAAACAACACTGATGTTTACTGTATGCTGGAATTATGGCACAGAAGAAGGGAGATATCCGTTTCAGAAGTGAAGAGATCAATTTCAAGCATTTTATTTAATTTCTGTATACAAACAGTAATGAGCTTCTGGAATTTCTTGCTACAGAAGGTTATTGAAGCAAATAGCATCAGCGGGTTTGCAAAGGGATGAGACAAAATTGACAATAAGGATAAGGCAAATTGGTAAATGAATGCCAAAAAACTAGGAACTTACATATCCTTTAATATCTCTAATCTTTCAGCATAGCTACTAGACAAATGTGCCTACAGGAAAGCTGGAGAAGGGCTTTTTACGAAAGCCTATAGTGATAGGACAGGGGGCAATGGTCTGAAACTGAGAGAATAGATTTAGATTACTAGGAAGAAGTTCACCATGAGAGTGGTGAAGCATTGCAAAGGGTTGCTCAAGGAGGCTGTTGATGCCCCATCCCTGGAAGTGTTCAAGGCCAGGTTTGATGGCGCATTGAACAATGTGATCTGGTGCAAGAGATGCCAACAGCAGAGGGGTTGGAACTAGATGATCTTAAAGGTTCCTTCCAGCCTAAAGCATTCTATAATTATATGATTCTATAATTATACTTCCCAGGGACAATACTATCAGTCAAAATTGCTAATCACTCTACTCTCCATCATATTTGAAAAGTAGCTGCAGTCAGATTCCTCAGTGACTGAAGAAAAGGGAAAAGTCTCAGCCAATTTTAAAAACAGTAAAAAACCCCATTCTGGGAACTAACAACCAGTCACCCTCACCTCCATGCTTAGTAAGATTAAGGAGTACATTCTTTCAGAAGTCATGTAGGTTGTCTTCTGAGACAAGGAGATGATTACAGACAGGATGCATGGCTTCACAAAGGGCCAATAATGTCTGGTTATTCTGTTATCCTTCTACAATTATGTGACTATGCATGCGGACAAGGGAGGAACAGCTGTTGTCATC
The DNA here is from genome assembly GCA_028565055.1 of Phoeniculus purpureus. NCBI lineage: Eukaryota > Metazoa > Chordata > Aves > Bucerotiformes > Phoeniculidae > Phoeniculus > Phoeniculus purpureus. The sequence goes on from JAOXOE010000874.1 coordinate 19,161,571, forward strand.
TACCCACACTTCTGTAAGGCCATTGGTACCACACATTCCAGCATCTATATTAGAGAGAGAAGGATTTTATAGATGGACTGTTAGGTGTATAAGGAACTGGTGGGATGGACAGGTCCAAAGAGTCACATCAGATTCTCAGCATCGAAGTGGAAATCAGAAATGATAAATCAGAACCTTATTGTTAAGGGTCTGTACTAGGACAAGTAGTATTTGATATCTTCATAAGCGACAGAGACTGTCAAATTAAAAGTATCTTTAGCAAATTTGTAGCTGACATCAACTGCATCAAGGTAAAGTTGATTCACTAGAGGGAAGGAATGTAATCCAGAATTACTTTGATATACTTGCTAAGAGAACCCTTGAGAACTTTGTGAATATCAATAGGCCAGGTGCAAAGTGTTTCACCAAGGTCAGAGCAGATCCAGAGGACTGGAACAACTCTCCTTTGTAGAAAGGATGTTCAAGATGGAATTGTTCATTTTGGAGAAGAGAAGAGAAGAACTTACTGTGGTCTTTCAACATATAAAAGTGACTTAGATGTCATATATCATTTACAGTCTCACTAATCCCTCTCTTGGCAATACCTGGATGGCCTACAACAACGCAGATAATGTTAAAATAATTTTTCAGCAGATAATGAAAACTGATGGTACACCAAGCTTTGAAAGGATCTCAGAAATATCTATGCTAACATTCCAACATTGCTAAGCTCTTTATCACAGAATCACAGAAAATTAAGTACTGGAAGGGACCTCGAATGATCATCTAGTCCAATCCTCCCAAAACAGCATGATCACCTAGAGCAAGTTGCACAGGAACACATCCAGAAGGGTTTTAAATATCTCCAAAGAAGGAGACTCCACAACACCCATGGGCAACCTGTTCCAGGGCTCTGTTACTCTCGCCCGGAAGAAGTTCCTTCTCATATTTATATGGAACCTCCTATGTTCCACCTTACACCCATTGCCCCTTGTCCTATCACTAG